>CAWUFW010003435.1:0-1200000 GCA_963921515.1 Calotriton arnoldi | reverse complement strand
GTCTCAGAAACCATTTATAACAGTGCGGAACTAAGAAATGACAGCTTAGACCTCAAGGTCATTTTTTGTCCCTTTCCGCCCTAGTAATGAATGTAGAATTTAAGAACAAGAATTTCCTAGCCCATTACTTACTTAGTTCTTGTCTCATGATCACATGATTCATATGCACATATCAAAATGCAGCACTTACAAACATTCATGATTAACCTTAGGCTAATGTCCTTGGCTTATCAAATAAAACAGGTACATTAGACTGGGAGGTCTTCCTTGATTGTAATGCTGATTTAATTCTTCCATACCCTTGCAGCTATGTGATATTTTCACAAAATTAAGATTTTTTACAATAATTTTAGTGCTCTTTGAATTTGATCATTGTTATGATTCTTCACTTCCAGAAAAAGATGGTATTAGCCCTTATATTGCAAAAAATGTCTCATTCAATTAGCTAAAGATTTACTAATACATATGAAAGGAAGTGTTATTAATAGAACTATATTTTGTTTATTTAAGAATGTGTGCTATCTCAGAGTACTTGGTACTCTGGGATCCCATCATTGGTGTTGTATCTGAACAAGTATGTAACCTATCCATTTTACATTTAGATTTTAGAAGGGCAATAATATTCCTTTTTTCTTTTGTTTCAGTCACCTGTGATGTCAGCATGCTTTGCCCGCTTCCATCCAAACCTCGTTGTTGGAGGGACCTACTCTGGCCAGATTGTAATTTGGGATATTCGCAGTCATAGAAGAACGCCTGTGCAACGAACCCCTCTTTCTGCTGCTGCCCACACTGTAAGGCAAACTGATTCTCATTTCTAGATATACAATGAGAGATAAGGGTATATTAACAATGCAAGCATGTAAATTGATTGTATTATTAACATAATGTCCTGAATGCTTCACAACTGAACCTCTGATCGTCTGAATACGTAGTTGTCCATTGGCTCCACGAGATAGAAACAGCCAGGCCAAAGAGTAAGAAGCCATCCACAAAAACTTCAGGATCATGCCAATTTCTCATAAAGCAGCCAGAACATGCATGGTGGACCGCCAGGCATCAATGCTGTTCAACCGATGTAGACCTTAAGAGTGCCAGGGTGCCTGGACTGTTGGATGCAAAGGACAACATCATGGGATCAATCAAGGGCATAACAGCCCGGCGTCTCATGTTCCAGATGGTCAGAGATGGTGGTTCCATGAAGCATCAAAGACGCTTATTCGAGATCAAAACAAGAGCTCTGAACTGATAAAAAAATGCCTCAAAACTACCAAAGCCATGAAATAGAAACACCACGAGTTGGCCTTTCATGTACCACTTTTTCTCTAATACATTTTGAGTCTGATTCACTAAGAATGTTAGAACCCTCATGGTAGAAAATACTTTTAATTACTGTTTTAAATGTCCAACCTGTCTTTGCTGTTCCCCCACCCCCAAAATAACATCAGGCGTGGAAAATTACATTCCCAACCTTTAAAGCGTAACTAACATTACACCTAGCAGATTGTGATTCGTGGACAACCAGCAGGTTTAAAGTTATTGCATGAATTTCCTTTGGTTCACCGCATGGAAATATTTTCCCTTTTATGTAGCACTTTCCTCTGAATAACACGTTGAATATGGCATCAGTTATCACTCCTTCTCATTCAAAATGCACATTTACTTTTTCTAGGTGTAAATGTGAATCTGCATGTTACGTGGCAAACTACTGTCAACCTTTTTGCGTTTATCTACAATGAACAACTTTGTCAGTGTGCGAAAGCGTATTCATGGACACTCTTCTATACCACCTACACTTTATTAGATCTACTCCCATGGCACACTTTTTATATAAATAAATTAATTGCCATCCAAATATCCTATTTTTGTGAATTAAGATATCTCATTTATGTGCGGCTATCCAACTTTTTATGCTCGAAGGTGAAATCTGCAAACAAGACAATATCTGCTAATTGGACGCTCCATCCCTACAAGAAGCTGGGACAGGTCTGGTATCCAGCTCATGTTGCTCTCTCAGCCTTCCAGTTGCTTAGGGGGACTCTTTGATGAGCGCCTAGTGGCAGTCTGTTTTGGTACGTCAACAAACACCCCCAGGGGTACCAAGGGGAGGGAAATAGAGGCTAATGGGCCTCAAGGGTGAGCTGGCCTCCAACCTACTATATGCACACAATTTGAGCTACCCGAGAATTGTATTCAGTTACGTAACAGTGTCCCTCTCCGCGCTGCTCAGTAGGAGGGCTGGACATACATAAAAATGTAACAGGTTGTCCTCACACACCACCAGGTGTCATGCTTCATCATAGGACAACCTTCGCTCTCCAAAAACCCGGTTTGATGGAGAGCAGGCCTACACCTGGAGACAGGGAGGCACTTCTAATTTAGAGTGGGCCCGTGTAAACAGTGAATTAAAAAACAATGTGGCATCCTAAATCCTATTTATTCATTGGACATCAAGGGTTATACATCTGTAGTGCAAAAAGTAAACATTACAAAAAATGCTTAACAAAACACTACACATGCAAATCAAGTTAAGAGACACATTTTGTCCCGGTTGTTTTCTTCAAAAACAAGATGTAATTTAAAATTACCTCTATAATGGATGGTGTGAGAGGTT
Organism: Calotriton arnoldi; assembly: GCA_963921515.1. Lineage (NCBI taxonomy): Eukaryota > Metazoa > Chordata > Amphibia > Caudata > Salamandridae > Calotriton > Calotriton arnoldi. The sequence goes on along the minus strand of CAWUFW010003435.1, from coordinate 1,197,389 downwards.
AAGAGTCAAAATATTAAAGAAAGCGTCAGTGACAACTTCATTCATATCATCTCCTTTTTAGAAAACTCAGGGGAGTACTTTAATAGAGGTTAGTACCATTTGTTGGATGATAACATATTGTTTAGAGACAGTATCACACAAGTGACTTGTATGAGTGTTTTAGGAGCCACATTATATATCCTTAAAAAAAGGAGAGACATGGTACATATTTAAGGGACGTCTGTCTAATGTTTTTGGCGAAAAATGATACAAGCAATAGAAGCAATTGCAAAGCAGGATATAGAATAACCATACTAAACAGCAAATGTGTCATAACTTTATATTCTTAACGAAAGGTTGGCCCAGTAATGGGTTGAATATTGTAATAAAGTGATGACTAAGTAACCAGAGAAATAATGATCATTTAAAAAATAATAAGGGCACTTAAAAACTAGTTTTATTCACTTCTTTCTACCATAGCGATGCAATATCAAACAATTCTAAAATGTAAGGGGTATTATTACCCTACTCGCACCATCATTTAGAATACTATGGTAATCAAGAAAGGTTCTAAAACGTCATTAAGCACCTGGCAAATTGATGCTACTCTAAAGCAAATCAGCAAAGATCCTCACCGCATGTAGTAACATTCTGCTAACGGAAAATGTCCCTACTACTGCTCCTCCAAATCTGTTTAGTGAATGTGAACTTTTCATATTTTTTTCACTGACTGTCATCGATCATTTTTGTAACCAAATATCAAAATAGGAAGCAACAAACCTTTTGGCATTCACAACCAAGGACATCTTACGAATTTTGGGAGTCCCAGGCCAAACATAATTTGGGGCACTTTGCTCAGAACAACTCTGACTTTTTTTTATCCATTTTCAGCTCATTCACAGCCTCTGTAACTTTGGTCGGATCATTGACAGTGCTCTTCCTTGGCCAGGCTACATCTGGGCCCAACTATGGAGCAAACAGTCTCTCTCTGGCTGGTCAGCACTAGAGAAACAGAATAACTAGTAGCCTGAGCAAGCCTGCTGCATTTGGTGCGGTGGACTGGTGTCTCACCTTTTGGGCCTGTGCATAAAGAAAGTGTTTTTTTGTTTGCTTCACTCCAGTTTCTTTTCTTTGAGGAACAAGCACTCCAAGTCAAGTGGTAGTAGGCTGTTATCGCACCGGTCCATGAGCGGCTCAACATGGATGGTGCAGAAATAGAGGAAGCATATAATGCCGCTCTGCACTGCACTTTGACTCGTGGCATACATGCCAGAAAAGCAGAATGACAAGTGGTCCGATCGAGCCTTCTACCCACAATCTATGTTGTTACGCTGTAGCTAGTCTGTCAAAGCCATTCTAGCATACAATGCTGATGGGTAATTTTGATTTTTGCACTACCTGTTCAGCGAGGGACAGGTATTCAGACTTAGGAGGCTGCGATCGCACCACCTGGCAGCAGCTCCACCAGGACGATGAAGTCACAGAGGAACTAAAACATACCAATTTTTACTGCACAATAAGTGTCACATGCTGAATAAAGGCAAAGGCCTGTGCAGCTAGGCTACGCCTATGTACTTTAAATAGTTAGTAACCTCACTAAGTCAGATAGGGTTTTTTTTTGTTTTTTTTAACTCTCTCGTCCCCTGAGGCAGGAACCAGACTGGCCTGACAGCCTGAGCTGGCTCAAAATAAAGAAAATTAGTAAACAAACTGGTTATTTTATAACTGTAGACACTATGGGACTGCCTGGAAAGGTTAACTAAGGGGCCTGTGACAGATGCGGACCCTGAGCCCACTTTGTCCATGCCTTAAAATGTATCTGGTTAAGTTGCAGTGTGCTGCCATCATTGACTTGTTACCTTGTCATTGATGTCATGGGTGTCAGGGTAGATTATCACTCAGGCAGTGTCCTTGTGGTAATCAATAAATATAGTGGTATTACCACAACTTCTTAATACACTAGCAGTATTATTGTATAAGGCTATTTGTCCTGGTATTAACACTAAGCATGAAAGAGAAGTTTAATGGCACTTCTCTCAACACCAAAAGGATGAATTAAAACATATGCATCTGTAAGGCTCAATAATGCACTATACTTTATTGAGCATAAGCCATCACGGTGAAATTGTGTTAGTTACATAGGTTGATATTCATGTGCACAAAATTAATCAAAACAAATTAAAGAATTGCTTGATATTTAATCTGAACAAATTAGAAAGGATTGTCTCTACTTCGTCATGTCATTGCCATCACAATGGATATGACATTGCCATTGCAATTAGTAAGGAATAACATGAAAAAAGAACCCTAATTCCAACAAAAACGGGTTCAGGAACAGAAGGCAAAAACTGGGGGAGACCCCAAAAAAAGAACCAGGTCCAACAGTGACCTTGCTCAAACATTCAGAATGAAATTCTCCGAAGAAAGGTTCTCCCTAAAAAGCAGGTCTCTCCAAAGACCCGCCCATGCAGAGTTAAACACAGCTGAGCTCCTTCTGGGAAGTCCCTAACCTGGAATTTGTCATTTGCCTCTTTGGGGGTTTTACCCTATCGGTTGATCTCGAGTCTACAGAGAGGAGTGTTGACACTGTTCTAGGAAAATGGCTAGTCAGGCCTCTCCCTCATTAATCCATATTTATATCCAACATGCATTAGTCATCTTTAAAGTCCACAATATACTTAGCCCAAGATTCCGTCAGGGCTATCCTAGTGATTCTCTACAGATCCCTTGTCCTTTTCTTTCTACCCCACCAGTTTCAGATTTATGCAGGCCATAATATAGAATTTTAATGGCTTATTTGAGGGAATCGTTAAAAGACTATCACTGACAGCGCTTTCCTTGCTCCTAAATGTGTTGCCCTTAGAGCATGAACTGGCAGTCAATGGCAAAAATCACTTTTCACTGTGTGACGATTAGCCTTCCCCTGCAAGTCTCCTAGCCCTCAAATAACAAAGGAGTACCTGTTAATAGAGGCAGAGCCAGACTGGTCTCAGGGTGTTTTAGTTGGCTGGCTGGAGGGTGGCAGTTTCACTTCCGTGGGGGTTGGTTTTGTTGCTGGGAACCTGCCAGCCACATCCCACTTGCAGTACTTCAAAATAAACAATGAAAAAATAAACAGTTTTAAAAATGCTTAAAGTGTACTTTAAAACCATTTATTTTTGCATTGTTTAACTTTTCAATTGTTTGCAAACACATTTGTGGTCACAAACGATTGCTAGATCTCATTGCCATTCATAATTAGGAGGTTGTAGTGTCTTGTGAGTTAGCGATGACGGGACCCTTTTGGTTCCTGATGGACCCCGTAGAACTATGACATAAGTGTTCAGGTGTAGTGTATAGAGTTCATGTTTAGAATGTTGGATTCGCAGTTACATGATGAGGAATAAAGACGTGTAATACTAAGCTCAGTGTGCAGCGTATTCATTTACGAGTACCCAGGCTGGGGAGGATGCTACAACTGGCAATGAGGTAGGGGATACGTAACCCGAAGATCGACAGTGCTCTCCCAGGGAGTTTGTTGTGGTCCAGCAAACTGTTCGTGCATGCCAAACATGTTTCAGTCGAAGTGAAGGTCGACATTTGGTAGTATGTGGAGTCAAAGTGCCACTCCAGCTATTGTGAAGCATTTCAAGATAACGAAAGCCTCACTGAGAAGTTTACTCATTGTTGGCCAGAAACTTGCTGTTAAGGCCGCGAAAGAAATACTGCATCATGTTGCAACACAGAGCCATAATACATACCGAACAATAACGTTAAAGGCAGCAACCACCAGGTACAGAGAAGCGCTAGAAGCAGCAACAGACAATGGGGAGAAAGCGCTATCTGCGAAAAAGCCAAATACAGAAAAGCTCTAAAGGCAGTGAAAACCAGTTTCAGAAACAATTGTGGTACTTACCAAAAACTGAATAAAGAGAGTCATCATACCACCATTGTGGGCACCGTGACCCAAGTAGAATACGCAAGGTTGTGAATATGGACCTGTTGATCCCTGAAGCGGACACCACCGAAAGTGCCGGGTGCGTTCCGCACAACTCGAAAGTCCTTCAAGAGTTGAAATGCTCTGATGGCCGCATGAAAAGAAGCTCTACTAATTCTGACTGGCCATAATGACCCTGAAGCAGGAGCGTTGCATGGACTTTGAATGGTGCAAGTCCAGGTGAGCAGCATAGACTCTCAAAGTCAGTAAGATCCATAACTGGTTATACAGCCGCCACCTTCCTAAAACCCCCACCTCCACTCGACACTCCTAAAAAGCCAAATTTTGGTGACCGATGGACTGCATGGATAGAAATGTTTGATGATTATATCGATGCACTGGAAGAAACAGACAACAAAAAGATTGTCAAACACCTTAAAAATCGTGCTGGTGACGGAGTAAAAGAGGTAATAAAGAAACTGCTGCAAACTGACGAAGTCACATACTGTCAAATCAAAGGAACGTTAAATCTCAAGTTCAATCCAATGCCGAATGTCGGTAACAAAAGATATATTTTCTGTCAGGAACAACAGAAAGCTGGTGAAACAATCGATGAATTTGTTGAGACTTGATATGCTCATCAAACACAGTAAGTTCAATTAATTCAATGATGAAGAAGCTATATGTCTTTGAGTTATCGACGGGTGTCTGTCAGATTCATCCAGACGACGAATGCTGAGAGAAACTCTTACTTAGCCTGGAGCCAGTTCTCATTGCTGCCAGAGCTGAGGAACGTGCTGATTGACAAGCTGCTGTTATGGAGGCCAGAGGTGCCCAGAATGAGTCAGTCATGAGCATGAAAAGTAAGCAGAAACACAAAGCTACAAAAGCTAACAAAAAATAAATTGTGCTTTAGATGTGATTTTCATTTCCACACGAAGGTAAATGTCCCACCATTGGACAAGTATGCAAACGCTGTGGGAAAGAAAAACATTGTGCAACAGGAAAAGCTAAGTGCGTCATGATGTGAAAACAAACTGGACGCCCGAACGTTCAATACACACCCACAAGGCCAAGCGGTAACATCAGCTGAGGCAAATCAACACTAAATGAAGTCGATCGTCAACTAAATCTTCGTCCAAGAGTTCTTCTGTTTCATTGTCAAGCGACAGTGAGAAAGACAGATGTCGATGTTTACCTCAGAAAAGCGTGCACGTGTGGGACTGGCCACATGCCGAGAAGAATACGAATCAAAGAAAAGTAGACGAGTAAAATCACCAAAATCATTCAAACATTGTCCTAAATTTACACTAAAAGTAAACGGTTGCTCCATACCTTTAATTGACAGTGGTGCATCGATAAGCATCATGCATGAGGAGAAATACAATGAACTGTCTCCATTGCCCCGTCTCACACCATCGAAGGCTAAAGTGTATACATGGGCTGCATCAAGACCATTACAGAGTCAAGGTTCAATTATAACGACCATGAAACACAAAAGGACAAAAGTACAAGCACCCATTCATGTCTGCATCTAGTGCCTGTTTACTCAGTTTCAATACTGCTGCTGATATGGCAATGATATCAGTGAACCACAACATGAATGCTCATCACGAAATAGTATGTCAGTTCCTGTCGTCATTTCATGGATTGGAAAAACTTAAGAACATAAAAGTGCAACTGCATATCAATAAGGATGTTCGTCCTGTTGCTCAAAGACTTCGACAAATTGCATTTCATCTACAAGAAACAGTTGAGAAAGAGCTTGAGACGTTACTAAACCATGATATCATTAAACGATCTTTTGGTCCAACTCTGTGGGTTTTGCCCATAGTGGTAGAGCCCAAAAAGGACAGTGAAGGAGCTGTACACATCTGTGTTCATATGTGTAAAGCCAACAGGGTAATTGAAAGAGAATGACATCCCGGTCCTCACATTGCCAGCATGATCACACAGCTAAATGGTGCAGAGGCCTTCTCTAGCCGTGACATGAACAAAGAGTATCATCAATTAGAACTCAAAGAAAATTAAAGGTGCGTTACTACCTTTTCTACCCATATTGGTTTGTTCAGATATAAACAATTAAGTTTAAATGTGTCATCAGCTGCTGAACCTTTTCAAGATGTAATTCGACGTATCATACAACCTGTCATTAATGCCTCAATTACAGTGATGACATATTACATATCAGAGCTACAAAAAAGGAACATGATAAAGCTCTTACACAAGTGTGTGATTTACTTGCTAATACAGGTTTAACTTTGAATGCTGAGAACTGTGAGTTCCACAAAACAAAACTCAAATTCATTGGCTAGATCTTTTCTGATGGGGGCATGACACCGGATCCAGCTAAAGTACAAGCTTTGTCAGTCACCAATCCCTGCAAGATGTTACCATGTTACGTTCATTCCTTGGCATTGCCGGGTACTGCTCCAGATACATACATGATTTTGCAACAGTAAGTGCTCCTTTTAGAGACTTAACCAAAAGAAATGCTTTATTTTACTGGTCACACAGTTTTAAGAAAATCAAGAATGCAATTGAGAACACCACTGAAATGGCCTACTTTGATGTGAAGCTCCATACAGAGGTTGTTGTTGACGCAAACCTAGTTGGGTTGGCGCAATCCTTGCCCAACACAGTGAACACCCAAATGCTCGAAGGAATATTGTGGCATATGCAAGCAGACGTTTGTCACAAACTGAACACCCCTATTCGCAAACAGAGAAAGGAAAGTTTAGCAGTGGTGTGGGCTTATGAACATTTCCATGTATTCTTATATGAATGAATGAAATGAAAGAAATGAAATTTGTACTTGTAAAGCGCACCCATACCCCCAAAGGGGTGTCCAGGCGCTGTACGCATACCGCTGTGGAACCCTTCCTGGCCTTTCCCTGTGAAATGTCCACTCCTGGGCACCCCCAGGGTGAAGCCAGGCATCCCAGCGCTGTTGGGGCCGTTGTGGAGATTAAGCAAGCTATTGCCCAGAGTTGCAGAGTGGGACCCATGATTAGAATAGGCACCGAGGCGAGAATTATCAGGTCCGAGGAAATTGAGCCCAAGATCCGCCGAGGCAGGAATTGAACCCTGGTCCCAGGCCAGATCTCTGCATCAGGGTCTGCCGCTCTAACCATTGAGACACACTTCTCCACTATGGAAAACCTTCCACTATTGTAACTTATCATCAAGCATTGCTTACTATCTTGGGCAACCCAGAGGCCAAGATGCTTCCTAAAATTGAACATTGGGGCTTGCGACTAAAGAAATATGACTACATGATTGTGCATCGACCAGGGAAAGATCAAAACCCTGCTGGCTACTTTTCACGAGTGCCAGTACAGTGCCCTGGTAACTCTTCCAAAGTGGTCAAAGCCTGCATTAACTTAATCGTAAGGTCCAGTATACTTGCAGCTATTTCATTAGAACAAATCATTTCTGCAGCGAGCAAAGATAGTGATATGTTGATGCTAAAAGACAATTTTGCACATAACATAATGTGTATTTGTAAAGCACACATTCACCCAGGCACTGAATAACAGATGTTTATTGTTACCCAACTCAATGGTACTCATTTTATCAACCTCAGAAGGATGAAAGGCTGAGTGGACCGGCCGGGATTTGAGCCCATGAGCATGCAGTCAAACACAGGCACCTACAGTAGACATCAATACTGGAAACAGCACGTTCAACCTCTCACACGTGACAACGAATATCAAAAGTTCAAAAAAGTGAAAGATGAACTGTTCGTTACTCAAGAAGGTATTGTCTTACAAGGTTCAAGAATTGTCATACCGGAGAGTCTGCGGCAACAAGTGATTGAAGTGGCCCATGAAGGACATCGTGGAATTGTTGCCACTAAATGAGCTCTCCAAGATCAAGTTTGGTTTCCTTATCTTGACAAGAGAGTTCTGATAATTTTGCTAGTGCTGGTCTCCCGGAACATCTCAACATGGCTTCAATATGTCTGATTTACCAAAACATGTATGGGAGAGAATTGCTGTTGATTTCTTTGGTCCTCTTGACAATGAACATCACCTGATGGTGGTCATCAATGAATACTCCCGGTTTCCATTGGTAGAAGATCTCTCATCCACCACTCAAGAAAGAGTCGCCAAGAGATTAAATGGCATTTTTGCAACATGGGGGTATTCTTTTAATTCCAACGTCTGACAATGGCCCACCATTCAACAGTTGAGAATTCAGAGACTTTCTTAATCACCTCAATGTGAAGCATCAGAATAGTACATCTCTTTGGCCACAAGCAAATGGCATTGTCGAACGCTTTATGAGCACACTTAAAAACACTATCCAGCATGCTATTTTGGAGAAGGTTGATTTGAAGTTGGCTCTCCATGCTGCTCTTCGAGCTTACCAGTCAACTCCTCATTCAACGACAGGTTAAAGTCTTGCCACCCTAATGTTCGGGAGAGCCATGTCAACCAAGTTACCACAATGGACCAACAAAAGATCTACAATAGATGATAAACTTCGTCAAACAGACTTGTGCCGTAAGCAAAAGATGAAAGTATATGCCGACACGCGTCAATGTGCCAAAAACATTACTTTCAATAAAGGTGATCAAGTATTGGTGCAACAACTGAGAAAACGCAAATTTGATGCTCCCTTTGATGCTGAACCCTTCAAAGTTGTTACTAGTAAAGGACACGTGGTGAGTATTCACTGTCCTGGAAAGTCCATTACGCAAGATTCTTCACACTTCAGGCATCTATCTCAGATGAGACTGGTTCAATTGAGTATGTAGAGTGTGTCTTCATTGTGTCTGTCCCTACATCACCAGTGCCAGTCATGGATGCTTCTCTTTTCTCGTCCCTGCCTCAAAGGACACGACCTGAGCATTTGGTCAGAGCTCCAAGACAACTTATCAAGGAGTTGTAATGTATCAAGGAGTTGTAATGTATGTATATGTGTGTATATATATATATGTCTGTCAAAACATTTTATTTAACAAAGGGGGAGATGTAGTGTCATGTGAATTAGCTATGACGGTACCCCTTTAGTTCCTGATGGGCTCCGTAGAACTTTGACGTAAGTGTTCGGGTGTGGTGAATAGAGTTCATATTTAGAACTTTGGGTTCTCAGTTACACGCTGAGGAATAAAGACATGTGATACTATGCTCCATGTGTGGCGTATTCATTTACGAGTACCCAGGCTGGGGAGGACGCTACAGAGGTGATGTACGTTTTAGTCCGCTTCTAATTGCAATACAAAATGAGTCCCAAAACCTCTTTTGTGATTCAGAGAGGTTTTTCCAAATTGTGAAAGATGTTTAATACACTTGAAAATAGTATTTTGCAGTCGCAAACCCTGTGATTTTGTGAATTTAATGCTTTGTGACCATAAAATGCTTTTGTACATCTGGTCCCAAATCTAGTTGTTAACTTTCTCCATCTCAGCCATATAGCAGATGTGTTCAAGTGATGAAACATAATTTCATGTAACTTTGCAAATCTCTGTTTTAGTTTTGTGTCTGATCAATGCCCTTCTTTTTTTCAGCATCCAGTTTATTGTGTAAATGTAGTTGGAACACAAAATGCCCATAACCTCATTACAGTGTCGACCGATGGAAAAATGTGTTCTTGGAGCTTAGATATGCTTTCAACACCACAGGTATGTCTGCCATCCCTGCCACAAGAAAATCTGACTTGCAGGTTGCATCGGTCTTCATCAGAGCACATTCTAGAGACTAATGTACCATTTGTGAAATAAACAGAATAACCTCTGAAAAAGAGCTTATTCTGTATCTTTTTTTGCCACAAATTAAACAATCAGTCGATTTTGAGACTGTGTGCTGTAGTGTCCTGAACTGAAGATATTGCCGGTTGTAGCTCTGAGAAGTAAATTGTGGCAGAAAGATACAATAGTCTTGGAACAAACTGGAGGACCTCTTCGAAAAGGGACAGATGAAATCAGAAAATGTAAGAGAGATATGCTTCCAGACGTAGTGATCAATTTACGGTGTATTCTAGAATGTACTTAATGTTACAGAAAAATGGTCTGTCTTCCACAAATGGCCCTCAATCTGTGAGAGTTTGAAAAGGATTTCTATTTTATACAGGGTGCTAGGAAAATAATGTATGGATTGTATGACACACTTAATCATAGGTAGTATTATCTATGTTCCTCATTGAAAAAAGTAGCAAGGCAGTGTAGAGTTGAATTTAGCTGACACTGAATTAGTAAAACATTGTTAGTATAAAATATAGATCTGCAAACATTAGATTTAAATTGATACCCTTTAATACACAACAAAGGATTTATAGGAGACCTTTTTAAGCTATGCAGGAAAAAGGCTACAGTCTTGCAGTGAGCTGTGACTGATGTAACACCACACAAAAACAATTGATTCCTGAAATGTAAGCAGGTTGATTTAAGGATGTTCCATCCTTTGTATCGTGGATCAGGCATCAAGGAGTTTGGCATATAAATGAGTGATAGATTTACAGCACCAGTCAAGGAATAAAGAACTTAACGTTTTTAAACCAAGTTCTATTTTAAGGGACAACTGAATGAGTAAGATGCCATACAAATGAAGAAAAGTAGATGGAGGGATCAATGCTTATACAGAAACCCAAATCATTCCATAATAACAGAATGAAAGCTATGAACCAATATTAGTCTATCATGAAAGGGACCTGAATACCCTTTGTGGCTGACTTGCAATGGACCACAGATCGGTAAAGGCCGATGTTTCATCTAGGCTAAACGTTTTATTTTCAGGCCTATAATATTTTAGAAGTTGTAGGGCAAGAATAAAAGCTGTACACAAGAGTTTTTCAAGAAGATCAGATATGTCTATTGAATGGTCCCAATAGTTTTGTTTTCAGACCTATAATATGGAAGTCGAAATCCTTAGTAGGGCAAGAGTGGAAGCTGTACTCAAAAGTTTTTCCAAAAGACCAAATATGTCTATTGAGTGGTCCCTCTTTAGCTGAGAAATTCCTGTCCAAAATCTCTAAGAAATGAAAACTGAAGATGAAGCCTCAGAGGTTGTCTTTTTGGGTTGGCCTTGCACTTTGATCTTTTTCCAATGAGGTTGGTTTTTCCTAAGCCCAAGCTTTAGAAAAGTTCAGTAACTTTTTTCCATGACATCAAAAGTGTCAAAACTTTTAATAAAGGTTCTTTATACACCGGTCCAAGGGTCTGACATGCTGGAGATAACCGGACTACTCCAGTTTAGATTGAAAGTCAAAACTTGAAAAACCAGCTGCATTTTGGTTCAACACAGACTCCTGACGATCCTATTGACATTTACAAACCACTCTGCCTTTGGTTTCCTATTATGTCACTGGGGTTTCTTGACGGTATAAATGCCTTGTAAAGCACAGATACCAATTATGTATCCTATATGTTGTATTCAATTCTTTCCTTCAGTCGGGTTTACCCATAGTTTGATTATAGACTCGGCAGGGCCTGCCCCCAGTTGCAACTCCAAGACACCCACAACTCATGCATGCCCTAGAACACAAAAATGTATTCCTCACATGTTTAGGAAACACAACACACAAAGCCATAGGTCTGATTCACTTAAGACAACCGATACTTAAACAATAAATCCAGTCATCCCATTGGCTCAAGGCTCGCCCGAATCAGACTTCACTTTCAGTAACAGATTTACACCCCTTAAATATGACAGATGATCTAATAGTCACAAAGGAATGGGAGGGTGTGGGGGACAACCTCTGTTAGAACTGGGGGTCTCTAGTTGGCAATGGTATACACCTTTGACAAAATAGGGACCCTTGCTTCTAGTCAGGGTAAGGGGGATACACTACTAAAATAACCCCTGCTCACCCCCTTGGTAGCTTGGCACGAGCAGACAGGCTTATCTCAGAGGCAGTGTGTTAAGCATTTGTGAACACATACAGTGAAAACACTACAGATGGACACCACACAGGTTTTATAAAAATAAGTATACTTTACATAGATTTATCACAAGACCACAAACGACAAAAATCCACAATACTGTAATCAATAATACTTCAAGATGGTAGAAATGGTTTAAAAATAAGTTCTTCACTTAAAAGCAGTCTTTAGCAACAAATAACCGCAACTGGAGTTATCACGATGTCGAGGTCAAAGAAATCCCAAAGTACGGCGCCGACCGCGAGGTGTGCGGCTTCGGGCCCGGAGTCAAAACAGACCCACAAAGAACAGTACCTTGGAAAAGCAAAAACAAAGACCGCTCACGGCGTCGGGGAGGTGCGGCGTCGTTGGCGCGTTGCGGCGTCGGTTCCTTGCTTCGGAGGAGATGATGCGTCGGCACCTGGATGCTTGCGCAGGCAGGGGAGGCGTCGGTTCCTGACCGGAGAGGAGGTAACGTCACGATGGCGCTGAAGCCACGGTTCCGTACGATGTCATGATGTCGATGGATTCTTGACCACCCACGTCGACGATCGGCTCAGCGATGATGTCGGCTTCGGAGTCAATGCGGCACAGCAGCAGGCGTCGGGCCGGCGTCGTAAGTCGGAGCAGCGCTCACGGCTATGGCAGGCTTACGATGTCGCTCGCTGACGTCGATGTGGCACGGCGGTCGGCGTCGGGTCTTCGTTGCAAGTCGGAGCAGCGCTCACGGCTTCGATGCAGGAGACGGCGTCGCTCGCCGGCGTCGGTGTTGCAAATTCCTTCTGTAGCACCAGAACAGCAAGTTCCAGATGCAGGCAAACAGAAGGGGGTGAAGTCTGGTATCCCTGAGACTTTGGTCAGGAGGCAAGCTCACATCAAGCCCTTGGAGTAATATTCTGCAAGATGATGAAAGTACACATAAAGTTCCTTTCTCCTCTCCTTGGCGCTGAAGACACCACTGTAGGCCAACCCAGCAACACACCACACTGGCAGGGGGCAGTCCAACTCCTACAGTTTCCTTTGGTTCTTCTCCTTGGCAGAGGTTTGTCTTGTTGTTCCAGAAGTGATCTAAAGTTCTGGGGTCAGGGCCCCAATATTTATACCCCTAAATCCTTTGTCCTCAGAAGGCAGAGGGGCCTGTACCTAGTCCAAACCAGTTCTTGTCAGTCCGGGAGCACTTTGTTGACAAGACTCCTTCTTTCCTTTAACAGGGTAGGCCAGGGACATCAGACGCACCACAGGAGGTGGAGCCAGCATTGTGGAGGGAAGGCACAGCCCTATTCAGGTCCCAGGTGCAACTCCTCCCACCCATCTACATGCAGATCTCTCTATTCAGCCCTGTGCTGACTCACCCTGTCTCCTGGAATCCCCCAGCTCCTGTCACTCACAAAGCCAGACACACAATACACAACCTAGCAGAGGCAGGCTTGGACAGTTAGGCAAGAAAATACCTACTTTCTAAAAGTGGTATTTTCAAACACAGAATGTTAAAACCAACTTTACTAAAAGATGTATTTTATCATTCTGAGTTCAGGCATACTAAACTCGAATTTCTACCATGTTCCCTGGGTCAGTTAGGATTATAAGATGTAATAATCAAACTGCCCATTCTGGCCTATGGGGGAACAGGTAGCCTTGCAATAGTGAAAAACGAAAATGGCTGTAATTCACTATTAGGACATGCCACACAAACCAGGGCATGTTCTACCTTATACTTGCAATGCACCCTGCCCTTGGGCCTACCTTAGGGGTGTCTGATATGAAGTTAAGGGAAGGTTTGGGGACTGGTAAGTGGGTGCACTTGCCAAGTCGACATGGCAGTCACAGACTGCACACAGGCTCTGCAATGGCAGGCCTGAGACACACTTTACAAGCTGCTTCTGCCCAGGGTTACAGGCCCTGGGCACACCTGGTGCACTATACTAGGGTCTGACAAGTAAATCAAATAACCCAATCATGGAGTCACTAATCAATACATCAATTTAACATAGGGAGCACTTGCACTGTGGCACTGAATAGCAGTGGCACAGTTCCCAAAGCATCTAAAACCATCAAACAGATCAAAAACAGAGGAGGCAATGAGAAAAAAGTGGAAGGGAGACTCACGCCAATGGTACCAGGTCTAACAACCTCCTACTGCCCAAGGGGCAAGCCAAGCCTGATTCAAATGTCCTCAAGATTATAAGCGATCTGAGAGCAAAAATTAAAGCTCTCAGTTCTGCAATTGGCAATCTTAGAGGTCAGGTTAACCTTTTCTTGGCAAGATGCAGGGACGATAAAGCACAAACGAAGACAATGACCTCCACGGAATATGAAATCTCCCGATAATGATATATCTCCTTTGTCTGCAGGGTACTGCCACTCCCCCTCCCCAAGAGCTGATAATGCAGGTCGTAAGCGAAGTTTCGCTGAAGGAGCCACATTTAGCAAATCATTGGCGAAACAAGCCGAGCAATTGCAAGTATTTAAGGGTACTCCTGAATATTATGGAAGATCCCATGGCAGAGAATATTTACCTAGGTGCACCCCAGGTCAGCAACCACAGACTCTGGAGCGCCCAGTCCCCCCAGCCCATAGTAAGAACCTGCGGAGCGTAGTGTTTTGGCGGTCGTCTCCTGGTTCACGATTTCCCCTATGGTGCAGCGGGGACTGCAGAGCTGGTGAGAGCAGCGGGAGAAGACGCAGGGACAGAGCAGCGCCGCAGCAGCATCAGCGCCTGCCCACCCCCTCCAAGGAGAGAACTAGGAAGCGAGAGGAGGAGCAGATCCAGCGGGGAGCGGGTCCTTTGATGGCAGTCTCATGCAGGCGGCTGATGAGTTTGGGATGTGAGACCACTTCAGATGCTGCAGGGAGGTCCAGGGGAATTAAGGGCTGCCAGGACTCGGAGGCCTCCCCTGCCTAGAGCACCCCCCCTCTGCTGGCAGAGAGACTCACCGGAGACCTTCGAAGGTGGCAAAATCCAGAGACGGTACCGCTACGGCCGTGGAGCGCACACTGCGGAAGCCCTTGCCGCCCCGAGCTGCGGCGGAGGAGGAGGACTCCGATGTACTGGGTGAGCCAGAGACACCGCTGAGGGGGGGACGCATGCCGGCACGGTTACGCGGCCCTGTGGCGTCCTGACCGGCACCTACAGTTTGAGAGGACACCTTCGCCGCCTGGATTCCTTTCAGAGCCCCTTGCCTGACCTTAAAATGGCGGCCGAGACGGGACACAGCTCCATCGCGGGGAGAATATTCCATGAAGTGTGACTGTCCGTCTCAGTCAATCTACTAGCGGAATGTGGCATAGGCCAGACAAACAAGCTACATCACCTCGCGTCCCAGCTGAAAGAGTGCCCTGAGTGGGACGGGGGCAGCAAGGAGATCGCGGCCTGCATGCCAGAGGAAGGGGAATGGTGACACACTCAGGCCAGCGAGTGCAATCCGGGGGTCCTTTCTGGCCTTTGGAGCACCGCTGAACCAGTTTTGATTAGCGCTCCAATCCCAGCGGGCAACGGATACGAGCTGGGCCCCGCAACAGGACATGAGGGGGAGATTGCTGTTGGGTCGGGGCTTTGTACACGCTGCGCTGGAAGCACGTCTGCAGCTTCGCGAGGGTCCGGCGGGAGTGCCTCTGATGACCGAGGAGCAGCGGATGACGGAGGAGGCGATGTCCGGCCAAGGGGTTAGTCTGCTTCCCGTTCTTTATATATAATTATCGGCGAGAGGGAGGCCTAGGGGTAAGTGAGAGCGGGAGGCCATGCCTGACCTTAAGATGGCGTTACAGCAAACAAATGATGGACGGAATGCTGACAATGCAAACATTCTCCCCCAGTCAAAAGATCTGGGTTAAATCCATCGTTCTTTTGCCCACTACGCCACCCCAGTTTGGACCCAGCCATATGCAAATCAGTCTTGACCCTGTGCCCCATGGGAACAGTCCAGACCGAACTGCCAGGCCAGGTCCTCCCTGGACCGGAAACAAGCATCCTGGGACCGGTTTCAGGGTATGTCACCCTTCTTCAGCCAGGCTAGCTTGAATCCAGTGGCACAGTGAGCAAGGGACCCACGTCTGGGCATACCCATCCCACTTAGGGCGAAAAGTGTTACAGCAAACAAATGATGGACGGAATGCTGACAATGCAAACATTCTCCCCCAGTCAAGATGGCGCCCGACCAGTGATTGTTCCTGTGGAGTGGCCCCTGCAAGTTATCAGTGACGTGGGAAGGTGGTCAGCAAGGGAAGACCTCTCCTAAGGTCCTGGTCATTTTTGATGTGAGGGGGCAGAAGGCGACTGATTAACCGGCAGTGAGGCCTCCACAGTGCCTGATCTTAAGATGGCTGCCGATGCTTGACTACAACGAAACCCTGCCTCGTCTCTAAGCCTACCCCATGAGGTCCCAGACAACTGGGCTGACTGGCATCGCGACGACCATACGGCCATACGAAGGGCCAAAATAAAAACAAAATAAAAAT
Organism: Calotriton arnoldi; assembly: GCA_963921515.1. Lineage (NCBI taxonomy): Eukaryota > Metazoa > Chordata > Amphibia > Caudata > Salamandridae > Calotriton > Calotriton arnoldi. The sequence goes on along the minus strand of CAWUFW010003435.1, from coordinate 1,181,175 downwards.
AAATAAATTACCGATCGACCAGCGGCAGCAACACAGGAAGCGGTGAGGATCCCCACCGGGGCGGTAGAAGCTGCAGGACACACGGGGTGCCGGTGCCTGATTCCAACATGGCGGCCGTTCGATCCTCAAACAAGCCGCGTTAGAGCAGGTAACGGCGAGGCTATGGGTGGCTGCAGCGACACCAAAGGGAAGCTTAGAGGCTTAACGAGACTCGCTAGGGTCTGATCAAGGCATCTGGGGGCACTGGAAGAGTGACTCATACACACTCTGCGTGCCTGACCTCAACACGGCCGCCGCACTGAGACAAGAGTGATTCTTACATTCTGCGTGCCTGATCTCAGCATGGCCGCCACACCCAGGTCAGGGAACTCATCTATAGCGTGTTGCAACCGTCGTTTGTAACTGACACTGGGCTCAGTGCCCCTGATCACTACAACTCCGTGGCATTTCCCTACGGCAGTCCATCAGGAAAGTGGACACAGGTCCTGATGATGAGCCCACGGGATATAACAAGTAAGATTAAGCTGTAATTAGGCACAGTCACTAACTTTGACTCTGAATGGTGGTCTGAGAAGCTAGATCAATCAGAACCATGACAGGGCCCCATCTTAATCCTGAAGATAGGAATTCATATTCAACCTCGTACCCCCATAATCTCTCCAAAAATGCCTCCAAATCTTTTAAATATACCCCACTGACTCTTGTTACCTCGCCATTCAATGGCCTCCTAAGAATCACCCTCAGTTTTATGCTCCCGAGAGTCCACGACCAGCCCTAGAGCAATAGCACGAATCTCTCTACCACTCGCACTTTACCCTCAAAGGACGCCTCTGGAAACACTAGCCCACCCTTCCATATAGAGCGCCTGCCCCCGTCCCGCATAGTCATTCTGCCATCCGCCACGTCGGCCTACTCTAACCACCCCTCTGCGAACCACCTAAAACCGCACGGCCCGAACTCCTGTTTCCCCCTAACCTCTCACCCAAAGAGAAAAAAAACTTTAAACAAAAACTGATCAGACAACACCCTGAATCACTATTTGCAGACATCTATCACTGCGCCTCCAAAGGACAAGTAAAAACAGATCTCATCTTCCACACGGAAAGACCCGAAATATGGAACTCCATCCTCAGATCGCAACTCAATATCTCCAAAATGACTAACACCTCCCATAGCTGCACACTGACTTTCTCAGCCCCTAACCGCACTAGGCAAAATGGGAACACCACTGCGACCATCTACTCCAATGGCACAGTCCTGATACAAGCCAACAACGTCAATCTAGAATCCTTTCACACCCTCTTCCCATCCCTCCGGACCTCCCCCTCCCACGCTCTCCTCCCCTGCCCGCCCATCCTCCTCTCCCTGAAGAACCCGACCCTCCAACTGAACTCACCAATTATTCCGGTGCACCCTAGGAATAACACCCGCCTCCCGCCGTGAGACACCACCCCCAAGACTACCAGAGAGAACCAGACCCCCTACCCCCTCCGACAACCACCCTCACCCGCCCCCCGCCCTCCACCCCTCCCAACCCACTTCGACCAACTTCAACACACAGCATGTGACTACCTACCCCCTCACCAAACCCACATGCAATTTAACACCGACGCCCCAACACGGCCCCCACCTCCCTGCACCCTCGGCCCCGCTGCATAACACCACCCCAACACTACCAGAGAGAACAAGACCCCTCTACCCCCCTCGGCCCCGCTGCATAACACCACCCCCAACACTACCAGAGAGAACAAGACCCCTCTACCCCCCTCCGGAAACCACCCTCACCCGACCCCTGCCCCCCTTCCCTATGATGAGGAACGCAACAATGTTAGGCTCTCCCCCCCAGGTTTAACTTACCCGCCCAGAACACCCACACCGACATAGACTGGGCAGCGGCTCACCCTGCTTGAAAACCAGATAACAACCATAATCCAGGGTCTTAGTGAAATCCTTTCCAACCTCGCCGCACCACTAAAGCCTCACTGTTTCCCTTCCTTCCCTTCTCTCTCTCAACAGAGGTTCTCCAACACTCCCCACCCGAAAGGGATCTCTACCCCCCTCTCTAATCCGACACAGAGACCAAAAAGAACTAGAGATGAAACATCTGCGAGTGAAGCGGCAGCTCTCGCTTCCTCGTACGACAATCCTATTACTTCCACCCCCCTATCCAAAATACAGGTGATCACTGGACTGGGAAGAGAACAGGCCCCTCCGAAATCCCCTAGACCCCCGGCCACACGCACTATCATCCCCACGGCCCCCCAAACGAAAAAACCCACAACAGAGACGTCCCCCACAAACTGCATGCTCATAAACTGCAGATCAGCCACTAAGCATGTCACAGAGCTAGCGGAATCCATCCTCACCCACGACATAGACATAGCATTCATCACCGAGACATGGCTAAATGACTCCTCATTTCCACTCATGGATACTCTTGTCCCCCCTGGCTTTGTTATCATCAACAAAGATAGAAAAGATCAAAGAGGTGGAGGCATAGCAATCATCCACAAAAACAATATTTCCATGTCGGAAATAGACTCCTTCACCTACAACACCTTTGAGTGCCTAACCGCCAACATCAACACTAGCAACAACAAAACACTTATCTGCCACCTTATTTACCACCCCCCAGGCAACACCCCCACATTCACTGAACACCTGTCTGACCTGATTGCCCACTGCTCTCTCCGAGACACGAACAACCTTATTCTGGGCGACCTCAATCTACACTGAAATGAAGAAAACAACTTGCAAATCCAGAACCTGAAGGAGCTGCTTCACAGCAACATCCTTACCCAACACTGCTTAGAGGAAACCCACAACAAAGGAGCAATCCTAGACGCCATCATCGCCCAGCACGACACTGTCACGATAGACTGCACCCTACCCGTGGACTGGTCTGACCACCACTTAATCCTTTTCCACCTCACGTAGCCGATCACACTTAAACCCCCCACCCAAGATCCTCCGAAATGGACTAGAAACTTCACGCAGATTAACATGACTGACCTAGATGGAAGGGTTAACTCTCTCCTCACGGCCTCCACGGATGATCTATCCACTACTGAACTCACCGCCCACTACAACACAAACATGACATCCATTCTAGATCAAGTAGCCCCCTTGAAACTAAAAAACCCAGGAACATCCCATCCAGATCTTGGTTCAACACGGACATTAACAATGAAAGAAGACAGTTAAGAGCTACAGAAAGACTATGGAGGAGCAACTCCTCCCCAAGCCTACTCGAACAACTCAAAGCAGCCCGAAGGAAATACAAAAAACACATCAGCAGCGAAAAATCCACCTTCTTCTGCGCCGCCCTGGACAACGCAAAAAACAGACCCAAAGAACTGTTCAAAATCATCAGGCAACAAACCTCCAAGCCCCCGGAATCCTCTCTACAGGCCTCCAAGGACTTGTGTGAAAACTTTGCCAACTTCTTCGATGAAAAAATCACCAAGATTGAGCTCTCACTGGACACCAACGTCAACCCCGTCTGCAAAAGCCTGCCCGCAGTGACAGTAGATAACACGCCCAAGCACCCCAAAAAATCCTGGAAATCCTTCAACCCCATCCCGGAAACCGAGATCCTCAAACTGATCTCCACCTCCAAACCAGCCTCTCACGTCCTTGACCCAATACCCACCCAGCTGACCAAAAGACTGAAACTCTCCATAGCACCATTCTGGTGCAAGATCATAAACAGCTCCCTGAGAACCGGCAGCATACCTGAATGCCTCAAAGTCGGCCAAGTCACGCCACTACTAAAAAAAACCTGGCCTTGACTCCAAGGAACTGAGTAACTTCAGACCCGTCTCCAATCTCCCCCTCATACCCAAAATCCTTGAAAAATGCGTTCTCCAACAACTGACTCAGCACATGGATAGCATCAACCTTCTTGACCCCCATCAATCGGGTTTCAGAAAAGGCTATAGCACCGAGACCGCGATCCTTAACATCACAGATGACATCCACAAATCCCTCGATTCCAACCAATGCTGCCTCCTCATTCTCCTAGACCTATCGGCAGCCTTTGACACGGTTGATCACCAACTTCTCGTCAAGGCTTTGCAAGAAAGGGTAGGTGCTGATGAGGTGGTCCTACGCTGGTTCTCCTCCTTTTTACATAGCCGCTCACAACGGATAAAAATAAAAAACTGTACCTCCGACCTACACCCCGTCAACAGGGGCGTCCCCCAAGGTTCAGTGGTCTCACCTCAACTGTTCAACATATACATGGAACCCCTCACCACCCTACTCAAAAATGCTAACATCCCTTTCCACCTCTATGCAGATGACACCCAGATCTATCTAGAAACCTCCTCCATAGATGACATTCACAAACTAAATGTCACTCTAAAAGAAATCCAACATTGGCTGTCGCTTAACCACCTAAAACTCAACCAAGATAAAACCGAAATCCTCCTCATCTCCAACAAAGAGGAGAACCCTCATATCTCAGAAAGGCTAAAAGCTCTGGATGCTCTTAACGGCAATCACACTCTGACCCACTCCGTTAAATCACTCGGAATCACCCTAGATTCAAAACTCGACATGGCCAAGCACATCAAGAACTCCGCAAAGAGTGCCTTCGTCAACCTGAAGCTACTTAACAAAATAAAACCATTCATTCCAACCAACGACCTCAAACAAGCCACCCAATCACTGGTGCTATCCAGACTCGACTATGGGAATGCCACCCTCACTGGTACAACTAAATCTCATCTAGCTCCCCTCAAAACTACCCTAAACGCAGCAGCTAGAATGGTCACTGGAATCAGGAAATACGACCACATCTCACCAGCACTCAGAGAACTAAAATGGCTCCCAGTCGAGTTGCGTGCCAGTTTCAGAACTGCCTGCCTCACACACAAAGCCCTGCACACAGGTAAACCTGAGTATTTGGCTGCTAAGCTCAAGAGGGCTGGTCAGACAAGATACCTCAGGAGCTCCAACACCCTATTACTCATCCCTATGAAAACACGCAAACAAAAAACTGCTGCACGGTCCTTCGCCGGAAGCGCACCCAAAATCTGGAACGCTATCCCAGTCGGTATCAGGACTATCTCATCCTTCTCAGAATTAAAAAAAACACCTAAAAGTCCTTTTCCTCAACCGCTCGCCCCAAAACGGATAACCGCCATCTAAACGCAAATCCCTGCTCGTCGTCTCTCCCAGACACTGTAGCTCTAAGACTTACCTACTCCCCGCTATTTGACCCCTATCCGCTCCTCCCCCCAACCTAAGTGGTTCAACCCCAAGACAACGTGCTCTCTATGAGGTTATCCCTGGACTCACAGACTACCTCAATGCTGCTCAGCACACTTGGACCTCCGAACCCATATGTAGAATACTGCTTTATTGTATCCACCCCCAGACAACGTGCACTCTTTGAGGTTATCTCAGGACTCACGTACTACCTCAATGCTGCTCAGCACACGCGGACTTTCCGAACTGCTGTGAAGTGAATTTATATGTAGAAGGCTGCTTTATTGTATGAATCTTGCTCAAAAAACTATTGTGAAGCGCTCTGATACCCTCGGGTCAGGCTAGCGCTATATAAAACTCCTTAATAAATAAATAAATAAATAAATGACTAATGTGCCTCAAATTGCCAGACATCAGAGGTACGAAGGAGAGGACTCTCTTAATAATAAACCAATCCACAGCTCCACTGGATCCGCCATGTGAGAGGTTGTAGGCCTGTGATTAGGGAAGATATCCTTCGAGCTAGAAGACATGGCCTCCCTAATAGCCCCATGGACTGTATTGAACTGCACTTGGTGGATGGCAGGCTGGTTCATAATTTAATTGCTCTGGAAGCAAGAGTTTGCCCCCTGCAATAACTAACATTCAATTTAAGTATCAACTGCCACAACGTCCACAGACATCCGTTGACCACCTTTCCGCCCCTCACCTAGGCCAAGATTCCACTTAAGCTGTAAACTATTGACTTCAGTGCTGACCTAATCGATCAGCTCCAGAGATTCAACTAGTCTCTGGCTCTTCGCATGACCCCAGCACTCAACAGAGCCGCTCCCTTTCCCCCCAGCACCTTGAGCCCCTCACGGGTGAGTAGTTGCGCTTTATCAACCCTGATTGATTGATTAATTGAGCTACATCCAACTAACGATAACCGCCGGCTTAAGTGGCATAAGATGATTTTGGATGAGGGCAACCTCCATCTAATTAAACAAGAACTATTAGAGAACACGGCAGAGATCTCAGCCCTACTCGAGCAACCGGGAGAGTTGGATGCGATATCGTACAATCACACCCGCCTATTTGAGCATCTGGCTGTGCATTTTATCAATCCCTCGCCTCCTCCAAAATCCAGATTAAGTGTAAGATCGCAGTATGCATGGTTTAACCACGAGTGCAGACAGCTAAAACGACAACTTTCCATTGCACTCAGGACCAAGAACACTGCGCTAGTGAGAGTTTTGAGAAGGCCTTACAAAACAGCACAAGCTAGAGCAAAACGGGAGTGGGATGAGAACAGGTGGAGGCTCATTGGGGAGGCATGTGCTTGTAAAGAGTTGAAAAAGGGGGAAATCCACGACGCCACCACCATTAGCCAATAACATCCCAATATCTGCATGGTATGATCACTTCAAATTTCTATACGCAGGATCATGCTTGTCCGATACTTTAGCAGCCCCCCCAGATCTATTTCATGCCACCTCCTAGGACCTTTTTACCAGAAGCGAAATCCAGACCTGTATCAACACAATCGCCCAAGCAAAAGCCCCAGGCCCTGATGGCATCCCGGGCGAACTGTTTTTGTATGATAGTGAAAATTGGTCAAGTTATATCATGATTATTTCTAATGCCATAGCAGGGGGTGCCACAATCCCATATTCATGGAAAGGAGCATAGGTGATTCCTATTTATAAAAAAGTGACAGGTCTCTACCCTACAACTATAGACCTCTTAGCCTTATCGACTCTTTACAAAAAGTGTTTTGTCGAGCGCTTTTGGCTAAGATACAGGACTGGATTAGCGAAAATAACATCTTGACCCCCTTCCAAGCTACTTTCAGACAGAAAACAGGAACAATAGATCAGGTGTTCAGTTTTCTTCTTTTATTTTAGAGGACTGTGGTCATTGGTCAGGGGAGCCTGTATGTTGCATTCATCGACTTAAAGACTGCCTTTGTCCTCGACCCAAGAAAAAAATTGTGGCAAGTTCTAAAAGACATGGGGTTGCCGTCGGAGATCTTATCTCTAGTCATTCGCCTCCATGATGCAAATTTTGGTAAAGTGCGCTGGGGCGAGCAAGGCCAGCTCACCGACCCAATTAACGTCAGCAGGGGAATACGCCAAGGGTGCGTATTGGCACCCACACTTTTTTCCCTCTTCATGAACAATCTCAGTTCCTAGTGGACGCACCCATGCTGGGGATGGAAAAAATTGTGACGCTTCTGTTTGCGGATCACACTTGTTAGTGTCAAAAACACCAGGGGAGCTCCAGCTACTCTTAAATTGATTTAAAGACTTCTGTGGCATGCGAGGACTATAAATCAATGCATCAAAAATGAAATTTCTGACGATCAATCCCCATAAATCATACAAAGGAAGACCAATTCTGTGAGGTGCCCCACTTCAGTGAGTTAGTACCTTTGATTATTGAGCATAACGCTATCTGAAGACATGACCTGGAAGCCTCACGTGGCTAAGCGCAGGCAAATATTTGGGGCCCTGAGTAAAGAATATAGCTCTTCTTTTAGCAAACCAGTGGCAGCCACCCTCCAGATCTATGAGTCTAAAGCAGTGAGTTCAGCCCTCTACAAGGCCAAATTGTGTGGTTTTGATAAGTTGGATGACCTCTCTAGATCTGAGAACAAGTTTTTGAGGAGTTTGGTTCTGCTACCTCAGAGCAGTTCTGGCGGAGAATCAGGTCCACTCACAAACTATTTTCGTATGCTAATGCTCTCGAGGAAGTTAGCTCCTTAGACAAGTATACCAAGATAGGCTGGATAAGAAATGTGAAACGCTTACTGGCCGATGTTGGGTTAGAGATCCATTGAGAAAACAGGGACCCGGTGCTGCTCCCCACATAAGATCTTACTAAATTGCAGTACTGGGATTGGGTAGCACAGACTGCACTCACCAGTTCATTGTGGGGATCGCTAACCTCGGAGTTTATGTATTTCAAATTGGTTAGCTCCTTGGAAAGCTATCTAGATATTGCCCAGACACCCAATGACAGGTAATTATAAATGCAATTCAGGTTTGGCACACTTCCCCTGAATTCCCTCACAAGTACTTGGCACTGTAACCCAGCATCCTCACAGTTTTGTTTTAATTGTGTTGCAGTAATCCAATCTCTCGCACATGTATTATTTGCTTGTCCAACCTATTCACTTCCAAGAGCCAAGTGGGAACACGCAATCACTGTGAAGCTATGCGAATCCTTAGATCAGACTCAAGATCCGTGGTTGCTTGTTCAGTCACAAAGTTTTTGGGTCATATGTGGGGCATTAGGAAAAAGTTGCAGAAGTTGTGAAGTAGATGCTTTTAACTGTTTTTATCTTCTATTTAATATGATGTTTTAATACTTTAACTGTGGATGTATTTAAGGAATTTTATTGTCATTGCATTAGGAGAACACTGACAGCATAGCGGACCCTGTTAGTTCTTTTATGGCTACCTTAAGGTTTTTGTTGTCACCGTCTCTATCTGCACAATAGAGAGGTCAGTCCACCATGTTGATTGTAAATCTGGCTCTAGTCCAACACCTGACTGATGTCCCCCACTATGTAATCTATGTTTTACTACATTTTTAACGTATTCATATGAGTGGTATTGCACATTGCACTTTTATGGTTGTATGCCTGAAATAAAGTTCTTTGAATTGAATTGATTACAGACAGTTGTTATTCACATCATTTTCTGATAGAAACATTCCACATTTAGGCTTCTATTTTTGAGAGTCGAGGCATCTCCTGACTCAAGAGTAAAGTGGTGTTCAGGCCAAACCAAGATTACAAGTAGTACACTAATCTGGCCGATAGAGAAATATGGCAGTGCCCAAAGGGCTGCTCTGCCAGGTCATGGGTGGGTCATTTCTTTCACTGTTTGTGGGCCAGTTTTGTGGTCCACTGAGCCGGCTTTTGTTGTTGGTTCCCCTGATATTAAAACAAACATTGCCTGCAGCAAGCTCAAATCCATGCAGTCTTCCATACTGTAGTGTTTAGTGAGTTGGAGATGATGAGACCCTTTTTGTTCCTGACGGACTCCATAAGACAGTGATGTAAGTGTGTGGGTGATAGAATTCATGATGTAGTTTGTTCCGTTAACGGTTACATGCTGAGGAACAAAGACATGTAATACCAAGCTCAGTGTGTGGCATGATCATTTGCATGCAGCCAGGCTGGGGAGGATGCTACAACTGACGACGAGATAGGGGATTAAGAAAACCCTGCGACCCGAAGAACTGAGAGTGCTTTCACAGAGTTTGCCCTGGTCCAGCAAACTGCTTGTGTGTGCCATGTGTGCCTCAGTTGAAGTAAAAATCGACAGTGGTGGTATGTGGAGTCAAAGCGCCACTCCAGCCAGTGTAAGGCCTGTGAAGAAAGTGGAACCCATACAGAAAGTTTGTTTGTCATCAGCTAGAAATTTGCTGGTGAAGTCGAGACAAGAGATACTGAGGCACACTGTGAAACAGAGCTGTCATTCATACAATGCGACAACACTAAAGGCAGTGACAACCAGGTACAGAGAAGCACTAAAGGCCATGATAGCCAATTGCAAGAATGCGCTTAAAGAGGAAACATTGCTGACGCAAAGAAACGGTAAAGGCAGTAGAAACCAGGTACCATGCAAAGAGGTGAGACTGGTGAAGAATCTGTGCAAAAATCAAAGCCGCTACTCACCACCAAAGAAGAAGACAGCACCTCACGGGCAGAGAGTGGGCGCAACGACCCAGATGTCAGCACATGACTAGTGCATGACAAAGGTGATGGTGCAAGTGGGCAGAAGATGCTGCCGGAGCAAGCTCCGCTCCCAACAGCAGAAAGTTTCACAGGTTATGATGCTACTGCATTCCTAAAACCACCGCTTCTCTTTGATACAGCCAATAAGCAGAATATTGGTGACAGATGGACTGCCTGGATTGCAGCCTTCGATCATTTCATTGATGCGCTGGAAGAAGCAAATGACAAAAAGATCATAAGGACCTAAAGAATTTAGCAGGTGAAGGAGTAAAAGAAGTGATCAAGAAAACTGACGAAGTGACGTACCATCAAATCAAAGAAGCTCTAAACACCAAGTTCAATCCAATGCCGAATGTCGACTATAAAAGGTACATTTTCAGTCAGGAAAGGCAGAAAGCCGGTAAAACGATGAATGAGTTTGTAGAAAGACTAGATTCGCTCATAAAGCATTTCAAGATCAATGAGTTCAAAGATGAAGAGGCCATGCATCAAGAATAATAGATGGTTGCCTCTCGATTCCTTCCGACGACGAATGCTGAAAGACACACACAGCTTGGAGCGAGTGTTCATGGCTGCCAGAGAGGAAGAAAGAGGTGACAAACAACCAGCTAACATGCAGGCCGGAACAGCTTAAAATGAATCAGCGTTGACTATGTAAAGTAGGTCAAAACACAAAGTAGAAGGTCATAAAGTAATGTCTCCAAAGTAAAAGAAGTTGTGTTTTCAATGTGAATTTTCCTTTCCACATGAAGGTAAATGTTCTGCCATTGGACAGATATGCAAACGCTGCGGGAAACAGAACGATTTTGTAACCAATTGCAAAGCCAGGGAAATATCAAATGCATCACGTCGAGAAAATAAAATGGAGGAAAGATCAAGTATGTCAATTCAAAAAAACAAAACGAATGCCAGAACGTTCCAGACGTGACGTTCTATGCATGCCCACAGGGCCCAGCGGCCACATCAGTTGAGGCAAGTAGAAAGTGAACGATGTTGATTGTCATCAAATTCCTCGTCTAATAGTTTGTCATTGTCAAGCAATAGTGAAGAAGATGAGTATGCAATGTCAATGTTGACTGTTGAATGATGTGAACATGTAGGGTTAGCTTCATGCAAGGAAGAATGCCGGTCAAAGCTAGTTCGACAAGTGAAAGTACGAAATTAATTTGGACAATGTCCCAAGATCACACTGAAAGTGAATGGGTGCCCCATACCTTTTATCATAGACAGTGGTGCATCAATAAACATGTCAGTAGAAAAGTACAAGGAACTGTCTCCAGTGCCCCGTTTAACGCCTTCAAAAACCAACATTTAAACGTGGGCTACTTCCATGCCACTGCAAAGTCAAGGTTCATTCATGGCAACTGTGAAGCATAAACAGATGAAAGTACAAGCACCAATTCATGTCTTGCCAGGCACTTCATCAAGTGCATATTTATTCAGTTTCAGTACTCCTGCAAACATGGGGCTGATTTCTGTAAACTACAATGTCAATGCCTATCATGAGATAGTGAATCAGTTTCCATCTTTGTTTTGTGGACTAGGAAGACTTAAGAACATAAAAGTGCAACCTTACATAAATGGAAACATCCGTCCTGTTGCTCAAAGAAATCGTCAAATTGCAATTCATTTTACAAGAGACTGTTGAGAAGGAACTTGAGATACTATTAAAGCACAACATTATTGAGCGATCCATTGGTCCAACACCATGGGTATCACCGATAGTTGTTCATGCCGAAAATGGATTGTGGAGGAGCCGTGGGGATACGCGCCAAGAAAACAAGGCAATTTTAAGAGAACGTCATCCAGGTCTGCACATTGCTGGCAAGAGTACGCAACTGAATGGGGCCAAAATCTTTTCCCTCCTTGATTTGAAAAAAGGCTATCACCAGCTCGAACTGGAAGAAAATTGCAGGCACATTACTACCTTTTTGACTTGTGTTGGGTTATTTAGATACCAAAGACCAAGTTTCGGAGTGTCATCAGCTGCAGAACTTTTTCAGGGTGTCATTTGTTGTATGATACAGCCAGTCACAAATGCTTTCAATTACCGTGATGACATTTTTTGGGGCCACACAAAATGAACATGATAAAGCTCTTACACAAGTGTGTTGTGTACTTGCCGTTGCAGGTGTCACTTTAAATGTGGCAAAGTGTGAGTTTCATCAAACCAAACTATAGTTCTTTGGTGATATCTTTTCTTTTTTTTTTTTTATTTTAAATTCTTTATTGAATTTTAGACGAAACAAACCAGAAAAGACCATACATATGAGACTGACCATGGCCACCCCCCGGGAAAATTCTCCTCCCCCACCCTGGACCACCCCCCCCCCCCACCCCGGCTGGTCGATGCGGCAGAGAGCCAAGAAAAAAAAAAAAAGAAGAGAAACGAGAGAAAGAGAAAAAACCATATCCCTTTAAATGAGAAACAGAAAAGAACAGAAGAGAAAAAAAGAAAAAAAGGAAGAAGCACTCCCAGGCAGAGCACATATTCAAATACATATATATACATATACATATATAGGCCCCGACATCCTCTTGCTACAATCCTAGATATGTCAAAATATTGATAAATCCTAATAACCCATAAGTATATTCATCACCTATCGCCATCATCATCATCTTCACTGCTCATATTGTCCAACCCATCTTAGGAGAGGGGCCCAAATTTCCCTCCCCTTAGCACTGGCTCTTGGCCCCTTTCTAGCATATACTGCAGTTTCCAGCCTAGAAACTGCCAAGAATCTACCCAGCCATTGTTGACTTGTGGGTGGCACCGGATCGAGCCAGTGAGTAGCTAGGCAGAGCCTAAAAACAGTCATTGCAATAAAAAGAAAAGTCCGAACCCGACCAGCTAGTTGAGAACAACTCAGCCCTAGTACAATCAACTGCGATGTCATCTCAATTCGCTGTCCTATCTGAGATTCTAGCATTGCACCCACTTCCCTCTTAATCTCAGCCAGATCGGGGCAGGTAGCAAACATATGCACCATGTCAGCCGCTACAAGCTTGCACCGAGGACAGGTAGAGCCCACATCCCCGCCCCATTTTGAGATCTTCTCTGGCGTTATATATAAATTAAACCAGGTCTTAAAATATTGCAGTTGAAGATTAGCAGCAATAAAAGAAGTTTGGGCCATAAAAAGAGCCTCTTCTGGTTCCCCTGAACTAACATAAAATCTCTCCTGCCAACGATCACTATGCTTAGATAGATCGTCCTTCATATTCTCGTTGAGCCTCTTATAGATAACCCCAAGGGTACCTGATCCCTTAAGAAGCAGTTCCACTAGACCTATTCGAGCAAAGCCGCTACTGCCCCCTACTTTCCTCCCTAAAAATCTCTCACTTGGAGATATTTAAAAAATTGTCGGTTGTCCATTACAAAAGAATCCTTAATTGTATCAAAAGTCCTCATCCCTGTCTCATCCATAATATCTCCAACCATCATAATACCCTTATCCTGCCAAGTTTTCATATACCCATCATTGAAAATAGTTGGAAACGACTTATTACCATAAAGTGGAGTATAGGCATGAATGAGGCCCATACCTAATCTTTTTCTGACTGCGGTCCAGATTTTAAAAGCACACATCAACGTCTTAAATTTAACCCGTTTGTAATATTTAAAATCAGTATGCTGTCCCAGGCAGCCCCTAGCCTCTGACCCCAATAATAAATCATAAATTGATTGATCTGGCGTGCCCTCCGGACCTTGATCGGCTCCAACCCTTATAAGACTTCCCATTTTGAGAAGTATAGCAGCCCAATGATATAACAAAAGATTGGGAACTGCCCAACCGCCTCTATCCTTCGGGAGCGTCATAAATTTTAATGCTCTCCGGGGACGACAGTTAGCCCAGAGAAATTTTGTGAACAGATAATTCATAGATATGAACCAGGAATTATTAATAGCCAGCGGAATCGCCCTAAAAATATATAAAATTTTCGGCAGAAAAACCATCTTGATGATATTACATCTACCGACCAGCGTCAATTTAAGCTTATCTATTCGATTAAATTCTGCCTTAAACTTCGGGACCAATGGATCCAGATTCATTTCTGCAATTTTGGACACATCAACCCCGATTTCAATCCCAAGATACGTTGCTTTCTGCACAACCCGAGAGTCATTAATCTGAAGGCCCTTGCTAACAATGACAAGGGTTTTATTAGAATTTAGTCGATATCCTGAGATGTGCCCAAAAGCCTGTGCCTCTTTTTCAATTTCGGCTAACGCACTAAGTGGATTGGGTGTCAAGATAGCGAGATCATCGGCATATGCCAGAATCTTCGTGCTCCCTCCTTTACTGTGTATAGCTAAGATGTTATTATTGTTTGCCAATTTTCGAATCAGAGGATCTATATATAAAGCGAACAATAGGGGGGAGCATGGGCACCCCTGACGTGTCCCCCGGCTGATTGATACTGGCCCTGACAAATCGCCCATGAGAGCGATCCTGGCCACCGGATTCTTATACATTACGGCAACAGCCTTGATGAAGCCCATGCCCAACCCTCTACTCTCTAGTGTAGCCCATAAAAAAGGCCAGGAGACCCTATCAAAGGCTTTCTCCGCATCTAGCAGAATCAGCCCGATAGGGTCTCCTGTAATCCCTGCCTCATCAAAAAGAGCTATTACTCTCTGGACATGATCGATTGTACTCCTACCAGGGACGAATCCATGTTGGATAGATGAAACTAGATTCTTGATCACCCCTGCTAATCGATTGGCCAAAATCTTGGAATACACTTTTATGTCAGAGTTAATTAATGTTATTGGTCGGTAAGACCCAAGCTCTTTGACGGATTTCCCTTTTTAGGAAAAACCACTATATTGGCCGATCCCCATGACTCTGGTGCTCTTTGGCCAGCCTGGGCTCCAAGAAAAACCTCAACCATTAAATCCAAGAGACAGGGAGCCAATTTCTTGTAAAATTCACCCGGGATGAGATCGGTACCAGCCGCCTTCCCATTAGCCAGAGAGCTAATAACACTCACAATTTCCTCAGCTGTAATAGGTACCTCTAATGCTTCCCTTTCCTCGTTAGTTAATTTCTCCCCTGTGATGTTAGCCAGATAATCGTGAATTTCCTGGTTACTCCCAATAGATTCTTCCGTGTACAACTGTTGATAAAACCGCTGGAAGGCCCTACGAATATCAGAAGCCTCTAAGACCATCCCGAATTGAGGATCATCAATTGCAAGAATTGCCCCCTGTGTCACCCGTTGTCTAATACGGACTGCCAGCAAGTGTCCTACTCTCTCACTACACTCATACATTTTAGAACGCCAGGCAGTATACTTCCCCGCTGCCTTCTGAGTAGATATTTCCAATATCTTAGATTTAGCAAGAGCTACACATACTTGCGCCTGTCCCACATCACCCCCATTTAACACAGTTCCCACTAATTGTGTCTCTGTCTCTCCTAATTTAGTGTAAAGTTCCTGCATATGCAGTTTGCTAGCCTTCTGGGACTGCCATCCAAACCTGTTAGTCTCACCTCTTATCCCTGCTTTCAGGGCATCCCACACAATATCAACCCGGGCACTACCCCTATTTTCCAAAATAAATCTGGGAATCCACGCTCTCATATGCTCAATGTATCCCTGATCGTAGAGCAGTGCCCTATCAAATGTCCAACGTGGGACCTCGCTCCTTGAGGCTTGAAATGAAAACTCTAAAATTAGCGGGTTATGGTCTGACATAACCCGTGGGAGTCTAAAAATCTGGCACTTAGTCGAGAGACTCTGAGAAACAAAGAAATAATCGAGCCTAGCATGTGTCTGATGTGGGGCTGAAAAAAAGGTAAAACCCGGATCCTGAGGTTCTAGTGAAGCCCAAACATCCATTAGACCATGAGTCTTACATACATTATATAAAGAATTAAAGACTTTGGGCTTACGACCCCTATATAGCCTAGGTCCCAATTTAATAGCATTGCCGCTCAGGTTTAAATTAAAATCACCACATAGAACTATTGGCAGTGGCCATGCGACCAGTTCCTGATCCAACCAATTAAACACAGCAGGGTCATCAAACACAGAGCCATAAATTGAGCACAGCGTAAACAAGAGATTGTCTGCTTTGCACACCGTAATTGCCCATCTACCCAGATGATCTGCTTTAGAACGTGGAAAGCACAGGCTTTTTCCCCTGCGAGCCATAATAGCTACCCCCTTAGTTCGAGTATCTTGAGTTGTAGAGGACACCAGCTGGTAGCCATCTAATTCCACAGCCTTTTGTCTCCCGGCTTCGATATGTGTCTCTTGGAGACATATTATATCTGCATTCAAATACTGGATATCAATATTAACTCTGCGCTTTTTAGGTAAAGAATTCAGCCCACAGATATTGATCGAAGCAATTCTAACTTTACCTCTTACCATTTTTAATAATTGAATTCCCTATAGTTCATTCTCTTTCTGCCAATACTCAAACCCTTGCAACTATTTCTACCCAATTGACCAGCCGGCCCCCAAGAACCCCCCCAGAAACTCTCCCCTCCCACCCCACAATAAGGCAAGAAAGGTCCGAAGACCCTTGTGATGCCTTCTGCATGGATCTGCTTCCCACCACCACCCCTCCCGCTCCCCCATGAAACCACCATTTTTTTTTTTTTTTTTCCCTACAAGACCAAAAAAAACATCTAGAAGATATTAACTAACATTACTGTCCAGGTACATCGTCCAGAAAACCCCAAAACATCCTACTGGGTGGCCGCTGAAATCTCTCGTAAAAAATCTTGAGCTTGAACCTCAGAAGAAAAAACCCTGATGTTTCCTCGATAGATAACTTTGAGGCGAGCAGGGCTCAGCAAATAAACCTCACAGCCAACCTTCTGAAAGGGAGTGATAAGCTGGCGCAGCCTCCACCTCCTCTCAACCGTCGTTTGACAGAAGTCCGGCCTAACAAAAAACGAATGCCCCTCAGCAGATCGCCTAGCTTCCGGGCGAGCCTTCTCAAAAATCGCCTGCCGTAACAAAAAATTGCCGAAAAAAATTAAAATGGCTCTGGGTTTATCATTCGTGTCGCTCAATCCCTTTTTTTGTCTGAGCATGAGAGGAAAGCGATGAACACGTTGTACTTCAGTATCCCAATCCCAATGTGCCAGCTCGGGAAAACCTCCTTTCAATAATCGAAGTACAAAGCCTCTGATGTCCTCCCTTCCGCTTTTTCTGGAATACCTAGTAATCTAAGGTTATTACGCCTCTGGCGGTTCTCGAAGTCTTCCAACTTCCACATTACGTCCGTCATCCTGGATTCATTTGAAGAAATTTGTTGGGTCATACCCCCAACCCCAGACTCTAACGTCCCTACTTTCTCTTCCAATACTGTAGTTCTTTCCACAATTTCACTACAGGTTTTGGTTATTTTTCGAATAGCTCCTTGTAGCATCTTAGTCGCATGATGCGCCCTTTTGTGTTCCTGACGGGCTTCCGACTGTATCTGCTTAAGGGTTGAAAAATCAGATCCATTGAGGGTGGAACCCCTGCTGCGGGTTTCAGTAAAATCTCGTCCTGCCCCTGATAGTCCGGTGTCCCTCCAAAATCACTGCCCATATGCGTAGTGGAATAGTCCCATTTCAGCTGCCCGGACTGGCTTTGATCTGAATCCGTAAGGGTTGCCTTCTGGATATTTCCCCTTTTTTTCTATTCCGCCGTGCCAAAGTGGGAAGACGTTTTTGCGTGCTAGGGTTGGATATTGAGCTATCTGACCCAACCTCCGAATCCTCTAGAATAGATATAGCATTGCTGCTACCAATAGACGGCTCAGAATCCTCATTTACTGAAAAAAATGTATCTCCCCCCTCCGGTGTCCCTATGGTCCCGCTCTGTAAGTAAGGAAGCCTAAAGGTCGAATTCTCGTTAGTGGGCAATTCCTGCCCCTCAGTCACCAAGCTCTCTGCCCCCGTACCTATCTCCAGTTGCTGTGGTTCTCCCAGGGGAGTATCTCCTTGTCCCGCACATGATATCTCTGAGGGTACTGAACCACTTGCACTTGCAAGTGAAGAAAAGTCCTCCATGCTTAGAGCCGCCCCTACTACAGACTCAGCCACATTCTCCTGGGTCTTCATTCGGCCGGTGAACATTCCTGGAATCACCCGCTGCCTGTCAGGAACAGAGCCCGCCTCCTCATCTGCACGCAGACCTCCATCCCTCAGTCTGGAAGGGGCCGCCTCCATACTTCCTGCTGCCGCTGACGCTGCCGCTACAGTTGCCACAGTTGCAGCGTCTCCTCCTCTCCTTGCGCTCGACACCCCTCGGGAGCCAGGAGGACCACGCCGAGTCCCGGCCACCCCTGTCCCACCGCTCGCCGCACCGGCATCACCTCGGTCCCTCTGAGGTTTAGAGAGCTTCGGCGGCATCCCAGCCCGCCAAGAACGCCAGCCGCTGCTGTCCGCCGCCAAAAGGAATCTCCAAGCCGCCCGAACCAGCGGGTAAGTAGTTCTTTCCGATTCTTCAGGCGCTCTCCTTTGTAATATCTTCCACTGATACCATAGGTAGAGAAAAGCCATTTAGGACATGTTTAACTAGCCCAACCCGGGAGTCATTGAAGGGTGGTGTATCGCAGAGCTTCACACAGCCGCCATCTTGCCCCTCCAAAGAATCGGTGATATCTTTTCTGATGGGGAAATGACTCAGATCCAAATAAAGTACAGGCCTTTTCATCCACTTCTACCCCACAAGATGTAACTATGCTGAGTTTGTTTCTTGGTATGGCCAGTTACTGTTCAAGGTATATATACGTGACTTTTCCACTGTAAGTGTCTCATTGAGAGACTTAACAAAATTAAATGTCCCATTTAAATGGTCAAGTGAATGTGAACAAAGCTTCATACAAGTCGAGCATGCAATTGTGAACGCCACTGAAATGGCATACTTTGATCCAAAATTGCAGGCGCATTGCAAGCCCAATGGGGATTGGGCGCCATTCTTGCCTAACACACTAAACATCCCAACGCCCCAAGAGACACGGTGGCTTATGCTAGTCGAAGTCTGTCATCAACAGAACATGCCCATTCGTAACCTGAAAAAGAAAGCTTCGCGGTGGTGTGGGTTTGTGAGCATTCTCATGTGTTCCTATATGGGAAGCATTTCACAGTTGCCACCTATCACCAAGCATTGCTCACCATTTTCGACAATCCTAAAGCCAAGATGCCTCCTCGCATTGAGAGGTGGGGGTTGTGACTGCAGGAGTATGATTATACGATTGTGCATCATCCAGGAAAAGTTCAAACCCCTGCTGACTACTTCTCAAGTGTGCCAATATAGTGTCATGGCACTACTTCTAAAGCGGCTGATGTTAATGTTAACTTCCTTGTGAAGTCCAGTACCCCTGCTGCCATAGCAGTAGAACAAATCATTGCTGCCATGAGTACTGACAGGGATTTGCTGATACTCTAAGACATTATTACACACCATTCGTTGCGAAAACATAATCTACCTCTTCATGATGACCTTCAATGCCAGAAATTAAAAAATGTGCAGGAAGAACTTTCAATTACCCCAGGAGGCATCATCTTATGAGGGTCAAGAATTGTCATACCCGAGAGTCTGAGTCAACAAGTTATTGAACTTGCCCATAAGGGACACCTAGGAGTTGTTGCTACGAAACGAGCCCTATGGGACCGAGTGTGTTCCCTCGATGAAAGAGTTGAAAAAGAGTTAAAGGCTTGTCATTTGTGCAACTGCTTGTCATCCAAGACGACCACACATCTGTTAAGCATGTCTGATCTTCCATAGCATGCATGGGAAAAAAAGTTCAATTGATTTCTTTGGATCACTTGACAATGGGCATCCTCTACTAGTAATTACTGATGAATATTCTCGTTTTCCGCTTGTGGAACATCTGTCGTCAACTACTCATGACAGAGTCATTGAGAGATTAGAAAGTATCTTTCCAACATGGGGGTTCTGTCAATTTTGAAATCTGATAATGGCCCACCTTTCAATAGTCGAGGATTTAAAGATGTTCTCACTCATCTAAAAGTGAAGCATCAGAAAAGTACACCTCTCTAGCCACATGCGAATGGTGTGGTTGAGAGATTTATGAGCACCCTCAAGAAGACAGTTCAGCACGCTGCAATGGAAAGGTTTGACCTCAAATCAGTCTTCGTGCATATAGGTCAACTTCGCATTCTACCTCAGGTGAAAGCCCTGCCACCTTAATGTTTGAGAGAGCCATAGGCACCAAATTGCCACAATGAACCAATGAGAGATCTATTGACATTGATAAAATTCACACTACTGACTCATCTCGCAAACGTTAAATGAAGACCTATATGGATAGACACCGCTGTGCTCGGAGCATTGTGTTCAATAGAGGAGACCAAGTTATTGTCAGGCAGAAATGGAAACGCAAGTCTGATGCTCCTTTTGATGCTGACCTACTGAGGGTTGTGACTAGTAAAGGACACATGGTGACTGCTCACCATCCTGAAAAGTCCATCACGAGAGAATCTTCACATTTCAATCACCTTCCTTGACCTTCACCAACTCCACGTCAGGAGTGAGACTTGTCCAACTGACAATCCAGAGAGTCCACTGACTGTACCAAATATCTCTACACCAATGGCGGTCATGGACTCTTCTCCGGTATCTCCGCAGCCTCACATGACCAGATCTGGGCAATTGATTCAAGCACCAAACAACATTTTGAAGAGTTGTAATGTGCATATGTATTATTAGTACTTTTTATTTAACAAAGGGGGAGATGTAGTGTCTTGTGAGTTGGAGATGACGGGACCTTTTTTGTTCCTGATGGACTCCATAGGACAGTGACGTAAGTGCATGGGTGTGGATGATAGTGATGTAGAATGTTCAGTTAACGGTTACACGCTGAGGAACAAAAATGTGTAATACCAAGCACCGTGTGTGGCGTGATCATTTGCATGTACCCAGGCTAGGGAGGACACTACACATACCTTGCAAAGTACTTATACAGTGTGTTCTTACAAGTTAAAAACGACCCTAATTTGCAAACATGGACCACCTTTTTAGCTATCCGATTCACTAATGGAGGCTACTTTTATTTTGGTGCCAGGACTAAGTTTTGTAGCTCTGAGAAAGGGTGAACTTGCAGTATTACATCAATATTTGCCATTTCTACCAGAAGAGCTTGAAATGTGAGGGTACTATTGCACTAGGGGAAAACCAAAACCTGTTTTAGCAATATTTCCATTGGAGACAATGCCTACCACTGTATGGGCCATGTAGGAGAGTGGATGCAAGATAATTGTTTAAAATTAAACTCGTCAAAAACCGAAGTGATGCTCTTTGGGAACTCATCTTCAGTTTGGTCAGACAGCTGGTGGCCCAAACATATGGGTCCTTTACCAATACCCTCAAATAAAGTGAAGAATCTTGGTGTCCTCTTTGATACCAATTTATCCTTCGAAACACAGATCAATCACATCTCGTCCGTCTGCTTTTTCACTCTTAAAATATCGAAGAAAGTGCTTTTCTTTATTCCCCTTGATCTAAGGAAAACGGTGGTAACGGCACTTATTGCCTCTAGGCTTGACTACTGCAATGCTCTTTTCACCAGTGCAAGCAAGCGTAGTATTCATAAACTTCAAACTGCTCAGAATGCAGCTGCTAGAGTCCTTCTCGGGCTCACACGCTATGACTCTGTTTCAAAGGCTCTCATACAACTACACTGGCTGCCCATAGCCAAGCCTATTCAATTTAAAGTTTTATGCATAGCCTTCAAATTTCTGCATGGTCTTGCTCCGTGGCAGCTGTCACCATATTTTAAACCATACATTCCGGCCAGACCACTTCAGTCTTCGGACTGTGGCAATTTGGTCGTTCCTAGGGTACAGAAAGTAAAGTGGGGAGGTAAAAGTTTACACATACCACCTCCAAGCTTTGGAATTCCCTCCCCATAGCCTTGAAAAAAGAATCACATGTATTTAAATTCAGGAAACGATTGAAAACCTGACTGTTTAAATGGTGACTCCATCGGATATCTTAACTTTCCATCAATCTGAACCAGCGCCTAGACACCTTCGGGCACATGTAGCGACTTACAAATATTTCATTTCATTTCACTAATAGTGTGGGACATGGAATGATGCACGTAGGTGCAGGTGACCTGAGCATGAAAGATAGGACACAAACATTACAGGTACGAAAATAGGAATTTCACAGTTCAGCCACTTGTGCAACCCAGTACTATCCATGCAAAACTGTTGCATTTGCCTAACGAGGTTTGTCTTTAAGTGTTCTTTTTCTAGTGGACTAAAACTGGCCAGGTAAGCGTCTTTAGTTCCTTTCTGGCTAAATAGAAGCAAATCTATGTATTGCTCTATTATTCATCTGTAATATTAAATTTCTGAAGTGGTTAATGGAATTCCGCCAGCGAGAATACTTCTGCCAGGTTTTCTACCACACACTATCACCTTCTGCCAACAAAACCCGCTGTTTATTTTGATTGGCTTTCATATTTATAAATGTGCTTGTTGAGGCTGTGAGTACATGCATTTCCCGTCAGACAATGGATTTTAAGAATGTTTGTAAATATATGGGTATTGTATGTTTTATTAGAGCCTGGGGCTGACATGTGTAACCATTAAGGTATTATCTTTAGTTTCTGCACCATTCGTTTCTAAATTCTCACCTGTCATCTCTGTCTGACTTAAGGCGCAAGGCAGACAGATGAATTCCAGCCAGTCTGAAAGCGCCACAGTATAAATGTCAGCCTCGCACCTTGTGGCTTTTCTCTCTTTCTTCTGCTATTGCTGTGCATTGAAAAATGATATTACCACATTTATCTATGGTACCTTTGTTCGTAGAAATACGGAAGTTAATCGTTTATGTATTTTGCAGGAAAGCATGGAGCTCGTGTACAATAAGACCAAGCCAGTGGCGGTTACTGGAATGGCCTTCCCAACAGGGGACGTCAACAATTTCGTTGTTGGCTGCGAAGAGGGTACAGTTTACACAGCGTGCCGACACGGAAGGTGATTCTTGTTTGTACCTGCATATGTATGGCAGCCATTTTCTCGAATAGCATTGATATTGCAATAACCAATATTGTATGGATCGAATACTAGTTTACACAGCTTGGCCATATGCAAGGGGATTTTTAGGTCTCACATACCAGACAGCACAAACTATCTGTTGGCCAAAAACCTATTGTCAGCATACAGTGGGCTCAGAGCCCACCAATGTTTACCATTGGTTGGCTTTACTAATGCTTGCTTTTTATGTCTTAGCTTGCCTGGGCTTCCATTGCTCTTCTTGTGTTTGTCCCTCCCCTGGTGCATGGACACTTTACCTGTGTCCATCCACTGCTTGCTTTTCGAATGCTACTTTTTTATTTTCGGTGAAGCACTTCATGAGAGTGCCTATGTTTTTGCAGCTGTCTTCCTCATTTACTTCTCTCCCCCAGCCGAACTCGGTGTTGCTCTCTGTTGTTCGTGTGCTTCTCCCCAGGGTCAGACTGGGACAGAAAATAGGACCGGGCCTGAAAATAAAAGTGGTCCCCCATTAACTAATCAGAAAGCTAAAAAAGTGGCTCACATTTGCAAATTGAAAAGACAGAGGGCCTAATTATGAGTCAGACTCGCGGGGGCAGCGGTGGCGGTCCAGCCACCACTGCACCGGCGGTCCGACTGCCCAATTACAACTTTGGCAGTTGGACCGCCATTGCACGCCATTCCCTGGTGCTGGTCAGGGTCTCAGCAATATGCTGGTGGTGCCGCTGCAGCACTGCTGTGCATATTACAAGTTTCAGGATCACCAGCAGTGTAATGGAGGTCTTTACTCCATAAAAAGGCTGGCAGTACTGAAACAAAGGGGGCTCTACAGGGCCCCCTGTTGCCCATGTGCATGGGGATGCATGCAGGGGCACAACATGTTCCCCCCTGTGAGCTGGAACTGTTTTTGGCATTCCCATTGTGGTGCCAATTTTCGGAGGCACTGCCATGGGACTGCCAAAAAAAACCCGCCAGACACGAGGAAACTGGTAATCTGGCAGGTGGTGTGCACACTGGTTTGGCGGTGCAGGAGCGAGCTGCCAGCGTAGCGGTCCACTCCCGCACCACCAAACTCGTAATCAGGGCCAAACTGTATTAGGTGTTTTGCAAGGTATGAGAGACTGCATGATTTTTTGCTTGCTGGAAGCAATGTTTATTATTTGGTAATATCCGATAAATCAATAGTAGAAACCTGCTCACCAGACAATTAAACATGCCCACAAACAGCCCGAAAAAAAGCCCACACAATGGCCTGTCAGACCACCCCTTATAGCGCTGCTAGATTTTCT
Organism: Calotriton arnoldi; assembly: GCA_963921515.1. Lineage (NCBI taxonomy): Eukaryota > Metazoa > Chordata > Amphibia > Caudata > Salamandridae > Calotriton > Calotriton arnoldi. Next base: position 1,156,960 of record CAWUFW010003435.1, on the reverse strand, counting down.
TATAGGCCAGTCCCACCCTGCTTCTCCCTCGCTCCTTCCTTGTTGCACTTACCCTTGTGAACTTCTCCCCCTTTGCGTTCTCACTAATGTGATTCTCCCCCATCCAGTCCACCTTGCTCTCTCTTGCCTGTTGCTTCTTCTCACCACCTGCGATGTCCATGTTGCTTCCATACCCCGCTCTCCGTTTAGCTTCCCGCCATCCATGCCCTCCATGTTGTTACCCCCACCTGTGTTGTTTCCCCACTTGCGTCTTTTTTTATGCTTCCCCCACCTGAATCTTTTGTGACGCTTCCCCACACCCATGCCCTTTGTGTTGCCCCTACTTATTTTTTTAATTTACCGATCCAACTTTGAAGCACTTTGCTGCTATTATTTCCAGACCTATGGGTTGATAGCAGGAACTTGTGGGTTGAAGTATTTTGTACTGCAGGTGGATGGCAAGACAGTCATGTTCAAAAGCCTACGTGTTGTTAAGGTCCCTGTTTTGTGTGATGACGGAAGCTTTCATTGCTGCTGCCCATGCTATGCTATTTAGGACTCTGAAAGGTGTGCAATGATATTGCCTATATTGTTACTAATGTGTGCCTGAGGTACTTTTCCAATTGTATTTGGGCTTGGGCATGTGGCTGACATTTGAAGCTGTTACTGGGCTTAGCATGACTGCCACATGGTTACCCTTGGGTCTGTGACTGACGCTTCTCCGACAAATTACGGCAGAAACCTAATTAGTACATGCTTGGTGAATAAAATAGGCATATTTAGTTTAACAATTTTTTTATTATGCTAATCACATTTAAGTTATGGTTTAAGTTTGCACTTATTTTAGTTTTTTATTTTCTTCAGTGGTGTTACTTTATGGATGTCATCAGAGTAAAAGGATAAATGACAACAATTCCTATAATGCACAGGGCCTGATGTTCTGTAATGTAATTTCTTGTGATATCATTGTGGATGGGTCTAAGGGCATATGATGTCACTTCCCCAACCCCTAACATTTTGAGAAATTGACGTCCATGGATTATAGATGCTCAGTCAGAAACATATACATTAGGGTTATTAATCTGAGCCTTGCATATGCATCAGGTTTATTAATCTGAGCCTTGCATATGCATCAGGGTTATTAATCTGAGCTCTGCATATGCATCAGGGTTATTAATCTGAGCCTTGCATATGCATCAGGGTTATTAATCTGAGCCTTGCATATGCATCAGGGTTATTAATCTGAGCTCTGCATATGCATCAGGGTTATTAATCTGAGCTCTGCAGGGCTGAGGCCTACAACATAACTCAGCATTGTGTAAAAACACCAGAAAAGGCAGCTTTGCTGTACAAGTTCTGTACCCTAATTCACTGTCTCCAAATTTCTGCAGCACTTACTCTGTTCCTAACCCTGCAGGCTACCTCTTTCCAGACTTCAGCAACAGAACTTAAAGTTCCTAAAGGCTTGTGCAGCTGTTCAAACTTCCAACACATGCCTGTTGAGCTCCTCCCTCTCTCTAGGTTCGTGTGTAAGATGACCAGGTTCCACATTACTAGGACACCATTTTTCCATTCATACACTTTGCTTTTTACATGTCATTGTTATCAGGTGTGTCTGTCCAATTGGCTCAATTAAAATCAACAAAAACTAGGACTCTCAGAATGCTCTGATATATGAAAGCAAAGCCCAAGAATGGAAAAGTAGCCTGCCGGTGACAAGCAACCATCAGGTCCCTCTAATTCTGTTATTATACCTGTCTACAGGCACCTGTAGCACTACAAGTTTTTATTTAGTAACATCAGTTCCATCCCTTCTGAGACATAGAGAGCTCACTCCTTCAACTCTCCTGCAGCAAACACATTCACATTTCTCATTGTGATTTTACTTCAATACAGGGATCTTCAGCAATGTCTCTCCCTTCGAATTCCTGCACCACTCTTTTGGGCGCTTGCAGCACTCTCTCCTTTCAGATTCCTATGGGATCCCTCCCTCTGGGCCCATGCAGCAGCATTCACTTCTACCATGTTACTGCTGTAATCTCTCCACCATTTCAGTCTCTTGTAACACTTTCTCCCTCCTTTTAGGTCCTTGAAATACATTGCCCATGTCCTTGGAATCCTGTAGCTCTCCCTCCCTACAGGCCTGTGCTGTTCTCCATGGCATCTATGGTTCCTGCACAATACACTTCCTTCTGATGCATTCCTTACCTCATTTCAATGCAAGAGTCACCTTACTAGCATGATGTTATAAAGGTGGCTTTCTGCCAGTAACAGTTTATCACTGGTCTCTAATTATACTGTGTCTTGTAGGCCCACAAGTAAAATGGCAAAAGTGACACTACAATTCCCAGAATGCTTTGTCCTGTCGGATATAAATGAGACAGGCTTAGCTACCCTAACAGTATACAATTAGTGCGCAGCTATGCTTGTATCCCATCCTCCATTCTTTCTCTTTACTAGTTATTGGAGATCTGCATCTTCTCCCTTCAGGGCATGATTACACTACAGCTAAGTAACTGTCTGGACTGCAACAGCAACCATAATGGAGTCTGAGGTGGTCTGCTGGTGTCACGTCGGGGGACTTCAGTTATCAGAGTGGATCAAGTAGACGAAAATCTGCTTCACTGAGGCAACTGAGCATGACATCATAAAAGAATGCTGCACTCTATCTGCCCTATTAACATATTGTCTGATTGTACACTCCTTTCAGCTAGAGGCACCACAATAAAGTTTATGCCGGTTCTGTACTGCTAGAAGCTGTGGCTTAGTTTTGCCATGGACATTCTTTAAGTGATGTGGTCAATATGGAAAAAAATGCACTGATTCCATAATAGTGGCGCTAACACCTATAACCAAAAACATCACCTAGTCATGATTTAATCAGCACTGTCTTACTATAACTAAGTAGTGTCCATCTTAGTTCTAGTAAGAAATTAACAATATGTGGGTGCTGATTGTAGTTATATTGAGGGCTGCTTACTGTTGAAAAACGCAGTAAAGCAGGGAGAGCCAAATTAAAGACCCACACTGTCCTCAGGGCTCCCATTTCCAGTGTTTAATTTGAGCCGGTGGACTGGGACAGAATGATAGAGAAAGGCAGAAAAGGTGTAAAGTAGGAGGAAGAGAAAGACTGGAAAATAGAGACATGGGGAGAAAGCAAGTATGAAACATGCCTGCAAAAGTAAATTAAAGGGACAAGGAGCATTTGGTGGTAGCTGACATAAATGTCAACCCCGCATTCGGCAGCACTGCCGTGCACTTATTTTTTTTTTACAAATTAAGCACTGGCCTGGAGACCCTCATGGGCGATTAGCTGCGCTATACAAATACATTGATTGATTGACTCTTTTGTCAGAATTACTGCAAAAAGACCGAAATGAACCTTTTTCAAAAGAATGAGGGTATTCTAGGAAGCTAATTTCTATATTGTGATGCAGACTGGAAAAATATACTTTATGCATGCATACAATCTTAATTCTAGCTGGAAAAACGCTTTATGAAAGAGTCTGCAAAGGATAACAGGGAAATATATTGGACTATTCTTTTTACCAGAGGTTTGACTTTTTAGCGTGCCAAATAACGAGGAAAGAATTCCTTTGCAATGACTCATTCTTTTTTATGAATCCCTCTGCAGCAAGGCTGGCATTGGAGAGATTTTCGAGGGCCACCAAGGGCCCGTGACTGGCATCAGCTGTCAGATGGCGCTGGGGCCCGTTGACTTCTCCCATCTCTTCCTGACCTCCTCTTTCGACTGGACCGTCAAGCTGTGGACGACAAAGGTGAGGCGTCCGGGCCGAAAGCTCACAGAGTGGACATTTGTCTTTCATTACCGCAAACGTGAACGTTCAGGTTTAATCGGAGCCAGATTTGTTAACATTTTTGGTGGCTTCAGATGTTATGTGCTGGCCGGAGAGCTTTGAAGCCGTAAAAACTTTGTTTCCATTCTTGGCCCAGTTTCATTTTTCACCAGTCGCAAAATTATACATAGCGTGGGCGCGAGTATTATTTTAAGACCGCATTCTCAAGAGCACGAGCCGAAGAGTCGGGGATCATTTTTTGAGAAGACATATATATATCCTTGCTGGGCGAGTTAAATATAAAAAAAAATGCAGTTTAATGGTATTCATTTACACACGAACACAAAGAAATGCACAATCATTGGCCCGGTTTGGCTTTGTCTAATGAGGGTGTGCATCATTCACGGTTCTGTGTCTATGTGCATTTGATATTGAGTACTAGGGAAAGTAAATGCGCTGGGAGTGGAACCCATGTACAAAAACATCTGGAGGCAGAACTACAGTGGGACTTTTTTATGCACTCTTAAATGTCTTTGTGAATCGGGCTAGAAACGCTCAACTCTCTGAGTAAAAGTGTGAAGAGGGTACAGTCCTTTGACTGTCTTCTTGAATATAGAATATCGTGACACACTGACATACTGCACAAAATTACGAGGGAAAAATATCGAAAGGTATGGGCACCGAGGAGTATAGCTTTACTATTCTTAACTCTACATCCCTTGAATGTATATGTATATCTTCATAGAATATAGATGTGCAGTTAGCCAGAGAAAATCTATACGTACTTCCCTTTCCATATTTTGTCCCTCGACATCAGCCGCGGCCGGTACAGGTAAGAGTGGTGGGGCGGGGCAGGGGGGGAATCGACATACGACGGGATAGGGAAAATAAAATAAATAAATAAAACCACTTCCCTTGCGCTGGCTGCATCGCTGAGTCGGCGATGCGGCGAGTGCAAGGTAAGTGGTTTTATTTATTTATTTATTTATATATTTTCCCCATCCCGTCATATGTAGACTACCCCCCTCCCCCGCCTGCATCACCACTCTTACCTGTACCGGCCGCGCCTGCTCAACATTTTGTCGACGATATTTGCGCGCCACGATATCCTGGACTCAATGTTCCGGAGCCAAGCCCAGTTCTTTCTGTGTGTACTAATTGTATAGAAATGTTCCTTGAACATTGCCATTTTTTTTTTACAATTTCAAGTGTTTTGGGATTATTTTGCAAGTTCACCTAAGAGTACATAAAAGTGTACTAGAGGAAGACTACTTTACAGGTTCCAAAATGCCTTTGCGAAAAGGTCTCGCTGTTTTTAAATCTGTTTACATTCTCTGAAATATTTAGTAAGCATTAAACTCATTTAGTAAGAAAATAACCACTCATAGAGTCGGTAAATGTAATTCTGATAGTGTCGTAGCCAGAGTTCCCTGGTAGCAAGGAATGTAGACCCGAGTGATTTACATTTCTGAAGTACCTAGGGAAGCTCCCCATAATTTTCAGTTGCAGATCCTGGAATAAAGCACTAATGCTGCATCTTGAAAATACTGCATCATGCAGTAATGGTATTTACCAGGTGTGGGGTTGTTGGTGTTACCACATTTAATTTAGGGCTTCTAGTAGAGAGCTTTGAAGTTGTGAGCATGTGAAAAGGGGAATTGAGCACATACGGGGAGTGGACAGGCCTGTCTGCCAGGGTTGGGTGAGGTTAGGAAGATGGGTACAAATGTTCTTATTGCCCGCACGCTAGCAGGTGTTAACAGCTGCTAAAGGCCCTGCCTCTCCCTTAATTTGCACCCTCACCTTTGCCTGTAATTGTGGGGCATGCAATTGCTAATGGTAATGCCATGAGATAAAGGAATTAATCACAATTGAGTCTCTGAGCAGATTATTTATTTTCTTAAGCTTTTTTATAATGATGCCAAGGCACGTGTACATTGTGGTTTGAATGGAGAGTGCTCGGCCGCATTCCCAATAAGAAGAGGGGTCAGGCAAGGCTGTGTCCTGGCCCCGTTTCTTTTTAATCTTTACATTAATGGTCTGAGGGAGGCACTCTTGAAGGACAACCAAGATTTCCCTCAAGTAGCCAGACACCCAATACCAGCTCTCCTATACACGGATGACGCGGTATTGGTGTCCCGCACACAAGTAGGCCTTCAGAGGGTGTTAGTCAGTTTTTCTAACTTTATGAAAGATCTCGGTCTAAGAGTAAACTCCTCGAAGACTTTTATAATGCGGTGCAGCCATGGTATCAAGAGATCTAAGGACATGTTTGTGACAGGACAGAAGATTGGGGGTTACTAAGAGATTTTCGTACCTGGGAATTCTCTTTGATCAAAATGACACCTGGGTACAAGCAGTTGCAGCGAAAAAACTAGCACTCTTAAGAACAACAATCGCCCTTACCAACTTTGCAAGAAAATTGGGTAGGAGACCACCTGAAGAGCTCATTAAAATCTACAAAACAAAGTGTGTCTCCACAGCGGTGTATGGGGCCGGGGTCTGGGGTTTCGCTGATCTGCTCCCGCTTCAACGAGTGGAAAATTCTTTTTTAAGATATATTCTATCTGTCCCGAATAGTACTTCGTTGTATATATGTCATGCGGAGTTGGGTCTTCCCTTCATTTCTGATTTAATAAAGCTAGAACCTGTTCTTTTATGGCACAGGCTCTGGACTAAAGAAGAAGCAAAGTTAAATAGAGACATTCTCATAGACAGTCTGAAACTCGAAGGGGCCCTAAAGATCCCATGGATAAGATACGTTCGAGACTTTTTAAAAGATTTAGGCCGCATAGAATATTTTACTAACCCGAGAACCATCCGGATGATGACGAGGAAGGAATTAAAAAAAGAGGGCCTTCTGTTATTGGACACTATTAGAATGTCATCTGAGATCACAAAACCTACTGTCCTGCACAATCAGCTGATTTGAACTACTTTTAACATTCAACCCTACTTAATTTTTGTACCAGGTGTTTTTGATAGGTTTTTATTAACTAGATTCAGGATGGGGGTTTTCCACAGACTTGTTACCCTTCCGAAAATGAACGATTGGGCTCTAGACCTTCAAATGTGCCCTTGTGACAACTACTTAGTACAGTCTACGATACATGTTGTTCTTTTTTGCAGGTTTTATACTCATGTAAGGAAAATTTGTATACTACCAGTTTTAAAATCTTTGGGGCTTCATCAATGTCGACCTGCTCTCCTTGCATTACAACATTTGGATAATGAACATAGTGTTTCTAGGATTGTAACTTTCTTAAAGCGAGTATTTAGTCAAAGGAAATGTATGTCTATTTAATCAACTTTTATTGGAATTTGGAACTATGATAATTTAACTGTTTAAATTTCACTATGAATCACGGACAACGTTTTTTAACTGTATGATATTTTTAACTTATGAAATGATTGATGTTTATTTTTATGTGCTTTTATGATTGTTCGATATAGCAATCGAATAAAGCTTTCTTTGACTTTGAGTCTCTGAGCAGAGGGACACAAGCTTATAGAAACAGATGAAGTACAAACATATCCTTGTGCTTTTCAGTTCTTGCAAGGATGCTGTTTGCTCTGCTGAGGCGGTCCAACTTACCAGTGGGCTTCTTGGTTTTATAAAGTGGGGTCCAGCAGACAGGGACCTGGCTATTTTTTCTTGTGTATGGTTTCAATGACATATTGGTAAATGCTGATATTGAATATAGAGTTCACTAAAATGGTGACCTAATAATACCTTCTGCAAGCACCTGGTGGTATAGGGTGCCTTGCAGAAGCACAGTGTCTGGTGCTGGCCTTTGCATTCAGTGTTACAATATGAAAATGTCTTTATTGAATGGGTGGAGCTAGTCAACATCTGACGTGGCCATCTTTCATTGGAGCTCACGCTGAGCTTCCTTTCCTGCCAGCCCAGGGCATACGGAGGTGGCATTGGGCTTTCATTCACTGACAGAGACGGGGGGAGCTGTGATACTGTCTGAGTGACTGTGGCATAGGCATTCAGTCCCTGCCCTGCAGGTGTAGAATAGTGTAAGTCAGATGATCATATACGGCAATATCATGAGACATAAAATCATGCTCTATATTGTTTACAAAAATATCGCCCTATTGGGTGTAGAATTTTTTACTCCAAGGGGGTAATCTTTTTGTAAATTATATTTAATTTAGATATTTATGTCTGAGACGATATTCTGGAACAATACGAGTGTACCATGGCTCTTTCCTGCAGGTATGAGGAAACAAATGGGATCAATTGCTTGAGCTCACAGCCATTTAGAGTCGCAAGTCTAATACAGTAGCGTTGGACACAAACAGACTAGAAGTCATTTCGATCAACAAGTTGGGCATCCCAGTGGCATAACGAAAATTGAGGGAGCCCCCCTGCAAAGTACATGGATCAACCTTCCCCGGATCCAGTCAGGATCTCTCAGGCCAGGGGCTAGCCGCCCTGCACAATGCCAGAGGGGGACCTCTGGAACATGCCCCCCCACCAGTCACCCATGCACAGTGCTGGAGGGGGCCCCTGAAGCTCGGGGACACCCCTCACCACAGGGCCTGGGGGACTAATGTTACACCACCAGGGCATTCCTCTTCTAGTCCTTGAGCAGACCAGATGCTCTTGTCATCTACGACCTAGGCCTGGAGGGGCATGGGAGATAAAGCTAGACCGAGTGCTGGTGATTGTATCTCACAGGCTACCCACTGAGTGAACGTTAGCTGTGACATATGGCAGAGCCGGCAGAATCAGTATACGGATTCCGTGCCACTCTTATTTTGCCAGAGGATATTTTGCCACCTGCACTGCATCACCTAATTAAACAGCGCTACAGTTGGAAGTGGCACAATGTCCATGTGCAAGATGGAAAGTGGAGTGGGGGCGAGGGGCACCCCATTTAAAACAAAACCGCAATCAAACAATTCATTTTATTCGATGCTAAGCCTCATAAGAACACACCATAAGACAGTCGACATCAAAAATTTGAGACATCTTGACAGATTAAAACTTTACATAAAGAATAAATCAAATAAATACAATTAATACAGTACAAGGTCTACTAAGACTACTAAATAAATAATATTATTACAAATCCATTCCTACGCCTTTCCTCCTAGTCTGCACACAATATAAAAATTTACTCGGGCACACGATGATGGGCAAAGTGTCTTATGTAATATTCTTAATGTGGGTCTAAACGTTCTAAAACCCAAAGAAAGGCATACGAGGAGAATCCATCTTTTCCTAGACAAATGGTATGCAGACCAAAAGAATAAAACAGGATCTCTAGTTTCTGTAACACTCTCAGTGCACATAGTGCAGATATTTCTGTGCTCAATGGATTTGTCCCACTTACTTGAGAAACTCCTCAGTCCTAAAGTGCCAAACTGGAACTTCATAAAAAGCGCTTTGGTCTGAATCAGATAGATTTCATCAAGATATGGTTCATATGATTGAAATGATTTCACTTCCAGGTACTGGGCAGACAGACTGCCCTACATGCCATTTATTTGCTAAGGCCCTCAATGTAATCCCAAAAACATCGCTTCAGTTTAGGTTTAGAAGCTCGGGTATCATGCCTGGATCCAGCCACAAGGATTCCAGGGTCAGAATTGACAGCCAGCTTTTTACGTGGCGTGACCATGGTAAAGAGAAGGTGGGTTCAAGCCCAAACAACTCCTGAAGGCCCTCTTTATATATGGCAAGCAGTGGCGTTGCCCATACCCTTGGCCAGTAAAAGGTCAATCATCGTGGGGCAAACACTAGCGACAAGAGTTTGTTGGTGTTCTCCCCAGCGGTAGAATGTCCCCAAATTAGCAGTATCATGGATCGGTGGCTTAGAGCTCTCCCTGAGCATCTTACCTTGCTGACAATAGTGGAGATGGGGAAGCTACAGCAGCCTTCACCACTTTGATCCTATTCTCGGTTGGCCACCTATGAGTCTAAGGAATCAGTAAGTAGTGACCATGGGCAAATATATTAAGAACAAGGTGAGAAAGGCAACAATAAATCTCCCACTACGAATAGTGACCACTGTGTGGGTTTAGCAGGGACAAAATTCACTCATGGGAAAACTCTTTTGACAGCAGCGATCAAAGAGCTACAGACTACCCCCCACAATATAGGCAACACTGTGTCATTAATACAAAGCAAGATGAAGGCCATACAGGCATGGCTTGTGACAAAAAAGGAAAAAGAAGAGGTGGGAGCAAACACCTCGAAACTGGCAGGCTTGGGCAAAAATCCAAAACACGTTCAGGGATGTAAGACTTGTGCATTTTATTCATAACATAGCTCTAATCTCTAATTAGAAGTAGAGAGATTGAAAGACCAATAAAGAGCCCCAAACCTATGCAGCCAACTGTTTAAAACATTTCAGCAAGGAAAATAGTTGAAGGAGGAAGTGATTTGATTTTTCGAAAAATAGGTACTTAGAGACGACCAGTCTAGTGCTGCTATTGGGACCAAGATGGTGAGGCTGCCTAGAGACAGGGATGCCCAAGGGAAAGGGAGCACTTCGTATGGAGACGAGGAACGCTGCTTTGGTGGGGAGGGTGGCAAGAAAGAGCTAAAATGTGCCCTTTCACACAGAAAATGTTTTACTCTTTCCCTAACTTAGTAGTGGGAACTCTTTTGACGCGATAGAAGCTACTATTGGTCTGTCAAGGTTTTGCAAAGATGGGCATCAAAGTATCGGCCTGCTACCCCGCCAGATATACAGATGACACATGTAGGAAGGACACATATGTTTTCTCAAGTTAAAGCAGCCTGAACCTAGCTAGTGGACAACATTTTATACTTCAGTGCTCTTTATATGAAGGAATTGCTAAATACCAAAGACATTGTAAATTAAAACTATATCCCAGTGCATAGTTCTTCACTCTACTTTTCAGTTTTTGCAACACCTTCTATAGAGCAGCATGCTAACCATTCCTCTTTCAAAATGGCCGATATTCATGGACATACCCATGGTCTTGTACTCGTCAACCCTTTCTCCCTGTTAGTGTCTGATGAACTGCTATGCTGTGACCGCAGTGAAGGGACCGTTGACCTCGTCTGTGCCCTGCAGTTAGGAATGTGGGCATCTTCATCATTTCCAATATTTACACTGATGCCCACTGTTGGACTTGGCCCTTTTTGCAGGGCTATCCCCAAACTTTTTGCTTCTTCCTCCTATTTTTTCCTGACCTGTTGTTGTTGGCTATAGGACACTGGGCACTTTACCACTGCTAATCAGTGCTAAAGTGCATATGCTCTCTGTGTAAATTGTGAACATGATTAGTTATCCATGATTGGCATATTTGATTCACTGGTAAGCCCCTAGTAAAGTGCACTGAAGTGTGCCAGGGCCTGTAAATTAAATGCTACTAGTGGGACTGCAGCACTGATTGTGACACCCACATGAGTAGCCCTGAAAAGGTACCTCCGACCTGCCACTGCAGTCTGTGCCAGTTTAACTGCCATGTCGACTTGGCAAGTGCACCCACTTGCCAGGCCCTAACCTTCCCTTTTCTTACATGTAAGGCACCCCTATGGTAGGCCCAAGGTAGCCCCCTGGGCAGGGTGCAGTGTATTGGAAAGGTAGGACATGTACTGGTGTGTGTGACATTTCCTGATAGTGAAAAACTGTAAATTTCGTTTTTCACTATTGAAAGGCTATCTTGCCCCGTAGGATAGAATGCGAGCTTATTTATAACATCTTATAAATATAACTCCCCATTGAGACAAGATAGTGAAATAAAGTTTAGGCTCTCTGAACTCAGAATTTAATAACACATCTTTTAGTAAAGATGGTTTTTAAATTGTGTGTTTGAAAATGCCACTTTTAGAAAGTAGGTGGCGTAGTGGGCAAAAGAACGATGGATTTAACCCAGATCTTTTGATTGGGGGAGAATGTTTGCATTGTCAGCATTCCGTCCATCATTTGTTTGCTGTAACACTTTTAGAAAGTAGGCATTTTCTTGTTTAACCATTCTGTGTGCCCCCACCTGTTTGTGTATTGACTGTCTGGTTTTGGAGTGACAGGGGCTGGGGAGGTGCATTCTCTCAGACAGCCAGGGCTGGGCTGAATAGAACTGGGCTGCATTCAGAGTAGGGGGAGGAGTTCTCACTAGCATCTGAATAGGCCCGGTCTGCATTTAGAGTGGTGGGAGGAGATTTCCCTTGCACCTAAATAGGGCCTGTCTGCCTTACACAATGCAATCTCCACCTCCTGCCGGGCTGCTGCACCAGAGAGGACAGAACTGGTTTGGACTGGGCTCAGAGACTTTTGGGGTATAAGTATTAGACCTAAAGACATTTTGGGGTATAAGTATTAGACCTAAAACCTCTGAACTTTAGACTACTTCTGGAATCAAGAGGAAACCTTTGCCAAGGAGAAGAGCTGGAGAAACTGAGTAGAAGTACTGCCCCTTTGCTGTGTGTCTGGGGTTGGCCTGCAGTAGCTGTTTCGGCCAAGGAAAGGACAAGGACTTTGCTGTGTGCTGTGTCCCCTGCTTGAGGAAGATCTCCAAGGGCCTGTGTGTGCTGGCCTCCTGTTCTGAAGTCTCAGGGACACAAAGACTTCACCCCCAGCTCCCCTGAACTTCCTTGCTAGGAGTTCTGACCTGCCAAGTGGTGCCTGAGACTGTGTTGGGCCTCTAGAGGCTGTCCCTGCTGTTGGGAGCTGGAGAAGTGACGCAACTACAAGAAAATCGACGCATTGCTCTTCTTGCAGCTGTTTTTCCGACACAGCGCCGCTGTGCGAGAAGAATCTCCATGCATCACCACGCCACTGCTGAAACCAACGCAGCGCCTGTCACCGCTGCAAGAACTGACACATCGAGGGATCGCGGCTGAAGAAACCAACGCAGCGCCACTCGACGCCGCCGCATCGATGGCCAACGCATCCCAGATTTCCACGCATCGTACCTGTGTGGCAAGTTTTCCCGACGCATCACCCGCGGATCAGACCCGTCTCAGAATCGACGCATCACTTCCCCCTATAGACCGAATTCGACGCATCACTTCTCCTGCGTGCAGCAGAACTGTCGCATCGCCTCCCCACGGTCTCAGGAACTGACGCATCTTTGTTTTTTGACGCTTTCCATCTCTGCAGCTGTTTGGCCTTGTGAATTTTGTTGCAACTACAGGTACTTTGAGAGAAATCACGCATCCATAGTTTTCTATGGGCCAAGTTGTTTGAAACCTTTTTAAAGTCCTATTCTTACTACATGTATGTTGGATTTTTTTCGTTTTGGTCCTGTTGAGTTTAGATAAAGATACTTTATTTTTTCTAAACTGGTGTGGTGTCCATTTGTTGAGTTATCACTGTATTACTGTGTGTTTTGAGTACAAATACTTTACACATTGCCTCTGAGATAAGCCTATCTGCTCGTGCCAAGCTACCAAGGAGGTGAGCAGGGGTTATTTTAGAAGTGTATCCCCCTTACCCTGACTAGAAGCAAGGGTCCCTATTTGGACAAAGGTACCTACCTCTGCCAACTAGAGACCCCCATTTAAAACACCCACACTCCAGTTATTTCTCAGAGTTGTTTGAAAAAGCTGGACAACCTTGTGACTTCTGTTCTTCTTTCCTTAGTGGCCAGATATTTGTGCTCTACGAGGGGTGTTAAAATGAAATGCTAGTTAATTTTTTTACTTGCATGTCAGTTTTCCTGTACTAGAATGTATCATTGCTTGATGTCCATCTATTGCTATATCTAACAGCATCTGGTCCAGAAAAAATGCATATTTCACTCTCACTGCAGTGCCTTAGTGACCTGTTTGATAGTCCTTGGCAATTTTGTTTCGGCTCACTCTATAGAATATTTGCACCACAATCCACTTTTTCACAGATTTTCACGGACATTTTCCTGGTTCGTGGTGGTTCATTGTGGACCTTGATGGAGTCTGAATTTGCATGGAGACAGGGAAGGTGAAAACACTACTAATTTCCAAGGCATTGACACGCATTCCACTTAGCAGAACACATTGGCAAAAATGTGGTGAATTAGTTCTGCAAGTGAAATATTTCCAGAAACAGATCTTGTATTTCTGCAAAAGATTTATCCCGCTACCACTGTTTTATAGTGATGTTAATATCGACTAATTCAAAGAGAGGTGTTTAAGCATTAACCAAGTCACTGTTAAAATTATTTGGTTAAAGGGGCAATTGCATCCATTTTTTTAGAATACTTTTACATGTAGCAAGGTTTATGATCACTTATGAAACTATTTCTAATAGGTGTTAATGCTGTGGATTGTTTATATCTATGTTGCATGCAGACGTGGGTGAGCTACAGTCACCTACTGAATGTTGTGGGTCTATGCTGTTAGCAAGCTGTGTCCTTATGGAGGTTGACCTGTAATAACGTTGTGTATTACATGGGAGGTTCACATATAATCAAATATGATATATTATGCAAGGTTTACCTGCATGAGGTTGTGTATATCATGGGGCTTCAGCTATTATCAAGGTGTCTTTGTTCTGCGTTTACCGCTATTATTAGGGAGTATATGTTGTGGGGCCTCAGCTATAACGAAAGTAAGCCTGTTTTGGTGTTCAGATGTAGTTGCACTGTATACCATGGGATTCAATATTCCTAGCGTCCGTTTTTTAATTTATTTGATGTATGTGTGTCTGTGTATTTGCGTGATGTGGATTCTGTTGCAATCAAGTTGCTGCCAAGACGCACAGGAAGGATAGACCCCTCTCTCCTTGCACTGTTTTACATTGTATATACATTCTTTGTGCTTAGTTTAATATTTTGTCGAGTCTTCATGCTTTTAACTGTTGCTTGAGAAATTGTGCTTTCACTTACTATACTGCCCCCGGTCCGCCGCGGCGTGTGCCGATTGAGCGGAGGGACGAGGTACAGCCAGCTACTCTTCCGGTATTACTGGGAGGTCAGCAGTCTAGTTGCTGCTGATCTCTCCCACCCACTCCCACCAGCTCAAAAACAGGCGGGCAGTCTGGACGCGCAACTGACGCGCCACGCCAAAGGCAAGCCCGTCTGCGCCCATCCGTGCCTGGACGCTGCCTGCCACCTGCCACGCTGCCCGTTACATCTTACAGCTTATTCTTTCCATCTGCTCACTTTTGGTATTCACCATATCGATGGACACCATTAAATACACAAGTAAGCAGCTTCATTCTTTGAACAATTTCTCTCCCCCTGAATATAACACTAAGCTTCCTCACGATAACATACCTTTCATCTTAACAAGTCAAAAAAAGCCAGTCACAATTGACCCTAAGCCCAACTCTAAAAATATAACAGGGTTATACTGTAACGCCCGATCTCTCCCCAAACATGCCCTAGAAGTATGGTCTCTGCTTGACTTTGAGAAGCCAGACATCTTCTTTATAACAGAGACCTGGTTCCAAGAGTCCGCAATGATAGATATTTCTTTAGCCTTTCCGCCGGATTATCAACTGATTAGAGTGGATAGAAAAGACAAGAGAGGCGGTGGACTAGCTATCGCTTTTAGAGCAAATATCAAACTTACCATTATTGACTCCCTCAGTACAGACTGGGTAGAAATTTGCATTTTTAAAATCAATAACCTAACTAAGGGATCTTGGAAAGGGGCCATACTCTCTCGTCCGCCAGGCAGCAAAGTCCAATTTTCCAGTCGCCTTATGGAGATAATTGCTCCCCACGTGCTAACAAGCGATAACTTTCTTTTGTTGGGTGATTTTAATCACCATATCGACCTCTCCACTGATTTGCATTCAAATGATCTTATTTCCAGTCTTAGTACCCTAGGGCTTTCACAAATAGTGAAAGGGCCTACACATATAGCTGGTTATACACTAGACCTTTTATTTACAAATTCTCACAACATAACAGCCGACTTACCCATGCCTGCCTTGTGGACTGACCACTATTTACTTAAATTTAATATTTTAACCACATTCTCCTGCCATACAAATTCTGTAGCAGAACAAACATGGTGTAGACCGTGGAAAAATATTGATCGGGCATCTTTTTCTGCATATTTTATCACTCCTCCGATGCCAAACACCAACCTTCCCAATGATGCAGCTATTCTATTAGATGCCGCAATCTGCCAGGCCTTGGATAAAATTGCCCCAAAGAAAAGAGTAAGAGGTCTTCATAAATCCTCACCTTGGTTTACTACAGCTCTAAAAATTGATAAATTAGCAGCGAGAAAGGCCGAACGTAAATGGAGACTTTCAAAAAGCCTTACTGACCGAAATGCCTACAAACTTTTACAGACAGTACTTAGCCCATATTATATCGGGAAAAAAACAGTATCTAGGGGATAGAATAAATAAAGCTTCTAATTCTCAGAAAGAATTATTCAAGATTCTTAATGAATTTCACACATCCTGCCTCTATGCAGCCCCCACTGGTTGCTTCTCAGGAGTGGGTTGACTCTGTCTACTTTCTTTGTAGAGAAAATTGACAGAATATATAGTCAATTTCCTCAAGACTCTGTTCAATCGCATACTCAGAGAACAGAAGTAAGAGGCTCCTCAGTGACCTCTACCCTAAAAAAATTCTCAGAACTTTCTCTGGAAGAAGTTACCCTGGCACTTAAAAAGGTAAAATCAGGCTCCCCCTCAGATATAGTATCTTCCCAGGTTCTATTAAAAATCAGTCCAGTTATAACTCCCTGCTTAACTAGGCTCTTCAACCTTTCATTACTACATTCACAGGTACCCATAAGGTGGAAGGAGGCCATAGTTAGACCCATTTTAAAGAAACCTAAATCTGACCCTGAACAACTAAACGGCTATCGACCTATATCTCTTCTTCCTCTGTTTGGTAAAATCCAAGAGTCTTTGATAAATGGTCAATTAATTAAACATCTAGAGAAAAATAAAGTGCTGGATCCATCTCAGTCAGGGTTTCGAGCGTTTCATAGCACCGAAACAGCTTTACTTGAAGTGGTAGATAGCATCAGACTCTCTTTGGACAGTCGAAGGTCGGCCATTTTAGTCCTGTTAGATCTGTCGGCCGCTTTCGACACTATTTCCCATTCCATTCTTCTGGATCGCCTGAGAGAGGCTGGTGTCGAGGGCCCTGCATTGGCCTGGTTCAGGAGTTATCTGAGTGACCGCACCTCCCGAGTCCAAATTGGCGCTTTTACTTATAAGAGCCAACTCATAAATAAAGGCGTCCCTCAGGGATCTATCCTGAACCCGACGCTCTTTAATTTATATGTATCTCCCTTGGCTAAAATCATCAAGGATCACGGCTTTGACACATTGTCATATGCCGATGATACACAGCTATTAATCACCCTTGACTCGGATGTCGCTAGTACCAAACATAGATTTGGACAATGCATGCTGGACTTAAACTACTGGATGTCAACTAACAACCTCCAGCTAAATGCGAATAAAACAGAAGTTGTTCTTTTTGGAAATGCACAGACGTTATGGACTAATGACTGGTGGCCCCCTACCTTAGGTACCTGTCTGACTCCGAAAGAAACAGCCCGTAATCTTGGGGTAATGATAGACAGCCAACTCTCTATGCGTGATCATGTCAACCAACTCTCTATGCGTGATCATGTCAACCTCACAACACGTACTTGTTACGGGATAATGCATGCCGTTCGTAAAAATTTTAAATGGGTCCCTTTGTCTTCCCGTCTGCCACTGATCCAGGGTCTGATTGTCAGTCGCCTGGATTATGGGAACGCTCTGTTGGCTTCCATAAACTCTGAACTCCTTCATAAGCTCCAGGTTCTGCAAAATACAGCAGCCAGACTGGTTTTAAATCTTCCAGCCCGTTCTCCCTCTGCTCCTAGTTTGAGGTCTCTTCATTGGCTGCCTATCAAGAAGCGAATAGACTTCAAAATCTGTTGTCTTGTCCATAAAACCCTAAATGGACAGGGCCCTCAGTATCTGGCAACTAAACTAAAGAGATATCAGCCTTCTAGGACACTTCGCTCTACAAACAAATTCCTATTAATAGTTCCGAAGGTCCGAACAGCTAAGCATGGCAGTAAATCTTTTTCGAAATTGGCCCCCACCCTCTGGAACTCTTTGCCTATACATCTACGAACCGAGATCGAGCATATAAAGTTTCGTAAGTCTCTAAAGACCTGGCTATTCTAAATCTTTTATTCCTAGCCATCTTCCTGTCTGTTCCTGAGTCCTGGCAAAGCGCTATGAGACCCTCGGGTGATATATGTGCTCTACAAGAAACAGTACATAGACATAGACATAAATGCTATGCTGGTCAGCTGTGATGACAGTATGTATTTTATGGAGTTAACTTGTAATTAAATTCTATAGATTGTGTTGCTTTCATTGTAATCACAGGGTCTGATTCACAAAGACTGATATATTTGTAGGTATGACTTACGTTTGTAGTTCTCCTGGCTTACTCATTAAATTCAGGAATAAGGCACGGGTGTTCTTGGCTTGCTGGAATTCACAGTAAGTCATAGCAAATCTTTGTGAATTCGGCTCCTCGTGTGTTATCCAGAGGGGCACCAGCTGTGGTTATGTCTATGTGTGTGATTGAAAAATCTGTTATTATTTGGTACAAGAGAGAGCATCTTAAACCAAATTGCTTTGAATATTCAGATTTGGATCTCAATATTGATGTATTCCCCCTTTCCAGTTAATGGCCTTTGTAAAAGATATGCAGCTTGGAGAAAGGAGTAAATAGCAGTCACTGCCCCTTCCTATGTGGCCTGATTAAGGTTGTTGTTGTCTCTATTGTAAGTGCTGTGTAATAAGGCAAAACCTATAAAACCGGAGACTAAAAAATGGCCGATTCTGCCTAACGAATGAGTGATGAGAGCTAGTGTACTGAAGCCAGGTGGTAAGCTGCATGGCGACTGGCCACCCAGTGCTAGCTTCCAGCCAATGGTTGTCAGTGGGGGGCACCAGCACTTATTGTTGGGGACCAGCACCTATTTTCCCTATCAGATATTTACTGAGTGCAATAGAGGAAAAAATCACAGATCGGAAAGACAGAAGAAGAAAAAGATGGCAAACCCGCCAGCAACAGAAAGCAAGGAACCTGCAAGCGTGAAAAAAAGGGGAAGCGAGTGTCTGGTAGTGGATAAAAGACTACTAGGCTTGGTATTCGGCATGCCAACTTTTAATCACACCAGCCGCCGGCTTCTGAGCAGAGTTTCAGCACCTGCACTCTTTCCTTAAATTTAGCACTAAGGCCGCCATCTTGATGTAAGCTGTAACCTAACAGCCTGACTATGAGAAACCATAGTGATCAAAAGATTTGACCATGGGTAACCTTTGTTCATATTTATTAGCTTGGCCTGAACAGTTAGGCATTCACCAGAGAAATGTGTGAGGTTTTGTGTGCAATGAATCCAGCTGGCAGCAAGATAGCTGAAGAAATCGAACATATAAAGGCCCTAACAAAGTTTAAAAGAAAAGAAAAAAACATAAAGGGAAACATGAAAAGAGAAAAATCATGATCGGCAAGACAATCCAAACGTTTCCAGAAACAACAATCCCAAAAATGTGCCATCAAAAAATGTCCACTATGCGACAATACTGCACCAAGAAAATGCATTAGAGAGCCTCAGTCCTCCTGCCAGATGGTGAAGTTGGGATGAAGTGAGTTACTTTGGTTAATGCTCTGTATTTGTATGCGTTTAATTGTCAGGCTTTCGGCTATAGCTTTCCAATAGAGTTGTATGCTTGTCTCTTCAGATTTGCTTTCAATGAACCTGATTGACTTGAGAAAGGTTGTAAATCAGCTTCTGCAGGTGGAAGCAGCGCCACGAAGTCCAACAATACTTTAATTAATTATGTGTCCTTGAAATTGGCTGCACACGTCTTCTGGTCTGAGAGTACCTTCCCAGAGTTTGATCACTCTTCCAAGAGGCAAGTACCAGGGAAGGCCAGATTACTCCTCAACAGGCCAGTTCCCCCATACAACTGGCAGAAATCTATCACATTTTCACAGTACCTCATCAGTCAATTGGCAATTCTCCACAGGTTAGTAGCCCCAGTTTGGGCCACTTTCAGCTTACAAGCGTATGGGTGGCCTGAAGGCATGTTCCTCAGTAAGAAAAGAAAAGAGACTACTGCAGAACAAAACCCAAATATTAAAGTGGATCTGCTCAGGGGAATGCCTTTCACTGTTCTTAGACAAGTCCTTGGAGCAGGGATTCTGGATGAACGTTGAAACAGGTTCAACATCCAATCAGGTCCTTCCTTCCGCAGGCAATGCAGAATTTAATCTTAGCAGAGGCTTCGAAGTTCTTCTTCTTTAAGCCTTTGCCTGCCTGAATGTGGGCTATGCATGTGTTCTTAACATGTACAGCTAGTATGCCATTGGAAGGCGCGTCTCAGCTGATCCCTAACCTTTACTGAGTTGTCCTCACTACCACTTTCCTAGCAGTATGGTGTACATAGGTAATCTCCCATATGCCTATTTAGACCAAATGTAATATGGTAGAGGCATGCTATACAGGTCAGCGCTTCCCATAAACCTCTAAGCCCTTTCCATAGTTATTATGCCAACCCCATTTCCCCATCAGAGCAATGGAATATCTTCCACCAACATTAATAGCATCTCCAGCAGAGAAGGAAGTTGCTGGCCCTGGAATGAACTTACTACTGAATAGGACAGTGTTAGAAAACAAGTAACACTTTTCTAGCAAGAAAGATCAGTCAGGGTTGTTTAGCCCAGTAATCACATATTTTTGTTTCAAAATACTTGAAGCTTGGAAAAAGGAAAGAGGACTTTCTAGGGGTATTAGCTTATATTAGCATGAAATATTTGGATTCCTCTCCAACCTAAAAGGTATGGCCGTCGCGAGCACTACCTCGCTAGTGCTGCGCACGTCCGTTGGCCGACGCGGCCCCGCCCACTCTTTCAAACCGCCGCACCGCGGCGGAATTAGCGCCGCGGTTAAGCGGTTAATTGGAGGGGATGTGAGTCCTCACCAAGTAATAATGTCACAATTCTGTACTAGGTCCAGTTAGGTCTCAATAATTTAAATCTGAGCTCAACCACTGGTAGATGTAGTACAGGGCAGACAGGCTTAATTTAGGAGAAATGTGCAAAGCATTTATCAGTACCAAACAATTACAAAGTAGAAATCACAATGCAATAAAAATCCCCCTTACATTTATAAAAATAGAGAAATATTTAATGAACAAATAGATACCAAAATAGCAAAAATCCAATAAGGGGCAGTGATGGCTCCTACGCTAAAGCGGAGGAGCTTTACCCCACTGCTTTGAAGCAGTGAAAGACAAAAAAAAAAAATGCTAATAACTTGCTGTTATTATCATTTTATTTTGTCCTGGCTCTGCAGCTAGGCGGGCGGGGCTGCTCTGCTGACAGAGCAGGGCACTGGAGGAGTGATGAGCACACTGAAGTGCGCATGATGCTTTGACTGGCCATTTCGGGCCGGTCAAACAGTCATGCACACTTATCTTGTTCTCCACCCAGTGCATACAGCCTGGATGGAGAACGTGCCCAGGCCCCATCTGAACACCGAAACACGGTGCTCCGACCAATCACAACGCTACATTACAAATCACAACACTGCATTACAGCGTTGTGATTGGTCAGCACCCAGGCTCCCCGGAGCCAATCACAATGCTGCATTGCAGCGTTGTGATTGGCCTTGGGGAGCCTGGATGTGCATCTTGTTCAGTTACTTCGGCCCAACGGAGGAGAGACGACGTGGGAGAGACGTGGCAGGAGGTAAGTGTATTTTAAATTTTTTTAAGACCCCTTTACCCCACTGTCCCAGTTGCAAAAAAGTGACTACGTCCGAAGGTAAAAATCTTCACTGGCTGAAGATGCCAAAAGTATCAAGCCTATAAAGGACCTTCCTTGAGTGCTAATTTTAAATTTCTCTTGCTAAAAATCAATTGCTTCACCGGAGCTTCGTCTGATGGCTATCTGACCTCATAGAACCCATATTGACCAGAACCTGCTGCCTTGCCCTGGTAAGGACTTTTGACTTCCATTTCAGAGGCTGCTTCTGAAGGCAAAACTTCAGGCTGGGTTGAACCTGGTCTCTGTATCCGACCCACACTCCATCGCAGTCAGCCCTAACTTTTCACTATGACCAGCTCTAGCACGACCAGTTGCCCGCAGATGGCAATTTGTGCTTTTTCGCACTAAAACTTAATTCAAATTTGAAAATTAATATCTTCAGTTCCCCTTATCAGTGGCAGCCAGCATGCTTGCGTTCCTCCAGCAAGGCAAGGCTGCAGGCTGAAGACGAACAAGGCTCCATGAGGCTGAAGACCTTCTCCACGATGTCCTGCTGAAACCGATTTGCTGCTGCAGAAAATGTTCAAGCTGGAGCAGCCTGAATTTTTGGCTCAGTGCAGTGCACCTTCGTTGGATTGACTTAGCAGGTTGGTTCCGGTCTTCTGTCGGTTCCCCAGGCAAAAATCCTTGAAAAAGTTTCTAAGTCCCAAATTTTAGGGTTAGGCAAGAGGAGTACACTCTGACACTTATCAAAGGGCCCCAGGACCTAAGCCACACCACATGGGGTACAGAATTCACTCCAGGGGAGGCCACTGGCAGGGTCCAGAGCAGGTCCAGTTGAAACTGGTTAGCTGGGCTCTTCAGAAAGGTGGGTGATATACCAAATGGTACACATACAAGGGATTTATTGGTAAATTAAATGTGCCAGTCAAGGTATTTTTCTGGATTCAACAAGCTTTATGGGGTCAGAGCAAAACGCAACAGCACTAGTCCAAAAAAAATATGGATGATCATGCAAAAATAGGCTTATTCTTACAGTATAATTTGCATTAATTCACTCTGGCTGGACAAAAATTCACACTAATCCTTAATTCATATCTATTATACAATAAGCAGCAATTAAATTATGTGCTCGTGGAGGCTTTTCACTGAAGTCATTGTTCTGTAAACTGCTCCCCGATTCAGTTGACTGGGATGGAGGCTGTGCTGGATCAAGCTTTGTGAAATGGCTAACGTGTGTTGGGTGTTCGAGGTCTACATGCTCTATACTCAAGGCAGATCTTTTGGCTTTAGGGATGTTATTTCGCTATATCAATACAATAGATACTTATTCAAAAAGTGCATTGGTATTAGTGCTTTAAGTGGGCCGGTACTGTCAGATACTGAGTACTTGCACTTGTTTACTTTGAGAGGGAGAGTAGCTGCACTTTTCAGCAGAGTTCCATTACTGTTAATCCCTGCCGTAAGCCGTGTGATACATGTTGCCTGAGTTTCTACTGGGTTTCTCCCCTGTATAGATACTGGCATAAGGTGGATGTGTTTTTTTTATGCTGACTCCTATGTATCATCCCTCTTTTTTAATTAAATAAATAAATAATGGAGTGGTCTGAGCAATATACAATTAATGGCTATTATTTTTCTTAGATAACATCAATTTGCTGTATGCTGCAACAGTGATTTATTTATTTTTTTAGTGTGCACGTGGCACTTGTAAGCACCTGTTCCTCAAATGCTGATTCTTTTAGCAATCTGCACACACTTGGATTGGTAAAAATGGCAATTTATCTTGTTGCCGGGAACTGCTAGTTGTCCACTGTACGAGAATGGGATCTCTGGTCATAATGGCCACACTTAAATAAAGCAATGCTATAGGTGTCACTGGCCTATTTCATGACGGCCAAGTACTATGTTAATGTGCATCACATTCGTATGTGCAAATGCAAGTTCACATAGACAATGGCCTTTGATAAGGTCTGCGGACCACCATCTTACACTAGTCAACGGAAAAACAGCGGGTGCTTCCGGTTGTTGTATAATCTTTTCAGTGTTTGTCCAAAAGTCTCAGTACCCTGCATATTTTAATGCCAGCCACGGAAAAATAATCTTTATTCAATAAATTAAAATGTTAATGTGCTGCCTAGTGATAGAGCTGTAACAGAAAAATTTCTTAATGTCTATGTAACAAACAATCGCAACAAACATTTAGAAACATTAAAGTAAAAAAAAAAAAAAGGAAATTAAAATGCCATTCTCACACTGTTTGCTTTAACAACCCATATGATCACGGGGCATATTGGCGTGCTGCGCGAGACCTGTAATTACTTGGTAATTAGGAGAGAATATCATTTTCCACTACAATCTGAAAAGGAACGAAAAAGAGTTCTGCATGCATTGCTGGATAATTAACGAAGGGATGCACATTTTGCTGGCTAAATAGCATTATAGTACGAGTACCAGCCCGAGACCCAAAGTTAAATTAATTAGGGCTGATGTGTTCTGTCAGGGCACGTGGGAGCACATATACATATCAAAATAAATTATAGATTTGGTTCGGGGGGATAGTGGCAGCTGGTTGACTTGAAACTCGTGCCACACATACATTAGTGACTGAATTGGTTATAATGAGTGAGCGAGCCTTGTCTCACAAAAAGGGCGAGTTATACGCAGTAGCCCCGGCACTTATTTTTTAACAAATTAACCACTGGTTATAGGACACAATTGCACAGCAGTATAAAAGGTTTTTGCAAGCAGTTCAAACACCCAGGGTAAGCAGTTTAATATCTTGTTTCAAAAACTGTCTAGTATGTTTGGGATATTAATT
This sequence comes from Calotriton arnoldi, assembly GCA_963921515.1. Classification (NCBI taxonomy): domain Eukaryota; kingdom Metazoa; phylum Chordata; class Amphibia; order Caudata; family Salamandridae; genus Calotriton; species Calotriton arnoldi. The sequence continues at coordinate 1,132,690 of CAWUFW010003435.1, read as the reverse complement.
ATTCTTTTCATAAAGTGGCAGACAACCTACATGAAAGGAACATGATGGGAACATACGATTTTGAGCAGTTCACAGTTTGGCGTAACGGCCAGAGCTGCCGAATTTGGAGCTGGGGAGCCAGGTTCGAGTCTCGGTGTGGCTCAACATCCTGTGCAAATCACTAAACTCCCGTGCCTACTAATGTGTCATTGTGTCATGTAACTGGTGCCCCAATACCTTCGCGTCGAGTTCGTGATTTATAAAAGTGCGAAAAAAAATACTAAGGAAAGCAGAGCTATCTTTCATGAGACAGATCTTACAATCTCAGACAACAGAGCTACGCCTCAGGTTACACAGATCTTAAAGAAACAGAGAACATAACTATTTCTTACACTGCTCTTAGAAACACAAACCTCGGACAGCAGTTGTGTGTTCTGACAATAAAATCATAAAACATGACCATATGAGTTATGAAACAAGTCACAGCAGCAAGAAAATGCCCTGTGCCACCAATGCAGCACGACAGAAATAAACATACCCAGTGAGTCAAAAGAATGTAGCTGTTCATTTTCTGAAAGTACTCGGTTATCACCAAATATACAAATAGTATAATAACGTTTTTATAAAGTGTTTCAGACTTGTTTATGGCACCATAACCTAGACCGAGATATGCATTTGAGGTGGTGATGCTTTCTTTTTTGTAATGTTTTTTATTGCTTTTCACACGAAATCAAAAACAGAAACAAAAGCAGGTCAGTACATCTGATGACGCTGTGATCAATGCAGCTCATTTATGAGCTTGTGACGCAGTGCAGCGCAGCATGTCACCTTGTTGCACTGCACTGCGTGATAGGGAAAGGGAAGGAATGCACTGTATTTGAGGCAATACAGCTCATTCCTTTCCTTTCCATTGCGCTGGCGCCAATGCAGGCACCCTTGCACCCTTGCACCGTGGTGCAAGGGTGCCTGTGTTGCATGCCGGATTGTTTTTGTGCAGGAAGGGTCACCTTCCTGCACAAAGACAAATCCTGGGAGGCATTTACCTCTTTCTGTGTGTGCTGCAGGATGCAGCTCAAAAAGAAAGAGGACGAAACAAGGAGAAATAAAGGTATTTCTCGTCATTACTCCTCCCCGGGGAAGGTGTAAGATTTTTGTACATCCCCAGGTTTACAAGTTCTTGTAAATCAGGGGATGCGTCATAATCCATGGGAATTGCGTGGGACAGCCACTCACAACACTGCTGTAAGGCAGCGTCATCATTGGCTAGGGGATTCTGGGAGGCTTTGTGCTTCCTGCTGCGGAGAAGAGGATGGAGGAGAGGCGGCAGCCGGCAGTATTCAGGTAAGTGCTTTTTTTTTTATTCCCCCCCCCCCTCTCTGCTTCTCCACCGCCCACCACCCCCGTTCGGTAGCAGCCGCTACTGAAAAAAGGTCATATGTTTGGGTCAAATCAGTTGCTATTCTTTACTGAATTTCCTTTCCCAGTAGAAGTGGATAAAATGGGACTGTTCCTATCCGAGCAAGACCAAGTCTGATTTGCATATGTCTGGGTCTAATCTGAGGTGGCATGGTGGCCAAAAGTACAATGGGTTTGAATGCTACTCTGAGTGATTGCCAGTGTTTAGACTTATTGCAAGCATTCCTCCCAACACCTTTTGTGCATTTGATGTAATTCCCTAAGTGACTGGGGGTAAACTCAGATGTGGGTCCCTTGCTCACTTTGCCACTAGAACCAAACATCATCTGACTGAAGAGGTCCAATCAGGTTGAAATCAATCTTTAGTTGCTTGTGTTTGGTTCCAAGAGTACATGGCTTGGCAGTTTGGGCTGCACTGTTCCTATTGGAGCAGGAACAATACAATGCGTTGAATGCTACCCTGAATGATTGCCCGTATTAGACTTATTGCATGAATTCCTCCCATCATCTTTTGTGTGTTTGATGTAAAGCTTTAACTAGCCGGGAAATTCCCAGACATGGGTCCCTTGGAGCAGGAACAAGACTGATTTGCATATGGATCGATCTAATTTGAGATCAAAAAAGAACAATGGATTGAAATGCTACCCCAATCGATTGCCAATGGTTGGACTTATTGCAAGCATTTCTCCCGTCACCTTTTGTATGTTTGATGTAACGTTGTAAGTGGCCGGGGGTATGCCCAGACGTGGGTCCATCTCTCACTCTACCACTGACACCTAACTGAAGAGGCCCAATCCAGCTGAAACTGGTCTTGGTTTGCTTGTTGTCTAGGTCAAAGAGGACGTGGCTTGGCAGTCGGGCATGATTATTCCTATTGGTGCAGGACCAAGACTGATTCGCATATGTCTGGGTCTAATCTGAGGTGGTATGTTGGGCAAAAGAACGATGGGTTGGCATGCTATCCTGTGCAATTGCCAGTGGTTAGGCTTATTGCAAGCATTTCTTCCACCAACTTTTGTGTGTTTCAGCATTTCTAGCATGGCACAGAAACCTGAAAAGAATTTGGGGCCAAATGTATGTACAATGCATTTGGTAAAAGTAGTCGCAATTTGTGCACTAGCTTTCACTGAATGCATAGGTATTTTGCAAACCAACCTACGTACTAATAGGTCAGGTTCACAAAATACAGAATCATATAGCTTTGCAGTTTGATCTACTTGATCAATATTAACTAGGTAGATTGCAAACAGCGGCCCACTACGATTCATTGCCATCACAGGCATTGCGGCCAGCTGGAGTCAGCAGACCACCATGTCTGTGATTGCTTTTAAATTAAGTAATCATTTTTTTTAAAAATGCATTTTGTTTTCCTTAAAGGAAAACGGGATGTGTTTAAAAAGATCAAAAGATTATACTTTTTTCATCATTCAGCAAAGGTAACCCTTTCTCATTTACAAATGTGTAACCACCTCCTTTGAGGTGTTTGTAAAATGTAAATGTTTTGCGAGTGGATTAAAGTGTCAAAACATTAATACATACAATAAGGATTGGTTATACGGCAGTGAAGCCCTTCATGGTCAGGATGCAGCCATATTAGACTCCAGCACCTCAAAAACAAACAATTGCAAGAAAAGGTGCCTATAACAAATGCTGCTAAAGGCTGAATATGTCAACGGGCAACACATTAAATAAAGCCTTTTGGCCAGAAATAGCCAGAGGCCCAGGTCCATCAGCAAGGCTTTACTTAGACTTGGCTATAGAAGTTCTTGGGATACAACCACTCTGGGAACTTACAAAGTCCTAGGTGCTTTTAAAAGATCCAGCAGTAGTTTAAAGAAAAAGCTGTGTATTGTCGAGGATAAGGCAGCCACATCAAACAGATCACACGCAAGGGTGGTATTAAATAACTATAACATCCTCAGAAAGAAGTAGAGCTTGGATATGTTGTGTTTCTAAAACAAAAGTTTATGACATCGATTTGAACACTTGCCCTCGCTCATGCACAACTTGCCATGGCTTTGAAACAATGAATCAACAATCTGTCCCCTATGAAGGTTAGCCAAAGAGGACCTAGTTCACCTACTTTGTATTTGTCCCGAACTCTTAAGGACACTACAGAGCTTCTGAGCATGCTCTTTAACCAACGTGTCATCCGCTCCTGTAGACAAGCAAATGCAATTCTTGCTTGTTTTAACTCTGCGGGCACGATCCTGAATTGACGGTTTATAAAATTCCTATTAAGAGTTTATCTAAAACCACAGAGACTGTAATGCTCTAAGGCCAAGACCACAGAGCCCCTGCAAATCTGTGAGTCTGGGCAGCTCTAAATTTCTTTTTAGCTAACAAGTGTTTTTAAGTATTTCTACCTAGTAAACCAGTTATGGTGTTTTAAAACTTTATTTTGTACATCGACGTGGTACTGTATGCAATGATTTTAATTAATTATTACATTATAAACTATTCATTATAGGGTATAGTACCATTATTATTTTAATATACTTTATTTGTTGACATGCTTTTGATTAATAAAAAACATTTTATTGAAATTAGTTTGACAGATTTGTCAACATGTCAGATTCACAACGATGTGCTGCCAATAGCATTCCCATCGAGCATATAAGGGTCTCAACGTGCTCCATTAGGTAGTAACAATAGTCCATATACATTTCACAATACAATTATTCAAATAAATTGTACAATATCCATACAGTGGTTCATAATTGTTCTCATCAATATGTGAGAAAGTTGAAGCTTTCATTATTCAGACTGTTGGATTATGGCGGCAGCATCATATTAAATGCTGGATAGAACAAGACATTTCTTTTCAACTAAACATCTATTTAAACTGCGGAAAAACTCCTAAAACTCAACTACCTTTTCAATTATTTGTTTGATGTAGGTTCCGCTGCCTTTTGACTAAGTTTCAATGTACAAATGTATACATACATGCATGCATACATATTTATATACATTCAGGGCAAAAAAATAGCAACTGTATGGAGATCAAAAAGACACACCAAAAATAATGTGGTTCACAAAGGTTTGAAACACGAGATTGACCCACCATGCTGTGACCCAAAATTATCAAACAGGAAAATGTAATCAGCTCAATCAATCAATCAGGGATTTGTGAAGCGCACTACTCACCCGTGAGTCTCAAGGCACTGGGGGGGGTGGGTTGGCAGATCCGGCTCATACGAAGAGCCAAGTCTTGAGGCTCTTCCTGAATGCTTGCAGTGTGGGGGTTCGTCTGATGCTGAGGGGGAGTTCGTTCCAGGTCTTCGCCGCGATGTAGGAGAAGGATCTTCCTCTCATTCTGGCTATGTAGATGCAGGGGATTTCGGCCAGGGCAAGTTCGGCGGAGCGGAGGTTTCTCTTGGGGGTGTACAAGGAGATTCTTTTGTCGAGGTAATGGGGTCTGGTGTTGTGGAGGGCTTTGTAGGCGTGTGTGAGCAGCTTGAAGGTCAGTCTTTTTTCGATGGGGAGCCAGTGGAGGTCTCGTAGGTCCTGGGTGATGTGGTCTTGTCGTGGGACGCTGAGGACGAGTCTGGCTGCGGCGCTCTGATGGTCTGGAGTTTGTGGAGTAGGTATTTGATACAATCCATGGTACCAAGACTTTATGGGCCGTATTCACAAACTGCTTGAAGTTTGTAGAGTAGTACTCCACTGTTCATTCTTCAAATACAGTTAAAAAACGTCCAGTCTTTTCTTCTGTCTTTTCTGTATTGAGTTCCCTGGTGGCGGAGAGCTCTGCACATGTAGGTATACGATTTTGTAATAAATGGGGAAAGGAATAAAGGGAGTACTGGAGTGCTGGGAAAATGTGCAATAATTACTCCTTTTTTGTGTTGCTAATAACTTTGATGCGTTTCACAAAACTTTGCAAAAAAGTGCTACTTTTTTGTCAGGTTTGAGCATTGAAATTTTTGGGGTCAAGCGGGGGCTGAGAAAAAGGGTGGGGTCCAAAACATGGTTTCCCTATTCATTTTTCCATAGGAAGTTCAGACACAGCTACGATCCAAACTCCTGAATGGCTTTAAACCAACTTTGGCAGATAGCTACATCTTGGTCCACAAAGAGTGCTTTTTGTGATTTGGTTTAAATCCATTCAGTAGTTTTTTAGCAATTAGTGCTCAGAAACCTTGTATATATCATGCCGCCAAGGATTAGCAGAGCTGACCGATGTCATTCTAAGATCTGATTGGCTGCCACCACATCAACAACAATGTGGCAGCAGCCATCGTAGGCCTTGGGACTCAGTCCTGAGTCCTGAGAAAAACACAAAAAAGACATAAGGGGGCATAGTAGGAATACCTTGACCCTTAGGCCTGGAGGTGAGGTCCCAGAGGGACTCCACCTGGGGCCAAAAACATATTTATTTAAGGGCCTGTGATGTGATGCATCTTTATATTTAGGAGGGTGTAGCCATTATTAATTTTATTTAATTTCTATTTTTTATCATATTATAAATTGAGAATGCACCAACCTCCTGAGGCAACTAGCCTCCAAGGCCCCTGCTGTGCAAGATGCCATGTGCAGAGGGCATGGCTGCAAAAGTAGGCTTCTAGCTTTGCCTTAAGCTGTTCATGGCAAAGGTGGGTGGCAGACTCCCTATAGGCATGTCGTGGTTGGCAGCAGGGCCTGACCTTTGAACAGGCCATGTGTTCAGCTCCCTACGGGCACCCAACCCTCCATGGGCAAAAAGTCCCTAGCAATGCACAGCCTCTGGCCATGTGCAAGCAGATTTTCCCCAAGGGCCTAGCATCCGGCCAGACCCAACAGTCAATCTCATGCAGGTGCCCATCACCCCAGGCACCCAAACCCCCATGGGCACCCAACACCCTGCTATGCACATAACATATTAAAGGAATTTAGGAAGTATTGCGGTACTCAGTACATTTTCTTGAAAATATTTAGAAGCTATATAAGTTTATAAGAAACTTATAAATACTTTTCTCTACCTATTAACACTTTACTAAAGTGGTAATAGGTGTGGAAAAATTATAAAACCTAATACTTGCCTATATCAAGAGGTGTAACAGAATGCATCCAAAGTTTACTTAAAATAACATGGCTGCCTTTAACTTTGGTAAAGGCTATAATTAGCCAATCACATAATGTCTTGTTGCTATGTACCACAGTAGTTTCACAAAATACCTCAAAATTACTGCAACAACAGATATCATTAAGTTAAAATATTATAACTTTAAAAATACTTACCTGTACTACCCAAAAGGATCATCTACACACCATAATCTATATTCCTGCCAACTTTCATTCAAATCCGTTCAGCCGTTTTTGCGCAGCACCGGAGTACAAAGTCTATAGAAAATGAATTGGTGTTATCAGCGACCGAAAATCTGAGGCAGTCCTATCTTTAGGAATCCTTACTATAACTACAGAGTGTAATATCGGTGCAAATGGAGAGCTACTCCCTTTTGAGAAATTCACTGAGTCACACGGGATCCCACATTGGCACTTTCTGACTTACAGAGCACTAATGCACACATTTAGTGATGGACAAATCACCCATACATGAACTGCTGCAATCGCTGCACACCATAGGCACTGGGCGGCACCTTGTTGGATGGATTGCTAAAGCACTACTGACCCACAGCCTGATTTCTCTTGAGGCACTGCATTTTAAATTGGAGGCAGACTTCAACAGAGAACTTCAAAATGCTGAATAGAACAATGCTCTCACTCACCCATTCATGGTTTCTAGAAGCGCCCTGTTAAAACTCATATAGTTTTATGTCTTACATGGGGCTTACCTAACAATAGGGAAAATTAACATTTTCTTTCCAGGTGCCAACGCCGCCTGCCCTCTCTGAGCATATGTTCTGGTTGTGTCCAGAGCTTAACAGCTTCTGGAATGCAGTCACTAACAGTCTACAAAAATTATCCAGGCAAAAAAATGTGCGCCAATGGGAGGTCTGTGCATTGGAACCCTTTTGACATCCAAAAAAACAGAATACTCTCTCCCATGTCCTCACCTACTGTACTCCCACTGTGCTTCATTAAGTGAATGTACCTACCGCTCACCTTCAAAGTTTCAATGTTACTTGTATTTCTCTTCCCCTTTTATGTATTCCCCTGATGTACTGCAATGCACACAGTGTTGACTATTAATAATGGCATCAGGTGTACATTCCTGTTGTAACTGATAGAGCCTTCTCTCGACCTCCTAATATTGTGTACTATATGTGCCTGCAAACTACATCGTATTGTAATGCTCTGAAAAGCTCAGTAGCATTATACATTAAAATGTATATTACAGAATGGTGGTAGTCTCTCTGTAGTCATAGTTAGGGTTACCCTGAGATAGAAATTCCTCTGATTTTTGTCCCTTAATAGCTTAGCATCTGTTTGACGAATCTTTCGTTACATTGCTGAAGGATTGAGCGTTTGGTGGCATTTGGTCAAGGGAGTGCAAAAAAAATGGGGGGGGTCCCAAAACACACTTGGACTCCCACGCATTTTACATAGACCTTTGTATTTCATGTACCACAAAAACGGTCCATCGGATTTTGATTAAATTTGGCAGGATTGACGATTATGGTGTGCAGATTATTCATTTTGTGGTTTCGACTAAAAAGAGGAGGTATATTAGTATTTTAAACTTGGTGATATCTGTTAATGTGGTATTTTCAAAGTTGTAGCGCAGTACATAGTGTCGGCAGCCACGTAGTTTTAAGGCCACTTTGATGGTGCTGTAGCTTAGGGTGTTAAATATAGGTAAGTATTTGGTTTCATATGCTTTTTCCACCTATTACCACTTACTTTAAGTGATAATAGGTAGCAAAATATAATCATAAGTTTGTATATATTTAAAAAGAAATTACAGAGTACTGAGGTACTTCCTAGGTGCTACAAAGGCAGTACACTGTAATACTCAATATTTCACAAATATAATGTACTACAGTGTCTTTACAATTTCTTATTTTTTTTAATGCCAAAAAAACATATGCGCATTATCGTGGTAATACCTACAAATTACATCGCTACTTTAAAAAAATTACACAAAAAGGTACATTTTGTAAAAAAACATGGTACATGCTAGGTACTACTGCGGGACTGCGTCAACTGTTTAAATAAATATATAGAAAATTATTAAACAAATCCCATACCTATTTGCACTTTAAAAAAATGGTAAAGGGTTGGGAACTTAAATTTTAACATAATACACCACCTTCAAATTACTATAAGTCATGCACCTCCGTACACAGTGTTCTATTTCACTCGACGTACCACAGTAACTATAAATCGTGCCTTCTCAATGCACTGGTTATACCTTTACATAGGACATCACTTATACCATTTGAAATCATAGCTTTCATAACAACTTTTATGACTTATCAATTGAGACAAGTTTTCAGAACACAGTGCATGGTACAGTTGCAAATTATAATTAATGCAGTATGGTGAGTGAGGTGCGAACACAGTGTGCAGAGGTGCATGGCTTTTAGTAATTTGAAGGTGGTGTATTATGTTAAAATGTAAGTTATAAGTAACTGTGTACGTAGGTGCAAAACTTATAGTAATTAGAAGGTAGTGTGTACATTCTGAATTTGTTATAACTATAACTTAAGAATTTCTAATGTTTGTGTAGTTTAAGTATGGTTTGTATGGAAAGAATAAATTACGTTTTCCTAACTATAACTTATCTCTAACATTTGGATTTTTCATGGATATATATATTAAGTATATAATTACATTAAAAAGTTATCAATTATACTTAATTTTTCATCACTATATTTATATATATATGTATAGATATACACATATATATATCTATACATAGATATATATAGTGATGAAAAATTAAGTATAATTGGTTACTTTTTCAAGTAATAATATATTTAACTTAAAATTAACTTATTTAAAAAATAAAATACGTAAATAAATTCATTAAATGCATAATTGTTATGTTAACTATGTTTACTATAAATTTTTAAAAACAAATGTTCGGTTGGGTAATTATATTGTTAACTTAATATTTCAAAATGAATATTTATAAATTAAATGAATATACTAAAATTATTTTATAATATATTACACAGTTAATTTGAGGATGTAAGGTGTTGTAACTTTATATTTATATTAATTATATCCAGTGAAATATTAATTACTTTAATGATTTTACATATATAATTTATATTAAAGTATGTTAAGTCAATTTTAAAAAATGAACTTCATTAAACCCTGTACTTTCTTATAGGGAGAACTCTACCTTGGTGCTTAAAATCTCATTGTACAATTGGAAAGCTCATAACAGTAACTTTACACCCGTAAACTAAGCCATATGAGCCTCCACCCCCTCATTTGAGTCTGTAGAGATTCTTAAGTCCATTCAGAAATTGTGATTAGCCAAAACATGGAGACACCTAGGTGTAGGAGTAAATTTAATCGAGTAGATCAACATGTGCCAACGTACCTTTCTAAATCAAACCCATTCTATTTGGCTGTTCAAATGTGAGCTTTTCTGCCTAATGAGACAGAGGAGAATACATCAATTGGTGAAGATGGAAGCGTTACTTTTCTATGAGTTAGGCGGTTGAAGAAGCCCCTCGCTTTTAGACCTTAATGATTTGCTATGTATTTTTTACGTTTAGGACCTAATGCTGTTTATTGGAAGAAACAACCTGCATCTAATGTTTTTCCACACATTGAGGTGGAAAGGAATGGTGTGGTGAGTAGCAGGGGATAGTTCAAACACTGCGCACATTTAGAGCTAGGGTGGATGCCTCCCCCAATGATGGGTGGGCCCACTGCAAAAGTAAGCTGCCAACTTTTTATGCAATGGGTAGCAGTGCTCTGCAGGGAAACACCCATAGGCATCAGTCCCAGTCAAGCACTACAAGCATGGGATATTTCCCTTCACTAATAGTATTGACCCTCCCACTCACCGGGGACCCGCAAACCGCGCGTCACCATGTTTGGATGATTTCATGCATGTGCACAGGAACAGAGCACATTACGAGTACTGCACGCCGAATTTGATAAAAGGAAAACAGAAACTTAAACATTAAATACAGGGTCTGCTTCAGGTCATTGACAGTCTTCATAGGATATTATACCGTTCCAACCCTATTAGCACCCCGACGAAAAGTAGAAATGAACATTTGATGACAGTATTTTCACGTCAAAGGATGGTTACAAAATGTCACCAGCATGGAGGAATAACTGAATATATGTCGAACATATGCTCAAATGAGATTCTCGGAGGAACATTTTTCATTTTAATTGTTTCAGATTGTTTTATAAGCACGCAGATGTATATGGGAATAATGTAGAGGCATTGGTTTTACACAGGGTGGAGATCAGGATTTGCGGGGGGCGGGGTTACATGGACACGTGTTTTTTTTTTTGTTAATTACTGGTTTACAGGTGGGGAGGCTCACGTACGTTCAAACAGTTGGTGAGATAGAGTGTTGAGCACACACGAGGAGGTCACGTTGTTCTGTATGCGGTAAAGAATACACCAGGTACGCATTGGGGATTTATAATATTTTATACATAAATCAGGGGGGTAAGAGAGATTTTGGGGAGTGATTAAGTGTTTAAATGTGTAAACATTTTGGGTGCTTAAACAGGTACGACACTGGAGTGATTAATGCACGTTGCTCATTTGAATAATACTGGTTCAGTTGCATTGTGGTACAAGATGTTTTATACAATGGGTGTTGACAAAAGGCATTATATTGTAATCATTAGAAATTGGGGGATATGAGTTATGGGTACACGTGGCACACGTTTGTTTTATGTTCAGATTCAAGAGATTCATTAGGTAATCATGATAATAAGCGTTGAATGTCATATAGATGTGGTTGACATATATTTTTATGCATCATAGATACCCCTGACGAAGGTCACTACTGACCGAAATGCATTGGGTGAGATGTCATTGGGATGATTTTGAAGACTCGAGGTTCGTTTAATGCCTATGAATAGGCCTGGATGGGCAATTCTGGAGCAAGTAAAATGCACAAGACTATCGAATTTCGTACCTTTGACGTGATGGATAAATAAGGTTGAACAGTTTGAAATAAAAAGGGTGAAACATGGAAACATTATGGTTTATGAGTATTAATTGGAATACCAGTCGTGTATTAGGCTGTGCAACTCACCGGGGACCCGCAAATCGCTCGTCACCATGTTTGGATGATCAGTCCCAGTCAAGCACTACAAGCATGGGATATTTCCCTTCACTAATAGTATTGACCCTCCCATATAAATGCAACGGTTTGTAATGGTAAACCTGAGGCGCAAAAGCAACCCACTAATGCGGCACATCTCTGAAAACTAGACAAGCATTTTGCTGATCGAGCCATGTCAATTTTGAGCTACAATAGAAAATACCTACAAATGTCATTGATCAAACAGGGTTGTGGTGGAGAATTGTCTGCTGGAACAAAAAAATAGCAGCTCTAACCAACTTTAATTTGCAGAGTTCATGGACAACTTTGAATTTAGATTTTCATTTCCTAACTTTCACTGCTTTGACCAGCTGTGCACTCTAGGGAATATCTTTCCATATTTTTGTAGGCACTGCTGAGACATGAACTCTACAAAAGCTCATTTTAGATAATTACAGAGAAACCTTTAGCGCTTGTGCTGTGGCCTCTTCGTTTGTTTGCTGGCATTGACTAGCACAAGTTAATAAATCCTGGCGTGTGGCTCGTGTACATCGGTATGGATGCATTAAAAATGTAAGAAGGAAGAAAGGTTCTACTAAGTTGAAATGCAATAGATTCCGAAATATGCACTTACGTTAATTTACGTTTTTATGAAGGTCTTGGACCTATGAGTGAAAGACATATACACAGTATTATTGCACTAGGACATATAGATGGATGTGGCTCTTAAATTTTGTGCGTTAAAAATCCCTTTTTATTGTCTTAGCCATAAGTACAAGTAGATTATTAGTTTCAATAACAAAAGCCATTAATCATTGGCAACATACCAATTTTAATTTATTTTCGATAACAAAGGGCGATAAATAAGGTTGGTTTTTTTGTGCAAATGCTCTGTTTGCCATCTAAGTATTTTGAGCTCGGTCCAAGTGCATGGTAACGAATGAATTTACTTTAGAACTTGCTTTTTGTCAGAAGGCCAAACCCGCTGGGGGAAGAGGGTGGAGCTGCCTGTTCAGACAAGATCTCTCGTTTTTTTGCCCTTTACCTCTGGAGCCAGAGGTCTGGCTGACATCCAGCCACACGAAAAGAAGATTATGGTATTTTCTATGTAATTTCAAATAGCAAAAATATAGTCATGTGGTTTTTCAAGTCAACCACTGGATTTTTGCAGCGTTTGACTGCTTTCTCGTTTTTTGCTTCCTCTGTCACATATGAGGAAGGAAAACGCCTTTGGACTGCAGAAGGACAGAGTACCCCGGATCTCTTTCAATCAAGGGCTATTCAACATGATCGGGTTCTGTTCAGAGCCCTATTTACTGAGCCGCACATGTAAGAGCTCTGTAACGCAGCCAAGTACAGATTAATTTCATTCCATCAAAATGTCCGGGAGGTTAATGTTTGCATGATGCTTGTATTGAGACTTAGATCCTGGCCTTGGATGCCTGTGCGCCCCCCCCCCCCCCCTCTTCTTGCATAACCTCCACGGGCTGTCAGTATACTGCTTCCTTGGCTGTCAGTATTATACCTGGCACCAAATTTGGCACCATTCCATAGGCCTCACATGTATTTATTTAGGCGTTTTATAGTGCTTTCCTGTACCCATTAGGTTATTTCAGACACTTCCATGTGTCTGGGGCAAATGTATTATTTTAAATTCTGAAATAGTCAGTGCTGTAGCGCCCTGTATAATTGGGTGGTGCAACGAATGTATAAAATCTGTAAGCATGACATGAGTGTATTTTGAGGTGGCTTTGAAAGAAGTTGAAAGGCGTTTGAAGAAAATTAGATTCCTATATTGTTTCTTTAGAATGACATTCAGTGGGAGTTTTGCAGCCCAATCCAAGATGGCCTTTCTGCTGTGAAGCTCCCGGCACCCTGAATGAATGTCAACACAGTATGATGATATGCGACTGTAGTATTACTTTATGCTATAACAATTGTAGTCACATTAACTCCTGTCTCCTGAAAAGTGTTAATCTCAACCAATTTCATTTTTCAGTAGGAAACACGCAAGCATAAAAATCTCACGCCTTAGTGCAAATGTCAGTTTTGGAAGGTAGGTGAGTGTGTCACATTACAAAGAAGGAGGACACTAAGCTATCAGAAAATGTCAATGCCTGAGAAAAAAAACGTATATGATTTAAAGAAACATCGTTGTTCAAGTGATGCATTTAATTGAATTCAATTGAAGTATCTTATGGTGCTTCATTATAGAGACACAGTGTCTAATTTTGAGGAATGTGGTAATGGGACTTTTGCCATGAACTGACCGTAGAATGGGTTGTTCTCCAATCTAAGGGCTAGATGTTGAAGGAAGTGACCCGATTTGGGCCACCCGGGTCACTCACGACCACCTCTCAGCCTTCCATACAAATGAAGAGTCGGTCAGGCAGTAGAGAATACAAACCAAGTATATTTATTCAGGTACACTCGAGCGGAGCCCAGTCTGACCAGTCTCTGTGGATTGCTGCAGAGGGACTGACATCAGCAAACATGGTAATACATTATGTACGATTCAGAACCAATAAAGACACGCCCAAGAACTGGAAATTTCCAGTTGGAGGCAGCTACACAAAGAAAGTACAGAAGGATGAGTTTCAATCCTGGGACTGGGCACACACTATCTCTATGCCAAGGTCGTTCGGCCTGTGCCCATCGCTGGACTAGTGGGAGCAGGCATCTATCTAGTGGGAAAGGTATGGGCTAATAAGAACAGTGTATTCATTAATACAGCGAGGCCCAACCTTGGAGAAACAAAAACTATCGAAGCTGCTTCAGCAGGGACAGAGAAATTAGTTTCGATCATGGCTAAAAATGTCGGCCAAACATAAAATGGTGCCACGAATGCTAACTTATGCAGAACAATATATAAACAACACAGCTAAGAAATTTTTTATTCTAACAATGTACGAAAATATGAATAGCGATAACCTAATTGCGTTTTTTTGTGTACCGCAATTAGGAAATTGCTATTCCTATTGTATGAAACTCTTCCGAGTTACATTAGTGATTCATAGTAGGTTGCAATTAGACCCACCTCATGAATATTCATGAGATAGGTCGCAATTTGTGACCCACTAGAATTTGCGGTCATCCCAGGGATAGTAGCCTGCTGGGATCAGCAGACCACTATGTCTGTGATTGCTTTTAAATAAAGCAATGTTTATTTTTTTTTTAAACGCAGCCCGTTTTCCCTAAAGGAAAATGGGATGCGTTTAAAAAGAAAAAAGTGAAACTTTGAAGTTTTATTTTTTAAGAGTAGGCAGTGGTCCATGGGACCACTGCCCGCTCTTAAAAAATATTTTACCAACCATTCTTAAAGGGGAAAGGGTCCCTCAGGGACCCCTTCCCATTTGAGAAGGAGTTACCGCAATTTTTCAAATGGCAGCAAATTGCAAATGTTTTGCAACTGCATTTCATTTGCAAAACATTTGTACATACCATTTCAATCCGGTATGAGGAAGGGACACCTTCAACACGCCCCTTCCAAAGACTGAATCACAAAACCCAAATTGCGATTCAGTAACAAGTTACTGAATCGCAATTTGTCCTTTGTACATCCCCAAAAACAATTTTGAGTTGGCCAACAGCCCGATTCTGTGAATCGGGTCATTTCAGACTGTAAAAATGCTTTGTACATGTAGCCCTAAATATCTGGCATTCAGGTGGGTTGTGGTGTTCCATATTTTGAGGAGTCGCTGGATCTGCCATCAGGAATGCATTTTAATGGTCCTGGTGCCGATGGATAAGACACAGGAGGAACTACCCAATTAATGGTACCCTGTCTGACGTCATATCTGTTGACTTCTGTTCTGTTTGAGACCACCACTGAAATCATTGCAGTCCTGAGCAAAATAATGTTTTTAAATTATGCTCGGCCACAGGGGAAAAAACTGCGTGTATCATGAACATTCTGTTTGTAGGTCTTGGAAATGGACCCTTGCGTTGGGAGGAACCTTTAGGCCTCATATACACGACCACATAGGCCATCCTTTTATTTTTTTTAACAATGAAGCAGACTGTATCAAACAAAAATTCCGCACTACAACACCTGGCGTATTTTAATTTGGTTTACAATGAGCCCGATAATTCCTAACTTCACTTATGTTCATCTTCTTGGCCAAGTTATCTGAATCGGTGTTTACAATACGTAATGTGATTATTTCAAGCATTGTCTCAGTCTTATAAGGTCTTTGCTAGGTTAATCTGCTAAAGTTTATTTTACTGAGATATTTAGCATGTGAGTCATTTTAGGCAGCTGCTTTGAGGATGATGATTGATGATTGAGCTGTGACATCTTCATATTTTCGATCTTGCTGCAGTGAAGGTTTTAGGATGAACAAAATGCAGTTTGACCTGCCCATTTCTTATAAGGTACAGTTACATAAGCTTAACGGCTGAGGAGGAGAGACATTAATTCAGTCAAAATGCAACTGTTAGAAGGTGGTTCTGACCATCTGAGCCACCCGGATTTTTCACTTTTTGAACACCTATTTGTTGAGCTTTTACTGTGGGAGAGCCTCATAAGTTGGGACTCACCCACAGTGAACTCATGATGAAAGAGACTGCATGTGGATTTTACCGGTGTCCCCCTGGTGAGAGTAGGCCGCTGCACTGCAGCCGGAGTAAGGGGCACCGGGCTGGTTACATGCAGACACGTGTGTACATGCGTGTGCACACGTGTAGGGGCTGCGCAGGGGAGATTCCTGGCGTGCGCAGCCCAGGAGCAGGTACAGATAGAATGGTGTGGCAGGAATTATGCAGAGCTGGGTGGTGACCTGGAATAGGCTTTATACAATGGGAAGAAACATGTAAGGGAAAGTCAGTGTGCTTTACTGTTTTCACTGAAGGACCACTCCATTATTCTCCTATGAGGATGGGGATCACATGGGATAGTTTCACTTCCCTAGGGCCTACAAATTCCAGACACGCACTAAAGTCCACTGTAACTTGTGTGAAAATAAGTACTCTGTTAATTCCAAAACCATATCTGTACTGCTTATGGGTCATCCAGAAATGGCATATTCCTCTGACTCAGCTCATAACCAGGGCCTGGCTGGGTGTGACCCTGCCAGGCTGGATTAATGACCTTCCTCCCCAAACTGAAGCATCAGAGGCCTAGCCCTTCACAGCAAGCATTCCAAGGGCGAAGGTCTTATCTCCAAGAGGGAGAGAAGATGGGTGGAGTCTGACGGTTATCCATCAGCATCTATCACCTGGTGCCAGGCACCAAGCTGCTCTGGAGAGGAGGCAGAAAGGGGGGAAGAGGCTTTTCAGAGACCATGTGGCATGAGACCCGTGGACGACGCCATTTTGAACTATCCCAGAGGCCTGGGCAGGAAGGAGGGAGCAGGGGCAGAGAGGTTATGTGTCGCTGTCTGATAGGGCATGGGGAGCCCCCTGCCAGCCCCCTCCAAATTCTTTTAAAAGGTCTTGCACAGGAAGAGGACCTCTCTCTGGGGTGTGGTCTGCTGAGGAAGACTGGTGCTGGAGCCTGGCGCCATGGGCAGTTGGAACGAAGAACCCCCTGACTGTTACAGGATCCAGAATTGCACCAGGAGGGGAGTCCAGGACCAGGGAGCAGAAGCCTGGGCCTCTGCGCAAAGAGAGGAGAGGCCCAGGAGGAGAGCCAGGTGAAAGGCTGGCGCAGGGAGCCAGTGAAGACAGCTCCCTGCTGAATTCACCCTCCTTGAGACCAGGAGGGTGAAGGAAAGTGCTCCCAGTGGCTGGGGCTGGCCACCAGGAGCGAGAAGAGGTGAAAATGGTGAAGATCGGTCCCCAGGGGGCTAAGATATGCCCCCATAAGGTAGACGACCTTTGACCTCTGGCCTGACCGACGACGAAGCGCGTGGGGCTCCGCTGTCGGTCTTGAATGGGCCCCCGGGGTGGGTCAGGTCCTGGGGGCTGCCCCCACACAAAGCAAAGTCTGGGAGCGCCCCCGTGAAGTGGCCCAAACGGGGTGCCAGGAGCCCACCCTGGCCCCCGGCGACACCTGAGGGTGGGGAGCGCCATCGCGCCCCCCATGAAGATGTGTTTGGGGCCCGGGATCCCAACTCTGAGCCCCAACGCCCAGAAGGGAAGCCGGGGAGCTCTGTCGCGCTCCCCGTGAAGACTGTCCAGGGGGAGGGGCCCGGATCCCCAACTCCGGGCCCCGGTGTGTCCCGACGCGAGGAAGCCAAGTCGGAGAGCGCCGTCACGCTCCCCGTGAAGATGGCCCAGAGGGGGGGGCCGGGATCCCCAACTCCGGGCCCCCGTGCGGTGGAGGAGATGGGGGGGCCGAAAGAGAGGATGCCTCCGTGTCTGCCCGCCGGAGCGGGCAGACCGAAATGGACACTCCGGCTCCCGCGGCTGCACACGAGGGTGCGGGCCGGGCGGGGAGTCGGCGGGAGCCACTGGGGATGGGCTCCCCAGGTGTCCCCAACACTTGGGGACGAAGAGGTGCAAGGTCCCCGAAAAACAGCCGGCGCAACCGGGGGTGGGCTCCCCGAGCTGCCATAACTCACCTGGGGGGTCCGGGAGGGACCGAGCCCTCCACTGAGGGCTGGACGCGGTGAGAGGCTGCCAGCAGCGCGTCACGGCTCTCCCCGGAGCAGCGGGGAAGCTGCTGCTATAATATGCACGAACAAGGAGCGTTTCGCCCCATAATGCCTTGCAGGCACGGACTGGCCTGCAAGGGAAAGAGGATGGTTCTTTGTGTGTGGTGACCCCAGGAGGACGGGGTCACCGCCAAGTGAGTGCAAAGGGGCAGGGGGAGCTGCAGAAGCTACGCAGTCTCCCCCAGCCCGAAGAAGAAAGTCCCCCCCTCCTTAGTCTCTGGGGACTCCCTAGAAGTAACCCTGCAAGGGCTCAGCCAACAATCAACTTTAACCCGGGGCTGGAACTTTTGTTCTACAGCTGGGGGTGCCTTAAGGATTGCCTCAAGGTTTGGTGGGGCTGTGCTGGGGGATGTCTGGAGAAGGGCATCCCCTGGAGGTGAAGAGGTGCAATTGCACGAGAAGTGCATTTACCAATGTTATTTCTATTGTGGGACTGTAAGTCACATGAGTAATGTGCAGTCATAAGCAAAGTGGGGTTATGTTGCTGGACATTCCTGCTAGGGTGTCTGGCTGTATATACTTAATCCTGTGATTATAACTGTGATGCCTTTTAGGGCCTGTGATTGCAATGCATTATAATTGTTCCCAGCTATGATATGTACATCATTTAAAGTTATGCCTAAACATGTATTCTTGCTGCTGCGTTAGGTGAAGAACTACCCAGACTGTTAGCCCTTAAGATGTAGAGGTGTATACTGTATGGTCAGTATGAGATGCTCAGTCAGGGTTATGTGTCACCATGGCAGGTTTGCCCATTTTAAATGCTTGTTGAGATAAAGGGGGTGGGTCGCCACTGGGATGGTGCCAGTGAGCAAGGCCCTCGCTCCAGGTTATATTCAACTCACTGCATTAGGGGGCAAGGTGATGTGCATACATGGGAGGGGGTGGTACTAGACCACCCCCCGTGCGCGGGAGCGGTGGGAATGTTATGCAATGTCACAAAGTAATTCCAACAGCTTATGTATATTTGTAAATTGGTGCATAGTATTGAGTAGTGTGTGTGTTTAATAAATGTACTCTTCCTGTAATAAATGCAAAGTACAGACTGGACAATCAATTATTGAGTGTTATTTCTGCGTACTAGTAAATGGCGATTACTAGCCCACACCACCTCCCTTGAGTAAGCCTTAGACTGCTCTGCAACGCTACCCTCTGAGAGTCAAGCGCTACAATGGGGTGTTTGGTTCCCAGTGAAGGACAAATGTAGTCAAGTTATTTGTGCAGGCCTCACAGATACTGCCTCGTTTTCCAACAACAATGAAAACACAATTCTCCTCCACTTAATTTCCAATGGGTATAACTCACTAAATAATCAATATCGTTAATCAGACATGTTCAAAATAACATTATTTTATTTCATGATCATTTATTTTATACTATACCTTATATATGAGTTCAAGTTTTTTGTTTCTCATTGGCTCCTTATCCTGCTGCAGTGATCTAAAAAATCATACTCCTACACCAAAAGCATCCAAACACATTCACTCAAGAAACCGCATTTCAATCCATCGTTTTTTGCCCACCATGCCACCTTAGTTTGGACTTTGCCATCTGCAAATCAGTCTTGACCCTGTTCCTCATGGGAGCAGTCCAGCTCGAACTGTCAAACCAGGTACTCCATGAACTGGAACATAGGCAACTCGTGACTGGTTTCACCCTTGGCATGGTCTCTTCAGCCAGGTGTAACTTGGTTCCAGTGGCACAGTTAGCCCTGGGACCCATGTCTGGGCATTCCCGGTGCACTTAGAGAGTCAAATGCAAAAACAACACGGTAATGGATGGAATGCTTAAATTAATCTCAGCCACTGGCAATTACTCTGGCTGCATCCCAATGCATCTATTTTCACCCACCATGCCACCTCAGTTTGGACCTAGCCATATGCAAATCAGTCTTGACCCTGTTCCTCATGGGAACAGTCTAGCCCGAACTGCTAAGCCAGGTCTTCCCTCAACCGGAACAAAAGCAACCCAGGTCCAGTTTCTCCCTTGTAATGGGCTCTTCAGTTGGGTATAGATTGGTTCCCTTGGCACAATGAGCCTGGGACCAACGTCTGGGCATACCTGATGCACCTAGGGCGTCAAAAGCAAAAACAATAAGGTGATGGATGGAATGCTTAAATTAATCTCAGCCACTGTCAATGACTCGGGCTGCATTCCAATCCATCATTTTTCGCCCACAAGGCACGCTCCTTTTTGTGTGTAGCTGTTTAGGACCAATACACAAAGTTCAACTGCCACCTACACTTAGTCATGTGACCCAGGTACAGGCTACAGGCACCAAATGGCTAAGGCAGGAGAATGCCAACTTTCTAAAAGTGGTATTTTTCAGAATTACAATTTAAAAACTGACTTCACCATGAGTCAGAATTTGCTTACCTATCCCATTTTGAAAAACACTTTTAGAATGTAATAAGGTAACTCCAATATTATCCTATAGGAGAGGTAGGAATTGCAGTATTGAAAAATAAATTTGAGAGTTTTTCACTACCAGTACATGTAAAACTTAGAAGTGCATGCCCTAGCTTTTAAATACACTGCACCCTGCCATCTGGGCTGTCCAGGGGAAAACATCCATTACAACGCAGGCATTACATCGTAATGCCTTTACAATCAAGTCGTTACAACGACGCATTGTTACATTGCATGCCATTACAACACAAGTCGTTACAACGACTTGCTGTAGGGGGCAGAAGGTGTTGGATTTGTTGGATTTTCAATCCAACACCTTCCCTACTGTTGCACACACTGGAGTTGGAATAGTAAATTATACTATTCCAAACTCCAGCACCCCCCCTACAGCAAGTCGTTGTAACGACTTGCGTTGTAATGGCATGCGATGTAACAACTTGTCGGTGTAACGGCTTGCGTTGTAATGGCATGCGTTGTAAACGCATGTGTTGAAATGAGTGCTATTCCTGCCCAGGGCCTACCCTACTGGTGACATATGAATTAGAAAGGAAGGTTTGGGCCTGGCAAAATGTTTATTTTGCCAGGTCAAAATGGCAGTTTAAAACTACACACACATGCTGCAATGACAGGCCTGAGACATGTTTAAATGGCTACTTAAGTAAGTCGCACAATCAGTGCTGCAGGCCCACTAGTAGCATTTCATGTTCATGCCCTGGGTGCATGTAGCACCACTTTACTAGGGGCTTCTATGTAAATTGAATATACCAATTGGGTATAAGCTAGTGTTACCATGTTTTAAGGAGAGAGCACTTTAGCATTGATTCGCAGTGATAAAGTGCACAGTGTCCTAAGGCCAGCAAAAATGAAGCCAGCAAAAAGTGGAGGGTAAAGGCAAAAGGTTTGAGGGTGACCCTGCAGAGAGGGTCAGGTCCAACATGTGTTTTATAACACACCCTAATGATCCGCTTTAGAGGTGATAATACAAATACTTAATTGAGAAGTCCAACATCCAGCGGATCTATTGTGAGTAGGTGTGAATTGAATATTATGAATGTTTGTCTAGCAGTATATGTTATAAGACAAACTACACAATACATATACGGGTTGCATTCTTCGAAAGATAATACTACAAAGGAGTAATTGTTGTGTTCTGCAAATTAACTGTTTGCTGCTCGAGCATAATATATTAAATATGAATGAGACTGTAGGGTTTATGACTAATGTGTTGTGTAAACGTTTCATGTGTTGTGAACAAGATATTAGGTAGATGTTTGTTTTCTGCAAAGCCTGTCCCTTAATAAAATAGAATGTCTACATTGCCCAGTCTTTATACCATACTTTAGCGCTCAAACATAGTTTATACTCATTTTAGTGGTACAATCTTATTAACTTCATCACTTGATTGTAAACCCATTTAATTTAAAATCTCTATTTAATTTGAATTATGGTAGAATCAATACTATCATACAGAATGGATATTTCCTCTTGCAACCCAACAGTAAGCCAGCATCATTCAAATAAAAAGAAACAAGTTACCTAGCATCTCCCTCGGCAACTAAACTAGTGGACAAAGAAAAGCCTTACCGCTGATACTATTAGCAATGACATTGAAATTATCTAGAGACATGGCTAACCGTTCAACAAGTAAAATCAAAATACTGGAACTCATAACTCCATCTGATCAGCTTCTATTCATTTGGAAATTTTACCCATGATAAATGCACTTCTTGACCTGGTGAGTAGAAATAGACAATATAATGGGTATATTTTAAATTTTCCAGAAAATCCCATGGTGAAGAATGCAGGGCAGTGATTTTGCCAAAATACAATGTCACAGCATAGGATGCATTGCTCTAAGGCCTATGTTGACAGACTACTGATACAAACATGGCCATTTTGAATCTTCTGTGATGACAATTTCGGAATTTATTTAGTCTGGGCTTTCTATTCCCCAGCTTAACCGATAGCCCCAAGAAAACCAGTTGGAGATGTCGACACTTTAAAGTTCAAATGTATAAAACAGATTGATTAGTGTTGTTCGGAATCACAGAGGATATAAAAAAATATCTCCAAAATGACACAAAATTAAAGGTTAAATTTTTACAATAATTCTGTATTGGTCTAAATTACTTAATTGTTACAGAGCACATGTGTACATTGAAAAAAAGAAAATTCAAACTAGCAATAGGTGTTGACAACGTTTGTGACTAGAAAAAACAAAATACAAGCAAGTCACAGGATTTGACTAACTACACTCTTTAGAATAATCCCTTATTATAGTGACTTAAATACCTTGTGTTGAAACCCTCCATTGTACTTCATGGTGGGTTGATTGGACACTGAACCAACATGTGTTTTGCCCACTTAGGCCTCGCAAGCATGCAGCTTTTTCAAGGCTCAGCTATAAATAGTACAGTAGAGGAGAATCTAGGAGGATCGGTTTAGGTTTCAACGCGAAGAAGGCAATGTATCTTTAAATTCCCATATCGATGTCTAAAGGCTTTTGTAGATGCGGTGTCAGAGAAGCCGAGCAGTCATTCTTAGTGCGGTCTGGATGCGGATACTAGGTCGGGAAGCATAAGATGTAATGCGGTCTGGATTTTGGATACTGGATCGGGAAGTAAGATATCAAAGGTTTTTATAGTTTTTACTGAAGACATATTTCATCATTTGCCTGTAGTAATACTATGTTATGCGGCAAATGGCAAACAAATGGCTAAGCACCATAAATAAAATATAGATTATTTTGTCAGACATAAAGTTGACTTTTGCAGAACGGGCATAATAGAAATAAGGATTTGAGGGAATGGCAGGAGGATGATTTGCCAAGTTTGTTTCTGTTCCTGCAAAGAAAAACAAAATATGTTATGTTAGAAGCTTGTAGAGCGCCTGGTTACTCCATTCGGAGTGTCTCCATGCTAGGTTTCCCCTTAGAGTATCGTAGAACCTGCTAAACTACTAGTATCCCGAAGATTGCCTGAGGAACCAGGTCTTCAATTTTTTTCTAAAAAGTACTTCGGAAGGTTGCATTCTAAGGTCCACAGGGACTAGGTTCCACATCTTGGCAGCCAAAAAGCTTATGGAGCCACCACCCAGACGAGCTGTTTGTATTTTAGGTATCATTATCCTGGCAGTCCCTGAGGATCTGAGGCATCTGTTTGGAAGGTAAGGTTTGATCATAGGGAAAAGATAGCGAGGACCTTTCTGATTTAAAATTCTGCAGCAGGAACGTAGCACTTTGAAAGCAACTCTATCCTGAATGGGAAGCCAGTGAAGCTTAGCAGGAGCAGTACCCATGGAGGAACGTCTCAGAATATTCAGGAGCATCCGCGCAGTGGCATTCTGAACCCGTTGCAACATTCTCAGCCTGCCCTTAGAGACATCAAGAAAGAGTACATTACTGTAGTCCAAGTGCGACACTAGAACCGCCTGAATAACAGTTTTCCTTGCCGAGTCCGGCAGGAGCCCTAAGATTTTACGAAGCATCTTTAAGATTCCAAAACAGGTTCCAGCAAGAGTAGAGACCTGGTTATCAAAAGTCAACAAGGTGTCAAACCAGATCCTGAGGTTTTTTATCTTAGGTTTGGGAGTGGGTACCGTACCTAGTTCCTATGGCCACCATGCAGTAGTCCATATAGACGATTGCATGCCTACCACTAGAACTTCAGTCTTACCTGCATTTAGTCTGAGACAACTGGAATCCATCCATTTTGCCAGCTTTACCTTCATCCTGTGCCAAAGTAATAATCAGAAAATAGCAATCTCTTCTTATGACAACAAATCTTATGATACAAATCTTAGACCAACAATGTGATTGGAGGGAGAATGCTTTTTTTAAAATTAAAATGAATAAGCATATGCTAAATGTGAGATATTTCTAAGGCTCAACTTCAGGTAACTCCAAATGTTGGAAATATGTCCTTAGCAAATTATACTCCTCATTTAATCTTCCTTAATTGCAGAAGGGTATTTTATCCTTTTTTGTAGATCATCTTGTTGACAGAATCTCAGCATATAAATATGCATCTCCTAGGTTTTATGTTGTTTAGGACATTTTCCAAGAATATCAAATTAGTTGTGCACTTTGAAATTAGGTTATTCCACCTATAAAAGGGTTTCTTTTATTCAAACTCAAGTTTGTCATAAGGCAGAACTGTCTATTTATTCTCTTCCAGAAATATATTTTCCATGATCTTGGATTTTAGATTTGAAGCATTTAATGGCCTTTTCTCAATATTAGAAGATATTCTAACATCCCCTATTTCTTCTCCTAAATGTAAAATGTATACCGGGAGTGTATTTGAAATGTAATTTTGAGAAAAAAAGATGTTGCCATCTATTAATAGCAATGGGTAGAGGAGCGGATATCATTTATTTGATTCATCTGATTTAGAATTACAAATTGACGTATTAGAGTACCTGTTTGTATCATTGGGAGAAAATGCATTATTGGTTGGGGTGGATGGGAGTCAAATACAAGTAATAATGTCAGCTGCAGTAATTAAAACCTGAATTCAACTCATGGCAGCTATGGAACAGAGCAGACAGGTTTAACTTATGAATATGTGTAAAGCGTTTAGAAGTACCAAAACAGTTAGAAAAGGAAAGAATACAACACTATAAAAATTCCACACTAATTTATAAAATGTAGAATACTTAAATGAACAAAATGACACCAAAACAACAAAAATCCTATAAGGAGAACCGTAAATATGAATTGTTAAAGTTTTAAATAAAAATAGTTCCAAAAAGGTTTAAGCACCAGTATGTGTCAACTGGTCACTGTAGACCAGGACCTAAGCATGATGTAAGGCCAATCATTATGCAGCACGGGTCAGATACACTAACCAGGTTCAACCCAGTCGGAGATTATACCTTCGGACTTATAGCCCGATTTATATTCTGGTGGACAGCCCGTTGGCCCTCCAGGGTGACAGAGTAAATTACTCCATCGCCTTGGTGGAGGGACTGCCCACCAGATTTATAAATGACTGCCAAGTTGGCGGTCATTTATAAAGCATTGCCAGGAACCGCTGTCATGTCAGTTCCTGTCAATACTTTTAACAGTTTGATGCAAGGCTCTATCAACATGATCTAACCTTGCACCAAATTGTTTTCTTTTGAAAAAAAAAATCCCAAAACAGGATTTTCTTTTTTGAAAATAAAAAAGATAATGCCCCCCTCATGTGGGAGTCATGTTCTATGGTGAGGGAGGCATTATTTATTTGTTACTGTCCCTCACTGCTAGGGTTTGCCTGGTGGTGAGGGACAGTAAAAAAACAAAAAGGCATATGTCCACCCATCCTAATTGGGTAGGCAGATATATAGCCAATTCTCCAACGGCCCTTACTCCATTGGGCCGTTGGAGAAGTTTGGCTACAGCAGAGACAAACTTAAGGTCCTCCCACATCTTAAATCGGGGGGTGGACCACTATGTTACTGGGGAGAGATATCTGTTGCTGTTGTGACAGAATTTCTTGTCCACCAACATATAAATCAGGCCCTTAGTCTTGAAAATGGAAGTCAAAGTCCTTCATCAGGGCAAGGGAGCCAAATGTATCTGAGGAGGGCTCCACAACGTCGGATAGGTATTGGAAGAGGTCCCAGTGAAGCCATTGGTTTAGGTGGGTAACGCTTTAAAGGGGAAAATTCAGCATTCTTACCCAAAGAAGTCCTTTCGCAAGCCTGAAACATTTGCCACCTTCGCGCCAATCAATTTTTTTATGTTTGGACTTAGTCACTTTTTTGGAGCTGGGATTCCAGCAGGGTATGGCTGTAGGCTGTAGCCGAAGAGGGCTCCATAAGGCCAGGTACCTTCTCTGTGAAGTCCTGCTGAAATGGATTCGCTGCTGTGGACAAGTTCCGAGCAGGAGAAGCCTTAATCTTCAACCCAGCGGGAACGCACCTTGGTCGGATCGACATGGCAGGTTTGACCCAGCCTTCTGGAGGTCTTTGGAGTCAAAAAGTTTCTAAGTCCCAAGTTTTTCAGGATGTTAGGAGGAGCACATTGTGTCAAAATTAAGGGTCCGAAGACCTCAGAAACAGCACTTGGGGTTCAAGACTCACTATAGAGGAAGCCACCAGCAAGAACCAGGGCAAGGTCAGTTGGAACTAGCCAGCTGGGCTTCTTTCAGCTTAGTGTGACCCTGCAGCTTATCAAGCAGTCAGCTAACTGACCCTTGGAGTCCACTTCCTTGTCTGCGGTACAAGTGGACGTAGGTCCAGCCCTTCAGAACTCCTCACATAGGTCTCAAACAGCAGGTGCAGTCCTTCTTCTGTTCTTCTACAGATCCAGAGTGTTCTGCGAAAGGTACCCAGGGGTGCCACATTTATGTTTGGCACCAGTTTGTGGGTTGAGGTGACTCCTGTCCCCTCCCTAACCTATAGGATAAAAGTGTCTGTGTGCCCTATTGCAAACAATCTCAAGGTGCTCTTCATTCCGTAAATCCAAGATTGAGAAATCCTTCTCCCCTTGTGCAGAGCCTGTGTATCTACCCAGAGTTGTAGCCATAGTGATGAGCAACCCCTCTTCTGTGGCCACTTCAAGTCAGTTCTGGGGCAGCTCCCTCCCCACTAGGATTGGAGCATGCTTGACTGCAGGACCAAAAAAAGGGGCCTTTCCAGGTGTCATCCGACATCTGCCTGTGACAGGGGAGGCCCCTTTGAAGTTAATTACATTCCTGGGCACTGCCCAAATGGTCATTCTGCTAGAGGAACAGAAACACTTACCCATACCCAGACATTTGTCTCTGTTCTGGGAGCGGTTTTCACACCTCATTCAGGACTTCGGGGTTTCAGCACTCAGAGGGCTGCAGCTGGAGGCTAAAGCAAATTAGCCTCCAGAGGCTTTAGGCAGGGAAAAGGTAACTTTCTAAAAGTACCATTTCCTTAAAATATATTAAAAATCCAACTTCAACAGTGAATTGGGCTTTTAGTGTTACAAGGAGTCCAAAAATTACATTTGTACATGTTTCCTTGTCAAATATAGCAATATTAAATGTAATAGTACATCCCAATGTTTCTCTATGGAACAGCCAGCCTTGGAATAGTGAAAACATTTATTTGCTAGTCACTATAAGGACATGTGGAACATAAAATTTCTACATCTTCTATTTTTAAATACCAGGCAGCCAGTCTTATGGGCTATAAGGGCTGACTTACTAATATTTAAAGAAAGGTTTTGGACCTGTTGAAGTGGGTTATTTTGAAAGGTCGAATTGTAGTTTATAAAGTGCCGCAGTCAGTCTACAATGGTAGGCCTGAAGCAATGTTTACACTGTCACTGTAGTGGATGGGCATAATAGACGCTGCAGTCCCCTAGTAACATTTAACTTACATGCCCTGGGTGCACATATACTAGGAGTTTATAGGTAAATTAAATGTGCTAATTTGGAGTATAACCAATTTCAACATGTTTTAGGGGTTAGAGCACATGCACTTGGGTCTAGTTAGCAGAGTCCCCATGCACAGAGTCACAAAGCCAGCTGCATCAGTTCGTAAAAAATGGGTGTTACCGCGCAAAAGAGGGACTTTTCTATAATTGTTTACAGATAATGTGTATATATTGGCAGTATAATGCTTTCTTATTATTATTATTATAATAAAAGTCTTGTATAGCACATAGCTACCTAAAAGGATTTCCCACCACTATAAAAAATAACAAGCCAGAGAAGAGAGAATCAAAACAGCCAGGTATTAAGGTTTTTGCAAAAGGTAGTTAGAGATTGGCAGCTTCTTAGTGAATCGGGCAGCATGTTCCAGAGCTTGGGGCCTAAATACGAGAACGAGGAACCACCCATACAGGCTTTTTCGACTCGGGGGACCTTGCAGAGGTGCCGGTTGCTCAAACGAAGCGAGTGATTTGGGCAGTTGTGTTCTACCCGCTGTTGTAGGAAGAAAGGACCAGCATTTGACCTGGCTTTATGCATTTAGCACATAACTTTAGACTGAATGCGTTTGTCCACCGAAAGCCAGTGGAGATCATGAAGCAGACTGGATAATGAAGAGCAATTGGGAAGATGAAATAGGAGCCTGGCAGTGTAGTTTTGAATCACTTGTAAGCATTTGAGAGAGGACTTACCAGCTCCGAGATAAAGAACATTCTCATAGTCCAGCCTCGATAAAATCAAGGCCTGGATAACAGTCCTCTAGGATGAGAAAGGGAGTATCTAGATGATTTTCTTTAAACATTTCAAAACTGCGAAACAAGTGGAGGCTACTTTAGAGATTTCGTTTTCATTGAAAGTTCACCATCAAGGCACAAGCCAAGGTTTTTAACCTTACAAACCGGGATTGGGAGGGCTCCTAGTGTGTCACGCCAGTGTAGGGGACTCCACAAAAAGGGGTTCTTGCCCATCACCTCGGTCTTGTTACCTTTCAGTTTTAGGGAATTGTTGTTCATCCAGGTGGATACTCTGAGAAGTCAGGAGTTAAGAGTGTCCGAGCAGTGACCCTCCACAGATGACAGAGAAAAGATGATCTGAGTGTCATCAGCATCGGAAAACAAAGTGAGGCCACAGCCCTCGACAATATCCGCAAGGGGACGAACATAGATGTTGAATAACATCGGACTTAAAGCTGAACCAAGTGGTACTCTGGAGGAAAGAGTGTGAAACCTAGGCACAGAGTTAGATGAAAAGACCTGAAAGGTCCTATACCACAAGAACAAGTTCATCCAAGATAAAGCTGTAGCTTGGATGCCCATGTTTTTAAGTCTTTCTTTCAAGAAGAGTAGTATGAGACACAATATCAAAAGGCGCGCTCAAGTCGAGCAGTATTATTGCTGCCGTACCGCCATTGTCCAACAGCCGTCTGAGGTGCTTAGTAACTCCTAATAATGCTGATTCCGTACTGTGGCCAGCTCTTAAGCCAGACTGTGACTGATGAAGAAAATGCTGTGATTCCACAAAAGCAGATATTTGATGGTTAATGTGTTTCTCCAAAATCTTAGAAAACAATGGGAGCAGCGATATAAGCCTGTAATTAGACCAGCTGGAGGCAGCTAAGCAAGGTTTCTTCAAAAGTGGCAGGAAAAGAGCAGGCTTCCATGCCTGAGGGATATGTCCCTCTTGTAGGGAGGAGTTAAGAAGAGAGATCAGAATTTGTGAAGGTTCCGGACCAAGTTTGCTGATCTTGGCAGGTGGAAGGGGGTCTCGCAGAGAGCCTGACTTTATAAATTGCAGTAATGTACCAAAAAGAGGGGCATCTAGCTGCTCAAAAGAAGCAAAACTATGCTTATTATTAGGGGTGACAACATTATCAGTGTCTGATTTAGTACAAACCATAGGTAAGGCAGAGTCTGTGGTTTTCCTATCCATCAGAGATAGATTTGCAGTAGGAGCATTAGAGAGTGAAAGTTGAATGTCCAACACCTTTTTTTACAAAAAAGTGTGCCAGTTCATCACATTGTGACTGTGAAAGTGAAGGTAGGGTTGATAGGTTGCTACGGTCGGATAACTCTTTAACTACTCTTAAAAGAGTTTTTGGGAAGTTCTGTGAGGCACTGATTTTGTCGGAGTAGAATACAGCACAAGTAGCTCTGCATAGAGTATGATCATTTTGTGCTGCTCTATACTTAAGTTTCTCTACCGCAGCACATGATTTTCTCCAGCACCTTTCCAGATGTTTGCACTGCTTTGAGTAAGAAAGGCCTCTTACTGGGTATCAGTGGGAAAAAAACAAAGCATTATTGTAATGTTGACAGATTAAATCTGATCTATTTACTTACAAAAGATCAAATCAGATTCACGCTATTCAAAACCTGACCCCATTTTTCAATGAAAAATATTGAATCATCATTCATTTCGCTCAAAATTATATGAACATGTTGAAGATAGAAAAAATATTACTGCTGCTTTCTGACCGTGTTTGACCTCCCTACCATATCACAAAATGATAGATCATTATTTTATGCTCCAATGTCTGCCTAGGTATTTCTTTTAAATACATCTTTTCCTGGTTCTAGCAAAAATCCTATGCCTGATGGCATCCCAGTTGATTTTTATGCAAGCTTTTCTGTGCCAATTACTCCTTAGCAATTGCCACTTTTTCTTCCTTGTTAGCATAAATATCCAGTTCATACAGTGGAGCTTTACTTGAAGTTATCCCTAAGCCAGACAATTATCACATGCTTCTTACTAACTACTTGCCAGTCTTGTTAATTAACCAAGATTGGAAAATGAATGCAAGAGTTTTAGAACATCAGTTTTTGCTTGTTACAGAAGAAGTAATCATCCTGATGAATCTGGTTTTTCAAAGTGATGACAATGCCAGACTTGTTTGCTATGTTTATTAACAAATAGCACCTCATCACTACTTGATGCTGAAAAATCATTAAAAAAGTCTCTTTGAACTCTATTTTAACAAGTTGGAATTGTTTTAATGTGGCTCTTTTTAGATATGGGTAACTTCTTGTATGCTGTATCTGCGCTACATTGAACATCAATGATAGTTTTCTACATCCTTTAACCTGGTAGAGGCAGACTTTTCCTAACTTTTTTCTTTAATACTTGAGCCATTTCCACACCATAATTATGATTTTGTAACTATTAAAGACATTAACAGTGGTGGCATTGAATTAAAGTTCTCACTGGCAGATGATGACATAAAATTATTTTAGTGAACCTGCTGTTGCAATACCGAATGTCACTCAAAGTACTATCATTTATGTATTGGGCTATACTATGAACCTTAAAAAGTAGTGGCTTTCCCTCTGAATGTGAGTTTTACAAACACAATACTGAATAGCAAAGGAATTAACTCATGTCAGCTACATATCAAATTAATGCCATAATTCTTACAAGTAATTCCAAGGAGACTATTCATATCAATTTTACTCCTTTTACTAAAAAATGTTAAGGAAATTTCGCATGTATTCCCCTCTATTACCTAAATGGGGACATTAAATTGAAACTATATATTACCAGTTTGGGGGGGCGCTAGAGAGCCCGAAGCAAAATGGCTGCATGTTAGTGCCGCTCGGCTGGTCGGGGCTTCTATCCGGCACTTATCCTGTGTCAAACCTCGTCATCCAATTGAAATAAACTGCGTTATTGGCCCCCTGTGTACAAGGAAGGCAGCGGTATCTGTGAGGCGTCAGGCGGTGAGCATTAAGCACCGTTTTTTCGACATTGACGGCCCGGCTCCAACATGACGGCCCGCATGGGCTCCAATCGCTGAATAGCTACTGCGGCAGGACTGTGCAGCTGAGTACCCGTAGCGCATATGGTGTGGGATTCTGCATGCGTCTTCATGCGGAGCCGCCGCAGCATTATTGGAGACCGCACATGTTGGTGAACAGGTGAGCAGTTCGGCGCGACTGGTGTGTCCCTGTGTGGAGAAGAGTGCACGCACCGAGATCGACAGCGCGATCAGCGCTGAAAACAGTGGCAGAGGTGTCCCTAGCTACACACCCTTCTCTGAGGGCATTGGAGCTTGCGGTGTATGCCGAAGCTGTGGGGGAGACTGGGGGGTGCGGCCCAGCAACGTTAGCTGTAGCGGGTGTCTCGGCCCCCGCTTCTATCGGAAGGTATGTGTCTGATTGTGACTGTGTGAGGATAACGCGAGTTCGGCCGCCTCGCGTTTTATGCCTGCAGTACATGGTGACCCCTGGCAGACTTGCGGCCATTTGAGAAAATCGCTCGGTGTCTGTGGTCGCCATTATGTGCTTCCCCCGGTCCCCCTGCTATCGCAGCACGGGTGTGAAAGAGCGGGCTGTGTCAGGATTCCAACATCAACTGCTGGTACCGGTGGAAGGGAGACCGGTTTTACTGACTGGATATTGTGCTGCTGGACCGCAGTTCATGTTCTGTTATTTTCACCATGATCAGCCTCGCTAATAAATGAGCCTGTGGTCCCTGTGCTGCGAATATTGTGATCTGCTGCGCAACTGACTGACCGCTAGTGTGTGGCGTGCTGCTGGAAGTTGCTGGTGCTCTTTTGGCCCTCTAAAACTCGACAGTAGGTACAGCAATCACCGCAGTTGGGACCCTTGGCGCCCCTCACGGCACTGCAGCGTTGACGTTTTGTGGGTGGAGACTCGCTGCTGGTGGTTGGCATGAGAATCTGAGTGGCACCCTGGTGAGGGGGCCCAGCGCGCGTAATACAAAGTGCCTGAGCCTCTACAAGGTCCTTTAACAGACCTCTTGAAATTGGCGAAGTGCGAAGATGGGCAAGGTAGACAAACAAAAATCCAAACTCTCATTCGAGTCGAAACGTTTACCTAAGTCTCAACAGCGGGCTGCCTCGGACACAGAGACAGATTTGGAAGCAGGAGCCAGCAGTAAATTAGAACGCATGATGCTTGCTATGCAGCAAAGCCTACACAGTATAGACCGCAAGATCGATACCCTGAACCTTCGCATGGACAATATGGCGGCCAAACTTGACAAGCACGGATTACGCATAACCGAGGCGTAACAGCGCATTTCCACCACTGAAGACCAAGTTGGGGCCATTGGGTAATCCTGCACTCAAATGGAGAAACTTCTGGCAGTTATACAGGCCAAAAATGAGGACCTTGAAGCTAGGTCCAGACGCAACAATCTCCGCATTACGGGCGTGCCTGAGTCCACCAATACCGGCAAAATGGAGCTCTATGTTGAGGAGATGCTGAAGGACATGCTCGGAGCAGAGCATTTCTCCAAGGTGCTTGTGGTGGAAAGGGCGCACAGGTCTCTGGCACCCAAGCCAGTCCCAGGGGCCCCGCTGCGTCCTATAATTGCCAGACTGCTAAATTATTGAGATAGTGATACAGCACTCCGACTAGCCAGAGAAAAAGGCACCACTACATATCAGGGGATTGAGGTTGCGCTGTTTCCGGACTTCACGGCGGCGGTGCAGCAGGCGCGACGTGAATTCCACCCTGTGAAGAAAAAACTACAGACGCTGAAGATGCAATATGCCATGATGTACTCGGCGTGCCTCAGGATGCAACACAAGGGTAAAGCCAAAAGTTTCGCATCCCCAAAGGACGCTATGCAATTTGTACGGCAGGTGGAGCGACAGGAATCTTCACGAGTAGCGGGTGAGGATGCAGACAACGAAGACTAACCTTCCGCAGTAGACTGTGTCCGGGCCAGAGCGCGGATAGATGGAGCTACCACGGACTGTACTGATGGGTACTGTTGTTATTACACATGGGGTATGAGTTAAACCTATATTACGTTGATAAATAGTAGGGGGAGTGGTATGTTCTGCAAGTGATATGTACCTTATATTGCTATACTCTGCCATTACACTATAATGTGGGATTTGCTCAACGGACTGGATACATAGGGGAATGATGAATCTCACTGTCAAGTGCTCTGTGACTAATGTAGACTGCCCGCATACACTGCTCGAAATGAGATAGCTGACTGTTTTAACTCTGTGGAGGGTGGTGGTATACGGGGACTGTCCCTAACTAACGCTGCCGCATTTGGTCAGTTCACTGAGATAACTGTCATACTATGAATGTCGACGCCATCTGTGTAGAGCTGATGCCCTGTTTCCAACTTATTCAGACTTGCTCTGTTACTTTGGCTTTACATTTATGGTTCATATTATGCAGGGTCTTTACATGCAGGGCGCTTGGCCCCGTTCTGTTGCTACTGGATGGGGAAGACGGAGATAACTGCCCCGACCCCCCCCCTTGTTGTATTGAGGGGGTCGGAAGGCTCTAGGCGACCCCCCACGAGGGTACACCCCATAATTGTTATTGATTTTGTTTGGACATCGTAAGCGGTGTTGTTGCCTGCAGCGCAGCATGCGGTTGCGGGTTTATGAGTATGTTTCGTTTACACTGGGGATCCTTAGCATAATTGGGATGCTAAAGTGGGAGGGTGGGTTGTTTGGGTTATGTTCTAGAATTCGCAGCATGAAACACGGGATGCTGAAGGAGATAACAAATATGCAGAAACATGGTATGGTTCGGATGCTTGTACTTGTTCAAGTAGGTGGGAATGACAGGCTCTACAGTTGGCAATATAACATGGATAACGTGGAATATCAGGGGTCTCAACAATCCCAAAAAAGCTAGGCAAGTGTTAGCCTACTTAGATCGCCATAATGTACAAGTGGCACTGCTGCAAGAGACTCACCTCACTAAACATACAGCTGCGGCAGTTGCCACTAGGTGGGCTAAGGTGCGCCTCGCCTCCTCTTATTCCTCATATGCATGTGGGGTTATGATATTAGTTTTAAAAAAATCTACCATTTGAACTATTGCATGTTGAAGAGGATGAGAAGGGTCGCTTTATAGTAGCGCAAGGTAACCTCTGTGGCACACTACTATTATCAACGTTTAAGGGCCTAATATTGATGATCCTAGTTTTTATGATTCCTTGTGGGGTAGGGTGCATAGGCTGCCGCCAGCTGCCATCATTTGTGGGGGGGATTTTAATGTTGTACTGGCGCCCGCAGTCAATCGCAAATCCCCTGCAGAATTCTCAATTAAAAAGGCGGCCCAGTCTGTCCGAGACGGTATGAAGGATTTGAATCTACTAGATGTGTTGAGGGAGAGACACCCAGAATCCCTAGAGGGTACATGCCATTCATATGTGCATCAATCGTGGTCAAGACTTGATTTTTGGCTGACCACAAGTGACGTCAACTCCTGGATCATTAATGTTAAGCACCTGCCCAGAACTATGTCAGACCACTCCCCTGTGTTACTCAGTATGGTTATACCCACACACACCCCCCCGCAATTTCAATGGCAATTACAGCCTACTGCTTTACTTGATCAGGTTTTCCGGGAGGGGGTTCAAACAGCCATAGAGAACTATTTTTTACATAATGTGGGGTCAGTGCAGAGCATGGGAACGCTCTGGGAAGCGTTTAAGGTGACTATACGTGGGTTGTGTATAGGGCTGCGAGCCGGTGTGCTTAAATCCTTGCGTGGGACCATGCAGAGGCTTGAACAAGAGTTGGGAGAACTCGAAAGAGAATACAGCATTACGTCTGATAAGGCAACACTGGCGAGTATGCGGACAAAGGTTAATGAGTACAATGATGCAGCTGATCAAGAAGTGCGCCATATGATACGCAGATGGACGGCTAGATACTACGGGGAGGAGGGGAGACACGAGATAGCCTTAGATACTAAAATAGCTGAACCATGGGCCAAAACACACATCGTAAAAACAATCACAGAAGACAATACTGTACACTATGACACGCAGGGAATACTCCATTCCTTTGTGCGCCACTACCAAACTATGTATGACAGTAGGCAAACGGCAACGGACGATGAAATTGCACAGTATTTAGAGGACATAGCGTTGGTGTGGTTATCGCGAGGACAGCAGGATTTCTTAATGCAGTCAATCACGATAGATGAAATTCGAGAGGCCATTGTAGCGTTGCCTAATGGGAAAGCTACTGGCACGGATGGCCTGCCAGCCAAATTTTATAAAGAATATATTGATTTACTAGTGCCATATTTGCACGAGATGTATATGGAGGCGTATGATCAGCAGCGGCTCCCGGACAGGCTTCGTGAAGCGTTAATCATAACATTGTTGAAGCCTGGGAAGACGCCAGATAACTATGAGTCGTATAGGCCCCTTTCACTTATGTACACAGATGTTAAGATTCTGGCTAAAGTATTAGCGACCAGGTTGCTGCTACTGCTTCCTACCATGGTGCTCCCTGATCAATCAGGGTTCATCCCTACTAGATCCACATCCCATAATTTACGGACACTGTTTGCTGTATTGCTTGTGTTGGAGCCCAAGTTGCCTGCGGTAGCGGTCTTGCTCGACGCCGCTAAGGCATTTGACTCTATCTCTTGGAGGTATATGTTTGCCATATTGCTTCCCATGGGAGTGCCCTATGTATATGTGAATTGGGTCAAGCTACTATATACAGATCCAGTAGCGAGAGTGCGAGTGAATGGGCAGATCTCTGACACTTTCAAAGTACGGCGTGGTACGAGGCAGGGCTGCCCTTTATCACCCCTATTATTTGCAGTGGTATTTGAGCCGCTGGCCTGTATTTTACGACAACGATATGTGCAGGCGGCGCTAAGATTTCACCAGAGGCCATTAGCAGTAGCCATGTATGCAGATGACATGGTGCTCTATGTGCGGGACCCGGAAGTGCATTTAGAACCATTGATTAGGGAATATATTCGCTTTGAATGGCACTCAGGCCTGGGCATTAACTGGAATAAATCAGTCATGATCCCATTAACTGAATGCACATCGCATATAGAGATAGGTTATCCACTCGAATGGGGCACTGATCCAGTAAAATACTTGGGGGTTTGGATCCACAGAGACCCTCAGGTGGTTACCCAAGCCAATTATGGGACGGCAATAACGAGGTTAGAAGAGCAAGTGGCCCGTTGGATTAAGTTGCCTTTATCATTTGCCGATAGGATAGCATTGATAAAGATGGTTGTACTTCCGAAGTTTTTATATCTATTCACGAATATGCCCATTAAATTAATTCAACATTTTTTTAACACGCTCCGTTCCTTGCTGATTACATTGGCATGGGGGGGGTAAAAAGCCGAGAGTGAAATGGGAGATGCTCACCCTTCCATATGAAATGGGTGGGTTTACGGCGCCGGATTTGCAATTGTATTATCTTTGTGCACAGGCGCAATACGCCTATTATTGGCAACAGTCTCCGGACTTTATACCGCATGTGGCGGTTGAGGCCGGTGCTGTTCATCCCGTCCCACTTAAAGCTATGCTAGTTAATACCAGTACTAGTTTTGAGAAAGGTGAAATAGATACAGTGCAATGCACAGCTCATGCGTGGAAGGAACTGGTGAGGAAGGCCCAAAAACTCCCGTTATATGCTCCAGCCTTGCCCTTATTATATCATACCGACATCTCGGTAACGAGTGAGGAGGGGCCACTCAAAGTACTACATGAAGCAGGAATACACATGATGGCGGACATATACCCTGAAGGGAAGTTTATTGGACATTTGCAGTATATGGGGGGCACCGGAGGTTCTACGATGCTGACGTTCCTCTATTGCAGACTGCGTGCAGCACTTAAAGCATTATACCCATGTTTTCCAGATGAACCGCCCACATTGGGGGCGCTGCAGTTAATATACACAACACAAACGCGAACCAAGTTAGTTAACCGATTATACAGGGCTGCACAAATTGATGTCACTACTGTTGGGACAGGTCCAATGGAGAAATGGAATGCAATTCTCCCTAGCCCAATGACTGAGGACGAATGGGAAGCGTGCTGCAGACTGACTGGCCGACTGACTGCAAATGGGAATCTCAGACTTATTCATTATAAATATCTACTACAAATGTATTATACCTCTGCACAGCTGTACAAATATGGGTTAAGGGACTTAGCAGGCTGCATACGTTGTGGTGCACAGACTGCAGATTTTCTGCCTTTAGCATGGGACTGTCCGATGGTCTATGAGTTTTGGATGCAGGTTACGCACACCTTAACAACAATGATGGGGGAACAAATAGTATGTTCTATGCAACTGTGTTTGTTAGGAAATGTATTGAATATTAAAGCTGCTCATCGTAAATTGACAGCCATAGCTTTGTTGCTGGCAAAACGTAGAGTCTCCATTCACTGGGGCGGCCGGCCTGCACCGCAACATAAGCATTGGATAAAAGATATGGCATATTGTCGTGACCAACTCACCTGTTATGCTGAAGAGTTACCCAGTGCATCTAGGCCACGTGAAATTTGGGAACCGTTCACTACCTACCTGACATCTAGGGTTGAGGATTAATGACATTCTATGTTTTGTTTGAGACCTGTCTTTTATGCTGTACACTGACAGCACTGAGCTGTTCCATTGTAATGATATAATATTATGTCAATGTATCACTCTATGCATGTACCTGTGTGTAAATGCTGCAGAACTTTATGGATGTTTTATGATGAAAATCAATAAATAAAATATTTAAAAAAATATATATTACCAGTTTGACCCTAGCAATTTTTGTCATCATTTTGTACTAAAATTATTGCACAAAAAAAAAAAAGCTCCGAGATCAGCCATTAAAAAAATGAATTCCACCAAATCATATGGTGGTACTGGCGTGCCTGGCTTCCAGTCATACTACACTTTTTTTTTTAACTAAGCAAGATTTTCTTTGGTTTCAAAATGAAATTCTATGTCTAAGCCCAAATGGATTTAAGAAGAGAAAAATATTATGGCCCTGTTTTCTCATCCTACTTCCTTATGGAGTCCAACTATTAGTAGTAGTAGGCTCCATAGGCTATCACCATTAATTGGGGCAAAAAAAAAGCTTTGATACAGTTTGACTCTATGTTTCATACTAGAATAAGGATTACAAAACAATCGTTGTGGCATAACTCCACTTTCAAATTCAATACTAATTTTAATAATAGAAAATTCTGATTGATGCAGAATTTGTTTATTTACATGATATATATGTCATTGTATTCACATTCTCTGACTGGCCCAACTTTGAATTTGCAATAGAATTTTCAAGATCCATGCCTTGGAGCTCTGCGTAGCTGCAGTCTTCCCTACACTGCACACCTTACATATACATACTTGGAATACCCCAATCCTTCACTCTGAGGCCTAGTACAGTTTGAGTCAGGTGAACAGCATTGCAGACCAGCAATTGTGCTTGATGTCTTGCGTCTCAATTTTATCATGATGTGGCATTTTTCTCCGCGTGGAAGTGCGGACCAAAGAAGAGTGTCATTATGAGCCTTGATGTACTCCAACAAGTGATTGGCACTGTGGTGAAAGGAGGAGTGGAATGATGAGGGGGCGATTTGATAGGAATGATGCAATCCATTTAATTACTGTTCTTTGCACTCCAAAATTGTCAAGTCATTGTAGAAGTGTTGGGTGATGGACAGTATCGAAGGCAGAAGGAGATCAAGCAATAAGAGTGTAGAGACTCCATGTTAATCCATAATAGCTTTCTAGTTTGGTAATCTGAGAGATTATTTTATGCAGGGGCGGCTCCTCTGCTATGGCGGAGGAGCGTCGCCCCACTGCTGCTACCCAGCAGATAAAATAGTTTTAGTATAATTTTATTTTCAACTGTTGCCTCTGCTGGGTAGTCGAGTTACAGGGTGGAGCCGGTGTTCCGTCAGGGAGGAGTGATGGGCACTGCTAAATGAGCATGCTTGTTTGGCCAGCCGTTTTAGGACTGCCAAACCGACATGCGCAGTTAGCATTTATCCAACCCGAGCTGTGTTGCACAGCCGGGTGGAGAACACACAGGCTCCCTGGCCCTGTCTAAGCGGCAAACCAGGCCACTCAGACCAATCCCAGTGCTTCTCTCATGCTGGATAATAGCATTCCCAGCATGAGAGCAGCGTTGAGATTACCATCTGGGAGCCTGCGCACTGTGCACCAGTCGAGGATCGGGAGGGGAGCAAGACGGCGTCAGGTATGTGGTAATTAATTAAAAAAAATTATGTTTTTGTTTGTGAATGTATTTTTGTATTCCCACTGCACTGCCGCCCTACCAGGTCGCATTAGAAGCAGCCGCCACTGATTTTATGCAATGAATGCAGTAATTTCTTTTGAGGTACTTCATTCAGAAATTGTGCCCTGACAATGGTACATTAAGTACTGATCAGTAGTAAGAAGTATCTTTTGGTTCAAGGCATGTTTTTAGGATTGGTTTTATTTACAATGTTTTGAGTTCCCTTGGGACAATTCTTGTTTCCAACGAATTCTTAATGATAGCTTTGGCTGTGTTTGCACAGTTAATGATAGGCTGTTCTTGATTATATGAGCTAAACATGGGTCTGCAGGTGATGCTGCTGCTTGCAACATTGTTGATGTATTCTGTAGTTAGGTAGTTGAAATAAATTGAGTAAATTGCGTTTTATTGTTTGGTTCTATGTTTGGTAGGTTTGGTTGCCGTTGTAATTTTTCCTTGCCAGATAGGATTCCAGTTCATTGGCCTTTGTGATAAAGAGGTTTGTCAGTAAGTCCAATAGTTAAGCCCTTAGGTGCGGGTGCTCGGACAATGACTGACACCTGCACTACCTCCCCAGTGCATATGTCGACCATAGGCCTACATAGGGGAGGCATGTGAAGGGCCCTGTGGTGCTCTGCACCAGTGGTAGTCCTTTATTTTATTTTTAGTTCAGGCTGGTCGGGAAGAGCTTCCCGAAAAGCCGGAATGTTTTTATTTTTACTGTAATGACAGTCGGCGCACAGGTTGTGCTGACGTTATTGCAGTAAAAGTGAAAGTAAAATGAGCCAATGGTCTTGTTTTACTTTCACTGAATCAGTGCTCGGGGGCATATCTTAGGCCCCGGGCACTGATTCTCTTGGGGGGGTGGGGAGGGGGGGGGGGAAGAGTATTGCTGGAAAGGGGAAAATCTCCCCTTTCCAATGTATCTCTGCCCAGTCGATCCCTGCTTGGGGGTCACCACAGGAGAGCGATCCCCATGGAGGGATCCACCCACCAGGCACCAGGAAATGGAGGGAGCGGCACCTTAGGCAAGGGCTTATGCTCCCCCAAGTCCCAATTTAAAATTGTAGTGTTTGTGCCTCCCCAGGGGCCGGATGGAGCAGAAAGCCCACTAAATACCAGGGTCAGTAAAAAAAAAAAAAAGATATATAGGGGTGGGGCCTGCCCAATATGGGTAC
This sequence comes from Calotriton arnoldi, assembly GCA_963921515.1. Classification (NCBI taxonomy): domain Eukaryota; kingdom Metazoa; phylum Chordata; class Amphibia; order Caudata; family Salamandridae; genus Calotriton; species Calotriton arnoldi. The sequence continues at coordinate 1,091,571 of CAWUFW010003435.1, read as the reverse complement.
GGCCATGCCCACACCCCTAAAAAAATATGGTGACAATCTTTCTGCCCCCCCGGAGGGCATATAGGGGTGATTGCCCCCATTCTGCCCCACCAGGGGGATGAAAGCCCACTAAACACCAGGGATTTTTTTTTTTTAAACAACGTACGGGTGGGGGCTGCTCACCATGAGCATGACCATGCCCCACACCAAAAAGAGGACAGACAGTCTTCCGATCCTCCGCTGGGGGGCAGATCAGGCTGATTACCCCCGATAGGCCTCGCTATGGGGCAGAAGACCCACTAGACCCCAGGGTAAAAAAAATATATAGGGGAGGTGGCTGCCCACTATGGGCATGGCCATGCCCTCACCCCTAAAAAACATATGGTGACAGTCTTTCTGCCCCCCTGAAGGGCAGATGGGATTATTGGCCCCAATTTCCCCTCCCAGGGGGCAGAAAACCCACTAGACACCAGGGAATGTATTTTATTTTAATATGGGGGGGGCTGCCCACCATGAGCATGGCCAGCCCCCACCCCAACAAGAGGGTAGACAGTCTTCCTGCCCCTAAGGGGCCGTTCGGGATAATTACCCCCAATCTGCCCCCGTGTGGCGCAGAAGGTCCACTAGACACCAGGGTCAGTAAAGAACAATAAATATAGGGGTAGGGGCTGCCCACTATGGGCATGGCCATGCCCCATCCCTAAAACAATATGGTGACAGTCTTTCTGCTGCCACGGGAGGCAGAAAGCCGACTAGACTGCAGGGAATGTATTTTTTTTTTACAAATAATCGGGGTGGGGCCTGCCCAGCAAGGGCATGGCCATGTCCCCGCCCCAAAAAAAGGACAGACAGTCTTTCTACCCCACCCCCAGGGGCGGATTTTTTTTTACCCCATCTGCTCCCGGTGGGGGCAGAAAGGCCACTAGACACCAGGATCAAATGTAAAAATGAAAAACTAGGAGTGGAGGCTGCTCACTATGGGCATTGTCATACCTCCACCCACCAGAATATATGGTCACCCCTGGAGAGTAGATGGGGTGATTACCCCCAATCTGCTGCCTAGACACCAGGGAAAAAACATAGTAGTGGGGAGTGCCCAACATGGGCATGGCCATGTCTCCACCCCAAAAGGGCACAGACAGTTTTTCTGCCCCCCTCAGGTGTAGATTGGGGCAATTACCCCAATTTGTTACCCAGTGGCAGAAAGCCCACTAGACTACATTTATGCAGTATTTTTGTGGCACAGGTGGAGGCAGCCCCTGGGTATGGGCCTATGCTCTCTTACGCAGCCCAATAGACTTTCTGCCCCACCAGAGGGTAGATAAAGGTATGCACCCCCAAACTGCTCCCCCGGTTGACAGAATGCACACTAAACACCAGGCATTTTGAAACGGAACCAAAAGAAACAAAAGGAGGGTGCAGCCTACCCTGGCATCAAGTCATACCCCCTTCCCAGAAGGGGAAATATTGTCTTTCTGCCTCCCGGGGCAGGTAGGTGTTTTGTCCCAACTGTGGAGATTGCTCCAAATATGCCCCCGAGGGTAGAATGTCCACCTGATACCCTGACACCAGGGATTTTGCCTTCGGGGCAAAAGAAAGTGCTGTGGGTGTTGCATTTTTGCTTTGACCACAACCCCACCCCCAAACAAGGAACAAACCAGCCCTTTTGCCCTCAGGGCAGACAGGAGGTTTGCCCCAATTTGTCCATGGGGCCAGGAAGTCCACTGTATGGCAGGAATATATTTTTAAATAAAATAATGGAGTGGTTCTGGCCTAGCCTAGCATCTGCCCCGCCCTCCCCGCTAAAGCCTTAACAGTCTTTCTGCTGCCCTGTGCACTAAGAAACCCATCCCAATGGCAAACGAGAGGACATTTGATTCCTTTGGGTGTTGTTTTTACATATGGACCTGGAGAGTGTGGCAAACTCCCTATATTGTCCCGCTTGCAATGGTGAATGGATGCACTTGTTGCGCTTGGGTAGGCAGCCACCTGGGAAAACCTACCAGACCCAGACAGTTCTGAAAACTAGACGCCTGGGGAGTCCAGGGTGGTGTGCTTCAAGTGAATGCCAAAACATTTTCTTACCCACAAATCCCTATAAACCGCAAACTGTGACAAAAAATACACACGTCTGTGAAGAAAATTTCTGGAATATGTGGTGAGCCACAAACTTCCTACCTCCCTACACGACTAGATATGGTGGGCACTCTTCCTCCTATCTTGCTCCCCACCACTGGAACAGACTGCGTTTTCACATTCAATCCTGCTCTGACTTCGCTGATTTCTAAAAACTGTTCAAGACTTGGCTCTTTTAACTCTGTCTTCTTGTTCATGTGCCAAAGGGCTGACAGACCCCTTCAGGGGTGATTCATTTTGTGCTCTACAAATTCCACTAACATAACATAACACCCAGCATTCCCCCAAGTCTCCCGATATCAATGGTACCTCACTTGTGTGTGTGGGCCAAGAGACCTTGATACAAAATGCCCTAAAACGCTACGTGCAGAGATCCAGTGATTGTGGTAGCTGTGGTATTTGAGGTTGTGTTTGGCCTCCATCCGTCGAAGCCTATGAAACACAGACATTTTGGAAAACTAGACAACCAGGGGATTCCAGGGTGGTGTGCCTTGCATGGATCCCATGAGGTTTTCTTAGCCGCAATGCCCTGCAAACCTCAAACTGTTCCTGAAATCACACATTTTCCTTACATTTCTGTGATGGAAACTTCTGGAATCTGCAGGATCCACAAAAATCCTAACTCTAGCGCTACCCCACTTGTGCCAATAAAAATGCTGCGCCACTTGTGTGGCTGGGACTCGTGCCTGCAACAGAAACGGATCAAACCAAGGTCAATCGGAGCCTTAGGATTTCCCTAGGTGTCTTGTTTTCAAAAATGTGGAAGTTTGCTAGGTTTCCCTAGGTGCAGGCTAAGCTAGGGCCCAAAGTCCACAGGGTCAGTTTTGAGTGAAAAAATTTGATGTATCCATGTTGCGTTTTGGACTTTTTCCTGATGCGGGCACTAGGCCTACGCACAAAAGTGAGGTATCATTTTTATCTGGAGACTTGGGGGAATGCTGGGTGGAAGGAAAATTGTGGCTCCCGCAGATTCCAAAACTTTTCATCACAGAAATTTAAGGAAAATGTTTGTTTGCAAGGGATTTGACTTTTGGTACAGTGAAACAGCAACACACTGGTTATATTGAGGAGAACGCTGTGATAGATAGCGACGATTTGTTTCAGACAATGGGAATAGACCACATTTTCACATGAATGTGCCCTGAGGAAGCCTATGTTTAGGCAATACGTGTTGGCTGCGCTTGTTGAAAAAGAATGGAATAAATAAACATAAAACTAAAAGCAGTGACTGACTCCTCTTGTTTTCTCTAGTCCTGTGTTTTAATTGTTGTCTGCTACATTTTGGTTTCTGATGCCTCATCTTATGTTCTAATATTTATTGTTGGATTTGAGACTGTAGTTGCCATAAGGAAGGATGTTATGAAGTAGTGGAAGTGAATTATGTGATAGTCTGTCAAGGCGATAACAGAGTTCTCTGTCACTGTGCTGATGCTGTGAGGTGGCAATACTGCATCCACTATATGCCCAGCTCTGTGAGTTGGCCTGGATACCATTTAGTGAAAGTTAATACATAACAGATTAGAAAGGACCCACATTTTTTAAATTATTTCATGTTTTTCAAACTGATTTTAGAGGTCTTTGTAGAAATGTGTATTCTATATTGATATCTGAAACAAAAAATAATAAGGGGTCAGTAAATGCTCCACTTCGAAGCAGCCATTTTGTAATTACTGATTGAGAAAGGGATCACTGAATAGAACAAGTAGGGATTTAAATTCTGACGTGTTCTAGTCTTGCATTGCCTTGCCAGGTAGGTCGCTCCCCCACCACACAGCTCCGCCTGTGCTGTCCGCCCGCTGCTGCTGCTGGTAAGCTCGCCCCTCTGCTTGTGGCCTCGGTGCCCGTTTTCCTTCTGTTTCCTCGCTGCCCCCACCTCCCTTGTGTCCATTTTGCCTTCTGTTTCCCTCGCTGCCCCCACTGTACTGTGCCCGTTTTTTTCCTCTGTTTCCCTCGCTGCCCCCACCTCCCTTGTGTCCATTTTGCCTTCTGTTTCCCTCGCTGCCCCCACTGTACTGTGCCCGTTTTTCCTCTGTTTCCCTCGCTGCCCCCACCTCCCTTGTGTCCATTTTGCCTTCTGTTTCCCTCGCTGCCCCCACTGTACTGTGCCCAATTTTCCTCTGTTTCCCTCACTGCCCCCACCTTCCTTGTGTCCATTTTGCCTTCTGTTTCCCTCGCTGCCCCCACTGTACTGTGCCCGTTTTTCCTCTGTTTCCCTCGCTGCCCCCACCTCCCTTGTGTCCATTTTGCCTTCTGTGCCCCTCGCTACCTCTCTCCATTCCCGCCGCTGCGTCCCCGCCCCCCTGACTGCCCATTCGCTGCCCCTGCCTCCCGCCTCCCAGCTGCTCCTCCCTCCCACCTCCCCATATATGGCGGCCGCTGCGCGGCCACGCAGCGGACGTGCGCAGCGGGCGCGCCGCTGGCGCGCCGAAGACGCGCCTAAGGCAAGCCCGTCTGCGCCCGTCCGCGCCTGGACCGCGCCCAGCGCCAGAACCCCTGGGCCGCGCGCCCCCCGCTCCAGCCTCGAGGACCGGCGCCGATACGATGCCACCACACTCCACGCTCTCAACCCCGGACGGACGCACAACTGCTTCAAGGCCGCCCCGAGCCGCACCCATGGTCCCTTCACCTGCCGGAACTGCAGCTACACCAGCCTCAGAGCCACCGAGGCGCCCGCCAAGAAGGACCTCAACCACCTCCGGTGCATCCTACTGAACACCCGCTCTTCACGCAAACACGCCGTCGAGCTCTGGGACCTGCTCGACACATCATCACCAGACGTCGCCTTCCTGACAGAGACCTGGATGAAAGACTCCTCCGCCCCCGACATCGCCATAGCCATCCCAGACGGCTATAAGATCACCCGCAGAGACCGCGTCAATGCAGTAGGAGGAGGAATCGCCATCGTCCACAAGAACACCATCAGGGTCTCGACCAGCACCGACGACACTCTCAGCACCGCCGAACACATGCACTTCCAGATCCACACGGACCCCAACACCACCCTTAGAGGCACCCTTGTCTACAGACCCCTGGGCCCCGACCCCAGTTCAGCGACTCCATCGCCGACTTCATCAGCACGCACGCCCTGACCTCTACCAACTACATCCTCCTCGGAGACCTGAACTTTCACCTGGAGAACAACAACGACAGCAACTCCACCACCCTGATCGACAACCTCGCCAACCTCGGGCTGAGCCAGCTCGTCACAACACCGACCCATTCCGCCGGCCACACGCTTGACCCCATCTTCTCCTCAAGCTCCCACGTCTCCTTCAGCCACACCACGGAACTCCTCTGGACCGACCACCGCTGCATCCATTTCACCTTCCAGAAACCCACCACACACCACCGCACCCAACAGATCCCACGCCGCTGCTGGAGCAAAGTCACCGAAGACCAACTTTGGGCAACCTCGCTCTCAGCCCTCCCTCCGACCCATCCAACACCGACGACGCTGCCTGCAACCTCAGACGATGGATGGACGAGTGTGCCAACACCCTCGCCCCGCTGAAAAAACTCACCTACAGTGACACCACCAAAAGAGCCAGCTGGTTCACCTCGGAACTCCTAGCTTCCAAGCGTACCTGCCGGAAACTAGAGAAGAAATGGCACAGTGATAAGACACCGGACAGCCACGCAGCCCACAAAGACGCCATCCGTAACCACCACCACCTCATCAAGTCCGCCAAGAGAATCTCCTTTCAAAGACCGCCTCGACAACAACGCACACAACAGCAAGGAGCTTTTCAACATCGTGAAGGAACTCTCCAACCCCAGCTCCAACACCAACGACATCCCGCCGTCGCAACCCCTGTGCGATTCCCTCGCCACCTTCTTCCACCGCAAGATCGCCGACATCCACGACAGCTTCAACACCCAGACAGCCCCAACTAAGATCGATGCACCAGACCCGCCGCACACCATCGACCACGACCCCCTGCCAGCCTGGGCCAGCGTGAACATCGAGGACACCATCAAGACCATGAGCACAATACACTCCGGCTCCCCGTCAGACCCTTTCCCGCACCACATCTTCAACAAAGCCAGCAGCTCCATCGCACCCCACCTGTGCAACGTCATCAATCTCTCCTTCGAGACCGCGACCTTCCCAGAGAACTGGAAACACGCAGAGATCAACGCCCTACTCAAAAAACCCAAGGCGGACCCGAGAGACCTCAAGAACTTCCGGCCCATCTCCCTGCTTCCGTTCCCAGCCAAGGTCATCGAGAAGATCGTCAACAAACAGCTAAACCGATACCTCGAAGAAAACAGCATCCTGGACCCATCCCAATCGGTGTTCCGCAGCAACCACAGCACTGAGACTGCTCTCATCGCCGCCACCGACGACATCAGGATCCTGCTGGACAACGGTGAGACCGCAGCCCTCATCCTGCTGGACCTCTCCGCCGCCTTCGACACTGTCTGCCACCGCACTCTACGCGCACGCCTCCACGACGCAGGGATCCGAGACAAGGCCCTGGAATGGGCCACCTCCTTCCTCGCCGGCAGAACCCAGAGAGTCCGCCTCCCACCATTCCGATCCGAAGCCTCCGAGATCATCTGCGGCGTACCCCAGGGATCGTCCCTCAGCCCAACACTGTTCAACATCTACATGGCCCCGCTCGCACGCATCGCCAGACAGCACGACCTCAACATAATCTCCTACGCCGACGACACTCAACTGATCCTCTCCCCCACCAAGGACCCCCTCGCCGCCAAATCCAACCTCCATGAAGGAATGAAGGCCGTCGCCGATTGGATGAAGATCAGCCGACTAAAACTGAACACGGAGAAGACAGAGGTCCTCATCCTCGGCTCCAACCCCTCAGCCTGGGACGACTCCTGGTGGCCAACGACGCTGGGAGCAGCCCCGACACCCACCGACCACGCATGCAACCTGGGAGTCACCCTCGACTCCACGCTCTCCATGGCCAAGCAAGTCAATGTAGTCTCATCCTCCTGCTTCAACACCCTCCGCATGCTTCGCAAGATCTACAGGTGGATCCCGACAGACACAAGAAGAACAGTCACCCAGGCCCTCGTCAGTAGCAGACTTGACTATGGGAACGCCCTCTACGCGGGAGCCCCGGCCAAGCTCATCAAGCGACTGCAACGCATACAAAACGCCTCCGCACGCCTGATCCTCGATGTACCACGCCACAGCCACATCACCCCCCACCTGAGGAACCTGCACTGGCTCCCCGTCGACAGGAGAATCTCCTTCAAACTCCTCATCCACGCACACAAGGCACTCCACAAGACTGGCCTACCTCAACAGACGACTCCTCTTCTACGTCCCCAACCGCCAACTCCGCTCCGCCGACCTCTCCCTCGCCACCGTCCCTCGCATTCGAAGAACTACCACCGGCGGCAGATCCTTCTCCCACCTCGCCGCCAAGACCTGGAACACCCTTCCACTAAGCCTACGACAGACCCAAGACCTGCTGACCTTCAGGAGGCTACTCAAGACCTGGTTGTTCGACCAGTAGCAGCACCCCCCTTTTTTTCCCTAGCGCCTTGAGACCCTCGCGGGTAAGTAGTGCGCTTTACAAATTCTGTGATTGATTGATTGATTGTTTGCATTGACATAAAACTATTTTACTCAACATGCTATCCCATTTGGTGGAGGACCGTCCACATGTGGATTATCCTCTGGTTTTAGTATTTTTTCCAGAAATTAGGGCATTCCTGACTAACAGCAAACTCTAAATCAGGACATATTGTTATTTCTGAACCTCCTCAGTACACTTGAACAATATCATTCATTTTGTTTGCTCATCTCAGGACGTGACTCTGCAGCACAGGAAAATATATACCAGTACCCCGAGATCAGAATTTGTTGTCCAAAGTAACAAGTTGCCATTGGCAAATCAAAGTAAGCACAAAATGACTCTCTTCAAATGTTGTTCCTTGCTACAAGTTGTGGGCTTTAAAGGCTTCAAGAACAAGTTTTAACTGGCAAACCACAATGTTGGCAATTGCAATTTCCAGCTGGCACAATGAATCCAGAACTTCAGTGATGCTGAACTAAGATTAAAAAGATCCATTCAACCCTTATGCACAAGCTAGACTTCCACTAGAATCTTCCAAGCCTGATTAAGAAGGTGAGGTTAAGTTATTGCTTGTTAATTGGAAAAATCTTCTTCTGTTCTTATCCAGGCTGGATTTTTTTGTCAAGAAATAGCTTCATGCACAGAAATGTAATGCACTGCCATTGAGCAGAATGTCAAATTTCTAGCCATTTGCCAGACTCATGAGTCATGCTAAATTAAGAATTTTAGAAAGCTTGTGTAATTTCAGACATCTTGCTAACATTGTGTCAGGTGTTCCATTGTAGTCCGTCATTTTCATTTTCTTAGAACTTAAAAACAAATCCCTATTTTTTCTTCCAAAAGAGCTATCACTTTGTATCACGTCACCCAGTAAGAGACCAATAGAAAATGTAAAAGCAATGAATACCTTCATGTTCAATCAATGCCCATATCAGCACCAGGCCAACAGAATACTGCAGCTGCCTGCTCCTCCTTGAATACATGGTGGGTGAATTGGTCCAGAACTATTAGCACGAGGGAATGGAGGTGGATGCTGGGACATATGCAGAAAGTATCTGAAAATTTAAGGTTATTGCAGAGCAAATTTTCTTTTAGATATTTAAACATTTCCCGACATGCCTCCAAAATATGCCTAAAATAACCCCCTAACGTTTTGCATGGTTGCAAATCAAAGGGGAAAAAACAAGCCCTAGAACAAAGCAACACAGACTGCCAACTAGGCATATGGTAATGTGTTGCTAACTAGCACTGTAAAAAAAATGCACAATTCATTGTCATTGCAATAAACCTGCAGCTGATAACTCGCCTTCCTTTTTTAAGGCATCACAGTAGCTATCAGAAAATGTTAAAAATCACTAGCTCCAAAGTGTTAATTTACCCTCTTTTTTTGAAATGTGCAAAACTTCTAATAGGCACACATTCATTAACAGGAACAGAAATGTTACAGATGAATCACCAAAGCTTGCTCCTTTAAAGCATGATATACAGTGCATGTTCTCTTTCAATGACAGAGGTACCGCACAGGTACGTCCAGCTCTAGTGATGGTGCCCACACCGCCTAGGGCCTCATTACGAGTACCCCTGGTAATCCCAATTGAGCAGTAACAGGAGTTGGTGGTGTTTTGCATGGAGATGTCCTCTGCTAAAAGCCTAACTCTCTTTGTGAAACTCTGGGGGAAAATATACTGGAAACAGCATAAAACACAAATCCCTGCATGTTACTGTTAAAAAAAACTCAGAATCCCAGTTATTTGCCATGCCACGAATTTTCCAGAACATAGAATAACCGGAATGAAGACGGTAGGAAGTTAACAGGAGTTATTCTGGGGCACTCGCAAATGACACCAAGACACTGAATTGTGGCACTCTAGCATTCATTCTCTGATGAATACCTGATCAAAATATAGAACACTGCTGGCACAGTCAATATTTGCCTCACCAAAATATAAAATGATCTACCTGTACGCCGCTAACCCCTTGGGCTGTGCTGAGGTGAAGATAAAATTATGCAAGCTACTGGAGGTGGAGCCAGGGTGCAATGTACAGCATCTTAATGTGCGCACTGCTGCAGAAACCATATTGATGTGTGCAGTGTTCCTGTAACTATTCTTACCATTCCACCGTGGATGTAGGATGGTACAGTTATTTACCTTGATTTTTGGAGCTGGTACTAGTAGGTTGAAGATAGGAGGTAACTCTTTTGAAAAGAGTATCACAGAAGCTGAGCAGATGCAGAACTGAATAATGGTTCAACTCTCCACATCTTCTGTCACCTACATCTATGCACCATGATCCTCTGTGGAGTCACAAAAGGTGTGTTGGAAATCTTTGTGGGACATAGGGCTTTCTTCTTTCACCTATTTAAGCAGGAGCTCCAACAATTGTGAACTGCAAGATTCACCATTCAGTCCCCCTCAAAACAGACCAGCAAATGTAATTTCCAGATCACCATACTACTAAACTATGCCCACGTGAAAAGGACGGATACAGTAATAGATCCAGAAGCACGTTGTACTCTCTGCCGGATTGTTTACTCCCATAACCATTCACAGTCCAACCCATAAAGCAACCGAATTTGCAAGCACGGCTCACATTCCAAACACCATCTTATGCTATTCAGGTCAACGAGACAGCCATACATCCAACTGACCATCACCACTGCCTGCTAACACACCATTGCATTTATCAGTAGGCAGCACACATACACATTTCCAGACCAGGAGGTGTTGGTGCTAGAGTGAGAACTTGTGAAAGAATGCTCAAGGATAATTGCTCAATTTATGACCAAAACAACTCTACAAGCAGCTCCCCAAGCACACTCAACAACAAGGCCAATAATATGGTGCTGCACAACAAACACAGTGTAGGCTGTATCAACTTACCCTCAAAATGTTGAGGACATGAAGGAGAAAAAGCAGCTTTTGTCACAGATTGTCAAATACTGCAGGAGAAGTCTGGCAGCAGCAGGTGGCGATTCCGATTCCACTGACCCTTCAACCTGGGAGGCAACCTGGCAGATACAACCCGTCAGCAGAAAATTAGATGCACTTTCTCTAAATATAACTCTAAACATAACTGGCTTATCATGTAAATCTGCCCTAATGTGTGGGTATACGGTCAACATATTCCTCTATGGTCCACTGCACAACCATTTCCTCCCAATTGATAAACCAAATGAATTTACTGTGTTCTACATCACCACTGTATGGCCACAGAGGATGTGGAGTAGGTTTTAACCTAGCTACAGCCTGGGGACAGCCTCATCATCGTATAGGAAGAGGACATGGGATAATGTTGTTGAGATGACAGTGATGGAGGTACATAATCCCAAGTCACACTATGTTCCCTGCTGTGACATGTGGGCCCATATTGCTTTAAACAGCTGGGCACAATCCGGGACAGTGGCCATAACATGATGAATTTGCTGCCCTCAATGCAGCCATGTACTCGAGCTGCCCTGGAAGCAGTGTATTCGATGAAACACAGAGCGGATGCTTTAAAGTTGCTTTTTGTGGCACATTATCAGTGCATCTTCTAAGGGCCTGTTTACCTCTGAACCTCGTCCATAATACGGCACGGGTGCTGAGGGAAAGTGATTCCATCATGCAAATGAGGGAATGTCCTCTGAAGACAGCCCTGGTGCTATATGTGTGCCAGTGCTATCAGTGTTACAGAAAGGGTCACACAAGCGTCTGGAGTTCCTTGTGTAGTCCCATAGTTCCTCGAGAGTACACAAAGCGAGTGCACTCGCCAGTTGCACCCTGGGGGCATTATGTATAAAATGACCACTGCTGTTCCAGTAGACAGGCCTGCAAAATCACCCATCAATGATGTGCTTCCAGAACTCTCCAGGAGGATGGCCACCCCAAAGAAAATCCAACAGTCATCGGTGGCCAACCCTCTGGAGATACAAACAGACATTTGTAACATCCTCAAGTGAGTAGATCAAGTTCACATAGTATATTGGTTCTTCTGGTCAAATTGACTGACTGACTTACGATAGGTGAACTCCCATTAGTTCAACCCTGTATTCAGTATGAATGTAAATCATATCTTGTCAGCAAAACAATCATTCAGACAAGCAGAGCTTCAAGACGTTATGGACTATTTAATGGATATTCCCACTGAAAATAATTAACAATGCAAAAAGTGCTCTGTGTTCCCTCCCTCATGATCCTTCTGATGTCCAGCACTCCATTGTTCTGGAGCAGGGTTTGCGATGAACAAGTCCCACACACATGGTTGAAGGGGCGGTTGTGTCTAGGATTCCGAGGTGATGATGGGGGGCCCAGCTCCATGGTACACCTCCTGAGTATCGTGACATGGGATGGTTGCATCCGCCATTTTTCACAGTACTATTGTAATTGTAAGCTTGAGTGAAGAATAATGGTTGCTTCGTTTTAGGACACTAGGAAGTCAGACATTTTGCCCTGGATCTAAGCCTAGCAACCTTTGCATCATGAACCTTCGGTCAAGCGGTTTCTATATTATTCCATTATTTGTAATCTACGGCAAGACAACAGCAACAACCCGCCCCATATCAGAAATGAAGGGACACGTTTACCCCAATGCTCCCACCGCTTTCACACTCTTACACTCTTCCTGCCCCCGGGTCCCGACCGCATGTTGGCAGCCAACCAACCAACCCCTAAAGAAGCGGCTTGACCACGCTGCCAGTCTCATCCACCACTACTACCCACCCCGACCCTTGTGGTAGCGTAACACAACTAGCCCTAAAGGAACTAGCCCCACTTCCAACTTAGACAAAATGCCTTCTAACACGCCAACCCACGCCAACCCCCTCACACCGAACTACTTAAAACTGCACGGCCCAAACTCCTTCTCGATTAGTTTCCCCCCCAACCTCTCACCCAAAGCGAAAAAAAACCTCAAACATAAACTGATCAGACAATACCCAGAATCACTATTTGCTGACATATATCACTGCTCCTCCAAAGGCCAAGTAAAAATGGATCTCATTTTTTACACGGAAAGACCCGAAAAGTGGAATTCCATCCTCAGATCACAACTCCACATTACCAAAACTACCAATACTCCCCATAGCTGCAAACTATCATTCTCTATCCCTAACCGCATGACGCGGAGCGGGAACACCTCTGTGACCATCTACTTCAATGGCACAGTCCTGATCCAAACTAACAACGACAACCTTGAGGCATTTGACTCCCTCTTCCCCTCACTTTGGACTGCCTGCTCTCTCACACATCTCCCCCGCCCAACCCACCCCTTCCACCCGGACAACCGGACCCACCAGCTGAACACACACACCATTCCTGCGCCCTCTATCATAAACTCCTGCTCTCCTCCACGTGACACCACCCGCACCTCTGGCACAGTTCATGAGTGTCCAGCATGGTATGCCACAGGGGTCTGCTATCAGCCCAATTCTATTCAATATCTATATGAGGCCTCTGGTTGCTGTCATCAAATCACATAACATTAGTCTTGTGAATTATTCTGATGACACTCAATTGATTCTGTCACTAGAAGGCCACCAGTCGCTTTCGCTGGAAAAGTTTCATGACTGTTTGCAAGATACCGCATTATGGCTACGAAACAACTATTTACAATTTAATGGGGAAAAAAACGAGATCCTGTGTTGCCCAGCTGGGAAGGTTCCCCTCCCACTACCGACTGGGTTTTGGCCACTCCCGGTGACAGCTCCATTGATTCCCGCTAAGGCAGTACGCAATTTAGGAGTTAGCTTTGATTGTAATCTGAGTCTAGAGTCTCAAGTAAATAAAACAGTTGGTAGCTGTTTCGCACTGATTAGAGTGCTTCGAAGGATCCTCCCACTGCTCCCCACACAGACTAGATCATTGGTAGTAGGGAGTATTATTCTGAGTCGACTGGATTACTGCAACGCATTGTTGCTGGAGTCTCCTAAACATCTGATAGGGAGACTCCAGAGAATCCAGTCGATGGCGGCTAAGCTAGCTCTAATGAGACCACGTCAATCATCGGCATCTCAGGCCCTTTCTGAGCTTCACTGGCTCCCAGTTATGCAGAGGTTACAGTTCAAGTCGCTATGCATAGTTTTCATGGCTCTGCATGGCCTTGGGCCCAAGCCATTACAGAGTAGATTTGAATGGTATGTCCCCTCGTGTAACCTTCATTCCTCCTCAGCTAAACTGGTGAGAGTGTCCAGGTTTAGAAGAGTCAGATCAGGGGGAAGGGCCTTCAGTATTGCAGCAGCTTCGACTTGGAACAAACTCCCAGTCGAACTTAGGCAGATGGAAAACCTGCTGCCGTTTAGAAAGAAGTTGAAGACTTGGCTCTTTCCTAGGACATAAGTTTCTGGTCGTGGTTTCTTAGTTCTATTGATTCTATGCCCTCCAATATACTTAGAGCTTAGCTGGTCTCACATGTTCAAGCGCCAGGATACCCGTAGGGTCACAGTGCGCTCTATAAATGCTGATTATATTACATTACATTACCAAGAACATGGCTCCCCTCCCCCGTCGAATCGTCCCCTCGAACAGCCCCCCGCTCACAACCTCCTCCAAATAACACTGATCGACCACAATACACAGTCTAAGACTTCCAACCACCTTACTATACCCACCTGCAAAAGAACGCAGTTGACACAACATGACCCCCCATGCCCACGACCCATCTCAAAGCCCCCACGGTCAACACAATAACTTCTAGATGACAACACAACATCGTCAGGCCTTCTCCCCCTCGGGAGGACCCTGCCCAGAACCCCCCCACCCCGGAAGAGACGGGGCAGCGTCTCTCCCTGCTTGAAAGCCAATTAGCTGCTATAATACAGGGCTTTAACGAAATCCAAACCAACCTCGCTACGCTTCGCAAGCCCTCCAAAAATCCCTACTGTACTCCCACCATCTCCAACCCCACACACCAAAGGCTCCCCAAGGCTGTACGACCCAGTTGGATCTCATCCCCCCTCTCGAGTCATACACTGAGACCCAAAAGAACCATGGAGGCTGTCTTCGGATGAAGCAGCAGAGCTGGCCTCCTCGTACGACACTCCCTCTACGACCATCCCTCAATCCACGATCCAGGTGATCACCGGATTCAGAAGAGATCACTCCATTCCGAAACCCCCTAGACCCCCAGCCTCCCTCACCAACATCCCCATGGCACCCCTAAGAAAGAAACCAAAAAAAGAGACACCCCCTACCAACTGCATGCTCATAAACTGCAGATCAGCCACCAAACATGCCACAGAGCTAGCAGAATCCATCCTCACCCATGGCATAGACATAGTCTTCATCACTGAGACCTGGCTAAATGACTGCTCGCCTCCAATCATGGATACTCTCGTACCCCCAGGCTTTAAAATCATTAACAAAGACCGAAAAGACCAAAGAGGCGGGGGTTTAGCGATCATTCACAACAACAACATGTCCGTGACCGAAATAGATACCTTCAATTATAACACCTTTGAATGCCCAACCGCCAACATTAACACAAGCGACAACAAGACACTACACTGCCATCTCCTATACCATCCCCCAGGCAACACTACCACATTCACTGAACACCTGTCAGACCTGGTTGCTCACTGCTCACTCCGAGACACCAACAACCTAATTCTGGGCGACCTCAACCTACACTGGAACGTAAAAAACAGCTCACTAATACAAAACCTGAATGAGCTATTACATAGCAACAACCTTACCCAGCACTGCTCAGAAGAAACCCATAACAAAGGAGCAATCCTGGATGCCAGGACACAATCACAATAGATCACATCTTACCGGTTGACTGGACAGACCACCACCTAATCCTATTCCACATCACGCAACCGATCATGTACCAACCTCCCTTCCAAGACCCCCCCACATGGACGAGAAACCTAACACAGATCAGCATGGTCGACCTAGAAGAAAAGATAAGCACGCTACTGCCCATCTCCCCAGACGGTCTCTCCACAACAGAACTCACGTCTCACTACAACACAACTATGACATCCATCCTAGACCAACTAGCCCCCCTGAAACTAAAAAAAAAAACAGGAACATTCCTTCCAGATCCTGGTTCAACACGGACATCAACGCTGAAAGGAGACAACTTAGAGCTACAGAACGTCGATGGAGGAACAATCCCTCTACAAACCTTCGCGAGCAACTCAAAGCAGCCCGAAGGAAATACAAAAAGCACATTAACAACGAAAAAACCACCTTTTTCTGCACCGCTCTGGACAACGCGAAAAACAGGCCCAAAGAACTCTTTAACATAATCAGGCAACAAACTTCCAAGACCTCTACAACTCCAGTCCAGGCCTCCAAAGACCTGTGTGACAACTTCGCCAACTTCTTCAACGACAAAATCACCAAGATTGAGCTATCACTAGACATCAACCTCAATTCCTCCTGCAAAAACCCAACCCCAACAATCGAAACCAACACACGCAAGCTCCCCACGAAAGCCTGGAAATCCTTCGACCCGATACTTGAAGCTGAGATTCTCAAACTGATCTCCTCCTCCAAGCCCACATCCCATGTTCTCGATCCTGTACCCATCCAATTGACCAAAAAGCTGAAACTCTCCCTTGCCCCACTCTGGTGCGAAATCATAAACAGCTCCTTGAAAACCGGCGTCATACCAGACTGCCTCAAAGTCGGCCAAGTCACACCACTATTAAAAAAGCCAGGCCTAGACACCAACGATCTGAACAACTTCAGACCTGTTTCCAATCTCCCTTTCCTATCCAAAATCCTTGAAAAGTGCGTTCTCCTACAACTGACCCAGCACATGGACAACATCAACCTGCTAGATCCCCACCAATTGGGCTTCAGAAAAGGCTGTAGCACCGAAACCGCGATCCTTAACATCGTGGATGACATCCACAAGTCTCTAGATACTGACCAATGCTGCCTACTTATCCTCCTGGACCTATCGGCAGCCTTTGACACGGTTGATCACAATCTACTCATCAAGGCTCTCCAAGACAGAGTAGGTGCAGACGATGTGGTCCTACAATGGTTCTCCTCCTTCTTACACAACCGCTTCCAAAGGGTAAAAATCAAAACCTTTACGTCCGACCTTCACCCCGTCAGCAGAGGTGTCCCCCAAGGCTCAGTGCTCTCCCCTCAACTGTTCAACATATACATGGAACCCCTAACCACCCTACTCAAAAAAGCCAACATCTCCTTCCACCTATATGCAGATGACACCCAGATCTACTTGGAAACCTCCTCCGTTAACGACATTCTAAGACTCAACAACACTCTTAGAGAAGTTCAACACTGGCTATCAACAACCCACCTTAAACTCAATCAAGACAAAACCGAAATCCTCCTCATCTCCAACAAAGAAGAAAACCCTCAAATCGTACAGTGGCTAAAAGCAATCGATGCCCTCAACGGTAATCTCACCCTGGCTAACTCAGTAAAATCTCTAGGAATGACCCTAGACCCAAAACTGAACATGACCAAACACATTAAGATCTCCGCGAAGAGTGCCTTCCTCAATCTGAAGCTCCTCAACAAAATTAAGCCCTTCATCCTGTCCAAGGACCTCAAACAAGCCACCCAATCACTGGTGCTATCTAGACTCGACTATGGGAACGCAGTCCTCACCGGCACAGCTCGATCCCACCTAGCTCCCCTCAAAACAACTCTCAATGCAGCTGCCAGAATGGTCACTGGAGTTAAGAAATATGACCACCTATCACCCGCATTCAGAGAACTAAAATGGCTCCCAGTCGAAATGCGTGCTAGCTTTAGAACTGCCTGCCTCACGCACAAAGCCTTGCACACAGGGAAACCAGAATACCTGGCCTCCAAACTCAAGAAAGCCAGCCAGACAAGAAACCTCAGGAGCTCCAACACCCTGCTACTCATCCCCATGAAAACACGCAAACAAAAAACCGCTGCACGATCCTTCACTGGAAACGCACCAAAAAGCTGGAACTCCATCCCAGCCGATATCAGGACTATCCCTTCCATTATAAAATTCAAAAAACTCCTAAAAGACCTCTACCTCAACCGTGCCTTCCCGAACCGAGAGCCGCCGCCGAAACGCACAAGCCTGCACCCTGCAGCCCCTTGACAATGTTCCACTACAACCTACCTCTTCCTGCACTCTGCAGCCACTTGACAATGTTCCACCTCTACCTACCTCTTCCCCTCTCCCCGACCCCCTCCTCGTTCCCTCCTCCCGGAATGAGGTTTAGCCCAAGACACTGTGCACTCATCGAGGCTATCTCAGAACTTCCCCACCTCAATGAAACTCAGCACACTGGGTCTTCTGAACATTTATGTTTACCTATGCCTTTTTATGTGACTTCTACTTTAAAGCTGTTGTAAAGCGCTCCGATACCCTCGGGTCTGGCCAGCGCTATATAAAACTTCTTAATAAATAAATAAATAATTTGTATTTCCGTGTCTTTGTCCCTTGCGGCTCTCATGGCACCTTCAATTATCTGGCATTGAATGGGAGTATCTCTTCATTGATTCTTGAGTTTGGCACTCAATAACTCATTGTGCTTTCACTCATACTTGCACTCATGCGTTCATTTATCCACTCACCCAGACCACAACACCACACTCACCAATGAATAAACAGACACTTCCAGTTACAGGTCTACACTTTCCGGCCAGTAGTGACGTTGCTGTCAGTGGCCCAGGGTGGGAGTGATCGGTGCCACTGTGCACCTTTCGCTCACCCCTTCTTTCTCCCAGAAGCTAAGCACTACACCTTTCTCTCCATGTACCTCCCGACGTCCACTGGCAGCAACAAAAACACTGGATTCAAAGTTACGAACTTCAGCCTGAAGTTCGTAACTTTGTTTCCAGTGTTTCATGTTGACGTCTTCAGACATCTTTTCAGTGAAAGGGGCCAACAGTATCTCTGGAAGGAACTTTTAAGGGAATATTGTGTTATCATCCGGAAAAGCTGCCGCAAAAGGACTGCTTCGGGGCGTTGGGTGAGGGTGGAGAGGGTGGGCAAGAAGTTGAAAGAGTTGGTTGTTCCTGAAGCAAAGTCTGTCTGTACCTGCAGCAGCCAGGCAGATTTCTAAAAGCAGTTAAGAAGCTTAACAAAGCCCAACCGTTGGCCGTCTGTCTGACGCCCACAATCTTCAGGTGTCTTAGCAAACAAACCGCCCCAGTCATTCGCTCCTCTGTGCCATCTGCCGCGTCGTCTGTTCAGACACATGCCCTACGAGAGTTGGCACTCTGGAAAAAAAACGTCTTTTTCTTCTCAGAAAGCTCGCTCTGGTTCTTTTAGCCTTCCGATTATTGTTTTTTTTCCAAACTCGCCCATGGAGATTTGTTTTCTTTTCAAAGAAACCACAAAAATGTAATCACCGTGGGTATCTCGAGACCTGGTTTGTTCCTCGACCCACACAGCCGCACACACCTACTCTGTCGCCTACATGTTTACGCCCCCAGTACACAAATGCGCTCATTCGCCATATATTTTTAGTCGTGAGGTTGCACTGACTTTTTTTCTAAGAGAGTGAGGCACACAGCTATGATCACACGCAGAACTGCATTGTTATTCATTTATTTAAAATGTTCCCCATGACTAACCCCCCCCCGTCACCACCACCCACCCACAACTGAGGGAGAAATTGCAAATCCTGTATGAGTTAGCACTGAGGCGGGTTCCAGTGAACAATAGGCTAACACTTCGCCTTTAGAACATAGACCAAAAATCACAGCAATCTTTTACTTCAAATACATGCAAGACCGAGCCTCATGCTAAAAAACAAGCCAAAGTATGGTTTTGTGTGCTGTAATAATATATAGCGTTACAGATGTGTTATACATTTTAAAGATATCTCCGCACAGCTGTAATTAGATGCATGCAATGGTTGTTTGTCCAATTCTAAGGAATCTTAAACTATATTTTCCGAAAATTAAATCTGGTCTATTTTCGAATTGTTGTTAAGGCTTTTATTTTTAAATTCCATCTTCTACCATAAGATTCTTAGACCCATTCGAGTATCGCAAAAGGAGGAACATACTTCAAAAAGTCTTTCATAGAAGTATTTGCCAGGAGCAAGTCTTGTTGATCCCTCTTCTGACAAAGCTTAGACACCGAGTTTTAATTCTATTTTTATGAATACACATTTACGTCTCTCTTGTGTTGTTCATAAAGCATATACTATGGTGCGCCCAGTTAGACAATTTGATTGGTTAGGATCCTTCCTTGATTTTCTTGTTTGCCTCAAATATTTCCATGCTCGGGCCCATGGCATCTGATAGTGTATCCTGGCAAGCTGGCCAGGCTCTACCTGTACAGTCTTTGCCACATGGAGTAAAAATATAAATTTTGGGCTTGATGAAAGGAGTGCTCATAGAGTTATCTGTTTTGAAGAACAAAGGCATTCGGCCCTTTAGACTGTTTCTTCTAGTTCAGTCTCTGCATGTTGCTCCTGTTGTACTCCGATATGAGTTCGGTAGGGAATTGCTCACTAGAAATGAGAGGCTAACTAGAGGTTGGATGAAAATAGGGTTTTCAAATATCAGCAGAGTGATCAGTTTTCTGTAATACTTTAATCACATATTTTTCAGGCTTATTTGGCCTTTCTTTTTTATTTTTATTCAATGGCCCAACAGATCAGCTGGTTTCTGCATAGTATGAAGGCTACATATTTATACTTTTCGTTTTGAAGGACTGGTTCAGTGATACTCCTGTGACATTGGAGAGACGAGAAACATGTATGCAACTTTCTGAACAATCTATGTCAGATCCATTCGCGTACAAGTTATGTGGTCAAATGAGTGTATCAAATTATTCCAAAAGATGTGGCTTTGAGTCTCAATTTCATTTTTAATAAATGTCTCTGGACACTGCCCTGGATATTCATACTTTTCTAACCTCAGTAATACTTGTCGTGTACGATTTACATGTTCTTTGTGTACAATTACGCACACTTCTATCATACTTATGCATGCATAATTATTTAGGCATACATCATCACTATTTACTGGAATGTGTCTATTCTCTCCTGTTACACTTGGCATCCTTTGCGTGGTTTCTCCTGACTTTTTTTTACCTCCTCCTCCTGTATTTTGACGGTATGCTGGATTTTGTTTTTGCTGGCTTAGATGCTTTCGGCAATATGCCACTGCTGATCAGTGTCAAAGTGCAAGTGCTCCCTGTGTAATTTGTTATTATGATTGGTTATCCATAATTGGCGCATTTGATTTACTGGTAAGTCCCTACTAAAGTGCACTGAGTGTGCCAGGGCCCGTAAATCAAATGCCACTAGTGGGCTTGCAGCACTGATTGTGCCCCCCACAGGAGAAGCCCTGTAAATGTATCAGACCTGCCACTGTAGTGTCTGCGCACGCTGTTTGTAACTGCCATGTTGACCTGGCTGGGGCACCCACTTGCCAGCCCCTAACCCTCTCTTTTTGTTTACATATAAGGCGCCCTTCAGGTAGGCCCAAGGTGCCCCCATGGGCAGGGTCTAGTGTATGTGAAAGGTAGGACATGTACTGGTGTGTGTTACATGTCCTGGTAGTGAAATACTGCCAATTTCGTTTTTCACTATTGAAAGGCTATCTGTCCCATAGGCTAACATAGGAGTTGCTCTGTAACATCTTACAAGTATAACTTTCCATTGGGACAAGCTAGAGAAATCAAGTTGAGGCTCTCTGAACTTTTAGAATTTAATAACACATCTTCTTAGGAAGATGGTTTTTAAATTGTGTGTTTGAAAATGCCACTTTTAGAAGGTAGGCATTTTCTTGTTTAACCATTCTGTGTGCCTCCGCTGTGTGTGTATTGACTGTCTGGTTTTGGAGTGACAGGAGCTGGGGATGTGCATTCACGGTAGACAGTCACAAGAGGGGTTGAGGTGTATCCTGCCTTTCCTGGGTGATTCATAGCTGGGTTGAATAGATCTTGGCTGCATTTAGAGTGGTGGGAGGAGTTTCACTTGCACCTGAATAGGCTGTGTCTCCTTTACACAATGCTGTCTCCACCTCCTGTGGTCATGCTACACCAGAGAGGACAGAACTGGGTTGGCCTGGGCTCAGAGACCCCTGCCACAAAGAGGACAAAGAGAAAATGGGGTATACATATTGGTCCTTAAACTCCAGAGAATTAGATCACTTCTGGACTCAAGAGGAACCTCTACCAAGGAGAAGAGCTGGAGAGCTGTAAGGAGGAGTACTGCCCCTTTGGTGTGTGTGCTTTGCTGGGTTGGCTTGCAGTTGCTGCTTCTGCCAAGGAGAGGACAAAGACTGGAACTTTGCTGTGAACAAGCTCGAAGAAGAATCTCCAAGGGCTTGTGTTTGCTTGCCTCCTGCTCTGAAGTCTCAGGGACACAAAGACTTAACCTGCATCCACTGACCACCACCCGGACTCCTCTGTGGACTCCTGCATTCAAAAGGTTGCCAATTCCAGTTCCTGGGCCCTGAGAATTGTGTGGTTGGTGCTGTAAAGCAAGAAAAACCACTCAGATGCTTTCAGAAACGCCGCTAGTGACTCCACGACCCACACTGAGTCCGGGGGCACCGCTTGTGAAGTGCACAACGCACTGCCCCACCGCCCGACCTGCACCGCAGCTCTCACGCCCTTCAATGCCTGCTGATGCCTGCAGTTATCGACCTTCCCGACGCCAGCGCTCGCACCAACGCCGTCACTGCCAGCGCCATCATGACATTATCGTGGAGCCAATAACCGATGAGGGTGACTTCACAAACTCTAAGACGTCGCATCGCCTCGTCAGAACCGACGCCTCACCACCAACACTACCTTACTTCCCTGCCCTGGACTCGATACCTCGCTCCTCATGGACTCGGGGCCTCGCCTCCCCCGTGACAGAAGGGAACCGGCTTTGATTCAGCACCGACAGCTCACCTCCACGATGCGGTGCAGTGCCTGTTGACTTCGTTTTCCAAGGTACTGTTGTTTAGGGGTCCCTGTGACTCCGTGCCCAGCCCGCGCACCTCGCGGTCGCCGCCGTACTTTGGATTTGTGCCTGTCATGACGTCGTAATAGCCCCAGGTGGAGCTATTTTGTTTCTACAGTCCCATTTTTAAGGTAACAGTTTTACAAGTGATAACTTGATACAGGTATGTTGGATTTTTTGTTGTTTTGGTCTTGTTTGATTTAGATAAAGATACTTTATTTTTCTAAACCGGTGTGGTGTCCATTTGTGGTATTTTCACTGTGTTACTGTGTGTTTGGGTACAAATACTTTACACAATAGCTTTGGGATAAGCCTGTCTGCTCGTGCCAAGCTACCAAGAGGGTGAGCAGGGGTTGTCTGAAGTGCGTAACTCCCTTATGCTGACTAGAAGGAAGGGTCCCTACTTGGACAAAGGTGAATAACTCTGCTAACTAGAGACCCCGATTTCTAACATTGATGGTCAGCGGTGAGGATTGAACTTGTATTTGCACTTGACCCACAGTAATTGGTGTACATCACTAGTCTAGTGCAGACCACTACGCAACCACATACTTTGTTTTTTGGTTCTATTATTGATTGACACTTAAAGTATCCACGCACAATGTCTCTAAGTGGTAAACCAGCAAGTGAGGTGCAGAATTGGAGTTTGATGTTGGAATGTTGCATACATACAAAGTGGACCAACACAAGCAATTTTGCAAAAGCTTTGGATGTCCCATGAGGAGCACCGCTAGGAAGGAGGAGCTACAGCAGGCCTTGAGTGCCTGGTGGGGGGCCAGAGAGGCTGGGGAGGCTGATGATAGAAATGTGGATATGGATGTGCTAGACCAGCAAGAGAGCTTTGGAGCTCAGGATATGCCTGTAGGGAGAGCACTCTCTGGGCCAAGCAGCAGTGTATCGTCTAGAAATTTGTCTCCAGAGGATATGGAGGAGAGACAGAGGGTCAGGAATCATGAGTTGGAACTTGCGAGACTCCAGTTGAAGCAGCTGGAATTGGAGAACCAAAAAGTGGCAATGGAGAAAGAAAGGTTTGCTGTATAGAAAGACAAGGAAAGTACTTGTGCCTTGGAGGAGAAGAAATTGCTTCTAGCACATAAATTGAGCATGAGAGAGCTGGACTTCAAGGCCAAGCAGTCAGAGTCCAGTTCAAATGGTGGCAGCGTGCAGCCAGTGCAGTCTGGGGGAAAGGGCTACATTCCTAAAGATCTAGTACAGAATTTCCAGACAGAGGGGGAGGATATCTACACTTGGTTTGCATCTTATGAGGCAGCACTTTGCATGAATGAGGTCCCAGAGAAACACTGGGGGCGAGCCTGTGGAAACATTTTGAGGCCAATGGGAGGAATACCCCGACACCTTTAGAGAAGGCGGGTACTCTCACTTATCCCAATATGAAGGAGGCTTTATGGGCTCACACCTGAGCAGTACAGGGAAAAGGTTAGGTCTGTTAAAAAAGCTTGAGTCTAACACTTGGGTAGAATGTGTGAATTTATTTTGCAGAGCACTGGATGGTTGGATAAAGGGCAGCAAGGTAACTGCAGCAGTGAGATTTAATGAGAACGGTAGTGTGTCGGACTCCTCGGAAGTCAGGAGAGGAGTCCGGCAGGGGTGCATTTTGGCTCCCCTGCTGTTTACGCTTTAAATTAGCAAGCTAGGGGACCATCTCTCAGCTAGCAGCAAAGATATTCCGAGAGCTGGTTCTAAACTGATCCCTGCATTCCTGTATCGTCACAGTGCTGTTTTCCGGGACTGCTGTAGGCCTCCAAAAACTTTTACATGTTTTTATTGATTTTATGGATTCACTTGATCTAGCAACTAACTTTTTAAAATCCCACACTATGATGATAGGTACTCAGAAGGCTGCCAGGTGCAAGTTCTTTTGTTGGGGGGCAGAACTAACAAAACTGTCAACTTTCCCCTACCTGGGGGTGCTGTTTGACGACTGAGGGACATGGGTAGCGCACCGAACACACACAAAGAACGTTTTGGCAAGAACAGTAGAGGCAACTATGGACTTTGCAAAAAGATTGGGGTCAAAGCCCGTACTCGCCCTGATAAAGGTGTATAGAGAAAAATGTGTCCCTATGGCCACGTATGGATGTGATGTGTGGGGATTTAAAGATGTGAGGGTATCCTGGGGGCAGAAAACAAATTTATGCGTAGGCTTCTTGTTGTCCCCCCCCCCCCCCAGCACTCCAGATTTTATCCTGCATGAGGAGCTTGGCATATAGTACATTTCTGACCTCATTGCTGTTGTGCCCCTACTGAGTTGGTTGAGAATTTGGTCTTGTCCATCCACTACTTTAAATCAGCTAGTCGTAGCGGACTGTACTGCACTTGAGGGGGCCCTACGTATTCCCTGGTTAAAGCATATTATGGAACAAACGAGGTGGTTAGGTTGCCCTGAATTGTATACCAATGCCAGGCCACTTGGCCCAGCAGCCATCAGGAATATTAAACATCTGTTTTGGGCTAAGCAGCATAAGGGAGGGCAAGGAGTTAGCTAAGCCCATGGTATGAAAGTATGTCACACTGAGCCTGAGTCCACAGGTGCAGCCTTATTTGTCACTGGTTACTAACGTGCACCATTGCTTCCTGTTAACCAGATTCAGACTGAATCTGGTACACTGGCTACTAGCATTTCCTAAAGGCTACACAAAGCCTGGTGCCCTAAAGCCACATTCTTGGGACAATTACTCTGAACAGGACACTTTACATTTTACTTTTTTCAGTGAATTTTATGACTCCCTGCGTAAAAAATATATTCTCCCGCTGCTTAGACCTGGCCAATTTGTTCAAGTGAGGCCTGCATTATTATATCTACAAATGCTTTCCTCCTACATGGTTTGTTTTGGGGTTATGAGTTTTTTTTACAGGGGCATTAAGACTAAGGAAGAGAATGTTTTTGCACTAGCTAGGCTGTAGTTGTCTAATGCTCTCTGGGAAACACGTGTTATTTCTGTGCTTGATATGGTGTGACCAGGCAGTCTGCTTACCAAATTAATGCTTTATCACTCCTTCACTTCATCTGTTGTACTTTACCTCTAGAGTGGTATTCGGCGTCTGTTTTTAATGATGAGTTTTAGTCTTTTTGTTTGTATATTTAGCCTTAGTTATGTTCATCTGGGCAAACTCAGCCTTTTAATTGTACATGTGGAATTTTTTTAAGCTATTGTATTCCTAAAATGTTTTATATGCTTGCTTTTATGGCTTTTTAATGGCCGAATAAAGTATCTTTGACTTGACTTGAACTGACTACAAGGGGATGTATGATTTAGTTGCATGAGAGCACTTGTATAGTCTTTGTGTTCTAGAGCTGCGCCAGCATCTGATGGATAGAAAGCTGACTGACCCCACAAAGTTTGCTCAGGAGGTGGAGCGCTGGACTAATACGAGGATCCACAAGGGGTGTGTGGAAAACCTAGCCAAAGGTAGACAGGGTACCCAGCAGAAGAGTGGGGGGACAGGGGTAACCAAAAGGTGTTCTCTAAAATGCCCCAAAATAGTTCCTAGGGTAAAGATTCCTAGCCCCTCAGTGTCAAGAAGGCCTGGTCCCCTAGAGGTAAGACAGGCGATAGGGGATTCTGATGGTGTTATGTATGTGATCAGGAGGGTCACATGAGAGGGGATCCCAAGTGTCTCAAGGCCACACCGGCCACCACTGGTGCACAGTCACCAGGTTTAGTGTAGTGCTGGGGGAGTAGTTGGTTCCTAGTGATGGGGGGAGCCAGCTGAGATGACCCTTACCTCACTACTAGGTAGTGAGATGGTCCAGAGGACCTTACTGCCTGAGAACACTAAAAAGTACAGTCAGTGGGTGTCTATTAATGGAAGAAGGGTGGAAGCTCTGAGAAACACTGGAGCCAGTGTGACATCTGTCAGGTGTCAATGGGTGTCTGAAGAGCAGATAATCCCCGATGTGCTTCACCCTGTAGTTGCATTCCGTCCATTTGTTTGCTGTAACGCTTTTCGCCCTAAGTGGGATGGGTATGCCCAGACGTGGGTCCCTTGCTCACTGTGCCACTGGATTCAAGCTAGCCTGGCTGAAGAAGGGTGACATACCCTGAAACCGGTCCCAGGATGCTTGTTTCCGGTCCAGGAGGACCTGGCCTGGCAGTTCGGTCTGGACTGTTCCCATGGGGCACAGGGTCAAGACTGATTTTCATATGGCTGGGTCCAAACTGGGGTGGCGTAGTGGGCAAAAGAACGATGGATTTAACCCAGATCTTTTGACTGGGGGAGAATGTTTGCATTGTCAGCATTCCGTCCATCATTTGTTTGCTGTAACACTTTTTGCCCTAAGTGGGATGGGTATGCCCAGATGTGGGTCCCTTGCTCACTGTGCCGCTGGATTCAAGCTAGCTTGGCTGAAGAAGGGTGACATACCCTGAAACCGATCCTAGGATGCTTGATTCCTGTCCAGGGAGGACCTGGCCTGGCAGTTCGGTCTGGACTGTTCCCATGGGGCACAGGGTCAAGACTGATTTGCATATGGCTGGGTCCAAACTGGGGTGGCGTAGTGGGCAAAAGAACGATGGCTTTAACCCAGATCTTTTGACTGGGGGAGAATGTTTGCATTGTCAGCATTCCGTCCATCCATCATTTGTTTGCTGTAACACTTTTCGCCCTAAGTGGGATGGGTATGCCCAGACGTGGGTCCCTTGCTCACTGTGCCACTGGATTCAAGCTAGCCTGGCTGAAGAAGGGTGACATACCCTGAAACCGGTCCCAGGATGCTTGTTTCCAGTCCAGGGAGGACCTGGCCTGGCAGTTCGGTCTGGACTGTTCCCATGGGGCACAGGGTCAAGACTGATTTGTATATGGCTGGGTCCAAACTGGGGTGGCGTAGTGGGCAAAAGAACGATGGATTTAACCCAGATCTTTTGACTGGGGGAGAATGTTTGCATTGTCAGCATTCCGTCCATCATTTGTTTGCTGTAACACTTTTCGCCCTAAGTGGGATGGGTATGCCCAGACGTGGGTCCCTTGCTCACTGTGCCACTGGATTCAAGCTAGCCTGGCTGAAGAAGGGTGACATACCCTGAAACCGGTCCCAGGATGCTTGTTTCTGGTCCAGGGAGGACCTGGCCTGGCAGTTCGGTCTGGACTGTTCCCATGGGGCACAGGGTCAAGGCTGATTTGCATATGGCTGGGTCCAAACTGGGGTGGCGTAGTGGGCAAAAGAACGATGGATTTAACCCAGATCTTTTGACTGGGGGAGAATGCGTGCATTGTCAGCATTCCGTCCATCATTTGTTTGCTGTATCACCCTGTAGTTGCTGCAGACAACTCTGAGCGCCTGTGTAAGGTGGCACAGGTTCCCTTTGAGTGTGGGGGGGTCTCAGGTCCCTTGAAGTTCGTTGGGAGTCCAAATATGCCTGTTGACTATCTGCTTGGCAATGACCTGGAGAGTTCCCCTTGTAAGGAGGTGGAAGGCCGGGCTCATCTGGAGATGTTGGGTCTGCCTGAATGGGCATGTGTGACCACTTGGTCAATGGCAGCCGGTAGGGGTAATCAAGAGGACATGGAGCCTGAAACAGTGGCCCAGGTGCCTGCCAGAAAGAGGAAGGGAAGGGGCACGGAAACCCACCCCTGTGGTCCCACGGTCCTGGAGGAGGCAGACTTGAGTGGGATGCACTGCAACCTACAGGGGAGCAAATGGCTGAACTGGGAGACCTACCTGAGATGACCCATTGGCAGCAGGAAAGGGGTCCCACCAGGGAGGAGTTTTGCAAGGCGCAGATGGAGTGCCCTACTCTTAATGGTTTGTGGGAGCAGATTGCAGACCAGACCGCAGGTGATCAGTCTGGATCACATTGGATTTCTTGGGAGAATGGTCTGCAATATAGGGAGCTTAAGGTTGCTGAGCTGGGGTCAGTCCTTGTGCTGGTGGTACATGAGCGCTTCAGGACCTTCCTACTGGGTCTAGCTCATGATATGCCCTTGGCAGGACATTTGGGGTGTGACAAGAAAGGAATGCAAGACGTCGCAGTCTGGATGACCAACAGCTGCCTGAAGCTCAACGCCGAGAAGACAGAAGTCCTCGTCCTCGGTACCACCCCTTCTGCATGGGACAGCACCTGGTGGCCGACTGCCCTCGGAAGCCCACCTACCCCCTCAGACCACGCCAAGAACCTCGGCAGCGACTCATCACTCACCATGAACCGACTGGTCAACGCCGTCACCTCCAGCTGCTTCAACACCCTCCGCATCCTCAAGTGGATCCCCCTGAGTCAAGGAAGACAGTCACCCACGCACTCATCACCAGCAGACTGGACTATGGAAACGCTCTCTACGCCGGCATCAACAAGTCCCTACTCCGCAAACTCCAGACAATACAGAACACCGCCGCCAGACTCGTCCTCGGCATCCCCCGACACGAACACATCAGCCAACACCTACGAAGTCTCCACTGGCTCCCTGTGGAGAAAAGAGTCACTTTCAAAATCCTCACTGACGCCTACAAATGCCTACACAACAACGGACCCAAATACCTCAACGATAGAATCAACTTCCATGTACCCAAAAGAAACCTCCGATCTTCCAACCTCGCACTGGCCGAAACCCTGCGCATCCACAGAGCCAGAGCAGGCGGAAGATCCTTCTCTCACATTGCAGCCAAGACCTGGAACGAGCTACCGGCAGACATCAGACGGGCCCCCTCCCTGAACACCTTCAGGAAGACCCTCAAGACCTGGCTCTTCAGCTAAACAGATCTGCAGACCCCCTCAGCGCCTTG
The DNA here is from genome assembly GCA_963921515.1 of Calotriton arnoldi. NCBI lineage: Eukaryota > Metazoa > Chordata > Amphibia > Caudata > Salamandridae > Calotriton > Calotriton arnoldi. The sequence continues at coordinate 1,062,299 of CAWUFW010003435.1, read as the reverse complement.
CTACCCTCACGGGTGAGTAGCGTGCTTACAACTCCCTGATTGACAAGACCTTTCACAGGCTTGTCACCTACTTCTTTTGGCTCCAAATGTGAAGGCACACTGGTACTCGTTGTAGGTCTTATCAGACTTGCCAGGCAAGCGGCAAGAGTGGGGGGGGGAAGTCTAAGGCTCCCCTCCAACCTTCCTCTGTGTGAGCCGTGCGTTGATGGGGATCTTTTCCCGCATGGATTTCCCCAGAGAGGTGGTATCTGACTGGGTACCAACTGCATATCTAAGTATATGATGTCTCCATGGGAGTAGTGTGGTGTAATGTACAAATTCACTACTCCTTACTATGCCCAAGGAAATCGGTTGGTTGAGAGATTCAACCGAACCCTGAAAGGCATGATTAAGGGTCTTGCAGAACCCATGAGGTATAAGCGGGTCGTCTTCTTACCATGCCTACTGTTTGCTTACAGAGAGGTACCGCAGAAATCTTTAGGGTTCACTCCCTTTGAATTGCAGTATGGGCATCCTGTAGGAGACCCTTTCAGTCTGGTGAAGGCGGGCTGGGGGAAAACTCCCGGTAAGACTTCCCAGGATGTCTTTAGCTACATGCTGGCCTTCAGAAACCAGACTAAACGCTTCAGGAAACTCACCCAGGTGAACACAGAAGCCATGCAGGAAGAGATGAAATGGTGGTAAAACAAGAATGCCCCTCTAGTGGAGTTTCAGCCTGGCCAGAAAGGGTGGGTGATGGTACCAGTGGAGCCTTGTGCACTCTAAGACAAGTGGACTGGGCCATTTGAGGTGGTGGAGCGCAAGAGTGAAGTCACCTACCCGGTAACTTGCACACTCCTAGGAACCCTTTGAGGGTCCTACATGTGAACCACCCCAAACCTCACTTTGAAAGATCTGAAGTGACTGTGCTTCTGGCAACAGATGATGGAATAGAGGAGGAGAGTGAGCCTCTTCCTGACCTCCTGTCTACCCAGGAGCATGATGGGTCAGTGGATGGTGTGAACCTCTCTCCCACCCTGACCCCAGAGCAGCAGAGGGACTGTCGCCAGGTGCTGGGACAGTTCGCCTCCCTGTTCTCCCTGACCCCAGGAATCGCCAATTGGTGTGTCCCTGATGTTGACACTGGGGACAGTCTGCCTCTGAAACAATATTTACAGGTTAACTGACAAAGTCAAGCCTAGCATCAAGGAAGATGTTGGCTCCAGGGGTGATAGAGCCCATCAGCAGTCCCTGGGCTAGCCTAGTGATCTTGCTGCTGCACCCGGTGCCACTAATGAACTTTGGTTCTGTGTGGACTACCATGGGCTCAGTGCCATCACCAGGACTGATGTGCACCCCAACCCCAAAGCTGATGAGCTCATTAATCTGTTGGGAGCTGCCAAGTTCCTCAGCATGTTTGACATAACGTCTGGATACTGGCAAATTGTCTTAAATGAAGGGGCTAAAGAGAGGTCTGCGTTCTCAACACCAGATGGGCACTTCCAGTTCCTGGTCATGCCCTTTGGTTTGAAGAATGCCCCTGCCACATTCCAGAGACTTGTCAACCAGCTATTGTCTGGGCTGGAGGAATACAGCGCCGCCTACCTGGATGACATTGCAGTGTTCAGCTTCAGCTGGGAGGAACACCTGCATCACCTCTGTGAAGTGTTGAACGCTATGTAGAAGGCAGGCCTGACTATCAAGGCCAGTAAGTGCCAGATAGGGTAGGGGTCTGTGATGTACTTAGGGCATCAGGTAGGAAGTGGCCAGGTGGTACCCCTACAGCCTAAGATTGACCCCATTCTGGCTTGGGAGCCGCCAAGACCCAGACAGAGGTGAGAGCCTTCTTAGGTTTCACAGGCTACTACAAATGGTTTGTCAAGGGTTATGGCACCATTGTTGCCCCCTTGACAGAACTGACTTCAAGGAAGCAGCCAAGGAAAGTGATCTGGACTGATGCCTGTCAGACCGCTTTTGTTGCCCTGAAATCTGCCATGCCCACGGCACCCATGCTCAAGGCACCCAATTTCTCCAAAGAATTTGTTGTGCAAACAGATGCTTCAGAGCATGGTGTGGGTGCAGTTCTCTCACAATTGAACAATGAGGACTTGGACCAACCTGTAGCTTTCATTAGTAGGAGGCTACTTCCCAGGGAACAGAGGTGGAGTGCAATTGAGCGAGAAGCTTTTGCTGTGGTCTGGGCACTGAAGAAACGATGGCCCTACTTGTTTGGGACCCACTTCTGGGTTCAGACAGACCACAGGCCCCTCAGATAGTTGATGCAGATGAGGGGTGAGAACCAAAAACTGTTCAGGTGGTCCATCTCCTTACATGGAATGGACTTTATGGTGGAACACTGCCCTGGTACAGAACTTGCGAATGCTGATGGTGTATCCAGATTCTTCTGCCTTAGTGATGAGAACTCTCAAGAAGTTGAGTAGATCTCCCCACTTTTCAGGTGGTGGGGACACACGTTAGACTTGGCATCCATGGCGTGGTTTCCCCTGACTTTTTAGCCTCTTCCTCATGTATTTTGAGGGTATGCTGGATTTTGTTTTTGCTGTCTTAGATGCTTTGGGCACTTTGCCACTGCTGATCAATGTCAAAGTGCAAGTGCTCCCTGTGTAAATTGTTATTATGATTGGCCATCCATGATTGGCATATTTGATTTACTGGTAAGTCACTAGTAAATTTTACTTATGTGCCAGGGGCTGTAAATCAAATGCGATCAGTGGGCTTGCAGTACTGATTGTGCCACCCACATGGGTAGCCCTGTAAATGTGTCTCAGACCTGCCACAGTAGTGTCTGCACGTGCAGATTGTAACTACTATGTTGCCTGGCAAGGGCACCCACTTGACAGGCCCTAACCTTCCCTTTTCTTACATGTAAGGCGCCCCTCAGGTAGGCCCAAGGTACCCCCATGGGCAGGGTGTAGTGAACGTGAAAGGTAGGATGTGTACTGGTGTGTGTTACATGTTCTGATAGTGAAATACTGCCAATTTCATTTTGCACTATTGAAAGGATATCTGTTCCATAGGCTAACATGAGAGTTGCTTTGTAACATCTTACAAGTATAACTTTCCATTGGGGCAAGATAGAGAAATAAGGTTTAGGCTCTCTGAACTCAGAATTTAATAGCACATCTTCATAGGAAGATCGTTTTTAAATTATGTGTTTGAAAATGCCACTTTTAGAAAGTAGGCATGTTCTTGTTTAACCATTCTGTGTGCATCTTCTGTTTGTGTATTGACTGTCTGGGTTTGGAATGACAGGAGCTGGGGATGTGCATTCACTGTAGACAGTCACAAGGGGGTTGAGGTGTGTCCTGCCCTTCCTGGGTGACTCATGGCTGGGCTGAATAGACCTTGGCTGCATTTAGAGTGGTGGGAGGAGTTTCACTTGCAACTGAATAAGCTGTGTCTCTTTTACACAATACTTTCTCTACCTCCTGTGGTCATGTTGCACCAGAGAGGACAGAACAGGCCACAAAGAGAACAAAGAGAAAATGGGGTATAAGTATTGGTCCTTAACCCCCAGAGAATGAGATCAATTCTGAACTCAAGAGGATCCTCTGAAGGAGAAGAGCTAGAGAGCTGTAAGGAGGAGTACTGCCCCTTTGCTGTGTATGCTTTGCTGGGTTGGCCTGCAGTCGCTGCTTCTCCCAAGAACAAAGACTGGAACTTTGCTGTGAGCCTGCTTGAAGAAGAATCTCCAAGGGCTTGAGTGTGTTTGCCTCCTGTTCTGAAGCCAGGGACACAAAGACTTCACCTTCACCCACTGACCAGCACCTGAACTCCTCTGTGGACTCCTGTATTCAATTGGGTGTCAAGTCCAGTTCCTGGGCCTGAGAATTGTGTGGTTGATGCTGCAAAGCAAGAAAAACAACTTCGACTCCGCCAGCGACGTCGCAACCTGCACCGAGGCTGGGGGCAATGCTCGTGAAGTGCACGACGCACCGCCCAGCCTGCATTGCAGCTCCAACGCCCTTCAACACCTGCCAATGCCTGCAGTTATCGGCTTTACTGACGCCAGCACTCGCACGAATGCCGTGACCGCCAGCATCACATTATCGCAGAGCCAATAACTGACGAGAGAGATTTCACGTACTCTTCTGCGTGGCATCATCTTACCAGAACCGTCGCCTCACCGCTGACTCCGCCTAACTTCCCTGTCCTGGACTCTACGCCTCCCCTTCTCAAGGACTCTGTCTTGCCTTCACCGTGGCAGTAGAGAACCGGCTTCGCCTCGGCACCAACGCCTCACTTCCACAATGCCATGCATCGGCTGTTGACTTTTTTTTTCCAAGGTACTGTTGTTTGGGGGTCCGTGTGACTCTGTGCCCCGCCCTCACAACTCGCAGTCGGCACCGTACTTTGGATTTGTGCCTGTCACAACGTCATAAGAGCCCCAGTTGGAGCTATTTTGTTTCTACAGTACTATTTTTGAAGTAACCGTTATACAAGTGATAACTTCTAAACTGGTGTGGTGTCCATTTGTGGTCTTTTCACTGTGTTACTGTGTGTTTGGGTACAAATACTTTACACATTGCCTTTGGGATAAGCCTGTCTGCTCATGCCAAGCTAACAAGGGGATGAGCAGGGGTTATCTGAAGTGTGTAACTCCCTTACCCTGACTAGAAGGAAGGGTCCCTAAATGGACAAAGGTGCATACCTCTGCCAACTAGAGACCCCCATTTCTAACATCTACAGTCAAAAAGCTTGGTAGCAGTGCCCCACAGTGTCAGACTTGCAAAGACTTTTTCAATGTATGCACAAATGAAGGAAAGAAACAACACTTTTTGTTCACTGCAGAATACATAAAGCATATATGTGACTGCATAAAATATTGACAACTTGATATGCGGTACATGCAGATAGGTCGAATATACACTCTTTAAAAGGGGTGGACTTCGGGTGTGTGCAGCACAGACTCAATTAATCAACTTCTTCAAAAATCCTGCACAAGTCCTGTTATTGCACAGAAGATCTCACCATGCCAACAATAGCCAAATATGAACCCTCCCTGCAATTTTGGCCATCTGTACATCATCATTTTTATAGCCAGTGAATGCTGGGGACCAGAATTTCATTCCTACATCTATAGTAGGGCTATCCATGAAAACCTTCACCTTTGCAGTGGCTTAACAAAGGCCCCACGGTGCAGGGGCCCCCAAGCTCTGGGGGGGCCCTCAGCACAGTACCCTGGCCTGAGAGCACCTAAATGGGTCCGGAGGGGGGCCCCTCCATGTACTTTGCAGGGGGGCCGCCTCAAGTTTCGTTACACCACTACACCTTTGGCATAATATGTGCTTAAATCATATGAGCAAAAGGCCAGGAGCCTGCCGACATGAGCGAGTCTCTCCCTTCCCTTAAGTGACTCATGAATGCCAATGAATACTAACGCATGCCCACTGCTTCAATCTTCAAGAAGGGCAGAACTGTAAGAAGCAGCTCGGCTCCTAAAAATTGCAGTCTGGTCAGGGCTTTAAGTGGGCCAGGTCCTGCCGGTGCTAGTTCTAAAAAGCAGGGGTTGAGATGGTCCCTATCAGGCTCTCTGTTTTTGACCTCACCATCAAGGTGAAAAGCAAATCTTAAATCTGCAGTAGTACCATCCTTCACAGCTTTGATGCAACTTCAAAGAGACTTGTTATAGTAAGAGACTTGTTATAGTACTTTCAAAGTCTCATAATTTCAGAACGGAAGCATTTTCAATATTATATACAACAAAGCCATCGTTGTTGCTTATTTATCTTATGCAACTAATAACCATTGACAAAACCAATAGTCCTGGCTTGTTGTATTATATGTCTGGATGCAGCAAAATACCAGTGGGGCGGCACATTATCCTCAGCAAAGATTTTTAGCTTAGGTGTTTTTAAGCCACACCCTTAATTATATCGATTGTGCCTCTTTGAGAGACCCTCCCCCCCCCCAATTCTTTCATCCCACTTGAAGTCCTAAGTCTGGTCATCCTCCTGCATGCAGGCCCCCTCTCGGCATGGAGACCTGCATGCAGGTGAAGCGCATATGCACACTGGTGTTGCGCGAAATGCAAACTGGAAATGTGTGGAGCTTTTTTTTTAATCCCACATTATGTATTGCATGTGCACATTCTTCTAGGAGCTCCAAATTTATAACAACATATTTGTTTTTCATGTCCTCATTCCTCCTCCTGTGCATCACATAAAAAGGCGGTCCTGCTCACCTACAGACTTTATTATAACAAAAGAGAACAGTATGTCATGTATTTATCACTGAATATGAGTGGTAGAAGAGAAATAACTTTGGTTTGGTTCGCTTGGTTGTGTTCTATATTGATCTAACTTTCTGCTTCTGCAATAAATCAAAGAAATCACGGTAATTTGACATGTGTCTGGATCTAGGCTTGTTTTGGGTAGGGAATATTTATCACAGATATGCAGATGTACAGTAATAAATGTTTGACGCATTTCTTTGACTTTCCGTTTAAGTTAGTGTAAAATAGCCATAAAAATATATTTTGAGGATGCCTAGCGGGTAACCCTTTATTGTGAGTGTTAATACATGGAGGAGTGCTAGTGACTCAATTGTAAGCACTTGGCCAATTGATTTGTAAAAGTCACAAGAAAATCTGTGATAGTGTAATTACACCTTAAGGCACATGTTCCTCATCACAGGCTCAGGTCACAAAACTGTAAGTTCACCAGGTGAAAGACTGCTGAATTTGTGGTCTTAAATTTGAAATCCATATTCACAGATCGGGATTTGTTGATTTTTGCACCCCATGTTCCACTTACTGAAGAAGCAAATTCTAGCACCCCATGCTCCACTTCCTGAAGAAGCGTCTCTCCTAATATATCATTTTCATTTTAGCAAGTGTAGGGTTTGGGGTGGGAACATTCAAACACCTTGAAATTTTGGTTTTCAATAAACCTTTACATGGCCATTCCCATCGTGGAGACACTCATAAATAAAATAATATGTATTTAATGGGGATTTAAGGACGACACTTACTCTACATGGAAAAATAATTTCCAGGCAGACAAAAAATTGAATTGTATCTCAGTTACCACACCCTCCAAAATTGTCATGATACAAGGTGAATGCATGTATGAAGCTCTAGATAAAAAACAGGAAACTTGACATTTATTGCCATTTTTGCAGAGTCCAAATTTGTCTGAAATTATAAATAGCACCTATCATCCTCTGAACTCAAAAGAATATGCAGGCAGGGTTGACAACAACGTGTCATATCTTGAATGACTGGTCTGTCTGAAGCACATGTATACATTTTACATCCTTCAAAGGGAGCAAAAAGGATGCCAGGGCAACTCTTCTGTATACCGTCTGGTTGCTGAAGGACACTGATTTTGTCCTCCAGGACTTCTGTTTGTTGTGAGTTTAGTGCCTGCTGCAAACTGGATTTTAGTGTTAAAAGTGGAAATACACTAGTATTACAATAGTAGGCTTCCCACCCACACTCCTAGTCTCAGAGCCCAAGTTTAGTTTGGCTGAAGACCTTTGCCATCTTATATTTTCCCCTGAGACCTTGCATTTTGGTCTATTTGCAGTAGAGCAAACAGAAATTGCTGCAAATGTAGGTAGGTAAGGGTCTGGGAACCTTTACTCCATTGATCAGAGAGAAACCAGGAGGGACTTAGGGTTTCTGGTACCCTTACGCTGGTGAATCCTTCAAAGCTGCACCCTTACCCAGCCTTCCTCAGAACACTGCTGGACTTGCAATAGGATACTGGGTGGACTAAACCTGCTGCACTTGGCATCTGTGACCTGTAAGAACAACCTGACAAGGTTGAAATCCCCTTCCACTTGAAATCCAAAGACAGCTTTGAAGAGGACCTTACTACTGCGGCGATCAGGCTGTTTCTGTGCCGATTGGGCTGTTGCTCAAGTGTGGAGTGGGAGTGGTTACCCTGTATGCCAGAGGGGGACACGGGAAGGACAAGGATTATAGCCTGGTTGATGCTGCTGTTGAGCAGAGAGGCCGCCATGTGAGCCTAAGCTCTGACTGTGGATCAGAAGCTGTCCAGCCCCACCCCAGCTTGTGGGAAGAATCAAAGGGAACTTACTGTTGCATTGAGGAAGCACCAAGAACACCCAGCTGCAGCTCCTACAGATCTGTGTTACTCACTGAAGGCAGCCACTGCATCTTCCGTGTCCATGAGTGAGATGCTCTTGGAAACCCCGATCGTGCAATTCCTACTGGGGTGGGAATGACTGATCAAAGGCTCAGGAGGGACTTGTCAGCCAGATAGCGTTTTGGTGCTGGAACACTTTTGACTTTTCTAAGAGAGTCAGAGTGGGACTCAGACTCGGATTGACGTATTTCACTTTGCGTTTGTATATAAATGCTGCTTTTGTAATTAAAGACAGTATATGACTGGACAGTCATTACTGCTATTGAATCGTACCTTAAGCTGTGAACCTGTGTCCACCACCCTTTATCTACCTGCCCCCTAGAAGCCTTGGACTGCTCGACCCATGCTACAACTGAGAGTCAAGTGCTGGATGGGTACAGCCGCTCAGGATCAATATTAGGTCGGGCCCTGGGACATCAGGAGTAAAAGGTCTCAACCCGCATGTTTGGGCCCAGTAGCACTTGCTTACCCCGTGGCCCTCTGAAAGGGGTTCTGAAAAAGACTTTCAAATATTTATTTCAGGGTGCTGCTTCACTTTAGATTTAGGTTTAATGCTACTGATAATGAAAAGAGACATGCATACATAATGTATACATACGTCTAAGGTGATAAACAGTCCTGTTGGTTGATTTATTTTTTCAATCATATTGGCTGTTGCAGAGTGATGTGGTTTTTCAAGTTAGTTATTCTATATTGTTGTGACAGCATGCCCATTCACCTTTTCACAATTTTTAAATAACATACAGCAACATAGTGCTGTTCTGCTCAGACCCACACCTTCCAAATGCCTCTATAAACTTGTCAACACTTCCACAGTTTCCAATTGCACACCCTGGTAACACTATGATAATCCCTAGCTAACCTACTCAACAGCTCTTCCAATTTCTTCCTACAGTAGTTGCTTCCAAAAATATTAGGAGGTGTATACGTAAAGAGAACTACATCTATGTGTGTGAAAAATACATTGAAGCGCAGGTTTACAATGAGACCATATCAACTTTAGAAGTTCATGTAGTGATCATGTTGACACTCGGAGAGTATTTCCACAGCATGGAGAGAAGGACTGCCATAAGGAAACCCATCTTTTTGCTGTATTCTGGACATCTGCTAATTTCAGTTTTGCTGTGGCCGAAGCCTGCTAAACCAGCTTCGTCACATATGTTCTGTTTAAAGATAGGTGTGTTTATTTTCAAATTGTCTATGTGCAGGTCTCCTGGCCAGCTGCACCGAATACAGCTATTGGATGTAGGAGTGAAGAAGATATTTGTCTAACTTCTAAAACATAACAATATTTTAGATTGCATGCTTTCACAGCAGCCTATGCAGCAGGATATGTTTACTGGTGAATACAATGTAATATGACATTCCATTTATAACTAAGTGTTACAAAACCAAATACGTAGTCTATACATAGCCTGCACTGAAAAGGCCAGTGGTGAATCTAGATTCCACTTACAATTGCCATTAAGGCAGTTATGACACATGAAATGTAGTCTACCTGAGCTCAAATGTGGTGCATTCCATTGACATACACACTTTTGTCTGGAATTGCAATCATTCCACACCTTTTAATGGTGCTGCTATCAAGATTCCAATTCCGAGTATTGGCCAAACTATGCCTGGAGGCTGGAGAACCCTTGGACCTACTATGTGCCTACTATATGGTAGATCTGTGATTGAACAGAACCTGTAGCACTATTCCCTATTTAGAAGGGAGGGCGGCTGAAGAGCCACAGTGCAGCAAGGCCCTGCATGAGCATCGCAATTGGGGTGTGAAATATTAATTACATGATGGGGTTAGAGTTATATTTGCTGATCTAGCCACATCTGGCCAATTTCAGGGACAAACTTCAAGGGGATTCGGTTTCATACTGTAATCGTAACTTCACTTTAACTTTGGTGTCCTAGGGGAATTTTTGATTTGTTTTCAATATAAGTTACCATTATGTAAGTCGAATTAACCGTAACCAGGGCCACTGGCATTATGTGATTGTGCGGCCATGGCGATTTTCCCATAATTATAGATTTGCAGCATTTGCCACATAATCCATCGTCTGCTGCATAACCTTCAGATTTTAACAAAGACAAAACTTTACTAGCTCAAACGGTTCAAAAGTTACTAAAAATGCAGCGAAGTGTGTTGACGTGCAGTGGAAGGCCCTTTAAAAAGGTTGACTAGTTACATTTTTGTTGCTTATTGCCATATTTTGGTATTAAACTGGTACTAATGAGGTGCGCCCAATGCCCAGACTGTGTCAACAAGTTTTGCAAGGACAAAATAATGAAGTAATGCTATCACAGAATGTGTGCATTATGCAGCATAATTTGCCTATTCTTGCCACATAATTTACTGAATCCTGCCTCATAATTTGACCCTCCTCTGCCACATAATTCCAGTGGCTCTGACCAAAACTTACCATTAAAAATGTTTTCAGTGCATGTTGCTTTTTTCAAAGTTCTGTCATACCGCTGCTACCATCCAATACTGATTGCGCATGGCCGCAGCCGTGATTGGCAGCAGGGCAAGGCCATTGGCCATGTACTACAATCAAACTCTTGTGCATCAAACCTCACTATGCACAACCATGTGCAGTGGCGTTGGCCACAGGCTGTATAACCAACCTCGCTCACACCCAACTGCTGCTGCCCTTATGCCACCAAACCAGCTGAATATGGCATCCAGCAGTGCACCTCAAACTCTGAGTTCATGGCTTGGCCTGCAGCCAGGCCTCATGCTAGCCTTTGTGCCACCAAACCAGATGCATATGGCTGGGGCCATGCATAGTGGAACAGCTCTGTATGGCCTTTGGCCATGAACAGTGGGCTCTGGGCAGGACTGCAGCCAGCCCTGTGGTCCATATGCTCACTGTGCATTGTCTTAGCCAAGCATAGTTGGACTGTGATTTTTTAAATTAAAAATAGAATATCAACATTTTCAAACTATTTGTGGCTCTAACCCTTGAATTTTCTTCAGACCTGCTACTGAATCCGCAAATCCTGCAAGAAAAACCGGGGCTTTTTGTGTATTTTCACGTGTGGGTTGTATTTTCACCTCAGTAGGACCACCACATCCTCTGTGGGAAAAGAGGATGTTAGCCCAGCAACCCTTATACTGCCTCTATTACTCTTTCAGAATGCAATCTTCGGTGCCTTGCAAGCAGTAATAGCTACTGCAACATTATTAGGTCTCACCTGTAGATAGCTATAGCTTCTTGGTTTTAAAAAAAACCAAATCATACATAATTTACATATGTAGATAGCCTCTTGGTGAGCGCCTTCATCCACGTGATGGCACAAAGGCTGTGCACATTGCCCACCTATACCTAGAAATAGTACCTTTCTCTTCAGTGAAAGTGCGCTTTTTGTTTCATTTATTTTTTACATTAAGTTGGTTGCCCAGTTAGATGATGATTTATTTCCCATTTGTTTTTAGGTCTTAGCTTTGAGATAGCTTTATCATCTCGCCAGACTGTTGTTTTCCAAACTAAATTATACAAACTGCACAGATAGAACAGGCTTTTTGTCAGTGTGCTTCATGCATTGGTCTGTTAAATTGTCATTCACATTTTACTCCAGCCAGTTGCAGCATACTGCATGGCCCAATGAGTCAGCCCACTTTATCCACTGGCTCCCTTTACTTTGAACATTCAACTCAATCTAAAAACAGTTACTTTCACTTCTTTGGCAAAGCTAGTTCAAACTGTGCTTTATTTTACTTATTATATTAACTTTAAATCTTGGGTATTTATTTTTCCTGTTCTTTGGTTGCTCACTTGGATGGTGAATTAATTTCTGTTTTCTTTTTACAGTTGTTTTAATAAAGTGTTTGTGACATTGCAACATGGTAGCTGTCTGCAATTTGAGTGCTTGATGTATTCTTGTTCCTCCACAAGTAATAATAATAAAATACATGCACAACTGAAAGGCTTGTATTTTAGAACACTTCACTCATAAAGAGACCAACTCGGTGAATGTTCTTTAATTTTAAATGTTTTATTACAAGTATATGGCAGGCATGCTTATTTGGCTGAATGTTTTTTTACATTTATTTTGTGGCATATGGTGGCATTAAAAATAATTGACCATTATACCAGGGAAGATGAGACCTATTGGTTTTGCAAATGCCTTTTTAAAGTTGTTTTACAAAAAGTGTATAAGTTACATAGCAATTCCCTGTGATCGGACTGTTCGGTTATGTGGTAGTTTGTAGGAGTTGTAAGTTCTTCTCAGGGTGAAGCCACAAACAAACCCTAAATTAACCTGGGCTCAACCCTCGGATAGCTTGGCACAGAGCAGTCGGGCTAAACTCAGAGGCAATGTGTAAAGTATTTGTGCAACCCTTTAAACAATAACATAGTGAAAACACACCACCAAAGAATCCCACACCAGTTCAGAAATATAGACAAATTTTTAATAAATAAAACAAGACTAAAACAACAAACATCCAATCAGTAGAACCGGAGATATGCAGGTTTAAAGGTTTTAGTAAAAGCAGTGCCAAAAAGTACACCATGCCAACTGTGGATATCTGGTCGCACTGGACCGCAACAAAGTCACAAGTTTAGGCCAACCGCAATGGAGCACGGGCTGGCTCCAGGGGCCCAGTTAGACCCACTGAACAAAGTACCTTAATCCTGGTTTGCGAAGTGGTGTGAGGATCTGTGTCAAAGATGTGATGCACAGCCGAGGCGTTGAGTCAGTTCTGAGGCGCTGCGATGCGGAGTCCAGCATCGTTGTCAAGGCTGGCCTTGACAGGGGATGAGAGTGCCTGCGCCGAGGAGGCATTGCACAGCCGCAGTTCCGATGAGGCGACGGGCAGAAATGCAAAGCGAGTCTTTGCAGCGGTACCGATCCATGCAGCAGCGGTGATGTCGGTTCTGCTCGTGGATGCACCTCACAGCAGAGGAGATGTCAGTTCTGCTGGATCCACAGAGACTGGCAGAGCACCTTAGCCCCACTTTCAAGGGTCCAAGACTGAGGTTGCACCTCTTGGCAGGGTAGACTCACAAATGGCAGAGTCCAGGTCCTGGGTTCAATGTTCCCTTAAATTCTAGTCAGGAGGCCAGCCAACTAGCCCTTGAAGTCAATATGTGGTCCTGGGTTCAACAGCTGCAGGTCCAGTCCTTCTCACCCAGGCAGGATGGCAGCAGGCAGCCGCTCTTCAGAGCAGCAGTCCAGCAGAGTGGCAGTCCTTTCAGCAGCACAGCAGTCCTTCTTCCTGTCAGAGTATCCACAGGTCCAGGAGTGTACTGAAGAGTTTGTGTCTAAGGTCCAATATTTATACCTGGGGCCCTTCCTCTGGAAGGTGGGAAAAGTTTCTAGAAATTCCCTTTGAAGACCCCAGGCATCCTGCTTTCCCTGTCACGGCTCAAGACTAACTACAGGGGGTATGCAGTTATTTGTGTGGAGGCAGAATACAGCCTATTCAAGTGGAACTAGGGCTGGGCCCAGCTCCACCTTCCCATCCTGCCAGTGATAGCCCAACAAGGCACATCTAAGCTCTCTATTGTGTGTGGCTGTCTAGGAAGAATACACAAAGCCCAACTATCAGCTACACCCAGTCATGTGATTAGAGACAGGCTACAGGAACTAATTGGCTAAGGTAGGAAAATGACAACTTTCTAAAAGTGGCAGTTTCAGAATTGTAATTAAAAATCCGACTTTACCGTAACAGAGGATGTTTCATTACCATTCCAAAGACACCAAATATGAACTGGTTACCTGGTCCCATTTGAAAATTACAGCTTATTAAATGAAATAAAGTAACTCCAATGTTATCCTATGGGAGAGGTAAGCATTCCAGTAGTGAAAAATGAATTTAAGAGTTTTTTACTACTAAGACATGTAAAACTTAAAAGTACATGTCCATCTTTTTAAATACATTGCACCCTGCCCTATGGGCTGTCCATGGCCTACCCTAAGGTTGACTTACATGTATTAAAAAGGAAGGTTTGGGCCTGGCAAAAGGTTTGGTTTGCCAGTTGGAAATGGCAGTTGAAAACTGAGCACACAGGCTTCAATGTTCAGGCCTGGTTAAAGGGCTACTTAAGTGGGTGGAACAATAAGTGCTGCAGGCCTACTTGTAGCATTTAATTTAGAGGCCCTGGGGACATGTAGTACCACTTTTCTAGGGAATTATAAGTAAATTAAATATGCCATTTGGGGATAGGCCAATCTTACCATGTTTTAAGTAATGGGCACATGCACTTTAGCACTGGTTAGCAGTGGTAAAGTGTGTAGAGTCCTAAGGCCAGCAAATACGAGATCAGCAAATATGAATGAGGAAGGCAACAAGTTTGAGGGTAGACCACCCTAAGGCTGACAGGTCTAGCATAGGTTATTTTTGTCTCCTTCATAAAATAATATTAAAATTCATGAGGCAAGTGAGAGCCTTGTTGTTTAAAAACATCACTAGCTATATAACCACATCAGTGATTTTTTTTTAATTTAAAATTTTTTATGCAAGCATATGACAGCCATGTTTAGGCGTTAGCTTGTTTTCTTTTTTCCCTTTTATTTTTGGGGCACATGAAGGCAATCATTTTTTTAATTTTTAATTAACCATTGCACCAGCTTGCCAAGGTCAAACCCATTGGCTTTGACACTGCTTGTTTTATATTTGCTGCCAGACAATCAGACTGCCTGGATTCTCGAGTCCTCAGAGTATCCCCATATTCCACATTGTGCATAGGTAAAAAATACTGTCTCATCTTATCAGATTTGTTTATATTTTACAAGGAAAATATCCTTCTTGTAAACAAGGCGTCTTATTCTCAAATGATCTTCAAACTAATGATAAGATATGCAAACGTCTTTCTCAGATTGACCCTTTAAGCCTTTCTGACACCTTTTTGCATGGCTTATTTCTCAATAAGTACTGAACAGATTACACCAAACCAAGTAAAAGCACTTCTCTTAGAAAAGGTCCAGTTTAATACCATGTTTTGTGCAATGCCATTCACTGCCTTGAGCTGCAGAACAAAGTTTTGGTGTTCCACCTGTGCATTGTAGAGCTAACCATAGCTTGTGAATTTCAGTGGTTTTTTAGGATTTGTTTTATAACCATAACTTCATTTTAACTGTGTTTTTTAAGTGAATATATTCACTGAAAAAACAAGGTGAAAGTAGACTTACGGCTAGGAATGGTTAAAACACCTTAGCATATATTTAAAACATCTCTGAAATTCATTTATTCATGTACTTATCATTTGTAATCAGCAAATATATTTTGATTGTTTCCATTCCGGATAATGTTTTATATTTAATACACACATTTGAGCACTGTAACAGGCAGAATTGAAACACACCTCTTTCAATAATGCAAAGCATTTTCTCTATGGTTTCAGTTAGGAATAACTTCAAAAAATATTCACTAACTAGTGAAAAATGTAACGGGTGTATCTGCACGAATTACAGGGGGGATGTGTGCCAAGTGAGGATTCGTCATACACATCACAGAAACACTGCTGCTCATGTGCAAACAGAGGTGCAAGCATTTGCACAAACCAATTTCTGCACAGGTGCACATTGTTCATGATACAGATCCAGCTGTATACTTATGGGCACTGACACTGGGAGGACCATAGGGCTGTTCGTCCAGTTATTAAAGGATATTCCTTGCACAGATACTCATAGACATTGTAAATGTCTGCATAACTCACTGGGGACAAGCAAACCTGTTGCTCCATGTCTTTTTGCATGGGACAGCCCTCATATTGAAGCTGGCCTCGGCCTTACGGCTTTTGCAAGTGTGCATTCCATGACCTCCCGTAAAAGAAGGCCTGGGACATTCCCTCACACTAGACGGGGGTGCAGCCTGTAACTGTGCCCTCTCATAGAGGTTATTGAGAGTGTATGGGACCCTCCATGCCTCCAGTTTATAAACTGCTTTTCAGGGGCTATATTATGTATATGGTGCACTTTCCCTGTTTGCGCCTGGTGCACCTTTAAAAAGGCGGGCTGGGCGCAAACAGGGAAAGTACACCCTATTACATTGAATGCGCTGCCCTCAGGGCACCCGCGAACTCGTGCTGCCCTGGGGGCAGTGCATTCATGTAAAAAACGGAGCGACCTTGAAGCAGCCGCTCCGTGTTTCACTATGAAGGCAGCAACCCACCTGCATTTTTAAAGGGGATTAGAGATCTCCTTGCAGGCGGGTGCAGTGAGTGACTTGCACCCACTTGCAAGGGGATGCCTGGGAGTCCATAGGACCCCCTTTACCCTTCCAGAGGGCTGCTATCAGGGGGCGCAATGATAGTGCACCACATTTTAGGTGGTGCACTGTCAGTGCGCCCCCAGACCGCTTCTTTGCCTCTGTGCCTGCATCTATAATACGGCACGGGCACAGAGGCAAAGGGATTCCCTCTTTTGCATGGGTCAACGCCCCATGCAAATGAGGGAACGCCTTCTTGAGAAAGCGGTGGCCTATATGTGCACCAGTGCTTTCAATATTACAGAAGGGGCCGCACAAGTGTCTGCGGCCCCTTTTGTAATACCAAAGTGCCCCTGGGGTGCGCAAGGCAGAAGCAAACACCTGTTGCGCCCCATCTTTCTTTGTGTAATACGGCCCCTGGTGTGCAAAAGATTTGACACATCGAGGTGATATATAATCATGTGTATTGCTCCTCTCCCTGGAATCCCTTGGAACCATCTTTTCATAAACGTGCCCCCATGCAAAAAAGATTCCTACATTTGCATGGGGCCATGCCCATATGTAAGTAAGCCTGCTCTGCAAGAGCCTGTATGCATTCATTATTACAGAAGGGGGACTTTTGCCATTTTTTAGGAGGAATCTGCACCCACTGCATGTCTCAGAGTGAAGGAGGCACAAGAGACACAGTTTTGATCACCTAGGTCGATCTGTACCACATGTCTTAAATAAAACAAAACTGATTTATAATGTACACCCACCCCCCTTTGGAAAGAGAATAGGGACCTGCAACTACTTCTCCCCTTCCTCCAGGGCATTCCAAACCTGCCCTCTCCCCAAGACTGATGTGTATAGTCTGCTTCATTCGCTATACATATGTGATCATTGCTATCATTATAAATTGATTCCCCTATATTGCATATGCAAATGATATGTTGCCAAATATAAACTCAGTGACCAGCTCTGTTGTCTATGGTGAAATATTTAATTTACGATCGAACTTTTAAGGGTATAGCCACACTCCTGAAGGCCAAGAGATGCTGAATAAAACACATAGAAGAAAGTGATGGAGACTAAACTTTTTCCACATCCAAGGTTCTCTTTTCAAGCAGTGCTTTGCTTATTATGAGCTACTGCTTAATAAATAGTATATGACAAGCCTGTAATATCAAAACCAAGGACCCATTCCATAGTCTGACACTTTACTGACCTGTGTGTTCCATGTAGCAGGGGTAAATTCTGAATCTGATTCAAGGCTAATCCGATTTGCTCGGGGAATGGATTTTCACCAGGACTGACAGACATGAAACACAGATGTGCATACAAATAAACAAATTCAATAATGCAAAGTGCATTTGTCGTACAGTGAGGCAAACTGGCTTCCTAATCGTTATGCATCAGACATGAAATGAGATTATTGGCTGGGCCAGATTCCAAAAAGAGATCTTTTGTGGCAGTGTTGATTCATTTTTAGTGTAATACTGTAACCAAGATTAACAGGGATCAGGAATATCGATATGCAAACTTTGTAATTTGGATAACAATTCTTGATGCTGTTTCAAATTATAGCCAAATTCTGAAGTGACTCTGGGGTGATGATTTCCTTTGCCACATTAGGTTTCTTGCCTTTATTATTAGGTTGACCGTTAGCCGAGACCTTTTCATTGTACTAAAATTATATCTATATAATATACTGATAGGGGCTTGTTGTGTCATTCACATTTTTCTTTCACCCACTACAGCATACGGGGCAATGATCCAGCCCACTTCAGCCTTTGCCTAACTTCACTGTGAGCAACGGCCATTTTACGCATTCTACTCTTACGCAAAGAGCGCATCTGCAAAAAGTGGTTCCCTTCAGAAGCAGGTGCTACTATTGCAAGGTGTGTTTTGAGAGTTCCAATAAATATTTTGCTTTTAGCCAGTGCTTATTTTTATACTGGTGAGGGCCTGGTTAGCTCCTCAATAATAAAGTATTACAAAAACCATGACAAGACAAAACAATCATTGACAAAGCCAAAAGGGTGACAGCTAGCACCAGACCTATTGACTTTGCCAGTGCTTGCTTCTAGTTGTATTTGGTTATTGCACAGGGCACAAACAGCTGTGATTTTATTGGCGCTTGAACCATGAGTTTCTTCATGAGCTTTTGTATCAACATCAGTTGCTACTACAAAAGCATACAGTTTAAAACTAGATTTTTACTTGGATACCACACAGTGTGACGATTAATCATATGAAGTGGCTCAGACCAGTGGCGTAGCTAGCCCTTTGGCCGCCCGTGGCGGGTCCCTGTGTTTGCGGCCCCGCGGTGGCCGCATTGAAGGGGGGCGAGATTCCTCCGTTTGACCCGCGGCGATTGCTGCCCCGAGACAGCAGGTAAGAGAGGGGGGCTTCCCCCTTGCTACACCACTGGCTCAGACATAAAGGTCCGATTAGGATTAGAATGGATTTTGATGCAGAGATATCGGGAGGTCGGAATTTACGATTCAGTCTGGTTTCTCCAGGTCTAAATACGCCTATTCCGAGTTAATGCCAAAGGAATGATGTGTGAAGCCGTTTTTGCAGGTGGAATCCCACATGGTATTCCCTTTTCAACTTGTAGTAACACTTTCATGTACCACCTGCTGTGAGTAATCTGGGTGCTACAGCAACAGGCAACTGAACTGGCAAGCGGGCAAATATTAAAGCCAGGCAGTGCATTCAAACAAGATGATACCAGCCAAAAAAGGTAGAACCATTAAAATAATAAGAGTTCAATTATGATAGAATCCACAAGGCATATATAATTAGTGTTAAACTAATGAAAATTATTTAAGAGCACCATTGTCAACAGATTTCAGCAGAACTCTCACACAAAATGTTGATTTTGAGTGGCAGTTTGCAAGTGCATCTCTTTTATAAATATCATAGAATTGTTTTAAGTCGTTTTTACCATCAGTAAGGAGAATTCATAAGAAACTTTGCAAGAAAGCGATGGGTTAGATTGAAGTATATTAATGAATGAAGATACCAAAAACAAAGTGCAAAACACAGAAAGGAGGAAGATTTGAGCAGGATGTGAAAACCCAACTTACTGCACTGGCAACAGTTTCTTATGCATGTCTAGAATTTTTTCCTTTGCCCCTAAAATAGCCAACTGCTTCACCGCTGGCTGTTTGTTTGTGATCTATTGAGTGCTAAAATGACAGTTGTAATATCAGTGAAACCTTGCAGTCACCCTTTCAATTCCCGTATGTATTAGGCAACCTTCCACCATTACCATGTGGAATCATTCAGACCGAATATAGAGCCCGAATACGAGTTTGGCGTTGTGGGAGCGAGCCGCCATGCCACCACCCCGCTCCCACACCACCAAACAGGGCCTCTGTCTGACCGACAGATAACAAGTATTATCGTGGTTTGGCGGGTGGTGTGGCTGTCCCACAGCTGTGCAGTTTAAAGGCTCATATGTGAGCCTTAAACCGCACCGCCACTGGACCGCCAGTGCACGTTCCTGCAAAGCATGGACTGTGCAGTCCATGTCATGCAGGAATGGGGTGCATGCACACAGGGGGGCACAGCATGTGCCCACCTGCTTGCACCCCCATGCACAGAGCCAAGAGGGGGCCCTATAGACCCCTTTCTTTCCTCACCGCTAGCAGTCTCGTGGAGTAAGAACATCCTTGAGACCACTAGCGGTGAAGTAGGTTGTAATATGCTTGGTGGTGTTGCAGGGCACCACCAAGCATATTGCAGCCCTCAGACCGCCGCGCCACCGCCAGGGATCCTGATATCTGGCGGTTGCAGTGGTGCCATGGCGGTCCGACCACCCAAGTTGTAATCCGGCGGTCGGACCGCCGGTGCAGCGTTGACCGAACCGTCACCAATGCGCCACGTGAGCTTGGCGGTCCTCGGTCCGTCAAACTCATAATTAGGCCCATGGTGGGTTATAATCAGGGCCCCTTGAATTATGCATTTTTCTGATAATTATGGATGCACAACAGTTCCCAAATAGTCGACCATCGGCTGCACAATTTGCAGATCTCAACCCAAAAAAAATTGTAGCTGAAACAGATCAAATTTTACTAAAATATAGAACCACACCTGGCACTAGGCAGTGGCAGACTATGTACACAGGTTAACTGCTCACTATTCCTTTGTTGATTGCTGCACTCAGGTGTTAACCTGGTACTAATGAGGTGAAACATTTGCCCAGTTCGTATTAATACACGCTAAAATGACAAAATAGTGAAATACTATTACAGAATGTGCCATATTATTTCACAAAATGTTCTTCATTTCTTTGCATATAATTTAGTGAACCTGCGGTATACGTTGTTCCTTCATTGATGCATAATTCCAGGTGTAATATTAATGTAAGGGAAAAAGGGCCAGATGTACAACCATTAATTTTAGCAAGTCGCATATTGCGCCGTATTGCGACTCGCAATTTGTGATTCACTAAAGTGATTGTACAACAGTGTCTCAGACACTGTTTTCGATTCCCAATGGGGTCGCAAATTGCATGACTCATCAATATTCATGAGGCATGCGCAATTTGCAACCCCATTGGGAATGGCTAGCACTCACAGGGATGGTGGCCTGCTGGTGTCAGCAGACCACCATATCTGTGACTGCATTTTAAATAAAGCAGTTCTTTTTTTTTTTTTTTAAATGCAGCCCGTTTTCCTTAAAGGAAAACGGGCTGCATTTAAAACATTTAAAAAAGAAAAATGAAACTTTTCAGTTTCATTTTTTTAAGGGCAGGCAGTGGTCCCTGGGACACTTTCTGCTCTTAAAAAATATTTTCGCACACACTCACAAAGGGGAAGGGGTCCCCTGGGGACCCCTTCCCATTTGCGAGTGGTTTACCACCTACTTGGAGTAGGTGGTAAACTGCGAGTGTTTTGCAACCTCAAATGCGGTTGCAAAACAATAGTACATGGCATTGAGACTCGCATATTAGGAAGGGACGCCCCTTCCTATTAGCGAGAGTCGCAAACGCTATTTTGCGAGTCAGGACCCTTTTTTGCGGTCTCAAACGGGCCGATCTCCCGTTTGCGAGCGCAATCTGGCCCTCTGTATCCATGGCGTACATAATAAGTATATTGCAGGTCACCAAGGAATTCCATAACCATATAGAGGAACAAGGACAAAGGCTGAGTTCCTTGATATATGGAACTCCGAGATGGCTTGCAATATCTTTATCATTTACGACAGGAGGTGCTTTATCCCATATAATACATGGTCATACCATCCCCTTTACCACAAACCACTTAAAACCTTGGTGCGTAGCTCTTTCATATGAAAGAACTAGCATGTTTGCAAACATGAAGAATAAAAGTAAAACCTTTAGTACAAAATTAAACACATCAAAAACATGTTAGATATTTGTTGCAAACAGATATAAGAAACAGTTCAATACAAGTCAGTTTAAAAAAAAAAAAAGAGTAGCTAGGGAACATGTTGAAACATAAGGTAAAACTGTAGCTTTTCTCGAGTGCAAAAACTAAAAACATTCTCTCTGCTTGTCATTGTAGGCTGTTAAAATAAAGCAGAAGATAGAAAAGCAACTTTCCTCTGTTGCTTCAAAAAGCTGCTTTAATTATGCTCCATGACCTGACCTGCCTTTCACCTGGCCTCTGGCCCTGGCAGCAGGCATTGTGACATCAGAATTCGACTGTAATAACATTATAATAGTCCAGTTCTGACGTTTTTTCTTCACAATCGGTGACTTGGTGCGTCACAAGTCACCAGTTAGAAAACAAATTAGTAACTGCGGTTTTCACAGGGATTACAGAATCCCATGTATTATAAGACAAGTGAACAACCCTTTGTTGCAGAGCAGGTAAAAGGCTTACTCACCATGTAACTGACTTGATGACCCAAGTACACTGCACTCACCTCATACTGCCGATACCTCAAGGGGCACCAGCGCTCTTCTATAGCAGTCGTTCTCTCATTTTATAGGTTTCTGAGGGGTGTCGACTCTCCTTCATCTGCCCTTATCACAAGCGCTTTTTCTTGCCGCTCACATGGATAGTTTCGCCTTCAGAATATCACAAGCATTAAGACGAGTTGCACTTAAATGTATTTCAGATGGGGCTGATTTAGAATGTAAAAACAAGATTTTCAGTAACCTGTAGCAGCGACTACCACTATGGATTTTTATAATTTAATAATATATTTTGCTGGTTTGAATTTGCGTCGAGTTTTGAAGTGAATTCCCCTTTCTGCACTTTCAATGAGATTAGCTGCTGAGTTTCTGCTCTTTGGCACATCCCTGTTCCTATAACAGCGAAAACGTGTCACAAAATGTGTTTTATTTCAGAAAGAACATTTTAAGATGTTTTCTAATAAAGACAAAAACTGAGGTTTTGCTACCTGCAGTGCCTTCTGGCAAGACCGAGAAGATCTGTTACTTATGGTGCTAAAAACCTTACAGCTGGTAAAGAGGGACGCACACCGGGCAAATAGGCTTCATATGCGGCGATATTGAATAGGAATAACATTTCATTCTATAGCACGACCCTATGTCAAACAAGTATACATATTCTGGAAGTAAAACCAATGAAATTAGTAAAAATGCAAAACCCGTGCCCTATTTTGCCTCTTGCTTTAAATGTGGACCTGACGGTTAGTGTGTGTAAATATGTATACATTCCTGTGCATGAGTAACAACTTTATAGCGGCGCCTTCTGGATCAAAGTGTGGTTTTCCATGTAAAAGAAACTGTGAAATGTGTTGCATGGTAGTAAGAGGGTTTACAGAGAACACTCCTTTTTCTGTAAATTGTCGTATCTACTTACTGATTTAATGAGATCGAAGAAGTGACGGAGCTCTGTGCTCTTCAAAATGTTCCTGCATTTTATAAAGCTCAACAGTGGCACCCATCAAATAATGGCACAGTCTACTTTTGAACTGTTGAGGACTGCTTCTCCGGTGTATGGTAGTGGCTAAATATCGAGTTATAAAAATCATAGCCAGAATGTGTGTATGTGTATATATATATATATGTACTTCATAAGAAGAATTATGAATAAATACTGGAATATGATAAACAAAGATCCGGATATTGGAAACAATCTAAGTGACAACATTGGCATTTCTTTTAGAAAGTCCCCATCTTTAAAAGATAAATTGACTCGTAGTCACTTCACGAGATCACAAAAAGAAACATGGCTAACAGATCGCCAAAGAGGATTTAGGAAATGTGATGAGTGTAAAGCCTGCAAAATTGGTAGAAATGATCCAGCGCAATATTAGCCAACAACATTCATACACCATATACTCACTTGGGCCCATACATTCACACTACACTAATACTTACGCTGGGTGTCAGATGTACTATTTTATCAAAGTCCCTGCTACCAATTACCTTCTAATTGAAGAGTAATAACTTACCAATGGATCCTTTGCCAATTGGGAAATTTAAAATAAGTGACATTCAATATAGTTCATAATCCTAAAATAACCACTGAGTCAGGAAGTTTTAAATTGTTTATCTAAAGTTTTAGCAGAGTAAAATACAGAAAACACGGTACTTGATTGAAATACCCAAGAAAAAGCATAGAAATGATTTTGCTAATCAAATGACGGTGTTTAAGGAAGAGGAGAAGATAGAGACAGCAGCGCAACTAAAGGTTGCAGTATAATTACCTAAATGCGAGAACCAAGCCCCTTGGCCAAGGAGTTGGAAAAGATAGGACCCAGGAAGGATGAAGAGCAAAGACTTCTTCCAGGATCAGGACAGGACCGGTGACCTCTCTACAACGACGCCTGCGCCGTTCCCCTCTCTGATACTCGACTTCTCCTCGATTCTCACGTTCTAATGGACTCCGCCGCCCCCTCCTCAGGACCTCTTCTGGACAGGCATTCATTCTGCAATCGATCAGCTTAGCGGTCTGGAGCTCTTCCTGTCAGCATCTGCGCTCTCCTGTGCTTCGTGAAAAGCATGCTCTCATGGAATCTTGCTCTGACTAATTAACTAATACTATATTCTATTATACCCTTCTACGCCCATGTACCTCCCCTTAATGTTGCTAAAATATGGGACCACTACTTCTGATTGGGCAGGGACAGGGGGTGGATTCTCGCACCATATCGATTTGGCCTAAATTGTAAAGCCTATTGTCTTTACGTTCCCTCCCCTTCAGATTAATACATTCACTTTATTTCCCACCCGTCTCACGACAAATGTTATACATTTTACAGGGGAAAAGTATCATTTTTGTCCTCCGGAAACATGAAGTACAGCATCTTCGGCCAATGGGTCATGGCCTTGGAAGACATCCAAGTTGACTTCACTTGGCAGGCACACAGGACACATGCGCAGAACCATCTGTCTCTCGAGTTTCAAGTCACCAACCCAGGCCCAAGTTTACGAATTACTAAAAGTGCAAGAAGAAAATATTAAAATCGCAAATAAAAAGTTTCACTGTATACCCACTTTCCCTACTCTATTCCCAATTAATTATAATACTATCCTGCATTAGTAGCATTAAGAAAACGACAATTTAATAATGACATGAGAGCAAGCTGAAGCATGTGAAAACATTTAGCGGCCATTTTAGTGCACACTGCGCAGAAGCAGAAGTTTCCCACCAAGCAAAGAAAGACGTCACACCATGTGATCAGGTTGCGACATGCGCATTGAGGTTCCCGCGCTTTAGCGGACATTTTGGATTACAGACGAGCGTTCTTCATTAGTAAAACACATAAGCAAGCTTCTGTCCCTCTTGTGTTTGTGAATGCAAAGTTTAGTTTTGACAATACAAGTTTATAAATTAATACTATGAGGAAGATTGCGTACAAGCAAGTTTCATTTTTGAAACCTTGCTCCATCAATCCCCTCTCTGATGGCGTTTCTGAGCCATCAAAAACACTACCCTCAATCAGATGCCAACTTCTAGCAATTCGTTTCATTCTCATTTTTACATTTTCTGTTTTTCACATCCCCTTTCAACTTTTTGTATAAATCACTTCTCCATTCTTCAAGTTCTATTTCATCTAGTTTTCTCTTCTTTCCTTTTCCTGTCACTTTATATGTTCCATTCTTTCTACAGCATTTGCACCATATTGTTATTGCCAATATTATTATTGCTATCCCTGCTAGGGGTACTAATATTTGACCTATAAGTCCTTTCCCTATATTAGCAAACCAGGTTCCAATTGACGAGATACTATTTGTCAATCTTTCCCATACACTATCAACTTCCAGTGGTTTAAGTTCTTTCTCAAGTTTAGTTATGTTCTTAATATACGTTCCAATTTCTGCACTCTTATCAGGAATATAAGTGCAACAATGTTTCGACTTCAATAATTTACAGACTCCTCCCTCTTTTGCCAATAGAATGTCAAGAGCAAGTCGATTTTGCATTACCATAGATCTAATCGCAATCATCTCCGTATTAATCATTAGAAAACCTCCAGCAGTATCCGTTGATAAACGATCAACCACTGTAGACAATTTACATATTTTCCTTGAGTTCAGAATTATTCCCACTGAAGGTATCAATGCACCAAATATATCACCTACAATTTCTGAAAAACTAGCTCTTTTACTACGTATTAATTCATTATTGTTTTCATTGCTTCCAGTGTTTCTTTTTACGTGGTATATCTTCGGAAAAACTATTCCAAAATAACAACTTCCATACCACCGTGCAGGAAGCCTAAAGTAAGCCTTATTCCCACATACATAATAAATTCCAGGAAAAACTGAATCTGTTCCTCCTTTTAGTCCCCAACCTCCAAGAATTAAAAAATTTTGTTCACATTCACTGGTACCGATGAAAGCATTGTTATAATCAGTCTTTAACCTATGAAGACAAATTTTCCCTTTCTTTACGAAATCCAGAGCCATTGCAGCTTGAGCTTTACCAGGTGTATAACTCCCTTCCTTCTCCGCCCAAGGTGGCAACTGAGCCTTATGCTCTGAAGCTTTCTTTTGAAAATCATGTCTTCTATCTTCTACTAAATTCAAAAATATCTTTTCTTCTAGTAAAGAACATGTTAGATTGTGTCTATGTGCATGTGTTATGTCTATCGATTTCATTGTTAAGAAAAACTCTCCCATAAACTGTGCGTCTTGACTACTACGCACTGGGTTCATACTCTTGCGAATCGGAACCTCAGAAAATATCACATCTAAGTTTGAATAATAATACTGCAGTCTACCTGTTCTATAAAATAAACTTGTTAATACACTACATGAGATGCCATATGTCAGTGGTAAATGATGGTATGTTAATCCTTCCGCTACTGATTCAGGTAACTTCATACAGACATAACAATTACTAACTTCCATTGTGTCTACATACTGAAACAATAACTTTGTGAAAACATTTAAACTAGTGTCGTTATCAGCTATTTCATGATGAATTTCTGCCTCATCTTCTGCCATTAATTCTACTCTATTGCCCTTCATGTTTGCTGTCCTCCCTTTAGTTTCATTATTAATCTTCTTATCTATTATCATAAGGTAAGGAATTGCTACAATCAGGACTAACCATACTATAAGCACCAATACTAGACTACATATGCAGATTGCACAGCATCTCCTACAACAATTTCGTTTTGGTCTCCCAGTAACTCTATAGTCAGGCATTTTTCGACAAGGAAGTTTGCTCTTCTTATCTCTTCTTCTTTTCTTTAGATGATTCTTTTGTTTAGTCAGGGTGGTCTTGTTTCTTCTTCGTATGTTAGTTCTGCACTTGTTCCTTCGCCACCACTGTCACTTGACTCTGAGCTTTCAAAATCTTCAAGAATGATATAAGTCCAGTCAGGAGTCTTGAATTTGTTATTCACAAGTCTCAGTCTTTTACTTTTTATTTTTCCTGACTCTTTCTCTCGTTCAGTTTGACTTGTCACTTCAGGTACTTGTTCTGGATCTTCACTTCTGGTTGTTATGTGGTATTTTACTCTTTTAATGACACTTGGCCAATGATCTCCTTTTCTTGTCTTCTTGGTTGGCACTGTTTCTCTGTTTACGTCTTCAGAGATCTCGTTATTTTCACTGCTCAATACTGTTTTGTTTTCTTTTATTACTGCTTCTTTTGTTTGTTCTTTTTCAGGTCTGATTGGTTTCTCTTCAATAGCTCCACAATGACTTTCAAGATGTTGGCTTTGTTCCTTTTTATTTCTTTATGTTCATTTGTATTAACCCCTTTTTCTTTAGTGAATTCTTCTTGATCTAACTGCTTCTGATCAGGGCTTATTGCACTGTGAACTTCTGCAGCCTGACCGGATTCTTCTAAACCTGTCTTTCCCTGTTCAAAGTCTATTAAGTCTTCACTGTTTTGAGTCCAATTTTCTTTCCCTATCTGACCTTGCTCAGGTTCTCTTATTGTCTTTTCTTCTGGTACCTGAGCTGCTTCTTCTTCACCTATCTGATCTTCTTCTATTTCTTCCAATTTCGCTTCACTTCTTGTTCTGTGGTATACTTCAGGAACTTCTACCACTGGTATCCAATCCTGACTTGTGCTCGGTTGTTCTCCGTCAGCTTCTCTCGAACCTCTAGCCTGAGATTCCTCAGCTGGGCAACCTTCAGCTTCTTCAGTGATTGGTGTTGTCTGTGAATTCTCCTCTTCAGGGTCTGGTACTCTCTTTGTGTGGCTTACGTGAATCCAATTAGGAAATCTTGCACACTTCACTGCTGTATTGGTGGTCAATATAACTTGACAAGGTCTGCTCCACCTGGGTGATAAACACGTTTCTCTGGTGTGATTCTTCACTACCACCCAATCACCAGGATTCAGATCATGTTCTAGTTCAGGCTGCCTGGAAACTGCGTCTTCTCCAAACTGATGAGAGACAGAACGCACTAGGTCAGCTAATCCTTTGCAATAATCCAGAACCATATCATCAGATATATTTACTAATTTGTTTGTGGGAACATGTGTTTGTCTCATTGCTCTTCCCATCATTATTTCATGGGGGCTCAATCCTGTTGTTCTGTCAGGTATGCTTCTGATTCCCATCAAGACGAGTGGCAATGCGTCTGGCCACTCTAATGATGTTGATGCACACATTTTTCCCAATCTTGACTTTATAGTGCCATTCAATTGTTCAACCACTCCAGAAGCCTCTGGGCGATATGCACAGTGCAATTTCTGTTTTATTTGAAATGCTTCACATATTATCTGGATCACTTCGCTATTAAAGTGTTTTCCTCTATCTGATTCCAAAGATACTGGGAAACCAAACCTAGGTATGAGCTCACGTAACAACAGTTTTGCAACTGTAATACTGTCATTTCTCCTAGTAGGGTAAGCCTCCACCCACTTTGAAAACAGACACACTATGACTAGTACATATTTTAGTCCTCTGCATGGTGGTAACTGTATGAAGTCGAACTGGAGTCTTATAAATGGGCCCTCTGCCTTTCCAATCTTTCCAAACCTAATTATCGTTTTCCTGCCTGGATTATGCATTTGGCAAGTTAGACATCTCTGGCAAAGACTCTCTGCAACAGCCCTGAATTTGGGATTGTACCAATTTTGTCTGAACAGCCTAATCATTGCATCTCTCCCTATGTGTGTGTCTCCATGATGCATTCTAGCCATTTGTGAGAGTAAACAGTCTGGCATGACTGGTCTGCCATCTGCACTGATCCACACTTCATCTTCTCCTCTTTGGGAGCAACCCACTTTGATCCACAAATTTTTCTCACTTTCATCAACCTCATCTTGCAGTTTCTTCACCTCATTCCAAGTTTCAGGTGGCATATACAGCTTAAGTTGGCAGCTGATTCCCATTCTTTCCACCCTCTTATTGACTGACGTTCTGGTTTTGGCACAATGTTGAGCCACCAAGTCTGCATATCTGTTGCCGACTACCACCCAGTCATCTCCTGACTGGTGTGCGGCACATTTCACCACAGCCAATTCTTTTGGTGATTGTATTGCTTCTAGCAATTCCCTTACAAATTGTCCATTTTTAATGGGGGATCCTGAAGAAGTCATGAAATCCCTCTGCATCCACAGTTGGCCAAAATCATGCACAACCCCGTAACCATATTGACTATCTGTAAATATGGTCACTCTCTGATTCCTCCCAATTTTGCAAGCTTTTATCAAAGCAATCAATTCAGCTACTTGTGCAGATTTTACTCCTGGTAAATAGGATGCTTCGACTATTCCAGTTAATTCACATACCGCATAGGCAGCAGTTAGTTTACCATCTTCATGTCTTTGACATGAACCCTCGACAAATAGCTCCCTGTCTGGCTTTTTAAGAGGCTGTTCCTCTATGTCTGGGCGTGGTTTTGTACATAATTCTGTAATTTGTACACAATCATGTTCATCTTCTTCGTCATCTTTATTTGTTTCATGATATGGGTCCGGCAATAAAGTTGCTGGATTTATTATCGTACACCTTACCATGGTCACATTTTCAGCACCCATTATTATCCTCTCATATTTAGTCAGCCGACTAGGAGTAAGATGCTGAGTTCGTGTTCTTGTCAATAGAATCACAACTGCATGTGGAACATACACTTTTACAGGATGTCCCATCACAATTGACTCGCTTTGTTCAATGCTCAAACAAGTTGCTGCCACTGCTTTTAAGCATCCTGGCAACGCGGCTGCTACTGGGTCCAATGTAGCAGAAAAGTACGCTATAGGACGTCTGTCTAGTCCATGTCTCTGAGTTAGGACAGAAAGTGCACAATTTTCTCTCTCTTGACAGAATAATGCGAATTCTCTTTTATAATCAGGCATGCCTAAGGCAGTTGCTGAACAAAGTGCGTTTCTCAATTTTACAAAAGCTTCTACACTTTCATCCTCCCACTCAACAGGGTCCTTTGCTTTCTTTTTCGTCATGTTAATTAAGGGTTTAGCTAACATGGAAAAATTTGGTATCCATTGTCGACAGTAGCCTACTATTCCTAGGAACATCCGTACTTGTCTTTGGGTTACAGGCATTTGCATTCTCTTTATTAATTCTACTCTTTCAGACGTTACTCTTGTTTTTCCCCTCTCAATTTGGTGTCCCAGATATTTAACAGCTGTCCTGCAAAACTGTAACTTTTCAGGTGAGACTTTATGCCCTTCCTCAGCCAAAAGATTTAATAATGCTATGGAGTCAACAACACAGTCTTCTCTGGTGGTCGACGCCACCAATAAGTCGTCGATATATTGGACTAAGACTGAGCTTCCTGGCATCACTAGTTTTTCCAGGCACTTTTTCAGTATCTGGTTGAAGATGGAAGGACTTTCTGTGTACCCCTGAGGAACACGATTCCACACATAGACTTTGTTCTCAAATTTAAATGAGAAAAGATACTGGCTGTCTGGATGCAATGAAATTGAAAAGAATGCTTGACATAAATCAATTACTGTGAACCATCCTGCATTCCAAGGGATCTGGTATAGAATTACTGCAGGATTTGGTACTATGGGACAACATGGTTCCACAATCTTGTTTATTTTACGTAGGTCCTGAACAATCCTATATTTTCCACTAGGTTTCTTTAGTCCCATGATTGGTGAATTACATGGGCTACTCATTACTTCTTTTAGAATGTTCTGTTCTACCATTCGTTTTATTTCTTCAATGACTCCTGCTTTTACTTCTGCACTCATTTTGTACTGTCTGGTATTTGGGAAAATTGCACCTTCTTTTACCGTAATTTTAACTGGATCTTTGCCATAAGTCCTACTTCTTTTCCGGAGAAATCCCATACTATTGGGTTTACTGTACCTTTTAATTCTTCTGGTAACTCATCTCTTGTTATTAACGAAAACATTTCGTCTATTTCTGTACCTTGTTTTGCAACCATAATTTTATATACATGGTCCTCATCTTGTCTGAACTGCCACACCATCTGGCGTGCAGAAAATTGTACAGTTCATTTTGCACAATAAATCCCTACCTAATAAATTCACTGGGCTAGAATCACACACTACAAATTGGTGCATTTCTCTGAAGTTTCCTATTTTGACTTCCATTGGTTCTGTAAGAGGTGTTCTAATTCTTTGATTAGCTACCCCTACTACTTGGATATCTTCACCAGAGAGAGGAAGGTCTGGGATGTCTGCTGATCTCACCGTAGACCTGGTAGCACCAGTGTCTAAAAGGAAAGTAATATCATTACCTTTCACATTTCCTTCAACATATGGACCAGACTGATCTACCTGTAAGGATGCGCCAAGTACGCACTCCTTCTTCCCTCTCCTAGGCACCGTCATGAGTTGAATTCACAGTAATTGTCCTGCAAAAGAAATTGTGATGTCATATAATCATTCTTACCACTCCCTCTTGGGTATCCAATGTCTGTACCGTGCTTTGCTCTGCTTACATTACCCTGAACAGGTGGAGGTGGTAATTGACTCTGGGGATTTACACCCTGCTGTGAGTCATTCTGCGTCTGTGGATTTAAGTTTTGATTTGGGCCATTATTATTCCGAATCTTTTTACATTCGTCCTTCCAATGCCCCAATTTTCCGCATCCATGACAAGGAAATTTCTTTTAGCTTCTTCTCTACTCATTCGTCCTCTAAATTTTCCACCATTTCCCGTATCACCACTCGTTCCAGAATCTTTTCCTTGATTTTCACTCAGATTTTCCAAATTTATTCCCTGCTTCTCTGCCTTTTTCACCTGAGCCCACATCACCTTTTCTTGTAATTTCTTGTGTCTATCCTCAATATCGTCTCCACAATATTTTGCATACTTCCGAATCTCATCTATGGGCTTTCCCTGCCAACACAGCATGTGTTGTTTAATCATTTGGCAAATCTCTGGCTTCAGACCATAAACAAACCGATACACAAACTGACTCATGTTCTTGTCTCCAATGTCCTCGAATCCACTATACTGTTTAAACACCTGCAATAGACGCTCATAATAGGAATGTACTGTTTCACTGGCTTCTTGGGTGGTACGATCTATTTTCACCCAATCTGTTTCTTTCGGGGGTATTTTCCCTTTCAGCTATGTTATCACCTGCTGATACTTTTTATCACATCATTTGACGGGGCACCTGTTTTCGGATCTCTAGGATATTCATCACTAGGCCAATCGACTGTGATCTTACAATCTGTCCATAAATCGGCAGGTACCACTATGTCAAACAAACCATCTAAATCCTTCAACAATACCTTTGACACTTTCACAAACCTTTCAACCTGCTTGTACCATTCAATTGGTTTTTCTCTCAATTTTGGAAAATCATTCGTAAATGATAAAATATCCTGTCTGCTCCATGGGACATGTACATATCCTCCTCCCGCCACTTCTCGCATTGGATACATTTGATCTGCTTTTCCTGCTTCCTTCATCACATATTCTGATGCTGTTCTACTTGTTCGTGCTTCTTCCTTTTTCTTGGCCCACCTAGTTTTCCATTTATCTAGGTCTCCCCATTTTTGTAAAACTAACATTAATTCTCTTATTTGTAGTCTTTTTCCCGAGGCATTCATATTTTCTAAGTCTTTGTCTGAAAATTCTGCTCTATAGGGTTCTGTAGTACCTTTGATCTCCCTATTTCTATTCCCATCTGTAATGCTAAATTGGACAATTTTTCATGAAATAACCTCACATTTCTAGTGATATTCCTGCACAGGAATAATAATTCTTCTTCATCATAAGTATTTAATCGTTCTAGTCCTACATTTCCTGCTATTATTTCTTCTAATTCGACTTTTAATTTATGAATGTCCATTATTTTCGGAGGGGTGCACTGTTTAACTGACCCTTGCACCCATCGTTCTAAATCTTCAGGTGTTACTATGGTAGCACTTTTTGCTCCCGATGAAGTTACTAAACTTACATCTTTTGAACCTCCAGGTACATCTTTTCTTGGAGTACTATTTACAGAACCTCGAATAGGCAAGTCCATAAGTGATATTGTGGATTCACAGTCACTAAATTGATCTTCAATTATAACTGGAGCTTCAGGTATGGGATTACTCACAGGAGTAGGTGCAAGTATTGGTGGTGGACAATTTCCCCGAGTACCATATAATGGAACCACTGGACCAATTGTTACAGGTATGGTCAACGAATCAGGATGTACTTTTATCTGAGTTATTTTCTGTATTAATTCTGCTCTGGTCTTTTCTAGGGCTTCTTTTTCTTTGTCATGAAGTATTCTAGTCGGGGTAAATTCATGCATTACTTGTGGTACCATTGGAGTTTTTGGTGGTGCACTTGGAGTGCATCCACTTGTCCCTTCCTGATATGGTGGGGGATTTCTTAACATTTCTTCCATAAATTCGTCTTCAGACTCCTCATTTCTCATTAAATGTTTTGTCTTTTCTGTACATTTGCCTCCTGATTTCTCTCCTTCTGTGAATAATGGATACAGTCCCTCTGTAATCATTGCCCTTCTCCATTGTTTCATCTGACCTTCCCTAGACTCACGTTGATATCTGGGAAAAAATCCTGGATAACTTCTATTACTCCGAGGTCGATCCCGCTCAAATGCCTCGGTTTCCCATTCTTCTAGAGCTTCGTACTGAGTTAATCTAGGTCTGGGTTCTAAGTCATTCATCCTCAATCTCAAATTCTGAAGAATTCGCCCATTGAACGTGCCATTCTGGGGAAATGCTAATATTCCATAATTTTTGGTGTATTCTATCCAATTCTCCATCCATACACAAGTATGATAACCTCTCTCCATCATCATAAATGATGCTGGCGTTTTAGCTGGTGGAATAATAATTCCTTCTCTAGTTTTGATTGGTTTGTCCTTTTTAAAATAATTCTTAATCTTTTGTAAGAATGACATTTTTCTCCTTTCTCCGTACATTCTATCTAATCTTCTGTGTACAAAATTATATTCTGCAAAACCTAGGAATCTCCTATCCGGACGAGTTCCTGTTAAAGTCGGATTGCGTTTTACCATGCAATCTTTTATCCACTAAGATTTTTGCTGCTATAATTTCGACCAATCAAATGTCTGCTATCTTTTATTTCCGAGCCAATCCTTGCGCGGCCTTTTGGTGACGTTTCTCTGTCAACCCCTCCTTTACAATCTGCTCTTTTCTGTTCTCTCTGGTTTTAACCAATCCCAGCACGGCACCTGTGACGTCAATACTACTCCTGACTACTGACCCCTCCTTTACAAGGGTTTTCCACACCCGCTGTTTCAACAAACCACAGCGCGGTGTTTTGTGACGTCAGTACTACTCCTGACTACTGACCCCTCCTTTACAAGTGTCTCTCCACACCCGCTGTTTCAACCTACCACAGCGCGGCGTTTTGTGACGTCAGCTCCCTCTCCGGCAACTGACCCTCCCTTTACAAAAATTTACGCAAACTTATTTTCTCTATAAATCTTAATTAAATTTCAGTAACAACATAAAACATTCGCTATCATGCCAGTTTCCACTAATTTTGAAAAAGATAGTTTCTTCCACACTTTAGTAAAACCTTTCCGTTTACTAAAACATATGCTACGAGTAAAACACTTCCGTCTACTCTTCACGCAAGCTCCAGAAGTACCTGTTACTTCTCCAATGTTACCCTTACTAGGTGATATAACATCAAATTTTTATCAGCGTACCCTTTTTGCTATTACTCACACGCATAGAGTCCCTAACGAGTACTGAAAGTCCTGCTTAACTTCTCAGTACTATTTCTGCCTGACAGATAACCTCACTGCAGTATGGCTTCCACTTGCCACCCACTATTCTTTTTCCTACCCCGGGGTATTCTGGGCAACATATAACAAAACTCAAAAATAATCGGATGTTAGTTCATAAAAAAGAAATACAAATAAAATTCTCATTACCCAATTAACAAAGAGTAACAAAAACCGTCCTCTGCTTACCAGAAAACTGATCCAGCGCAATATTAGCCAACAACATTCATACACCATATACTCACTTGGGCCCATACATTCACACTACACTAATACTTACGCTGGGTGTCAGATGTACTCTTTTATCAAAGTCCCTGCTACCAATTACCTTCTGATTGAAGAGTAATAACTTACCAATGGATCCTTTGCCAATTGGGAAATTTAAAATGAGTGACATTCAATATAGTTCATAATCCTAAAATAACCACTGAGTCAGGAAGTTTTAAATTGTTTATCTAAAGTTTTAGCAGAGTAAAATACAGAAAACACGGTACTTGATTGAAATACCCAAGAAAAAGCATAGAAATTATTTTGCTAATCAAATGACGGTGTTTAAGGAAGAGGAGAAGATAGAGACAGCAGCGCAACTAAAGGTTGCAGTATAATTACCTAAATGCGAGAACCAAGCCCCTTGGCCAAGGAGTTGGAAAAGATAGGACCCAGGAAGGATGAAGAGCAAAGACTTTTTCCAGGATCAGGACAGGACCGGTGACCTCTCTACAACGACGCCTGCGCCGTTCCCCTCTCTGATACTCGACTTCTCCTCGATTCTCCCGTTCTAATGGACTCCGCCGCCCCCTCCTCAGGACCTCTTCTGGACAGGGATTCAGTCTGCAATCAATCAGCTTAGCGGTCTGGAGCTCTTCCTGTCAGCATCTCCGCTCTCCTGTGCTTCGTGAAAAGCATGCTCTCATGGAATCTTGCTCTGACTAATTAACTAATACTATATTCTATTATACCCTTCTACGCCCATGTACCTCCCCTTAATGTTGCTAAAATATGGGACCACTACTTCTGATTGGGCAGGGACAGGGGGTGGATTCTCGCACCATATCGATTTGGCCTAAATTGTAAAGCCTATTGTCTTTACGTTCCCCCCCCCTTCAGATTAATACATTCACTTTATTTCCCACCCGTCTCACGACAAATGTTATACATTTTACAGGGGAAAAGTATCATTTTTGTCCTCCGGAAACATGAAGTACAGCATCTTCGGCCAATGGGTCATGGCCTTGGAAGACGTCCAAGTTGACTTCACTTGGCAGGCACACAGGACACATGCGCAGAACCATCTGTCTCTCGAGTTTCAAGTCACCAACCCAGGCCCAAGTTTACAAATTACTAAAAGTGCAAGAAGAAAATATTAAAATCACAAATAAAAAGTTTCACTGTATACCCACTTTCCCTACTCTATTACCAATTAATTATAATACTATCCTGCATTAGTAGCATTAAGAAAACGACAATTTAATAATGACATGAGAGCAAGCTGAAGCATGTGAAAACATTTAGCGGCCATTTTAGTGCACACTGCGCAGAAGCAGAAGTTTCCCACCAAGCAAAGAAAGACGTCACACCATGTGATCAGGTTGCGACATGCGCATTGAGGTTCCCACGCTTTAGCGGACATTTTGGATTACAGACAAGCGTTATTCATTAGTAAAACACATAAGCAAGCTTCTGTCCCTCTTGTGTTTGTGAATGCAAAGTTTAGTTTTGACAATACAAGTTTAATAAATTAATACTATGAGGAAGATTGCGTACAAGCAAGTTTCATTTTTGAAACCTTGCTCCATCAGAAACATCAAGCACCTCATGGACTCCAAAAAACAACTATTTACCATCACACACAGAATCGCATGTGAGACAAACTATGTAGTGTACATGATCACATGGGACTGTGGCAAACAATATATCGGGAGTACCATCTGCTCTTTGAGGAAAAGGATATTGGAACACATTAGAGCGATCACAAATGGCAACACCAACTATGCCGTGACTAAACATTTCGAAACTCATCAGAACCATACCTGGAAAAACAAGATATACAGTGGAATAGCTCATGTCCCAATCCATGAAAGAGTAGGAGACAGGACATTAAAACTGAGACAATTCGAATCGAAATGAATTATCAGATTCAGAACCAAACAACCAATGGGCCTGAACGCGGAAGAAGACTTATTTGTCCATTTGTGAGAACTGTGAAACAAAGGACAAGTCACATAGAGTTTGAATTTAATATATCCTCGGAAATCAAAAAGCAATAACGTTGGGTGATAGATGAGCCACTTAGGCGAAAAGAGACTGTTCAATAGGATGATTAACAAAGCCACTAAGGCGAGAGGTAGATCTGGAACTCATCTCCTGGATACTGTAATAAGATATATACAATGGACTGTCCAATGAAGGACCAATTACTAAGTATACAAATACACTACTTTGGTCATAAAGTATGTAAAGAGTCACTGAGACTGGATATATATATATATATGAACCAACAAAAATTCTGAACTTACATTGATATATAAATGTGATATGATCATCCCAGCACAAAGAGGATATGAATCAAATAAACAAAATGTGAAGGAATGGAATGAAAACATTGTAAATACTTGTAAATTACTTTGTAAACACTATAATTAAAACTACATATCCCACAATGCCTCATAATGGGCACATGGGAAAAGTAGTATAAATTGGAAATAGTGAACAGACTTCCCTAACCGTGAACAAGCCTGTGTGGTGAAACACGTTGGTGGTAGTGGTGAATAAAAACCTCTGAAAGCAACATTACTGGAGTGCGACATCTCCTTGTTCTAAGAATATATATATATATATATCATCCCAAACATTTCGCGAACGCTCTGCCTCAATCAGCGGTGGGCTCTGGCGAGGTAGCGAACCTCTACACAGCTTCTCCTTTTCCAAATCGTTTTATATTTAGAAATACCGAGCCCAACTCCATATGCGTGAAAACAGTGTATGTTTATTCAAAGGCAAACATACCCGACGCGTTTCAGAACAGCCGTTCCTTTCTCACGGGTCAATTTCAGTTTGTGAACACACCATAAATAAAGTGATCACTGCACGTAATACAACATAAAAGTAGGACTACTGCATCACATCAGTACAAAAAGGAGAAGAACATGGCAGCCATTACAGAGTGATACTTTTCAACATGGTTTGTTATTGCCACTTCGCATTAATTGTAAACCCACAATTCATTATATACTTAGTCCTGTCAATTTGCATATGTATTCATGATATCATTGTTATAAACAATATTCTCAAAAAATTCCATTGTTAATTTGTACATGGAATTTTGAACACCTCATTTGAAACTTTATTGTTCAATTCCGCTCCAGTGGGCGTGCAATTTGACTTCATATATGACTAACCTGTGAGTAAGATGCTCATATCACAGAGCTAATTAAATAACACCACTGGCTTATTATCACATTTCAGCCCCCGTGGGCAGAACATCTTTGTTCTTAAATGACCTTATTAACATGGTATTCCAATTCAGCCCCAGTGGGCTCAAATTCTATATAACTGTAGGCATCTTAAATCATCCAATCAAAATCATAATGCAACTAAACCATGCATCCGTCTCAATATTTTAGTCTCTTTGCTTTTTTCTTCAACATATGATGATGATGTCTTCGTCTCCTACAATAAAATACAAATATAACGATTAGTGAACACATATATAACTAAATTAAAATCCAAACTACAACAGGAGGCAGCGTGCTAAATCTCTATCATAACTCAACCCAAATGTACAGACAACTCTTCATCTTTATTCAATCCCATGGGGCACTTAGTCTCATATTTAATAATCATTTTTGATTCTAATCTTCTCAGTTCTTTAAGTCTATTCCCTCCTCTCTCAGCAATAGGAATCCTATCCAATGCACAATATTTCAAGAGATTGACATCTTTTGGTGAACTTCTTTAAAATGTCTAGCAATGGGATACTGTTTGTCCTCATTGACAATTGCCCTTTTATGCTCAAGGACACGTTTCTTCACCTGGTGCATAGTACTGCCAATATAAATAAGTGGACATGGACATATAAGAGCATACACACAATAATCAGATTTGCACGATAAATGCTTATTGATTATGAATGGTTTTTGTGTTGCAGATAGTACTATTTGTTTCATATTGTTACTGGTCTTGCAAGCTTTGCATGATCTACAAGTAAAAAATCCTTTTATCTGTTGAATACCACTTTTAGTCTCAAATTGGTTGTTACATAGGGTATCACTCAATGCTGTACACTTTTTAAAAGTAATGTTAGGACTGTCCCCCACACATTTTTTCAAAACAGGGTCAGTACCCAGAGTGCCCCAGAATTTTTAAGGCATCGCTTAACTTCCCAGGCTTGATTACTATATGTAGTGATAAACCGTATAGGTTCATCTTGATTATCCACTTTAGCTGCGACTTGCAATAACGCTGATCTGTCCACTAGATTGATTTTGTCACAGGCTTGATTAATCACTTTGTTTGAGTAGCCTCTTTCTCTAAACCGTGTGACCATATTCATTTTTTCTATACTGAAATCACTTAATGAGCTGCAATTCCTCCTAGCTCTCAACAGCTCCCCATAGGGTATGCTGTTGATTAAGTTTTTTGGATGGCAGCTATCTGCATGCAGCAGACTGTTACCTGCTGTTGTTTTTCTAAACAGTTTACTTTCCAACTTTTTGTTAACAACCCTTACTTCCACATCCAAAAATTCAATTTTATCCAAGTGGATAATGCTAGTAAACTGTAGATTTAGGTCATTTACATTCAAAGAACCCACAAATTCCTCTGCTTCTGTTTTAGAACCTTTCCAAATGCAGAATATGTCGTCTATATATTGTACCCAGAGGACGACAGACTGGGAAAAAGCTTTGATCTTAGTAGCCACCTGCTCCTCCCACCAGCCCAGGTATAAACCTGCGTAGCTGGGGGCGAAGCAGGTTCCCATCGCCGTCCCCTGTGCCTGACGATAGACAACATGGTTAAATAGAAAAAAATTGTTAGGCATGCTTGCATCATAGATAAAAGCATCTCAGTATGTTTCAAATACCCCATATCACGGGTCTTCAAAAAATGCCTACTAGCCTCTATACCCAATATATGTGGAATACATGTATAGAGGCTGTTCACATCTAGTGTCATCAATAACCAATTAGGTTCCCATTCAATCTCCTCCAGTAATCTTAAAAAGTCTGCAGTATCTCTGATATAAGCCGGTAATGCTTGCACATAGGGTCTCAGAAACAAATCAATATATTTAGACGTATTCTCATACAGGCTCCCCATTGAGGAGACTATAGGCCTTCCCGGGGTTTTTTCCGATTTTTATGTAATTTAGGTAGCAAGTATAACATTGGCATTTTGGGATACTCGCAGTACAAAAATTTGAATTCATCCTCTGATAACAGTAAATCATCCTTCCATTTGACCAGATTCCTTCTATACTGGTCATTACTTTCTTCATAACACCTTTTATTCGTTTTTACATAGTTCAATTCATCATTTAATTGTCTGTTGCCTTCTTCTAAATACATGTCAAGCGGCCACACCACAATATTTCCACCCTTATCCGACTTTTTAATTACAATCGATTTGTTTTCTTGTAACTCTTTAATAGCCTGATACTGTTTGGGAGTAAGATTTTTGTGTGTGTACTGTTTGGGTTTTGAGAGCTTTCTAAATTCCTCCTTCACCCCCTTTTCGAAAACCTCAATCGCATCACAATGTACAGACAATTAAATGATGAATTGAACTATGTAAAAACGAATAAAAGGTGTTATGAAGAAAGTAATGACCAGTATAGAAGGAATCTGGTCAAATGGAAGGATGATTTACTGTTATCAGAGGATGAATTCAAATTTTTGTACTGCAAGTATCCCAAAATGCCAATGTTATACTTGCTACCTAAATTACATAAAAATCGGAAAACCCCGGGAAGGCCTATAGTCTCCTCAATGGGGAGCCTGTATGAGAATACGTCTAAATATATTGATTTTTCTGAGACCCTATGTGCAAGCCTTACCGGCTTATGTCAGAGATACTGCAGACTTTTAAGATTACTGGAGGAGATTGAATGGGAACCTAATTGGTTATTGATGACACTAGATGTGAACAGCCTCTATACATGTATTCCACATATATTGGGTATAGAGGCTAGTAGGCATTTTTGAAGACCCGTGATATGAGGTATTTGAAACATACTGAGATGCTTTTATCTATGATGCAAGCATACCTGTCTAACAATTTTTTTCTATTTAACCATGTTGTCTATCGTCAGGCCCAGAGGACGGCGATGGGAACCTGCTTCGCCCCAGCTACGCAGGTTTATACCTGGGCTGGTGGAGGAGCAGGTGGCTACTAAGATCAAAGCTTTTCCCAGTCTGTCGTCCTCTGGGCACGATATATAGACGACATATTCTGCATTTGGAAAGGTTCTAAAACAGAAGCAGAGGAATTTGTGGGATCTTTGAATGTAAATGACCTAAATCTACAGTTTACTAGCATTATCCACTTGGATAAAATTGAATTTTGGATGTGGAAGTAAGGGTTGTTAACAACAAGTTAGAA
This sequence comes from Calotriton arnoldi, assembly GCA_963921515.1. Classification (NCBI taxonomy): domain Eukaryota; kingdom Metazoa; phylum Chordata; class Amphibia; order Caudata; family Salamandridae; genus Calotriton; species Calotriton arnoldi. Next base: position 1,020,862 of record CAWUFW010003435.1, on the reverse strand, counting down.
AGTAAACTGTTTAGAAAAACAACAGCAGGTAACAGTCTGCTGCATGCAGATAGCTGCCATCCAAAAAACGTAATCAACAGCATACCCTATGGGGAGCTGTTGAGAGCTAGGAGGAATTGCAGCTCATTAAGTGATTTCAGTATAGAAAAAATGAATATGGTCACACGGTTTAGAGAAAGAGGCTACTCAAACAAAGTGATTAATCAAGCCTGTGACAAAATCAATCTAGTGGAAAGATCAGCGTTATTGAAAATCGCAGCTAAAGTGGATACTCAAGATGAACCTATACGGTTTATCACTACATATAGTAATCAAGCCTGGGAAGTTAGCGATGCCTTAAAAATTCTGGGCACTCTGAGTACTGACCCTGTTTTGAAAAAATGTGTGGGGACAGTCCTAACATTACTTTAAAAAGTGTACAGCATTGAGTGATACCCTATGTAACAACCAATTTGAGACTAAAAGTGGTATTCAACAGATAAAAGGATTTTTACTTGTAGATCGTGCAAAGCTTGCAAGACCAGTAACAATATGAAACAAATAGTACTATCTGCAACACAAAACCATTCATAATCAATAAGCATTTATCGTGCAAATCTGATTATTGTGTGTATGTCTTATATGTCCATGTCCACTTATTTATATTGGCAGTACTATGCACCAGGTGAAGAAACGTGTCCTTGAGCATAGAAGGGCAATTGTCAATGAGGACAAACAGTATCCCATTGCTAGACATTTTAAAGAAGTTCACCAAAAGATGTCAATCTCTTGAAATATTGTGCATTGGATAAAATTCCTATTGCTGAGAGAGGAGGGAATAGACTTAAAGAACTGAGAAGATTAGAATCAAAAATGATTATTAAATATGAGACTAAGTGCCCCATGGGATTGAATAAAGATGAAGAGTTGTCTGTACATTTGGGTTGAGTTATGATAGAGATTTAGCACGCTGCCTCCTGTTGTAGTTTGGATTTTAATTTAGTTATATGTGTGTTCACTAATCGTTATATTTGTATTTTATTGTAGGAGACGAAGACATCATCATCATATGATGAAGAAAAAGCAAAGAGACTAAAATATTGAGACGGATGCATGGTTTAGTTGCATTATGATTTTGATTGGATGATTTAAGATGCCTACAGTTATATAGAATTTGAGCCCACTGGGGCTGAATTGGAATACCATGTTAATAAGGTCATTTAAGAACAAAGATGTTCTGCCCACGGGGCTGAAATGTGATAATAAGCCAGTGGTGTTATTTAATTAGCTCTGTGATATGAGCATCTTACTCACAGGTTAGTCATATATGAAGTCAAATTGCACGCCCACTGGGGCAGAATTGAACAATAAAGTTTCAAATGAGGTGTTCAAAATTCCATGTACAAATTAACAATGGAATTTTTTGAGAATATTGTTTATAACAATGAGATCATGAATACATATGCAAATTGACAGGACTAAGTATATAATGAATTGTGGGTTTACAATTAATGCGAAGTGGCAATAACAAACCATGTTGAAAAGTATCACTCTGTAATGGCTGCCATGTTCTTCTCCTTTTTGTACTGATGTGATGCAGTAGTCCTACTTTTATGTTGTATTACGTGCAGTGATCACTTTATTTATGGTGTGGTCACAAACTGAAATTGACCCGTGAGAAAGGAACGGCTGTTCCGAAACGCGTCGGGTATGTTTGCCTTTGAATAAACATACACTGTTTTCACGCATATGGAGTTGGGCTCGGTATTTCTAAATATATATATAAATATATATATTTAAACAAAGAGGTTGCCGCTCCGGTGGAACGCACTCGCCGGAGGTCAGGCCGAAAACAAGGCTGCTCACACGAAGCTTCTCCCCACACCGATGCTGCCTACGCGTTTCGGGACACCTCCCTTCCTCTGGGCAGTATAAGACAAATGAAAGGCATCAGCAGTTCATAAGTAAGTCCGTTCTTTAATTTGCTTTATGAAAACCTCGATAAAAATCAGGTGAGTAACAAACTTGCATCATGGGACTGGTAGTCCTGTTTTACATATCCAAGTGGACGCTGCGTGCCAAAATGTCATTAAAATTCTCCTCATAGGGCAAACAAAGTTCTGGGTGACGCCTTGACAATACACATGGCCCCTCCAGCTCCGCATCGCTATGTCAAATACATAGCAGCAGACCCACTTGGGTCTTGTGGTGGTGCGAAACCGTGGCCTGGGCTTGGCCACACATATTTAAACAAAGAGGTTGCCGCTCCGGTGGAACGCACTCGCCGGAGGTCAGGCCGAAAACAAGGCTGCTCACACGAAGCTTCTCCCCACACCGATGCTGCCTACGCGTTTCGGGACACCTCCCTTCCTCTGGGCAGTATAAGACAAATGAAAGGCATCAGCAGTTCATAAGTAAGTCTGTTCTTTAATTTGCTTTATGAAAACCTCGATAAAAATCAGGTGAGTAACAAACCTGCATCATGGGACTGGTAGTCCTGTTTTACATATCCAAGTGGACGCTGCGTGCCAAAATGTCATTAAAATTCTCCTCATAGGGCAAACAAAGTTCCGGGTGACGCCTTGACAATACACATGGCCCCTCCAGCTCCGCATCGCTATGTCAAATACATAGCAGCAGACCCACTCGGGTCTTGTGGTGGTGCGAAACCGTGGCCTGGGCTTGGCCACACATATTTAAACAAAGAGGTTGCCGCTCCGGTGGAACGCACTCGCTGGAGGTCAGGCCGAAAACAAGGCTGCTCACACGAAGCTTCTCCCCACACCGATGCTACCTACGCGTTTCGGGACACCTCCCTTCCTCTGGGCAGTATAAGACAAATGAAAGGCATCAGCAGTTCATAAGTAAGTCCGTTCTTTAATTTGCTTTATGAAAACCTCGATAAAAATCAGGTGAGTAACAAACCTGCATCATGGGACTGGTAGTCCTGTTTTACATATCCAAGTGGACGCTGCGTGCCAAAATGTCATTAAAATTCTCCTCATAGGGCAAACAAAGTTCCGGGTGACGCCTTGACAATACACATGGCCCCTCCAGCTCCGCATCGCTATGTCAAATACATAGCAGCAGACCCACTCGGGTCTTGTGGTGGTGCGAAACCGTGGCCTGGGCTTGGCCACACATATTTAAACAAAGAGGTTGCGGCTCCGGTGGAACGCACTCGCCGGAGGTCAGGCCGAAAACAAGGCTGCTCACACGAAGCTTCTCCCCACACCGAGGCTGCCTACGCGTTTCGGGACACCTCCCTTCCTCTGGGCAGTATAAGACAAATGAAAGGGATCAGCAGTTCATAAGTAAGTCCGTTCTTTAATTTGCTTTATGAAAACCTCGATAAAAATTAGGTGAGTAACAAACTTGCATCATGGGACTGGTAGTCCTGTTTCACATATCCAAGTGGACGCTGCGTGCCCAAAAATGTCATTAAAATTCTCCTCATAGGGCAAACAAAGTTCCGGGTGACGCCTTGACAATACACATGGCCCCTCCAGCTCCACATCGCTATGTCAAATACATAGCAGCAGACCCACTCAGGTCTTGTGGTGGTGCGAAACCGTGGCCTGGGCTTGGCCACACATATTTAAACAAAGAGGTTGCGGCTCCGGTGGAACGCACTCGCCGGAGGTCAGGCCGAAAACAAGGCTGCTCACACGAAGCTTCTCCCCACACCGATGCTGCCTACGCGTTTCGGGACACCTCCCTTCATCTGGGCAGTCTAAGACAAATGAAAGGCATCAGCAGTTCATAAGTAAGTCCGTTCTTTAATTTGCTTTATGAAAACCTCGATAAAAATCAGGCGAGTAACAAACTTGCATCATGGGACTGGTAGTCCTGTTTTACATATCCAAGTGGACGCTGCGTGCCAAAATGTCATTAAAATTCTCCTCATAGGGTAAACAAAGTTCCGGGTGACGCCTTGACAATACACATGGCCCCTCCAGCTCCGCATCGCTATGTCAAATACATAGCAGCAGACCCACTCGGGTCTTGTGGTGGTGCGAAACCGTGGCCTGGGCTTGGCCACACATATTTAAACAAAGAGGTTACCGCTCCGGTGGAACGCACTCGCCGGAGGTCAGGCCGAAAACAAGGCTGCTCACACGAAGCTTCTCCCCACACCGATGCTTTTGATTTTGCTGTCTATGTGCTGGAGTGCCCTTGTGGTCTCCGGTACGTAGGCAGCACCAAGCTTCCACTGAAACAACGCATATTACAGCATTTGAGAGCTGTTAAGAATCTTGATTTCAACTATCCTGTTGCTCGGCATTTTGCCGATAAACATAAAAGTAATGCTCAGTATCTAGCTTTTTATGGTATAGACAGGATTCCAGTGCACATACAAGGTGGAAACAGAGAGAAAAATCTCAGGGTTCTTGAGTCTAAGTATATAATAGAATTGGACTGCAGGACACCGAAAGGTTTAAATGGGGGAGAGGAACTTGCCACCCATATAGGCCGCTAATCTTGGAGCTTCTGCTCTTCTCTATCTTCACTTTTTCAGTAATTTTAAATAGTTGTAAGTAGCTATCACGTCACTTTTTAAGTAGGACCTCTACATTTGAAGCATGGGCATAGACCGCAATTGCGATCCTATTATCTAGGTACAATATGGTTATCAGCTTAAGTACCTTATCCATTGCTTGAACTGCATTAGGTCCCGGTTATGTGTGTCTGGGCTTTTGTATTCACTTATTGCACATCGAGCGTAGTTGCTCTTGTATTTTTAACACTTACACTTTTTACTTTTTTAGCACTTTACCTAAGGTCTTTTTCCTGGCTGCATGACTATTCTAATTGGGACGACATAGTAATTTGAGGCACACATAGATATATATATATATTTTTTCAGTTTCAAGATGGGTTTTTTGGGGTTTCGAGGCCATGTGCTTTGTATTTACCATCAAGCCTCATAATATAAAATGTATATATCATTCTGCCGCCACGGTGACTAACCGGGACATGTGGATTTGCCACATCAGACGAGATTATGTAGGTCTGGTGTAGCGTAGTTTCATTTTATAAGAGCTGGGAATATGGCATTGAGTCGGTCACAGTATTTATGGCCGATTGGATGAGATTGCAAAAGTCTGTCTTTGGGCAATATATTTCCATTGGGAGTGGTATATTGCCTTATATTTGAATGAAAACATTTATACACTACTTGATTGTAAAGCAGATCCACTGTGGCCTGCAATGTGGATGGGTGCTGGTTAGGGATAGGCTGCCATTATAGGGCATCATATTAGTCTGCCGCACCATAGTGAAATCCGATAGGATGTCACTTTGCAGTATTTGGTCAGTCCCAATTTTTATCGTTCACCTAATAAGATCATAGGAGCTTGCTGCAGCGCATTGAAACTCGATACAATGCGGCATTGTGGCATTTAACATTTCTTATGGCTCCACAATGGCGCCATACCTACGATACACTCTTATTGCACTTGTATAATTACCAAGTGCAGTGCAGATATGATGAACTAATATAACTATAATTTTGAACATAACTTTATTGTTCACTACATGATTACAAGTGACGGTGGGTGAAATTGAATTCCGCCGGTCACTGTTGTGTTGTTTTGATTAAGATGTGTAAATATATAGAGTATGGGAATGTCGGCAGAGTAAAGCCATATATACAGAAATGATTATATTATTTTATCTTTTCTATGATGCGGTGTGCTTAATTTTGCATTGAAAACTTTATTGAATTCTATCGTATGCCTTAGCACAGAAGAACTTGTTATCCAAATGTATTATTATAAATTATCACGTACACTGCTAAACAGTTAGAAATTTGCAATTGTGGAGAATTGATTAATTAGTAATATATTATTTATTACAATATTATTTAGTTATTATCACATCCGTTGTACTGTGGATAAGCAGATTTGTATAAATTACGGAAGTATTTTTTCTATGTCGCTTAACCTTTGGTTGTATTTCTATGGGAAATTGCAGTACAGGAAATTGCCTGACAAAGGCTTAACGCCGAAACACGTCGCCCTTTGGTTTGTGCACAATAAAATTTGTGCTTCTTCTGGTGTGCCGCATCTCGTTATTTTGGACGAATCAAACCAAATACGAAAATCCCTTTATGTTAAACGGCTGCTGCCGCCGCTTGCAGGCACCGACACCGGAGGCTGGGAACCACGAAGTGCAGCGTCTGTGACTTTCATCATATATATATATATATATATATATATATATATATATATATATATATATATATATATATATATATATATATATATATATATATATATATATATATAATGTGAGGGTCTTGTGCAAAAGGCTGGGGCCAGCCGAAACGCGTCACGACGGACATCGGATTGTGAAAATAAAACAAATTGCTTGACTTGCCTGGAGTGCCCACCTCTGCTCTTTTTTGTAGGAGTTTCTAAGGTACATATATATGTGTATATATATATATATGAGAGATTGTGAGGGTCTTGTGCGAAGGTGCCGAGGTCAAAGCTTGGTTTTGCTGGAGGATTTGCCTTCCTACTCCTCCCTGTACACTCCAAAGATGGCTGTCTTATGTACTTCCTTCTCGATCCCTTGACTCTTCTGTGTGATTGGCACTGCATATCTGATTGCATTGTAAGAGCCTGCAGTAAATTTGGAGTGCCACCTGAATGGGAGTGCTTAAAAAGAATGTAAGGGCTGGGAATGAGGTGTTAACATTCCAGGAAGAGAGCATACGCTAGAATTTGAATTTGAATCGATGAAGATGAGTGTGCTCAAGGGAGGACTTGCTCTGAATCCCAGCCATTGAGATTTCCAGAGAAGAGCGGTGGGCCCACGCTGTGAAATTGAAGTTGCTTCCTCCAAACACGCCTGGCGTTCCAGCAGAGAACAGTGCCATGAGACTAGTGTGGCCGAGCAGAGAGCTGCTGGATTAGTCTCCCGACACTGTCTGGAGACTTCCATGGAGCCCGGTGGATTGACTAGTCCATGCGGGGGCAGTGCCTGCCCTGCCCCTCGAGTTTGAGGAAGTGCTGACATAGAGCCAAGAGGGTGACCGAGACCGTGACCAGGGGGCAGATCACAAGCCCCTTTGCCTTTGCGGCAGGAAGCCACCTACGCCCGCAGCTGGAGGCGACTGTTTTAATCGTTTTGGACTCCCGCAGCGGACCAAGACCGGGCCCGTCGGCGCCCATCAGCGGCAGAAGAGGTGGGCGGGGCCACCCCATTGGTCCAATTTTTGAGCACCATGAATTAGTGGATGATTTTAGATCCATATATTTGCGTCTGGGACAAGGTACTGATTCTCTTGCTTAACTCTTTGTGTCTGGCTAGTTGGACTGGGCCGTTGGGCCATCTTCTTGGAGACTGTGCACTGGTATTTTTGAGTGGGATTAACTTGACCATTGGGCTCATGGTGCAATAAGGTGCGGTGAAGATGGGGAGAAAGAAAGGTACTCCCACCAAAACTCTGCCCCCATCTGTAGCCCCTCGTGGCAATACCATAGATGGCTTCCTTAACCAGGCAGTGGGGGGCTGTAGCCAAGGAAATAGAGCTGGTCGAAAGGAGACTCTCTCTGGACAGGGAAAGGTCCCTCGTTCTCCCCACTTTGACACCGGAACGTCCTGGCATGGAGAGGCCTCCTTTTGATTTGGTCCAACTGGGGGGGCAGAAGGAAGATCGGAGGGGGGACACTTACAGGAATGGTGAAGGTAACTCCATAACTCTCACTACACTGGTGGCCAACCCGAGGCACAAGAGGAAAAGGAAAACTGCCCAGCCTCTTGTTGAGCCCAAGCTGGGAGGTCCGTCTAATACTATTTTAACGGTTGAGGAGGGGGGCTCGTCCTGTAAGAATGTATCGCTCAAAGACTTGAAGTCAATGCTAAATAACAAATTGGACCTAATTTTGGTGAGACTATAACACATTGAAGAGAGGGTTGTAGAGATACCTCGATTAACAAGGGGAGGGTGTTGTGTGGGACCAGTATGGAGCAGGGCCCACCTGAGCCCTCTTGTCAGGAGAGGGAGCCCAGGTCAACCCATGTTGTCCCACACACAGGTCCAAACCTGGTTTCTCCTAAACCAGGGAATGGGGTGGAGTCTTGGGGTGCTGTTACTTACCCCGCGTCTCTTGGGTGCTGACGTGTGTGGTTGGCCTCCTGGGTATCCCATTAAGTCAGGGGGAGTGCTTCACTTGCCCCCAGAAGCAACCCCCAATGTAGTTGTTTTACGGAAAGTCCCTCCCTGCTCCACCCTGATCCAGCGCAACCCCTAATTCATGAACCAAGGACCAAGAGAAATCTCGTCACACATACATTGCTTACCAAACAACGGGGCCCATCACACATTACCCATAAATGATCCCTGAAGACGGGCGCTGGATTTGGGGGGTTTAATTTGTCAGTTTTATTAAGTTCTATGCTTCACAATAATAACATTTATGTATATTCCTAACTATCCGTAATCTCAACTGTCTTCTTCCTTTGGTCGATGGACCATTAGTTGAAGAGTTGATGGTGACTATGATTAACTAAACAGTTTAATACTTTAACTAAATAACCACAGAGTCATTTATTCAGTTAATGATTTTAACTTATTAAATGCTCATAATTCAGATCATCAGTGCACACACAAGATTACATATAAGAGAACAAATTATCAAGCAATGTAATCAAAATGAATCATTTGTATCGATATCAAAGCGTGCATAGGAATATGGGGGAAGAGAAGGTACAGCATAAATACTTGCAGAAATATATTGCAAAATTAAAACAATTAAGGAGGGTGATACCCACCAAAGAATCAGGAAAACCACTTCCTTGGCCGAGGTTGTGGCAAGAGGTCCCCAGAGATAGGCTCAGAGGACAAAGTTAACAGGACAGATATAGTTAAATTTGCCATAGACTAGCAACCAAAATTAATCTCCCAATTAATCTACCTTGATCTAGTTCTCCTCGGACGCAGTCTCCTCCCAAGCCTTCCGCAACGTTCTCGTACCTAAAGTGTTCTCTGGCTTAGTGTTGGTCTGCTCTCTCTGTCTTGGTAAGCTTCTCTCTCGATATTCTGTGCGTTCTGATCGTCTCTTCTCTCCGATCTGCCACACAGGACTGCACTGTTATACCGGACCGCACTGCTATACCGGACCGCACTGAATTGTCACACCCCAATTGGGATATCAATTATACCCTACTGTCTAGCTCACTATCTTACAATGTTGCAGTATCAGTAGAAACTTGGTCTGTGATTGGTTGACATAAATCATGCTAGGGTCGCCTCATCCAGTTCTCCTCACAAATCCATCCTATACCGGTTTTAACAAAGGAAGGATTAAAGACCAATACATTCATATACCACTAACATTCATAGTTATACATTTTGCAACAATTGTACATTATGATATCCGCTTCACATTCAAATTGCACATAGTGATGGCTGTTCCCACAGTCGCTGTCGCGTCTTGGCACATAAACAATAGGACACAGGTCAACATGGCCTTCACACGGATTACATCAGCTGGTACACTCTGCAGTCTGCAAGCAAGCAACCCATCTTTGCGCATGCGTTCTCCGTACCGACCAAGACAACCACATGCTGGTTCAGACAAGAGGCCATTTTCATGCAGGCCCAATCTCGTACTAAAGTAAAATAAACACAAAAGAATATTAATTCATGAAATAAAACCCATTATGGTTACCTCCCACCATACTAATACCCTATGTTAATTAAATCCTAGCGAAAGCTATTAATTTAAAGCAACCCTTTCATAATTTGTACACAACATGCAAAATGTGCAATGTACAACATAGCATAAACATGCATTAGTACGGTTTTTCAAAGCGCAAACAGTTAATACGTACTCATGCCAACATGGTTTAGTATATTATGTAAAATGTGTTTGCCCCTTGTGTAAATGTGTGCATTCAGAGTTGGTTAGTCCATGCAGTCAATACATTATTATGGGGTTACTTAATTTCATTAGGATATATTTTTTACAAACCTTACTCCATCAATCCCCCCTTTGATGGTTTACCATCATAAAAATCCCTACACATACGGTTTACCAAGTCATATAGCTGTTATTTTGTCTTCTGGCCCTTGCTCCTTACATTTTACATACAAATTTTCTTTATAATTTTCCAATTCTATCTCATCTATCTCCCTTTTCCTTTCTTTACGTTCCTTACTTAATTTCCTTTCTTTCTTTTCTTTGCGTCTTTTCTTCATACAAACATAAGTCATTCGTATTATGAATATCATGACAGCTACAGAAACTATTGGTACTATTATTTTTCCTACTAAGGAACTACCTATAGAAGAAAACCAATTGCTTATAGTAGAGAAACTCTTACTTAGTCTCTCCCAGACACCATCAAACTCTAGTTGGGTTACTTCCTTATGCAAATCAGTGATATTCTGAATGTATCCTTTCAAATTCTTACTTTTATCTGGAATGTAAGTTCAACAATGTTGGACTTTCAGCATTCCACAGACTCCACCCTCTTTTGCCAATAATATATCAAGGGCAAGTCGATTTTGCATAACCATAGATCTCATGGCAATCATTTCAGTGTCAATCATCAGGAATCCTCCAGCAGTATCCGTTGATAAACGATCAACCACTGTGGGCAATTGTCGAATTTTGTATGTATTCAGTGTAACCCCAACTCCAGGTATCAATGCTCCAAATATATCGCCTACAATTTCTGAAAAACGTTCTCTTTTTACACGTTTTAGTCCTTGCTTTACTTCATCGATTCCATTTGTACTTTTGTCTACATGGTAGACTTTTGGAAAGACAATCCCAAGATAAGTTCCATACCAGTGATCTGGCAGCCGATAATAGGCTTTCCTCCCACAGACATAATATATGCCTGGCAAGACAGAGTCAGTTCCTCCCTTTAATCCCCAACCCCCAATAATTTTATAGGTATCTTCACATTCACTGGAGCCGATGAAGTAATTATTGTAGTTAGTCTTTTCCCTACGTAAGCATAATTTTCCCTTCTGCAACCAATCCAGGGCCATTGCAGCATAAGTCTCGCCTTTGTCATAGTTGCCTTCTCTGAAAACCCAAGGTGGTGTTTTTAATTTCTCTTCAACAGCTTTTCTCTGAAACTTAGCCCTTCTTTCTTCCACCATCTCCAAAAAGATTTTCTCTTCCTTTTTCAATTTACATGTTAGATTATTTTTATTAGTGTATTCTATATCTAAAGGCTTGGTTGTCAGTAAAAAATCTCCCATGACATTTGCATGTGCTATCTTATTCAACTCGGGTATTACAGGGACTTTAGAAAAGATTGTATCTACATTGGAATAATAATAATCTAGTTTACCTGTTCTATACAATAAACTTGATAAGACACTACAGGTCACACCATAAGTCAAAGGAAGGTGATGGTAGGTCACACCTTCTGAAACAGACAATGGTAACTGTATACACACATAAGTCACTCACATCCATTGTTTCCACATATTCGTAGAGTAATTTAGTGAAAACATTCAGGGAAAAATTTGTAACTGATCAATCGTGATGCAAACTACTAGCATCTATTTGGTTTAAGTGAGTAATAGGAATTTGCTTAATGTCAGTGTCTACCCTTGGACCTGTCAAATTGTTAGGACGAGGTGTATCTTCTTTAATCAGATGTAAAGGTATTATAATTGTTAATATTATCCAGAATACTATCAATATACAAAATAGACACAAACAAGCTTTATAACACCTACGCATAAAACTACATCTAGGTCTTGTTACTTGTGTATCTGCCATAGTAATCTTAATCCTTATAAAATTCTAAATGAATTTTCTAAATCTATCTCAAATATATTCTACGAAAAATTAAAAACAAATGTAGCGTGATCCCACACTTCAAAAGCTTTCTTCTTTACCCCTTCTTTTATTTTAACTAATCCAAATTTCCAGGACGTCTTCAGAAAATTTTCTTTAGTTGTTAACGTGGCACCTTAATTTGTTTACAGTCTCTTAAGGTGGATTTAGATCACTCTTTTCTTCTTGCTCGTGGTCAGTGCTGTTTCTCTCTTTGTTTAAATCTTCTTCAATCTCCTCCAACACTATGTAAATCCAGTCAGGTGACTTGAACTTTTTGTTTGGTTTTCTCACTCTCTTTGGTCGCAGCACTGATTCGTCATCCGACTCTCCTTGTTCTATTTCACCTGGAACTTCATTTATCTGTTCTGGCCTGCTCTCGGGTCTTCCTTTCACCACCCTGTATTTCAGTCTTTTAACTCCGCTTGGCCAATGGTCGTCTTTCTTTGCCCTTTTGGTTGAACTTCTTCTTCTTCTTCTTCTTTGTTCAATTCGTACCTTCGTTTCTTTGCACCTTCTTTGAGTTTGCTTTCTTCTTCTTTTTCTTCTGAATTTCTTTCACCTATTTCTTTTCTATACTTTCCCTCTCCATCGCAGAGTTGTCTTTCTTCTTGTTCAACAGCAGTTTCTTCAGTCCCAGTAGCTGGTACCCACTTTACTTGACTTGTGCTAAGCAATTCCTCATCAAGCTGCTCTTCAGAGTCCTTTGGTTTATGTTCAACAGTTTCAGAGTCTATTGCTCTAGCCTCACCAATTTCTTGTACTTCAGCCTCTGATTCAGAGCTCGGACTTGAGATCTCCAGATGCCGCTCTACTCGTGGTTCAAGTGGATTTGGGACTCGCTGAGTGTGGCTGGCATGGATCCAGTTTGGTAAGCCAGCACACTTTACTCCTGTAGTCGTCACCAATATGACCTGATATGGTCCTTCCCAGTGGGGCTCTAGGCAAGTTTTTCTTCTATGCCTTTTTCCGTGAACCCACTCACCAGGGCTCAGATCATGCGCTTGAGTCTGCGGTGTTGTGGTCGCGTCTGCTCCAACCTGATGAAACACAGAACGTATTACATCAGCCAATCCTTTGCAATAGTCAAGGATGAGATCATCAGATATATTTATCAATTTGTTGGCAGGTATAAATGCTCGTCTCATTGCTCTTCCCATCAAGATCTCATGTGGACTCAATCCTGTCTTTTTGTCAGGAATGCTTCTGAGACTCATCAACACTAGGGGTAAAGCGTCAGGCCAATTCAGTGCTGTGGATTTACACACTTTCCCTAACCTGTTCTTGATTGTGCCATTTATCTGCTCTACTATTCCAGAAGCCTCTGTACGATGAGCACAATGAAGTTTTGGTTGAATGCTCAATGCGTCACAAATCAGTTTGATTATTTCACTAGTAAAGTGTGTTCCTCTATCTGTTTCCATAGTGACTGGAAAACCATATCTAGGAATGTATTCCCTCATCAAAAGTTTTGCCACCGTCAAACTGTCATTCCTCCTTGTGGGATAAGCTTCTACCCAACGGGAAAACAAACACACAATTACTAACACATATTTGAGCTTGTTACATGGAGGCAACTCGATAAAATCGAGTTGTAGTCTGGTAAAAGGACCTCCTGCCCTCCCTATTGTTCCCAGACTAACTATTGTCTTTCTTCCTGGGTTTTGCTGTTATCTCTGACAAAGACTTTCTGCAATAGTCCTGAATTTGGTATTGAACCACATTTGTTTGAATGATCTGACCATGGCATTCGGCCAATATGTGTCATTCCATGGTACATCCTTGCCATATGAGAAAGTAAACTATCTGTCATGACTGGTCTCCCATCAATGTACACCCATACATCATCATCTTCTCATCTCCTACATCCTACCTTTTCCCATTCCTGTCTCTCTTCATCTCCTGCCTCTTTCTGCAATTGTCTCACTTCATCCCATGTTTCAATGGAGTTAGTAAACATAAGTTGAAAAACCGTATGTTCTTTTGTTTTTCCCCGATTTATGGAAGTCTGATTCTTTGCAGAATATTGTGCTACTTGGTCAGCAAATCTGTTGCCTTGAGTCACATAATCATCTCCTGACTTATGTGCAGCACATTTGACCACTGCAATGTGTTTTGGCAATTGTAATGCTTCCAGCAATTCCTTTACAAATTGACTATTCCTGATGGGGGACCCCGTAGAGGGGGAAACATCCTTTACCACGAAACCATTACAACGCGGTATGGTTACATCGTGGTTTTGACAACGCAAGTCGTTACATTAGCTTGCACTGGAGGGCGCTCTAGACTAAGGAATAGTGTGAATTACTATTCCAACACCTTCCCTACTGTACGTAGACTGGAGTTGGAATAGTAATTCACACTATTCCTAAGTCCAGCGCCCTCCAGCGCAAGTCGATGTAACGACTTGCGTTGTCAAGACCGCGATGTAACATACCGCGTTGTGATGGTACGTGTTGTATCATCATACATTCCGTAGAGGTCAGGAATCCCCTCTGCAGCCATAGTTCTCCAAAATCATGCACAATGCCAAAGCCATATTGGCTATCAGTAATTATAGTCACTTTCTGACTTTTACCCAATTTACAGGCTCGAATTAGAGCTATCAATTCAGCAACTTGTGCAGATTTTACCCCTTTTAGACAGGATGCTTCCAGGATTGCCGCTACAGTACAGACGGCATATGCAGAACTCAACACACCTGTTCCAGTTCGCAAACAAGAACCATCAACAAACATCACACAATCAGATTCCTCAAGAGGAACATCTTAAATATCGGGACGGGGCTTGGTACAAAATTCAGTCACATCCAAACAATCATGTTCGGCTTCATCCTTTACTTCTTCATCCCAAACATCTGGCAATAGAGTAGAAGGTTTCACATTTGTACATCTCACTATTGTCACATTTTCTGCACCCAGAATCACACTCTCATACCTAGTCAGCCGACTATAAGTGAGGTGCTGAGTCCGTGTTCTTGTTAAAAGGATCTCAACTGAATGTGGCACATACACTCTCACAGGATGACCCATTATGATCCCTTCACTCTGTTCCAGACTCACACAAGTAGCAGCTACTGCTTTCAAACATCCAGGTAATGTGGCAGCCACTGAATCTAAAGTAGCTGAAAAATATGCCACAGGTCGTCTTGCCATTCCATGCCTCTGAGTTAAAACTGCAAGTGCACACCCATCTCTTTCACTGCAATACAATGCAAAATCTTTTGAATAATCAGGCATTCCCACTGCCGGCGCCTGACACAGACTGTCTTTCAATTTAACAAAAGCTTCCATGCTCTCTTCATCCAATTTAACTGTGTCTTTCACTTCATTCCTCGTCAACTTCTGTAGAGGTTTTGCCATCAGTGATAATCCACTGATCCACTGTCTACAATATCCAACCACTCCCAAAAACATTCGCACTTCTCTTTGTGTTGTTGGTGGTTTCATCTCCTTAATCACTCGAATACGCTCTGATGTTACCTTTCTGACTCCCTTCTCAATCTTGTGACCTAAGTATTGGACTTCTCGCTGACAGAATTGTAATTTCGCAGGGGACACTTTATGTCCACCTTCTGCCAAATGGTTCAGTAAAGCAACTGTGTCTGCAACACAGGCTTCTCGAGTCTTTGATGCCACCAGTAGGTCATCAATGTACTGAACCAGAACAGACTCTTCAGACATTCTCAAATCTTCCAGACACTTTTTCAAGATTTGGTTAAAAATTGAAGCACTCTCAGTATAGCCTTGAGGAACTCGGCACCATGCCAAAACACGATCTCCAAACCGGAAAGCAAATAAATACTGGCTATCCGGATGCAGGGGAATTGAAAAGAATGCATGACACAAATCAATCACGGTTTACCACTCCGCATCATGTGTGATTTGGTAGAGAATCACTGCTGGGTTTGGCACAACTGGACAACAAGGCACAACAATTTTGCTGACCTATCTCAAATCTTGCACTATTCTATAGGTTCCGATTGGCTTTTTCAATCCCATTTTAGGTGAATTACAAGGACTACTCATTATTTCTTTTAAAATTCCTTGTTCAATCATTTGATCAATTACTGGAGTTATTCCTGCTATTACTTCTGGCTTCATTTTATACTGTGGTGTATTTGGATAGTCAACACCATCTTTCACTGTAATTCTAATCGGATCCACTTTCTTCATTAATCCAATCTCCTGTCCTGTGAAATCCCACACCTCTGAATTCACTACCTTCATCAATTCTTCAGGCACACTTTTGTCTGTAAGAAGCGAAAATAACTCATTCACTTCTGTTCCTTGCTTTGCTAGCACCATTTTAAAAGCGACATCCTCATCAGGTGTCTGAAATGCAATGCCATCCGGCGTGCAGTAAATTGTGCAATTCATTTTGCACAACAAATCTCTTCCTAACAAATTCACTGGACTCGAGTCACACACTACGAACCGATGCATGTCTTTAAAGGGACCAATATGCACTTCAATTGGTTTAGTAACTGGAGTATTAATCTGTTTATTTGAGACTCCTACTACTTGGATAGTTTCTCCCGAGAGGGGTAGGTTTGGAATTTCTGCTGCTCTCACAGTAGAACGGGTAGCACCAGTGTCCACAAGAAAGGTGATGATATCATTAATTTCCACTTTTCCATCAACAAATGGACCTGACTGATCTACCTCTAGAGTAGCGCCAAGCACGCACTCTTCCTCCCCCCTCAATCGGCGTCATCGATTTGACTCAACATCACTTCCATCACATTGCATCCAAAATTGGGGAATCACATTCGTGTTAGTATTTTTACCAACCTGGTCTCCTCCGTGGAACCCTGTATCCGCACTGTATCTTTGAGCATTTACATTGTGTGGCAAAGGTGGTTGCGGTACCTGATATTGAGTAGTAACTACCTGCTGCTGCAGTGTCGGTTGCACACCTACCTCACTCTGCACCTGTGGGGTTACAATTTGATTTCCTCCATTAGTCCTCTGCACTGATCTACACTCATTCTTCCAGTGTCCATACTTTCCGCACCCATGACAAGGAAATTTCTTTTTCACCTCTTCCCTGCTCATTTGTCCTTTACCTCCACTGGGTCTTTGAGCATTCTGACTAACTCCTCCCATTTGGTTTATAGACTGAGAATTCAACTGAGTTTCTTGCTGTTCTGCCACTTTTACTTGCGCCCACATCATTTTTTCTTTTAATTTGCGATGGCGAGACTCAATGTCGTCGCTACAGTATTTCGCATACCTCAAAATCTCATCAATCATTTTGGCCTGCCAACACAACATGTGCTGCTGTATCATCTGACTAATCTCAGGTCTTAATCCATACACAAACCTATACACAAAATGATCCATATCTTTGTCTCTAATATTCTCAAAACCACTATACTGCTTAAAAACTTGTAATAACCTCTCATAATATGCATGCACAGACTCTTTCGGCTCTTGGGTTGTTCTATCGATTTTTACCCAATCCGTTTCCTTAGGGGAAATTTTGCTTTTCAAGAAAGTAATCACCTGATGGTACTTTTTCATCACCTCATCAGAAGGTGCTCCTGTTTTGGAATCCCTAGGATATTCATCTTTTGGCCAATCAACTGTAATCTTACATTCAGTCCATAAATCTGCAAGGACAACAATTTCAAATAATCCATCTAAATCTTTTAACAATACTTTCGAAACTTTCACGAACCTCTCAACTTGCTTGTACCATTCCACTGGCTTTTCTCTCAAGCTGGGAAACTCATTGGTAAAAGACAATATATCCTGTCTAGACCACGGAACATGCACATAACCTCCTCCTGGAACTTCTCTCATGGGACATTCCAGAGCTACATTTTCTACTTCTCTTACTGGACGTAAATATATTTCTTTACCAGCTATTTCTTCTTTCTTCCTCATCCATCTACCCTTCCATCTTTCCACGTCTCCCCATTTTCTCAAAACAACCATTAACTCTTTTATCTGCAATCGTCATATTTTCTACATCCTTTGCAGTAAAATCCACTCTATATGTGTCCTGCAACACTTTTGATCTCCCCATGTCTACTCCTAATTCAACCGCAGCTTCCACTAACATTTCATGAAGATTTTTCGCTTTCCAAGTAATACTCTTACACAGATGCATCAATTCATAATCCTGATAAGTCTTCAGCCTGTCTGGACTTATGGTCCCAATGATAATTTCTTCTAAATCTACTCTCAACTTACATACATCTATAGGCTGTGGCTGTGTTCTTCTTCTTTGTAACCCTTTCACCCAATCATCTAACTCTTCAGTTGTTGGACCTATTGAAACTTCACTTCTGGGGATTTCTTCCAACTCTATTCTTTTTGGCTGTAACTGCATTATCTCCCTAGGTGTTTCGATTATTGTTAGATTAGTCGGAGGTGTTGACCTAGTAACTGTAGTGGGCTGTTCACTTTCGACACTTACGGCGTTAATTCTACTACTAGCTGATGTTATAGCAGAATTTAATGGGACAGTCAAGGAAGGTTCATGGATAAGTCTATTTTCGAATGCTGGTATTGCTGGACCTATAGTTACTGGAAGAAAACCACAAGGGAGGTCCCCTAAAATCCAGTCAGGGACAGGGGGAATATATGTAGAATTAAAAAGTCCCTAAATACAGTAAAAAATCAATACACAAAGAATACCAATCTTAACTAATACTGGTGGTTATACAGTTATCAAATTAGGAAGACATCACTATAATACCATGTTGAGGAATCAAAGTATATCATAAAAAACAGCAAGTTTGCATATAATGTTTATTCAATACATTAATAAAAAGCAATACCATAAAAACATTTCATTAAAAATATTAGGCAAATTATCGTAAAAACATCATATCAAATACATAATCTTGAGAGCACAGATATCAAATACATAATCTTGAAAAAACAGTTGTTGATGCAGCGTTTCGGTGAATACGTGGAATAGACACCTTCTTCAGGACAGTTTTCTACATAACCAAAAACATATATTTAGTATAACACATTGACTCCACAATTCTATTTAACAATCATAATTATATTTTCAAACAATTCTCCAATATGACATTTTATATCTCCTATTATAACCACCACAGTAAAATCTAGTATTCAAAACTACAAATTTTCGGATTACTTGAATTAAAAACGAAGATAACAACCTACCTAACAATTCTGCAGACGATGTTAGCATTTGATAAAACTAACACATCTGGTGGTTACCCTCAGTCTGAATTAAGAATCTTGAAGACAGGAGATTAGTGATATTCTCCTCTTCAAACGAAAGCCCTTACATGAACAAGGAAAAAAAATTATATTGTTCAAAGTGCTGATTGCAATAGTAAATCATACGGAACATAAAAATTAACAATTAAAATGGCATACCTTATGGTGCAAAAAATACGTTCTGTAGATATGTATACTGGTGCCACCGTTGTTTGGCTAGGGTCCGGGTGCTAGAAAGCCAAACCATCAATATTTAGTATTATTACTAGTATTGTACCCAGAATTTAAAGTCAAATAAAGAACCCAGCTTACCTAATGTAAAGGAGCTGAATACTGCCAACCGATGTAGGATTTATCAGTTTCTACGATTTGGGCTGGTGTGCCACTTATTAAATACATAGTCCCACAGGTGGGTGGATTTACAGCCAATGGTCCTGGCCTCTTATATATCACCTATAACAGGATATTGCTTGATCAGTATTGCAATTTGTTGTCCAAATTGTTGGGCATGCAGGCATATACTATTATAATCCCTGTTTTATAAGGCCCTAGTCTATCAACCTACTGTCTAAATAAGCCCTCCGTACTGGTGTCTAAGGAGTAGAGGCTGAGAAGTTATTCCAGCAATAGATAGACACTATGCTGATATGATATTACATAATTATACACACGAATATATCTAAAAAAGGACCCTCACTCCTCATATCTAAAGATGTAAAATTTGAATAAATATCTCAGCCATAGTTAACCAATATAAGCAATGCTTATGTGATTTACAAATTGCAAATTACACGACATCGTATTTATCAACTATTGGTATGCCGCAATTAGTCTTGAACTAAATGTAGATCATAGCTCCAAATTAATAGCATTTTAAAAAATATATAATAACTTTGTTATTATTAAAATGCGAATATAATTATCAAAAGGAAAAGCCAACTACCCGTTGGATGCCCTCTAAACCGCCGTGCCGCTTATTTACAGCTGTTTTACCTAATGCCGTTGTTTAATGGCATAACGACGTACGGCAGAAATACCCAATATGGGGCCAGTATGTAATCGGCTGTGTGCCAAAGAACCATCACACCATCTAACGTGATGCTGCTAATGCCAGGAATACCAAAATCGGCAAGAAACACTCATATGCTAACACATATATGGCCACATGAAGTGCCGATGTCGGCATGACCACAGAATTGACTTTTATCCTTATTGAAAAGCCCAAATTCTAGTAAGCTAAGAACCGCGCCAGATCAGCACCCTAGTGAGGAACGTAACATACCTGATACACGTAACACGGCCTCCCTTCAACCAGTATACAGCTTCCGGGTCAGGATTCATGAAGATGTTCCTGCCGGGGCTGTTAAATTCTACGTCATTAGTACGCACAGATCACGTGATGGTGACGCACACTTCATCCTTCATGAATTCTACTTGAATAACTTTATTAGTACCGTTAAAAAACAAAGGGATCTACTAAATTTCACAGTAAATAAAAATGTTTCAGCCGAGGCTAATTGCAAACGCCTCATATTCATCGTAAGTACGTATAAATTACGTGATTAGTACGTATAAATCTCGTTACTCTATCTTCCACGGATCAATTTTAAATAACATTCTCAATAAAATAATAATCACGCAAAGAGAGATACCCTTTACCCTAACAGTCTATAGTGAGTTATACAGGTATTCTACCCATGATAAGAACCAGTGTCTATATTGTATTATACTTTAGGTGACCGATTGATATCGTGAGCTATCATTTAACCTCACGGTCTATTGGACAATATTAAATGATGCAAACCCGCGTCTATATTATATTATACTATAACCTGACATCATGGTTATCACTAAATTTAATCATATTGACGACAACCTAGATGGGTCGAGGCTCATACTAAGAACTTAATAATAAGCCTATATGAAAATTATGAAAATATTGATTGTGTTCTATACTCTATACTTATCAGTATAGAATTGCTATTCTGCCACATTCTATATCCTATTATTGTTATTATATACCCAATTGGGATCAAACAAGAGTATTAATTTTTTTTTAAAGTATCCAAAGTTATTTCTATAGAATTGCCACAAAAGCAAAACTATGTGTCAGAATAAAAATGAAAAAAATTCAGTTTCTTGCTGAACAACCATCTATATCCATTATTCTCGTCAAAAATCCCATTAGCAATTAGGCAGGAATATACTACGAGTAAGAAAGAAAAAATATCAAATGTCATTAATTCCTACTCATAACTAAAGAGTTGCTAAGAATGTCATCTCTATCTCTTATTGCTATTCATGGGTAAAGAGTTGCTCAGAAACCTATATGTGAGGAAGAAAATACAGCTCAAATTAATCTCTCCCAGTCCTCTCTGCTGTTAAGCCCTTCCCTAACAGTGTTAAGGCGGGACATATAAAATTGTTCACGTTTCTTTCTTTTGGAGGTCATATCACCTCCCCTAGAGGTCTCGCCAACATAACCAAATTGGCATGGGCACTTGATATACTTGATCATGTGCCCATGCCAATTTGGTTATGTTGGCGAGACCTCCAGGGAAATTAAGAAAAGAATATGTGAGCATAAGTCAGCCATTAGGACTAACAAAAAAAGCGCTCCACTTGTTGAACATTGGATTAAAGAACGACACACGATTGGCGATCTCAAGTGGTGTGGTCTTGAGGTAGTACATATGAACTCTAGGGGAGGTGATATGACCTCCAAAAGAAAGAATCGTGAACAATTTTATAGCAATAAGAGATAGAGATGACATTCTTAGCAACTCTTTAGTTATGAGTAGGAATTAATGACATTTGATATTTTTTCTTTCTTACTCGTAGTATATTCCTGCCTAATTGCTAATGGGATTTTTGACGAGAATAATGGATATAGATGGTTGTTCAGCAAGAAACTGAATTTTTTTCATTTTTATTCTGACACATAGTTTTGCTTTTGTGGCAATTCTATAGAAATAACTTTGGATACTTTTTTTAAATTTTTTAATACTCTTGTTTGATCCCATTTGGGTATATAATAACAATAAATGGATATAGAATGTGGCAGAATAGCAATTCTATACTGATAAGTATAGAGTATAGAACACAATAAATATTTTCATAATTTTCATATAGGCTTATTATTAAGTTCTTAGTATGAGCCTCGACCCATCTAGGTTGTCGTCAATATGATTAAATTTAGTGATAACCATGATGTCAGGTTATAGTATAATATAATATAGACGCGGGTTTGCATCATTTAATATTGTCCAATAGACCGTGAGGTTAAATGATAGCTCATGATATCAATCGGTCACCTAAAGTATAATACAATATAGACGCTGGTTCTTATCATGGGTAGAATACCTGTATAACTCACTATAGACTGTTAGGGTAAAGGGTATCTCTCTTTGCGTGATTATTATTTTATTGAGAATGTTATTTAAAATTGATCCGTGGAAGATAGAGTAACGAGATTTATACGTACTAATCACGTAATTTATACGTACTTACGATGAATAGGAGGCGTTTGCAATTAGCTTCGGCTGAAACATTTTTATTTACTGTGAAATGTAGTAGATCCCTTTGTTTTTTAACGGTACTAATAAAGTTATTCAAGTAGAATTCATGAAGGATGAAGTGTGCGTCACCATCACGTGATCTGTGCGTACTAATGACGTAGAAAAAGGAGGTGTATTTAACAGCCCCGGCAGGAACATCTTCATGAATCCTGACCCGGAAGCTGTATACTGGTTGCAGGGAGGCCGTGTTACGTGTATCAGGTATGTTACGTTCCTCACTAGGGTGCTGATCTGGCGCGGTTCTTAGCTTACTAGAATTTGGGCTTTTCAATAAGGATAAAAGTCAATTCTGTGGTCATGCCGACATCGGCACTTCATGTGGCCATATATGTGTTAGCATATGAGTGTTTCTTGCCGATTTTGGTATTCCTGGCATTAGCAGCATCACGTTAGATGGTGTGATGGTTCTTTGGCACACAGCCGATTACATACTGGCCCCATATTGGGTATTTCTGCCGTACGTCGTTATGCCATTAAACAACGGCATTAGGTAAAACAGCTGTAAATAAGCGGCACGGCGGTTTAGAGGGCATCCAACGGGTAGTTGGCTTTTCCTTTTGATAATTATATTCTCATTTTAATAATAACATAAAGTTAATATATATTTTTTAAAATGCTATTAATTTGGAGCTATGATCTACATTTAGTTCAAGACTAATTGCGGCATACCAATAGTTGATAAATACGATGTGGTGTAATTTGCAATTTGTAAATCACATAAGCATTGCTTATATTGGTTAACTATGGCTGAGATATTTATTCAAATTTTACATCTTTAGATATGAGGAGTGAGGGTCCTTTTTTAGATATATTTGTGTGTATAATTATGTAATATCATATCAGCATAGTGTCTATCTATTGCTGGAATAACTTCTCAGCCTCTACTCCTTAGACACCAGTACGGAGGGCTTATTTAGACAGTAGGTTGATAGACTAGGGCCTTATAAAACAGGGATTATAATAGTATATGCCTGCATGCCCAACAATTTGGACAAAAAATTGCAATACTGATCAAGCAATATCCTGTTATAGGTGATATATAAGAGGCCAGGACCATTGGCTGTAAATCCACCCACCTGTGGGACTACGTATTTAATAAGTGGCACACCAGCCCAAATCGTAGAAACTGATAAATCCTACATCAGTTGGCAGTATTCAGCTCCTTTACATTAGGTAAGCTGGGTTCTTTATTTGACTTTAAATTCTGGGTACAATACTAGTAATAATACTAAATATTGATGGTTTGGCTTTCTAGCACCCGGACCCTAGCCAAACAACGGTGGCACCAGTATACATATCTACAGAACGTATTTTTTGCACCATAAGGTATGCCATTTTAATTGTTAATTTTTATGTTCAGTATGATTTACTATTGCAATCAGCACTTTGAACAATATAAAAAAAAAATCCTTGTTCATGTAAGGGCTTTCGTTTGAAGAGGAGAATATCACTAATCTCCTGTCTTCAAGATTCTTAATTCAGACTGAGGGTAACCACCAGATGTGTTAGTTTTATCAAATGCTAACATCGTCTGCAGAATTGTTAGGTAGGTTGTTATCTTCGTTTTTAATTCAAGTAATCCGAAAATTTGTAGTTTTGAATACTAGATTTTACTGTGGTGGTTATAATAGGAGATATAAAATGTCATATTGGAGAATTGTTTGAAAATATAATTGATTGTTAAATAGAATTGTGGAGTCAATGTGTTATACTAAATATATGTTTTTGGTTATGTAGAAAACTGTCCTGAAGAAGGTGTCTATTCCACGTATTCACCGAAACGCTGCGTCGACAACTGTTTTTTCAAGATTATGTATTTGATATCTGTGCTCTCAAGATTATGTATTTGATATGATGTTTTTACGATAATTTGCCTAATATTTTTAATGAAATGTTTTTATGGTATTGCTTTTTATAAATGTATTGAATAAACATTATATGCAAACTTGCTGTTTTTATGATATACTTTGATTCCTCAACATGGTATTATAGTGATGTCTTCCTAATTTGATAACTGTATAACCACCAGTATTAGTTAAGATTGGTATTCTTTGTGTATTGATTTTTTACTGTATTTAGGGACTTTTAATTCTACCTATAGTTACTGGTACAGTTATTGCATCTATTTTCATATTCATCTGATTCAATTTTTCAACTAATTCTTTGGTTTTTATTGCCAATTCTGCTTCTCCTTCCTGCTCTATATCACTTACAGTTGGAACTGGTGTCGTTTGAGGTGTCATTGGGGTTTCCATCGACGGTTCATTTGGTGTCACCATCGCTGAATTTTCCTGATAAGGTGGTGGTCGTTTAACTAATATATCATCCAGCAGCTCATCATCAGATTCATTCGGGTTATATCCATAACCAAATTGCTCTAAATGTCTCCTTTTCTCCTTGCATTTGCTTCCTGCAGTCTCTCCTACCATTAAAACTGGATGTAATCCTTCAGTTATCTCTCCATTTCTCCATCTCTTCATTCTGTCTTCATGCCTTTCATCATGAAATCTTCCAAACATAAATCTATTAACTCCACCACCTCTATGTCTTTCCCTTTCATACATTTCATCTTCCCATTCTACTAATGCTTCAAACTGTGTAGGTCTAGGTCTTGGGTCTAATGCCATCATCTTTTCTCTCAAATTACGCAAATCTGTCAAATTAAAAGAACCATGCTCTGGAAAAGCTAGCACACCATCATTCTTCGTATATCCTACCCAATTTTCTAGCCAAACACATGTGTGATAACCATATTTTAACATCATATAAGACGCTGGTGTCTTTGGTGGAGGGATAGGAACTCCTTCTCTCATTATTACTGGTTTGTCCTTTTTAAAGAATCTTTTAATTTTGCCAAACAAAGTCAATTTCTCCTGTTTTGGTTGTTCGAAATAAATTTTTGCTACTTGTCAACAGCTTTACTCGATCCAAATCTTTGTCAACGCAATACACTATAATTCACCAATCAAACTCCTTTGCTTCCCTAAACACCTGACCAATGTTAGCGCGACACACTCTTCCAATCGGAGCTTTCTACGTCTCCGCTATCCTATCCAATACCAGCTCACACCAACCAGCCAATCTGAGCTTACTCTGTCTTCACAGTCTGACCAATGCCAGAGCGGCTTTTTGTGACGTCAGCCTCTCCTCCTGCTGCCGACCCTCCCTTTGTAAAAATTATCGGCACTTTTCTAAGTCCTTTTTCTTTACAATAACTTATTAGTCACAACATAAAACAATACCACACTGTCTGCTTACTAAATAAAGAGAGTTTTTTACTCTCAAGAATGTTCCTTTCAATACGGGCAAGTATAACAATTCCGCTATCCTTCCCTTCATCCAAGCTAGGAGAGGACCTGTTACTTCTTTAGGGATAAGGCCAAAATTTTCACAAGAGGACCTTTTGTTGAAAAGGAGGTCTCGCTACTCTTCTGGGGATAAGGCCAAAGTTTCACAGGTGGACCCTTCGCTATCTCACTCTTTTTCTACATACACGCTAAATAGTCCCTAAAATAACACAAGTGTTACCACTAATTTAAACAGACAATGCACCTATTCCCGTGTGATTTCACTTTTCACACTTTTCTTCTGCCTTATTTCAGGCTAACTTTTACTTTGCCAGCTTCCCAGATACCCTTCTGTACCTGTTTTCCAAAGACTACATAGAAACGGGATACTAACTCACTTTACTTAGAATGTTAAACATTTAATCAATAATCAATAATCAACAAAGCACCAAACTAATCAATAATAACCATCATTCTGCTACCAGAAAAACTGATACAGGGCAACCCCTAATTCATGAACCAGGGACCAAGAGAAATCTCGTCGCACACAAATTGCTTACCAAACAACGGGGCCCATCACACATTACCCATAAATGATCCCTGAAGACGGGCGCTGGATTTGGGGGGTTTAATTTGTCAGTTTTATTAAGTACTACTCTTCACATTAATAACATTTATGTATATTCCTAACTATCTGTAATCTCAACTGTCTTCTTCCTTTGGTCGATGGACCATTAGTTGAAGAGTTGATGGTGACTATGATTAACTAAACAGTTTAATACTTTAACTAAATAACCACAGAGTCATTTATTCAGTTAATGATGTTATCTTATTAAATGCTCATAATTCAGTGCACACACAAGATTACAAATAAGAGAACAAATTATCAATCAATGTAATCAAAATGAATCATTTGTATCGATATCAAAGCGTGCATAGGAATGGGGGAAGAGAAGGTACAGCATAAATACTTGCAGAAATATATTGCAAAATTAAAGCAATTAAGGAGGGTGATACCCACCAAAGAATCAGGAAAACCACTTCCTTGGCCGAGGTTGTGGCAAGAGGTCCTCAGAGATAGGCTCAGAGGACAAAGTTAACAGGACAGATATAGCTAAATTTGCCATAGACTAGCAACCAAAATTAATCTCCCAATCAATCTACCTTGATCTAGTTCTCCTCGGACGCAGTCTCCTCCCAAGCCTTCCGCAACGTTCTCGTACCTAAAGTGTTCTCTGGCTTAGTGTTGGTCTGCTCTCTCTCTCTTGGTGCGCTTCTCTCTCGATATTCTGTGCGTTCTGATCATCTCTTCTCTCCGATCTGCCACACCAGACTGCACACTGTTATACCGGACCGCACTGCTATACCGGACCGCACTGAACTGTCACACCCCAATTGGGATATCAATTATACCCTACTGTCTAGCTCACTATCTTACAATGTTGCAGTATCAGTAGAAACTCGGTCTGTGATTGGTTGACATAAATCATGCTAGGGTCGCCTCATCCAGTTCTCCTCACAAATCCATCCTATACCGGTTTTAACAAAGGAAAGATTAAAGACCAATACATTCTATACCACTAACATTCATAGTTATACATTTTGCAACAATTGTACATTATGATATCCGCTTCACATTCAAATTGCACGTAGTGATTGCTGTTCCCACAGTCGCTGTCGCGTCTTGGCACATAAACAATAGGACACAGGTCAACATGGCCTTCACACGGATTACATCAGCTGGTACATTCTGCAGTCTGCAAGCAGGCAACCCATCTTGGCGCATGCGTTCTCTGTACCGACCAAGACTACCACATGCTGGTTCAAACAAGAGGCCATTTTCATGCAGGCCCAATCTCGTACTAAAGTAAAATAAACACAAAAGAATATTAATTCATGAAATAAAACCCATTATGGTTACCTCCCACCATACTAATACCCTGTGTTAATTAAATCCTAGCGAAAGCTATTAATTTAAAGCAAACCTTTCGTTATTTGTACACAACTTGCAAAATGTGCAATGTTCAACATAGCATAAACATGCATTAGTTCGGTTTTTCAAAGCGCAAACAGTTAATACGTTCTCATGCCAACATGGTTTAGTATATTATGTAAAATGCGTTTGCCCCTTGTGTAAATGTGTGGATTCAGAGTTGGTTAGTCCATGCAGTCAATACATTATTATGGGGTTACTTAATTTCATGAGGATGTATTTTTTACAAACCTCACACCATCAACCCCTAGGGGTGAATCATATCAAGAACAAGGTGGTTTATTGGCTTAGTGTACATTTGCCCTGTAGTAGGGGGTAGCGGACTTCATCATCATGGCCCGTAGAGTAAGCTGAGAAGGTAAAAACAGGAAACAGTGGGGGGGAGACTGTGTGGTGGTTAACTTCAATAATCCTTGGCAAGCAGGCAAACTTCTTGATGCTGCACCCCGCCCGATATTGGGAATATCAGGGATAGTTGCCCTTCCACCGGGATTTTTCTATAGTCCAGGCAGGCCTATTGGTTCTTTACATTCTCATCACACTCATAGGGGGCCGCGCTTAACTAGTGAACATCTTGAATCAGGGTCGTTACCTCGTGTGACTGTCGCTAATAGATTTCTGTCCCTGACTGGGTTGGAGTCTTGCGACTGACTGGGTGTATGCGATCCTGTGCAGCGCCCAGGGGTATCTTTGTCCCTGGTCCCTGCAGTAGTCCCCTCCCAGTTCTCAAAAGGTTATACACTGTTGTCCTGGAATATTGCGGGTCTTTCAACCAAGTTTTCTCATCCAAGGTGGATCCATTTAGTTAAATCCTTCCATATTATTTGTCTCCAAGAAACTTGGGAAGCGGTTTATAGTTTCTATCTTGAGTGATATGTGACATACTTTGAACCAGCCATACCTTCAATGGTGGGTAGGCCGAAGGGGGGATTACGTTTCTTAAATTGGAACTGAGTGGCTACATTTTGGACCTCCAGTGGCATGTACATATAATGCAGGGGTTGTGGTCAACACTCCCTGGCTCCCTCTCAGTGGTTTTAGTCAATTGCAAATGTGGTAGTTCTGAGCGGGTGGGGGTTCGCAATTGGACTGCCTTTTGCGCTCCATTTCAGCCAAGAATGACGGGCAAGTCCTAACTGTGATCGGGGACCTTTAATTGTCACCTATGTAACCCACCCCCCGCCAAGGATGGTGAGGCACAAAATTGTAGTGGTCTGCTGAGAGAAGGGCTACATTTTGAGCACTCTCAGAAAGGTCAGGAGCTCAATGAGTTCCTGGATGGCCATAATCTGGTATTTACTATGGAGAAATTGGTGAACTCCCAGGATCCTGTAATATGCCCAACTTTCAAAGGGAGGGGATGCATCTCATTTATTGATTTTATTTTTGTTTCTGCTTCACTATATTGGTTCATTACCCATTTTAACATCATTTTTAGCCATTATAGTGACCATAACCCCTTATCCATAACCTTGGATGTAGCTAAGGTCCCCCGGATACAGCACATGGGGGCTTTGAGGAGGTTCTCCACCATGGACCAAGGGAGACGACTGAAATGGTCTCGGATGGACCCCCAGCGCCTTCAGGCGGCACTTTTTCACTTTGTTCTAGTGAAATTAATATCTGTTTTGACAGTGATGCAGGAAATAGGGAGGTTCTGGAGGCTTTTAAAGCTATTGCCGCTGGGGTTTCTAAAGTGATGACGGTTCCAGTTTCTAGCAGTGACGAGTCACATGCCCCCAAAGGGTTTGATAGGGATTGTTCGAGAACCCTGCGTCATTTGAAGGTGGTTCTGAAGCAGTCACCGAGGGATGAGCAATTGGTTAAACATTGCAGGCGGGCTTACAAGCAGGCTCAAGTTACCTGTAAACGTAATTTACAGGAGTTGGTATGGGAGGAGGTCTGTCAAGCATGCAAGATGAGGGATAGCGCTCTCTTCTAGAGAGTAATAAACCCTGTTTTGCAGAGGGTCCTGGGCCACTCCTGTGTCACCATATTTCAGAGCACCAGTAAGTGGCTCATTTTGAGGACGTATATAACCAGGGGGTCTGTGGAAGTGACAAAACTCCTGCTGGATCACTCACAGCCTGTGTTCCAGTGGTATGGACACTAGATGTAGTTACGTAGGGTTTTCTTGCTTTGTCTAGTAACAAGGCCCCGGGTTCTGCTAGCATCCCGCTTGATTTGTTTAAAGCAAATATTGAGGTTTGGGCTCCACTCTTAACACAGGTGGTGAATGCGGCAGCTCAGGTGCGGACATTGCCCTCTTGGTCCACTGCTGTCATTGTTCCCATCTTCAAGAAGGGGGACAAAGACAATCCACAATGTTATAGACCCATATTGTTGCTGGATTCAACGGTTAAGGTCCTCGGGAGGGTGATTTTAAATAGCTAAGTGATTGGGTGAAGAGAACAACATCTTGAGTGATGTTCAGTATGTTTTTAGAGCTGGGAGGTCCACCTCAGACCAATGCCTAAATCTCCATCTACTTATTATTAAATATGCAGTGGCTCGGTCTGAATCTATACACTTAGGCTTCATGGATTTGACATCCGCCTTTGACAGGGTAAATCGAGCGAAACTGTGGACCCTGCTTTGTGAGATGGGGATTGATCCTAGTATCGTGGCCCTATTGGCTAACCTGCACTCAGAGACCCATGCCTTGGTTCGCTTTTCACAGGACGCCGCCTGTACTCGCTCATTCCGACCCTGCTCGGTGGTGCGGCAAGGATGTATTCTGGCTCCATTTTTTACCCTGTATGTAAATAGGCTTCAGTCCGCACTGTTATCAACTGTGGCGGATTGCCCCAAGGCTGGTGACAGATTTCTTCCAGAGTTAATATATGCAGATTAAGCGTTCTTATGGCATGGACCGCTCTGGCGCTGGACTTATTTCTGGCCAGTTACGTGTCATTCATGGTGAATCTTGATCTGGCTGTAAACTTTTCGAAGTTCCGTGATGGTTCTAGGCCCTAAATCAACTTGGAGCAAGATCTTCAAGGTGGCTAATTCTACCCTGGGCAAAGTGAAGGCAATCCCCTATTTGGGGTTTTTATTTGATGCAAAGAATTGGTGGAGTCTAAAAGAGCTGAGTTTTTGAGTTTTTAAAAGCCATGGGGGCGGTTTTTAGCTTTGCACAGAGAGTTGGCTCTAGGGTGCCAGAGGATCTGCTAAAATGTACCAGGCCAAGTGTAATTCCCAGTTACGATATGGTAGTGAGGTCTGGGGGTACGCTAACCTGGATCGAATCCAAGCAATCAAAAATAATTCTCTTCGAAAAATGGTTTAGGACCCACACTCTACCCCAGCCTTTTCCGTTCAGGTAGAGCTTGGGCTTGACCAAGTGTCGGATTTGTTATCTCCGATTCCGCTCCTATGTTGGGTGAAGATTTGGAGTAGGGCGGAATTGTCTTTAAACTGATTGATCCTAGGGGGCTGCCAGGACCTTGATCAGGCCCATAGGATACCCTGGTTAGCCCATGTTAAAGCTGCTTTCACCCATATAAAAGGCCAGATACTTTTGATGACCGCATCTATCTTCCGGAGCGGGATGTGGGGGGTGTTAAAAGGTTGTTCTTGAAACACTTACATCTGGAGAGAGAGCACCTAGAACTGTGCAGGGGTTGGAACCGTATCTCGCCAAGGTTCGCTCACAGCACAATAGGTTTTTGCTGACCAGATTTAGGTTCAACCAATTGCATCACCTTTTGGCATCCCCGTCTGGGTGGGCACGGACTGAAGCAAGGATATCCTGCGGCTGCGACAATATATCTTCGCAGGATTTGTTGCACTTCACAATGTTTTGTTCTTGTTCTAGTTGGCTGAGGAAGACATTTTTAACTCCTTTGCTGAAATCTTTGAATTTTAATCGTTAGGCCAGCCTTGTTGTATCTCCAGATGCTCCCAACTGATAATGTTACTCTTACCGTTTTGTCCTTTATACAAGCAGCCTGGGTGTCCAGAAGAAAGAGACCTAATTAATTGCCCCTTTTTATTTATTTCGTAATTTACTCTGTGTTTTTAATGCAATGAATTTGTCAAGCGAAGTTCATGTTTTGTGTACTTTTATGGTGATTTTATCAGCTGAACAAAGATTTTACTGACTGAATGAGTAGGAGATCTCAACCGTAGAAAGGACTAATGGAATCCATGTTTGCTTTGACGACGGCAATTTGACATTTGCAGCAACTCTTTTTTTATCTCTTTTTAACATGTTTGTATGTTTTTAACATCTTAATATATCATATATATATAATACAATAGATTACATAGTGACCATTCTTAATGTCTCATTAATGGTGCTTAGGTATATTATTTAAGAAATTCTCTGATCGAAAGAGTTCATTAATTAAAGAATGATAGTTTTATTGTAAAACTACATTTGGTTAATAGGAGCGCTTGGTGGACCCATGAGTGAGGTTTTTTGCAATCCTGTTATTAATTTTTCACTGTGCACTGACACTTTTTGAAAACAGATGACTAATACTGTATCTAACTTTTATGATCTATGTCCATGCCAGTGACCCATGCAACCATATTATTAACTTTGTATTATGCACTGACACTTTTTGGAAATAGATGACTAATATTGTACAGTACTTTTATGATCTATGTTTTATTTAGATTGAAAAAAGTGATTGATGATATATATATATATATATATATATCCTCCAATCTCCACAAGTACGTAGAAAATTCACGGACACTCCAACAGACTGTTGGAGTGTCCGTGAATTTTCTACGTACTTGTGGAGATTGGAGGATATTACGAGGGCTACCCGGTAACCCATCGCGGACCGCCCATTTGACAGCGCCGGGTGTAACCGGGACTGGTGGTAAAGAATATATATATATATATATATATATATATATATATATATATATATATATATATATATATATCCTTCTGGTGGTCGCAAGTAGGTAGTTATAGTTAGGACCTTGTTCCTATTCAAAAAGCGTTTTTCCTTTTGCCAATATCTTTGGCGCCGTTTGACGAATCTTCGCGAAATTTTCAAAACTAATGGTTCACTCAGGTCGGGCCCTGTCTTGAAAGTTTCAGGGTGATTCGTCAAGCGGGGGCTGAGAAAAAGGGGGGTCCCAAACTGTGTTTTCCCCATGTCAATTTCCATAGGAACTTGAGACACGGCTACAGCCCGAACTGCTGAACGGAATGACACCAAATTTGGCAAAAAGGTAGCTCTTGGTTCAGAAAGCGACCTTTTTTTAAAATGGTGTAAACCCGTTCAGTAGTTACTGAGAAATTCAATAAAATAAAAATATCGATATCTGAGCACCGAGGAGGATTCGCGACTCCTCCCGAGCACGAGCTTCATTCTGATTGGCTGCAACACTCCAAACCAAGAAGTGTTGGCAGCCAGCTTGTGACTCGGTAACCGAGTCACAAGAAAACAGTAAAAAAAAGATACAAAAACAAAAAAAGGGGGCAGGGTAGAAACACCCTGACCCCCTAGACCTGCTCAGGGGGTCCCACAAGGACCCCCAGGGCCAAAAAAAGCATTAAAAAAAAAAAATCAGCAGAATTTGCGCTGCGTGCGCGAATCCGGACGGAAAAAAAAAGCGCGGGCTTCCGCGCTTCGTTTTTTATAAGCTCCCTGGTGGGCCAGGTCCCGGGGGCAATACCTAATTATGTAGCGGGGGCCCCCGCAGCCCCAGGGACCGCCACCTCCCCGGGGCTTATTTATAAAACAAATGCATGAGGGGGCTCCTTCCTCCCCACGCTGCCCCGGGGACCGCCACCTCCCCGGGGCTTTAATTTAATAGGGGTGGGGGGCCTCGTGGGACCCCCAAGCCCCGGTGACATCCACCTCCCCGGGGCTCTAAATAAATTATAGAAGTGTGGGGGGGTTCCTGCCCCTCCTCACACTGCCCCGGGGACCACCACCTCCCCGGGGCTTTAAACAGTTGGGAGGGGGGCCGCGCAGCCCCCCTCCTGGAGCCCTCCATGGCCCTGGGGACCACCACCCCCGGGGTGCCCACCCTGGGACATTGCCGTTTACTGTGGCAGGGAAGGAGCACGGCTACCGCCCTGCCATAGCAAACACTGCTTTGCTTCTTGGAAGCGAGAGCAGGAAACCTGCTCTCGCTTCCAAGAAGCAAGCAGAATTGCTTTTGGACAAGGGGAGCTGCATGTCAGCAGCTCCCTTGCCCAAAAGCAATGCCGGCTCCCGCAGGAGGCAGGGAGCCAGCTGGGACCATGGGGGCATTGGGGCTCCCCCCACGGTCCTTAACGCTGAGGCCAGGCCCCAGAGGATGGGGTCCACGTGGCCAGAAGTGGCCAAGGGAAGGGGGGCCACGGGGCACCCTCCCATAACATTAATTTAAAAAATTTAAAATAGAGGCAATGCCCCGGGGGATGGGGTCCCTAGGGCCAATAATTGGCCTCAGGAGGGGGGCCACGCGGCCCCCCCTCCCCAAAAAACATAAACAAGGCTGGCCAGGCCCCGGGGGATGGGGTCCCCGGGGCCATAATTGGCCTCAGGAGGGGGGCACATGGCCCCCCCCAAAAAAAACAAGGCTGGCCAGGCCCCGGGGGATGGGGTCCCCGGGGCCAGAAGTGCACCACTCCTCACTGAAACCTGGACCAACACCACCTTGGGACCCGACATCGCCATCGCCATTCCCCAAGGATACAATATCTCCCGGAAGGACCGCCCCACACGCCCTGGGGGGGAATCGCCATCTTCCACAAATCCACCCTCCGACTGAGCACACTTCCCGACAAGCCCACAGACCTGATGGAACACCTACACTTCAAGATACAGGCCAGCCCTACCACCACCCTCTGGAGAACCCTCATCTACCGACCCCCCGGACCCCGCAGACCATTCACCAACTCCATCACGGACAGCATGACCCCGCAGGCCATTGCGTCCACCAACTACACCTTGCTGGGAGACCTCAACTTCTACCTTGACAACCAACAATACCCCAACACCACAGCCCTCCTGGACAACCTCCACAACATAGGACTCCGCCAGATCGTGACTGAACCCACGCACTCAGCAGGACACACCCTCGACCCCATCTTCACAACAGGAAACTCCATCACTTTCAGCCACACCACCGAACTCCCGTGGACAGACCATCGCTGCCTCCATTTCACTTTCAGAACACCCACCATCCACAGAACCCAGCACCTGCTCCCACAAAGAAATTGGACCAAAATCACCGACGACCAGTTCGCCACCTCACTCGGCAACTCCACCCCAACCATCACGAACAATGACGACCCCAACACCACAGCCCGAACCCTGCACAGATGGATCTCCGACTGCGCCAACACCATAGTCCCCCTCAAGAACAACAACAACAAACACGCCAGGAAAGCCAGCTGGTTCACCACCTAACTCAGAGAGTCCAGACGCACATGCCCCCGCCTCGAAAAGGCCTGGAGAAACTCGAAATCTACAGAAGCCCACAACAACTTCAGAGCCGCCACCAACGCCCACCACCAACTCATCAGGAATACAAGAAAGAAAGCGATCGAAGACAGAATCTCCACGCACGAGCACAACAGCAAAGAACTCTTCAGCATCATCAAGGAATTCGCCCAACCCATCAGCGAGTCTACAGACATCCCTCCCTCACAAGACCTCTGCGACAAACTCAGCACCTTCTTCCACCACAAAATCAAGAACATTTACGACAATTTCGACGAAGACAGCCAACACACAGAACCCACAACAACCACCCCCGAAACCTTGAAGCCAACGATTGACAGCTGGACAGCCCTCACCACCGAAGACACACTGAAGACGAAGTCAATCCACTCCGGGGCCCCCACGGACCCCTGCCCCCACCACATCTTCAACAGAGCCGCCAACACCATCGTCCCCATGCTTCGCCACACCATCAACTGCTCCCTCGCGAACGCCTCCTTCCCCTACGACTGGAAGCACGCTGAGATCAACCCCCTCCTGAAGAAACCCTCGGCGGACCCCACCGACCTCAAAAACTACAGACCCATCTCCTTGCTCCCATTCCCAGCGAAAGTCATCGAGAAAGCCATCAATAGCCAACTCGCCACCTTCATCGAAGAGCACAACATCCTTGACTCCTCCCAATCCGGCTTCAGAAACAACCACAGCACGGAAACCGTCCTCCTCGCCGCAACAGACGACATCTGCTCCCTCCTCGACAGAGGAGAGACAGTAGCCCTCATCCTCCTCAACCTTTCAGCGGCCTTCGACACAGTCTCTCACCGCATCCTAACATGCAGACTTCACGACGCAGGGATCCGGGACAAGGCCCTCGACTGGACCCGCTCATTCCTCTCCGGCAGAACGCAGCGGGTCAGACTCCCTCCCTTCCTCTCGGACCCCACACCGACTACCTGCGGAGTCCCCCAAGGATCCTCCCTCAGCCTCACGTTGTTCAACATCTACATGGCTCCGCTCGCCCCCATCGTCAGAACCCACGGACTCAACATTATTTCATACGCAGACGAGTCCCAACTCATCCTCTCCCTATCCAACGAACCCAACGCAGCCAAACACAACTTTCAAGAAGGCATGGAAGCAGTCGCCAAATGGATGAAGAGCAGCTGTCTACAACTCAACACGGACAAAACAGAACTACTCATCATGGGCCCACACCCCGATGCCTGGAAGGACACCTGGTGGCCCCCCGCCCTCGGAAGCCCGCCCACCCCCACAGACCACGCATGCAACCTCGGAATCATCCTGGACTCCGAACTCAAAATGGACCGCCAGATCAACTCTGTCTCATCCTCCTGCTTCCACACCCTCCGCCTCCTACGCAAGACCTTTAAATGGATGCCCCTCGAACAGAGAAAGACCGTCACACACGCCCTCGTCACCAGCAGACTTGACTACGGCAACGCACTCTACGCTGGAATCAACAAAAACCTCACCCGCAAACCTCAAAACATCCAGAACACCGCCGCCAGACTAGTCCTCAACCTGCCACGACAATGCTACATCACCCAGCACCTGCTCACACTCCACTGGCTCCCCATCGAGGCAAGAATCACCTTCAAGATTCTCACCCACGCACACAAAGCCCTCCACAACACCAGACCAGCATACCTGAATAGCCGATTCACATTCCACGCACCCCAGAGGACCCTACGATCAGCCCAGCTCTCTTATGGCGAGGTCCCTCGTACCAGGAAGTCCAGAACGGGAGGCCGCTCTTTCTCCTTCCTCGCGGTCAGAGCCTGGAATGCCCTCAAGCTTCACCTCAGACAGACGACATCACTCCCCAACTTCACGAGGGACCTCAAAACATGGCTCTTCGATAGACCTCCTCCTTGATGGACAGGACCCTGCGCCTCCCACCCCCCCCAGCGCCTTGAGACCCTTACGGGTGAGTAGTCGCGCTTAACAAACCCATGATTGATTGATTGATTGAAGTGGCCCAGAGAAGGGGGGCCACGCGGCCCCCCTCCCATAATTAAAAAAAATATATATTTTTTTTAAAACGAGGCAATGCCCCGGGGGATGGGGTCCCCGAGGCCGAAATAGGCCTCAGGAGGGGGGCCGCGCAGCCCGCTTCTTTTTTTTCAGTAAAAAAAAAAGGGTCAGGCCCTGGGGGATGGGGTCCCCAGGGGCCAAAAAATACTAAAATAAGGGGGGCCACACAGCCCCCCTTCTAAAAATACAAAAAGAAAAGCTGGCATCTCGCCGGAGACCACGCCCCCTCCCTGCACCACTCAGCAAACGCGCCTCCTGGCGCGTTCTGGGTTGGGGGATTAAGTTCCCTTGATTGCTAAGGGTCCTTAGGGGCCAAGTAGGCCACCAGGTACCTCCAGTATACCCCACACAGTGGGTTTGCTGAGAGGTGGTCTGAGGCCACGCCCCTTTTTACACCACTCTGCAAACGCGCCTGTTGGCGCACTGCTGGTGGGGTGATGAGGTCCTCTTGAGTCCTGAGGACCTCAGAACTGAAGTGGACTTCATCCCTTGAGCAGTAGTGCACCAGGCGACACGTTTGCAGAGTGGTGTAAAAAAGGGGCATGGCCTCGGACCACTGTCAGCAATCGAGCTGTGTGGGGCTTGCTGGAAGTAACAGGAGGGCTAGTTGGCCCCCAGGGACCCTCGGGAGACAAGGGCACTTCATCCCCCAACCAAGAGCGCCCCAGGAGGCACCTTTGCAGAGTGGTAGACAAAGGGGGCGTGGCCTGTGTCCACCTCTCAGCAATCCCCTAACCACCCCCAGCAGCGAAGGGGACTTTAATCCCCATCGAAGAGTGCGCCAGGAGCGCGTTTGCAGACTGGTGGGCAAAGGGGGCGTGGCCTGCTATGAGAGCTTACTAATGCTGCTGTGTGGGACTTACTGGAGG
Organism: Calotriton arnoldi; assembly: GCA_963921515.1. NCBI lineage: Eukaryota > Metazoa > Chordata > Amphibia > Caudata > Salamandridae > Calotriton > Calotriton arnoldi. The sequence goes on along the minus strand of CAWUFW010003435.1, from coordinate 982,674 downwards.
TAATAGGAGGGGTAGCTGGCCTCCAAGGTTGTCCTTGGGGGCCAACTACCCCTCTTGTTACCTCCAGTAAGTCCCACACAGTAGGGTTGCTAAGAGGTCTGCGGAGGCCATGCTCCCCTTTCTCCACCACTCTGCAAACGCGCCTCCTGGCACACTACGGGTTGGGGGATGAAGTCCACTTTTCTCCTGAGGGACTTTGGGGGCCAAGAAGCCCTCCTGGTACCTCCTGTAAGTCCTACGCAGTGGAATTCCTGAGCGGTGGTCGGAGGCCCAGCCCCCTTTCTCCACCTCTCTGCAAACGCGACTACTATTTAAAGAAGCATTTGCAATGTAATAGGTTCCGCATTTGCGAGAGTTAGAGCTATTGACGTTGTAAATGTAAAAGTGTTTTATTAATGTTTCTTGCAGTGGAGTGGATGTAGGTTGTGTGTAGTGAAATTATGTGGTATGTTGTGCAGTGAAATTATGTGGATAGAAAGTATGTGGTATTTAGTGTATAGGAATTATGTAGAGTGGGATTATGTGTTATGGAGAGTAATTGTGTGGTATGATAGTCTGTGTTGTGGAGTGGTAACCTCAGGTTTAATCTTCCTCGTTTCCATAGAATCTAAACTATTAACTCAATGAGACAAAAAAAGAAGGAACCACTTAGGAGCACTTCTGGACCTAGTCAGAGGTATGAGCAGGGCCACTGGAATTATGTGACTGCTTGGCTGCACCGACTTTTGCACAATTGTACATTTTCTGCATTTGCCACATAATTCATCATCTGCCTCGTAATCTGCAGATTTGAAAAAAAAAAACCTTGTTTCTAGCTCAAGCGGCTCAAACGTTACCGAAAATGCAGCGACAAGTGTTACAGCGTGGTGGAAGGCCCTTTGCAAACCTAGAATGGTCACCTGTTACTTATTGCTAAATTTGGGTATTAAATTGGTACTAATGGTGTGCAAACCACTCTTCCTTCTTTCTGCACCCCTCCTACCTCTCTCTGTATGACTCTTGCCTCTTTGTGCACCTCACCTCCCTCTTTTTGCACCCCTCTTGCCTCTTTTTGCACCTCTGTTGGTTCTTTCAGCACTGCTCTTGCTTCTTTCTGCACCTCTTTTGCAAATTTCTGCATCCCTCTTGCCTCTTTCTATACCCTGCCTCCCTATTTCTCCACCTCTCTTACTTCTTTCTGCACTTCTCTGGCTTGTTTCTGCACTGCTCTTGTTTCTTTCTGCACCTCTCTTGCAAATGTCTGTATCCCTCTTGCCTCTTTCTGTACCCCTCTTCCCTCTTTCTGCACCTCTTGCCTCTGTCTGCACACCTGGTCCCTCTTTCTGCACCTCCTTTGTCTGTTTCTGCAACTCTCTTGCCTCCTTCTGCACCCCTCTTGCCTCTTTCTGCACCCCTCTTGCCTCTTTCTGCACCCCTCTTGCCTCTTTGTGCACCCCTCTTGCCTCTTTCTGCACCCCTCTTGGCTCTTTCTGCACCCCTCTTGGCTCTTTCTGCACCCCTGTTGCTTCATTCTGCACTTCTCTTGTTTGTTTCTGCACCCCTCTTGCCTCTTTCTGCACCCTTGTTCCCTCTTTATGCACCCCTCTTGCCTCTTTCTGCACCTCTCTTGCCTCTTTCTGCACACACAGGGCTACTTTTAAACTGACCTCACGCTCAGCAGTGCACACATGCAAGTGCTGAAAAGGGCTGCTGGCCTCTAAACTGCCATGCCCTATTATATGCTAGGGACTTAGAGGTAGTTTTAATCCCCCTTCCCTATTATGTACTAGGGCCTTACAGGGGAGGTCATGCCAATCACAGAGGTACCCCAACCCATAGTGTACCCTAGTGTATGTAGGTGTTTTTACTGTATTCCAAGTGTCTTTCAGCATAGCACTGGCTCTGGGCCTGGTTAGGCAGAGCCCAGGGTCAGTCAGAGTCAGTTACCACCAGTACTAGTCAGCAAAAAGTTGGGGGGTGCCCAGGATGACTTTGCAACAAGGCCTCTTTCTGCACCTCTGTTGGTTCTTTCTGCATATCTCTTGCTTCTTTCTGCGCCTTTCTTCCTCTTTCTGCACATGTCCTACCTCTGTAGGCATAGTTAGAAATTAGCATTTAAAAAACCTTAGAAATTCACTGAAAAAACCATAAGACCTAGGAATCAGTGAGTGGGTATGTAGTAACTGCTATTGGTGTGTCTATGGTTTCGAAAATGGTAGTCTGTATTTTAGAGTGGGTGTATCAAAGGTTATATTAGGGTGTGAGGAGGTGCATCAGATTATCACGTGGATGTCATCAGTGATGTCATTTGAGATGTCATCAGTGATGTCATCAGTGATGTCACTGACCATGTCATGAATGATGTAATATGTGACGTCATCAGCAGTGCATTGCGGGGGCGTGAGTTATAGTTAGCTCAAGTAACTATAACGGCTGAATTTCTCTGGTTTTGTATGAGTGAAATGTCCAACTAACTATAACATCCTTGAAACCTGTGGTTTTTTCTGTGAATTTCTAAGGTTTTTTTAATGCTAATTTCTAACTATAAAGTCCCTATGGTTTTTTCAGTAAATATATATATATATATATATCACTTTTCTTCCGTATCAGGACAATAAATTTCCCCAACAAATATATATATGTATTCACGAAGAAAACCAAAGGTTACAGGGATGTTATAGTTCGGAAATAGCATAAAAAAATAGCAATGCATTGAAAAATCCAAAGTTTACAGGGACCTTATAGTTAGGAAATAGAGTTTAAAAACCTTTGACATTTACAAAAAAAACAAAGGTTACAGGAACGGTATAGTTGGAAAATAACATTAAAAAACTGCGGAGTTGTGGGGTTACATACAATGCCCTGAATTACAAATATGTGAGAATAGGTTCCTTTGCAGGCTGCTGTCACTTCCGAATAGTGTGCCAACCACCGTTGTTCATGAAGAACTGGATATGCGTTATCTGGAGGATATCTTGAAAGTGGCACATACATTACTTTGGCTCTCAGTCTGGTCTAGACTAGAAGCAGCCCTGACCCAGGCAGTAATTTCTTACTGTCTTAGATTTGCAGGGGCTAATAAAATTAAATGGCTTGCGCAAGTTAGGAAAAATCTGTCAGGAATTAATAGGTTGGACCTCTATGACATTCCTTTGCACATCATTGAGCTCGACAAATCCATGGTGAGAGATGCGCTTTAAAGTCTGTAGCTGAAAGCAGATGGCCAATTGATATGAAGAAAGAGGTCAGTGGAGTTATATATGCCTCTCAGTACGACCATAGGCAACGAACCATACTTGCTTAAAATACCTCGCAAACAAAGGTTGTACTTGGTCCGATTAAGGCTTGGATTAGCGCATCTTTTGGTGTCCTATCCTTCGCATGTGTTCAGTGATAAACACCTGTCTCTATGTACTTGCAACCAAAGTGTGCCCCAGTCACAACTTCATCTTTTTTTTCTGCGAATTGTATAAAGAAGAGCATATCAGTATTCTGAGACCATTATTAAAAACTCTAAATATTTGGAAATGCAGAGAGGCATTGGAGTACTTGTGGCTGCTCCAGATAGATGAGGTCTGTCATACAGTTTACAGGTTTTTAGTAGCTGTGGTTAAAGTCAAGAGAATTGTTGTGAAAGTAGTGCTATTTTATTGTTTTATATAATGGATGTTTTTAATTATTTGTACCAAATTCTATTGTATTTTAACATGAACTATTTTAGTATGAGCTGCAAATATGACTGTATGCAAAACAATGGAAAATTAATTTATGAATATATTTTTGTAACTGTTTGTCTTATATGTTTGCTTTTATGGTTTGCAAAAACCAAATTAAGTCAATTTAACTGAACATTAAAAAAACGGTAGAAATTCACTGGAAAAACCAAAGATTACAGGGAGGTTATAGTTAGGAAATAGAATTTTAAAAAACCTTTGTAATTCACACAAAAAAAACAAAGGTTACATGGAAGTTATAGTTAGGTTCACATTTTACATGCACAAAACCATAGAAATTCAGCAGTTATAGTTACCTCAGCTAACTATAACTAATTCAGCAGTTATAGTTACCTCAGCTAACGTTAACTTGCACACCCATAATGCACTGCTTATGACCTCACACATTACATCACTCATGACATGGTCAGTGATATCACTGATGACATCATCCAGTAATTGTGAATGTTTTCTAAAAGTTAAAGTGTTAAACATATGTACTAAGCTACTACATAAGTTAAATTTGTGTACTACTAATCACTGATACTATTTCTAACATATATTATGTGGCTGTGTGACTGTCTGTATCCGTGCTTGAGTGGGTGTGTAAGTGGTTATGTGGATGACTGAGTAGCTGTGTGAGTGGCTGTATGGGTGAGTGACTGGGTGTGTAAGTGGCTGTATGGGTGAGTGAGTGGCTGTGTGAGTGGCTGTACTGGTGAGTGAGTGGGTGTGTGAGTGGTTATATGGGTCTGTGAGTGGTTCTGTAGGTTTGGGAGTTAATGCATGAGAGGTTGTATGGGTGTGTGAGTGGTTCTGTGTACGATGTCATCAGCAATATCATTTGAGATGTCATGAGTTAAGTCACTGGCCATGTCATAAGTGATGTAATATGTGAGGTCATAAGGAGTGCATTATGGGGACGTAAGTTGTAGTCAGCTGAGGTAAATGTAACTGCTGAATTTCTATGGTTTTATGCATGTAAAATGTGAACCTAACAATAACGTCCCCAATACGTTTCCCTTATCCAATTAAACTGGTTTGGGTGCCTTTTACTCCTCATTGTTTTCTTAATTTTCTTAGATTTGGGAATATTGTTGTGGTGTTTTCTTGAATTTCAAATTAGTTAGTGCTGCCTTAATATAACATGCACTTATCTAGGAAACTGCGTGTGCCACTGCTACCATGGGTTGAACAGAGTTTAATTAGGGATCCCATATATTACGGATATGATTAGATTGCAACCTTTATTATTATGGTATCGAGTTTGGACATCTACCTATACTGGATTGAATAGAGATATTATTAAGGATGTAATGAAATTGGATTATGCCTGTAGAATTAAATGGCTGAACTATATTAGGAAATTTTTATTGGATATCAACTGTTATGATTTTTATAATGTACCAGAAACCATGAATTTAATATCTAGGAAAGATTTTAAATCTCTTTGCTTGACACATTTAGAGTCCCTAAGAGCCGCACAGGAGATGAATAAATGCACGGTGACCCAGCATTATCTGACTTTGACAACCTATCGTATCCAGCCCTATTTGGTTTGGTGTATCGGAGGGTACGACAGATATCTTCTGACACGGTTTAGGTTTGACTGTTTCCATCGTTTGGTCAGTTTCCCTTCGGTTAATGATTGGTCTAGGAAATTGTGTCACTGTCCGTGTGATAATATCTCAAAGCAATCAACTATCCACGTGATTCTCTTCTGTAAAATATATGCAAAGGAAAGAGCTAGATGGATTATGCCTCTGTTAAGACTAGGAGGCTGGAGGCAATGCCGCCCAGCATTTTTATACTTGCAATTATTGGAAAATGTTTATTGTGTAATGACCATGAGTGGCCTTTTGAAAAGTATAATGAAAAAAAGAAAGAATTTTATTAGGTAATGACCTCTATTTTTTAAATTTAACAAGTGTATTTATGAGTTAAAATGCTAAGGATATGTTAGGAATTTAGTGCAATTAATTAACAGATAGGAGTCCTATTAAAATGTAGTCGTTTAGATAATTTAGAACAGAGTATAGATAAATTTGTATTGTGTATGGATATATTTTTATAAATGGTTTTAATGTGGCTTTTATGATTTTATTATGAATTGAAATCGAATAAAGTATATTCATTCATTCATTCACTGGCCATGTCATAAGTGATGTAATATGTGAGGTCATAAGGAGTGCATTATGGGGACGTAAGTTGTAGTCAGCTGAGGTAAATGTAACTGCTGAATTTCTATGGTTTTATGCATGTAAAATGTGAACCTAACAATAACGTACCCAATACGTTTCCCTTATCCAATTAAACTGGTTTGGGTGCCTTTTTACTCCTCATTGTTTTCTTAATTTTCTTAGATTTGGGAATATTGTTGTGGTGTTTTCTTGAATTTCAAATTAGTTAGTGCTGCCTTAATATAACATGCACTTATCTAGGAAACTGCGTGTGCCACTGCTACCATGGGTTGAACAGAGTTTCTCTTGGAACAGTGTTGTGATGGAACAAGATTGTGTTGATTAGTTTGGTTGGGGTACCCACCTCCCAAATTAATTAACCATTTCTGACATTCTTGTTTTAGCAGTGGAGTAGGACTTTACCCAACAGTTACCATTCAGCTTTAAAAGTTGGGAATTAAAAAAAGCATTCTAAACTTATACGCCCAAAAATATTTTCTGATTTTTAGTTGTCATATTCAAATGTTTCACTTTTTTATCATTTTTGCTCCATTATTTTTTGGGGGATATAGAAGCTAGATCTGGCTATCCTGTTGGTCTTACTGTGGTGAAGATTAATGCCATATGCAGAATAGGCAGCTCAGGCTGAGTCAGAAAGCCAAGTAGGGGAATTATGAAACAGTATTCAGGGCCTGGTAAAAGGCATGCCAGATACAGATCACTTCTAAGGAGAATGAGGAAAAATACAGGGAGTGACCAACCATCATTTGGCACAAGGTAGAGGCTCAAAGGGACACATGAGCTAATATTACTGCTGTCAGGAGTTAGCTGGTGTCTCCAGAGCAGATCCTTCCTGATGTGCACCACCATGAGTTCAATGCAGAGATTCACAACAGCTACCATCCTGTTGTGATGTTTTCCCTGGTATGGGTGTGGCCAGTGGTCCTTGGACAGTAGCAGGTAGCCCAGTCATGCCTGTTAGAGAATGACTTGAGGCACTCTGCTTGTAAAGAGGTGCAGTTAAAACCCATGTTGAGGTATTGAGACTTTCTGAGTAGGTGCTTGTGAGCACAAGAATCAAATTCTGCCCATCAAGGAAGTCTGAGAGACCTGGAGCCTGAAAGAGTGGCCCAGGTTCTTGCAAGAAAGAGTATGGGAAAGGAGTGTGAGAAACTAGCCCCAGAAATTCAAACATTCCAGGGTTAATCTAATCCAGAGATGGCAGACCCAGAGCCTAGAGGTGAAGATGACTCTTTCTTGAGTGATCTGCCTCATCTGACTGATCCCCTAGAGCAGTGGGACCCTTTCTGGCTGATTTCTGCAAGGCACTGAAGGTTTACCACACTATAGAAAGCCTCAACTAGCAGGCTCATGCACTGAGCAATGTGGACACCAATGGGGATCATTTGATATACCTGCATGATAGTGTCCACTATAGTGAGCCTAAGGTTTATCTGCCTGAGTCAGCCAGAATGTGGATAATGCCCTTATGCTAAAGGGCCTTCTTACTGAACCTGGGTTATGATATTCCTTTGTCTTGACATCAGGAGTGGATCAAGACCCATGATAGCCTGGTCAACCACTTTCACTGGCACCAGACGAGACAGAGTTGGATGTGTTGTGCTGTTCTTGCATGACCTGCAAAGCCAGTGGCAAGTTAAGAGAGATGGGGAAAGCTTCCCTCCAGTCCCTTTCTGTAGTCCGAACCCTTTGAAAGAGTAGAGGTAGAAATAGTTTGGTCCCTCAGCCCTAAGACCGCTTTAGGAAAATGGTTTTTCCTTGTGGTTGGTAGACCACGCCACCAGTCATCCAGATGCTGTACCTCCGAAGGTGGTGGCCAGGGCTGTGCGGGGTATGTTTTCCAGAGTAGGGTTAACCAAAGCAGTTGTGTTTGATGGAGGACATTTTTCGTGCAAACGCACTTGAAGACAATTTGGCTTGAGTGGGTTTTTACCCATAAGCTTTCAACATATCACCTCTAAACATATAGGCTTGTTCGGAGGTCCAACAAGACCTTGAAAGGAATGGCCATGGGACTGCAAGAGCCTGTTAAGCATGAGTATGACATCTTGTTATCATGCCTCATGCTTGCTTACAGGGAGGGTCCACAGAAGGGAGTGGGCTTGAGCCCCTTCTGGCTTTGATTTTTGCACCCTGTCAGGGAACCCCTGATTCTTGCAAAAGAAAGATGGCTCAGTACATGAAGCAGGCCAACAAAAATCTGGAGGAGTGTCGAGAGCTGATCAAACAATGGTATGATCAGAAAGCAACTTTACTATAATACCATCCTGGCCAGCAAGTGTGGGTGAGCACAACAGATGAAATGGGCCCTACAATGTGCAGGAGAAGAAAAGCAATATATGTTGATCTTGAAACACTCAGGACCTTTGAGAGTCTTACATGTCAATACAATGAAGCCCCACTACTACAGGTTAGAAATGACAATGCTCATGGAGACTGATGATGGAGAAGAGGAAAAGCGTGAGCTCCTCCTCAATCTCCTGTCTCATAAAAAGAAGGATGGAGGGAGATTAACTTTCTCCCACTCTGACCGAGAAGCCGCAAAGGGGATGTTGCCATTGCTGGATCAGTTCACTGCTCTGTTTTCAATTACACCTGGGCTCCCCACTTGGTATCCCTATGATATTGATACAGGTGGCAGTATGTCTGTCAAAAACAAAATATACAAGCTATCAAAAAAGTATAAGGCAATGCGAATGAAAGAGTCTCGAAGATGTTGGACATTGTGGTGCTGAATTCACCAGTAGTCCTTGCTCCAGTTCCGTGGTCCTGATACCAAAGGCTGCTCCACAAGGGTCAACTGAAAAGATGAGGTTCTGTGTTGCTTAGCTCAACTGGGTCACAAAAACTGGTGTTCAGCTCGAACTGATGGGCTCTTTGACAGGTCAAGAGAGTCCAAGTTTTTAAGTACATTCAATTTGAATTTACGGTATTGGCAGATCACCCTAGAAGAAGATGTGAAGGTGAAAGCTACATTTTGTACCCCAGAGCCACACTCTAGACTCAGATTGATGCTTTTTGGGATGAAGATATGCCTGCCTGCTTTCAAAGGTTGACCAACCGGATCTGGCCTGGGCGAGATGGTTTCTTTGCCACCTACCTGGAGAGCATTGTGTCCTATAACTACAGCTGGGCACGCCACCTGGTTGATCATAAGGAAGAGCACCAGGCACTGCCACAGACAGGTCAGACTATTATGGCCAGTAAGTGCCAGATAGGGAAGAGATCAGTGGTGTACCTTGGCCACCAGATTGGGGAACATATGCAGCCTCTCTATCCTAAGATTCAGGTCACAATGGCCTGAGAGCCTCCTAAATGTCAGACTCAGGCAACAGCATTTTTGGGCCTCATTGGGTACCACTGAAGGATTATTAAGGGTTATGGGAGCATTGGTATACCTTTAACTGAACTGGCCTCTAAGAAACAGCCAAAGAAATGAAACTGGTCGGATGAGTGTCAGAAGGCCTTTGACACACTGAAGGAGCAATGTGTACAGAAACAGTGCTCAAGGCACCTGACACAGCAAGGGGTTTGGTGTGCAAACTGTTTGATACCCACTCATAGCAAAATCAACCACTGAGCACTCGGGTGGCTGATACCGATGTAAAAGGGGAATCCAAATCTGGTACGGTGGTTGATATTTCTATATGGATTTAAATTTATGAAAGAACACCAGCCTAGGGCTGATCACTCCAGTGCTGGTGGTCTTTCCATGTTTTCTGCCTGGATGATAACTCCCAAAGGGATGGTTACATTATTCCCTCATAAGATTTATGAGGTGCGAGGATAAGGAGGATAATTTTTGGAGTAGTTCCCCCGCCTTTTTCTATTTGTATTTGCTGGCTTTAGAACTCTGTGCACTATGACACTGCTAAACGAAACAGTGTCACAGTGTGTATGCTTTTCCCAAAAACTGGCACTGTACATTGGTTTGATCTAATTGGCTTATTTAAATTCCCAGGAAAGCCATGACAAAAAAATGCACCAGTGGTCTGTAAGTTAAATGTTATATGTAGGCTGCAGCATTCATTTAAACCTTCCACATTTACCACATGTACCTTTCAAGAAGGCCTAGCTGACCATTGTGGACTGCACACTACAGGAGCCCTTCGGACCCTATGAGTGACAGAATTATTTTTCCAGCATGAAGAACTGATTGAAACGTATTCGTTTTTTGAACTCCTGAGGACCTGGTAAAAGTAGGTTAGGCCTGGGCAGAGTTCGCAGAGTTCCGCTATGCGGAAATCCACAAAGTGACAAAAAAACTCAGCAACACTCGCGGAGTTCTGCAAGTGGCGGAGTGAGGTGTCGCTCTGATTTTTAACACCGGCCGTTTGTCCCGCTCTGTAAAAACAGCATGAACGGCACCACGTGCAGCGTGAGAGGATGCAGCTTCTTTCTGCCACTCGAGTAGATGTTCTACTCGAGCAGCAGCTACCTCAATGCGAGCGGCAGGTTTCTCAACGCAAGCGTTAGCAGTATGTCGTCACTCCCCGCTTTGAGAAATCTTTCCGGGAGCTGGTCTAGTGCTGTATTTTCCTTGCTCATGCTCGCCAACTTAACATTGGCGAGCTGTGAGTGGAAAAACTCAGCTCCAGGCTACTTTGTAGAGTTTTTGGGAACTTCGTGTCTATGCGGAGCTCGGAGTGGGAAAAACTCTGCAAAAAGAGTGGAGTTTACTGCCCAGGCCAAGTAAAAAGTGATGAGGCTTCCACAGGAAGTACATCCTTAATGGGCAAGATGTGCAGGTTTGTCCCCCTGTGAGCTTCTTGCTGTGAAGAAAAAGGCTTCAACAAGACCTTGCAATGAAGCTATCCAGCCTCATGGAGCTCTACCTGGTTCTAGCTATAACTTTGCCCGGCTGGAGGATGTTGAGAAACAAATAATGACAAAGTCCAAAGATAAAAACGTAGACTGGGGTGAGGCGGCAAATCTAGCATAGCACCAAAGCAACCTCGGTTGCTACGAAATGTTCCTTTGCACCGCAAGTCTTCAGCAGGAGTCCATCAACCTATTCAACTTTGAGAGGCACTCACAGGCTTCAGCCTTCTGCCATGCCCCGTTGGAACGACTCCCAAAAGTATTCTAAGACTTGAGGTAAATATCGTGACTTGTGTGACCTGCTAGGCTTACCCAACCCTCGCCTGGTTGCTCCGATCAACTGCAAACTGCGACTTTCAGTTGGCACCATTTTTTAGGTCTCGGCTAGGCAGCGCATGCGCTGTCTCGTCGAGAGATGCTGTATACAATATAGCGGGGGAAGACCCGCCCACTTTTTGGCCATAAATTTGATTGGCTGCAATGATAAATTCTGCATTTTCATTGGTTTTTGCCTCCTTAGTCCCGCCTCCTGACTGCCATGACGTCATTTTTTCCTCTTCCGAGGCTATCAGCCCCTTTACTTGGAAATTAGTTTTGTTTCCCTGTCTCTCTCCGTTCCCTCCCGCAGTCCGTAACTTTTTGTACCACAACCACCACCCCCCCTTCCCGTTGGTGCCTTCTTTCATGTCGGCACTTGCATTTAAAATTTTCAATGCTTCTTGGTCGTGTGATTGGTGGATGAGGTCGCACTCTGTCTCGCATGCGCGCGATGCCTTACATCGTACGCATGCGTGACAAAACAGTGCCGTTTTCCCAATTCGCCACTTGGTTTTCTTGTTCTTCTCCGTGCTGCCTTTATTCCCGTCTTTCATTCTGTTTCCCATAAACGGAAAAGCCTGGCTTATACTCTGCATGGTGTATAGCAGAAGACTGGGTAACCTAAGGGAAGAAACTCTACCATTGTAGCAATCCAGGACTACACAGCACAGTCTAGACTCTAATTCATCGCCACATCAAAGCCCACACAAGAAGTTGCAGCGCCTGCAACTGTTTTCCTCTTTCTTTCCCACTCGACACTGGCCCTCCGTAACCCGTGCCTTGTGCTCTTTGAACGTACACACTGCCTGCAGTCACGAAAACACCACGGCATTTATGTCTATTATACTCTACTGCAGATTGTATCAGTGCAATGAGTGTCACCGGCTGGTATGTGTGTGCCCTGGATTCCATATGGGAAGAAAAGCCCTCAGTAAAGTAAAGTAGACTCAGGCGCCTCAAACTTTATTAAAAATATATATATATATAATAACTTGAAGTCAGATGCATGAAGCACGATTGCTGCTATCAAAGTATACATACAGGCTGCAATAGAATTATTTATTCACCCAGCCCTCCTGCCTCCACCCCTCCTCCCCCCGTCGCATCAGACCACCCAAGGAGCCGAGGAAACGCTACTGGCTGCGCGCGCCCCGGAGTTCAAAGGTTCACGAGAGAACAAGCCGATTTAATCCGTTATTAGCTGCGCAGCTCATAACCAGATTGGATGGGAACGGAATAACCCCATAGACCGGCTGCCCGGGAGTCAAGAGTCTGAAAAAGTACCAGGGGGGGCACGGGAGGGAGCCCAGGGAGGTGGGATTAGAGCAGTGTGTCAAACGGCGGCACTCCCAGCAGCAGGCGCGGCGGGCAGGGGCTGGCAGCAGGCAGTGGGCTCAGCGGGGCGGCCGGGCTCTCCCCAGGATGTTTGACAACTCGCAGTACCCGTACAACTGCTTCAACTATGATGGAGAGGACTACCCGACGTGCAGCTCTGACGAGGAGAAGAAGTTCACCCGGCCAGCGTACAGGTATGTGTGTCACCTGGGTGGGATGTGTGTGCAGGTCAGGACGCCACCGATGTGTGAGGGTTGGCGTGCAGGAGAGTTGTAGCTTGGCACTGAAGTGTGAGAAGGACTTTTTGTTTCTTTACCTAAATGAACACTGACTATAATCTGAACTTTGTTCTGTGCACGTAGATATTTTTACTGCCTCGAATTATTTCACCCCTATACCGCTAGAGCTTCTACCTCCCCTAATCTTGTCCCGCTACCCCCACCAGACAGAGTAAGACTCTCAGAGTATTTCCCCACATGGTGGGATTAAAGAGATCCTTACGGCACCTCCCAGGCCACTATGAAGGGGTTACGACGCCAGCACAGTGACATCACCTGCCGTAGTCCTTGATGTAATGTTGGTGCCTCAGATGCCGCCATATTGCCGGTATCTACCTGTACCCTTGACGGGCCTACCGTGTAGGTGTATGCATGCCAACACTTTGGAGCAGGCAATTACAAGAATAGTTTTAACCCTGTGGTAGAAATCTGTAGTTGAACCCCATTACTGTCTACCGTATTTCGTTTTGCTGTTCTATCAAAGGACGTCTCTTTTTTAAGCCAATGATTTGGCTGGGCAGTACTCTTTTATGCCTGATGCTCGACTGCTGAGTTCTGGATTTGTCATCTATCTCCCTAAGGTGCCGTTGAATCCTCTTCCCCAGTACCCGGAGAGTCGGTTGTGGGAAAGATGCACTTTGCCCTATTGAGCTGCATCAGGGACTACTTTACAATTTCTGAGTCCTAGTGTTTTGTTACAGCATAATTGGTACGAATCTAATTAGTACGAATCTGCTTTATTGTGCGGTTTTCAGGACCAACGTTAATGGCTGGGGGTAAAATAAACACCTAACTGCAGATTTACAGAAATAGCTGGCTTGGGGAAACAGTGTCCTTTTGATACACCTTGCATTCACGTTTGTTCCCCAGGGTGCTTGTTTACCAGGTGTATTGCTTTCTGATGAGGAACTCTAGCTATTCACTTTAGCATTCTCTAGATTCCAGTCCATAGAACTTCTCTTCCACGAGCACCCGTAAACAATAATATTTTTTTTAAATCATGTATTTTCAGCGATATAACCACCAAAGGCCCTGATATTATATTAAAAACAGAGCTTTGGACTATACGATTTCCTGCTAAAAGCCAATATTTCTCTCCATGTGTTCCCATACCTGGCATGTCACACAGTGTGGTGCTTACTTTCCCTCCATGTTGAAAAACAGTAGATGTTTCACCACCCAGGCTAAGGTAATGCATAGCTAAATACATATAAAGTCCCAAAGCCGAGACCGTTTGCATTGCAAATGCTTGTTTCTTGGTGCTTTTGCACCTGAAAACTGTTTGTGAAAAATCATTCATACATCTGCCCTTATGCAATATTAATTATTTTTGTGTCTTTTTGCTTCTTACATATTTTAATTTCTCAAAATTGGTTTGAGAATGTCATTGTGTTGTATTCTTGACTTTAAAGTTGGTTGGTCTATTTGAACTTAGCACGCACTTCCCTGGTAAATTTCCTTCTGCTGTGCCACTGCAATCAGGTGTTGAGCAGAGATGTCTTTACATCTTTGTTACCAGATAATGTTTAGTAAGTCGGTGGGGGAACCCCATCCCAATGAATTACCCAATTTCTAACAGGCAGAATGCCAGGTATGGTGTTTGAGGTGAGGTCGCAGGACACCAGTTTTGGTGTTAGGGTGTTCACATTATTCCAGGTCATCATAGACAAAGTGTTTCCTGACCTGGGCTTTACACTTTCAAATCATTGGTATCAGGTATGTTAGTTTAATTGACTCCAGGTCATAATGGACAGAGTGTTTCCCGACCTGGGCTTTACACTTTCAAATCATTGCTATCAGGTATATTAGTTTGATTAACTCAATAGAAGCAAACACCCAGAATGAATTAGATTGTCAAGAAAACACCCTGGCTGAAAACATGTAGTCAACGGTGCCAAAGAGTGAAATGATCACCATATCTGGGTTATGTGTCGAGGTTGGTCGAACAGGGCAGGGATGGAATTTGAATCGGGGGGTAGACGCCAGGTAAGAGAGCATGCTTGTGTGTATATATGTGTGTGGGGAAGTTTGAACAAGGAGCAGTTTGCCAAGTATGGAAAGAAGGAAAGGACAACAGGTGTGTGTCAGGTAGGAGAGTGATGACACAATTATGGAATTTAGTTAGGCAGCCATGAGGCCAGGTGATGTTATGTTGGGTAGCAGTTTTGAAGTGTGTTCAGGTGAAGGAAGAGCAGTAGGTCAAGAATGTTTATCAGGGTTGGGAAGATACAGTAAGCCAGGAACTGGTGTGGTGGCTAGTTGGGTGATAAAATTACCAAAGGACTTCATGCTAGCAGGACCCTGCAGTTACTCTTGTGCTTTTACTGAAAAAATGCATTCTGGTAGTTGTAGTGTTGGTTCACTAGTCACTTACCAATTGCCAAAAAACAGTGATAACTATTTATTGAACGAAACCCCTGAACTGGTAGTCCAGTGACATGGAACATATGGTAACCATAGGTATGAGTAACCAGAGAATGAATGTTAATAAAAAAAAGACTGTGCAATGCAGAAAAATGTTAATCTTTGCCATGAAATTCAATTTTGAATGCTGCACAATTTGGTAATAAATGTTATAGTATGCTAGTAAAGTGAAGGTTTATACCAGTCCCAGTGTTTCCTAGTGGTGTGTACATCTTCATTTAATATATTTTGCTGCAAGGTTCAGGTAGTGTGATTCTGGATTTCTGTTGTTTCCATGTGAGCTGTGTGTCTTAGCCTCTGGAGTTGGCTTTTTATGGCTGTCATTGGATTTTATTTTCTCTGTCTTTTTAAACTGTAAAGCTTTTAACTGAAATTATTTACCAGTCATTTCAGAACATTGTGGTTCATTTTTATGGCTAGTCCAAATAAGTGTTGCCATTGTATTGTTTGACAGTCACTGTTATATGCATTAATGTGGACTTTCAATTCTTGTTTAAAAACAGTGGCCTTATGTTTTATGTTGGCTAGTGTCCCACGTAGTGTAGTCTTAAGTGCAGGGCCACACACTGCTACTCTGGAAAAACAATTGGCTTAACCCAATTGAACGGTCAAATCCAGAGATTTTGCCAGGGTTTCAGGCATTTTAGTATTTTTTTTCAAGGCATGGACGGCAAGTGTTAAATTTACTCGAACGTTTTTTCACAGCTTATGTGAATTTTCCATAGGAGCTGAATATTATTTTCATATAGGTGTAGTTGGTTTTATAGTCCATATTTTACCCATATATAATAAATTGATATGGGTTCTACTTTGGGCTTGTCTAGAAATCTTGATTTGGGTTTTTGTTTAGATTTTTTTGTGGGTGTCTCATAGGTTGCAGTATTTGGGAAGTCTGTTGTCTGTGATGTAGGGCATTTTCTGTTGAGGCCCAGGGGAACAGGTTGTCAAACATTTTATTTTTGCACCATGCATGGCCCTCTATGTATATATTGAATTGACGAGGGCTGAAGCAGCATCCCAACTGTAAAACTTCTTATTGAACTGAGAAGTCTGTTTGTGTTGTTTATTTTCAACATACATTCTGTGCAATCTGGCTTTAGATTTCTTCAACTTAATCATATTCCTTTCCTTTTGTGGAGCATGAGTTGAAGGGTGTTAGACCTAGTGTGGTCTTCCCCAAACTCTTTGCCTTACTCCTCCATCTTTGTTGCTGATCTCGTTTTTGTTAGCGTTAGGACTTTGATCATTTTGCCACTGCTAATCAGTGCTAAAGTGTGTGTGCTCTCTCCTTTAAACATGCTAACATTGGCTTACACCTAATTGGCACACTCAATTCATATGTAAGCTCCTAATAACATGGTATTACATGTACCCAGGGCCTGTAAATTAAATGCTACTAGTGGGACTGCAGTACTGATTGTGCCACCCACTTAAGTAGCCCTTTAAAAATGTCTTAGGCCTGCCTTTGCAGCCTGTGTGTACAGTTTTAAGTTGCAATTTCAACCTGGTAATATAAACCTTTTGCCAGGACTAAACCTATAAGTCACCCTCAGGGTAGGCCCTAAACAGCCCGCACAGGGACAGGATGCAGTGTATTTGAAAAGTTGAACATGCACTTTCAACTTTTACATGTCTTGGTAGTGAGAAACTCTTAAATTCGTTTTTCACTACTGCAAGGCCTACCTCTCTCATAGAATAATATTGGGTAACCTTATTACATTTAATAATTGATAACTTCCAATTGGGAGCAAGTAGTAATGTCAAGTTTGTTGTCTAAAGAATTATAATTTAAAACCCTCTTTAATGGCAAAGTTGGATTTTGAGTCACAATTCTGAAAATGCCCCTTTTCCCAATAATTTGGTGCCTGCAGCCTGTTTCCTGGGTCACATGACAAGGTGTAGCAGCCAGTTGGTCTTTGTGTATTGCACCCAAACAGTGATACAAAGGGGAATAGGTGTTGGCTGGATGGGCCATCTCTGACTTGATGAGGGGGAGTAGTTGTCACCTACCTCACTTTCATATCACATAGGCTCTTGCTGGGCCCATTCACAAAGGGTTTGACACTAGTCTTTTGTGGCTCCAGACAAACTGGGGCCAGGGCAAGGAGGCAGGAAATTCCAAACAACTCTGGGGGTGGAAACCTCCAAAACCTTCTCCTACTTCAAAGTTGGCACCAGGTATAAATATTCGACCTTCAGACCCAACTCTTCAGTACACCTCTGGATACTACAGGAGAAGGACTGCTGTACTACTCTCCTGTCCAGGACTGCTACCCTACTGCTGTGCTGTTCTGCTGTCATGCTGCCTACTGCCCTGCATGCTGAGAAGCAAGACTAGACCTGCACTCTTCATCCTGATTTAAATCCCTACTTCAATCACAGAATCAAACAGTGTGCAAACAAGGCAATTTGCCTGTTGCAATTGTTATATATGACTAGCTGGTGTTAGCAGGTTACAGCCTTTGAAATTGAAAATTGTCTGTACCGCCACACTTCTTTATACAACTGAAGGACTGGTCATTTCATTTTGATTGTATTGTTCATAATTCATTGTGATGTATATTGTGCATTTTCATTCGTCTCAATGTTAATGGTGTTATTGTTATTTATGTTGTGTGTATTGTTTCAAATTTGTTGTTTTTCTTGGTGTTAACATGATTCAAAAGTTGAATGTTTATGTCAAAATATGACCAACTCATGAAAGTGTAATAAAAACACGAAACCACTCCAGTAGTTCAGGTGGTTTTGTACAAATGTTTCTAATTTGAAAGCACACCCATACACTCTGTTGTTTGTAACTATAGAAGAGGCCCAGTTTGGGTGCAGTGTAGGGCCCAACCCCCCCTTCTTGTAAAAAGCTTTGTGCTTTAACTCTTTAAAACTGCATATCCGGGTCTACTGATTGGATTTTTGTCATTTTGGTTTTAAAAAATGGATTACATTTTGCTCTATTTTTCTAAGTTGGTGTAGGATTTTTCTTGTGTTGTGTTTTCCTTTTCTTACTGTTTGAAGTGCTGCATAAATCTTTACACATTGCCTCTAAGTTGAGCCTGGCTGCTTTTGTGCCAAGCTACCAGAATGTTAAGCACAGGTTAATTTTGGGTTTGCTTTTGACTTCACCCTGACAGGAATCGTGGTTCCTGCTTGAGAAGAGTTTCACCCCTCCTCAACCAGTAACCAAATTTCCTACAAAACATTTTTGGAAGTCAAACTAGCATGTAAACACTGTCCCTTTATGGATTCTGTGAACTTATTTATAAATTCATGGTCTAAAAGTGCTCTATCCTATTTCAGTGATTTCTGAGCAGAATTTATTTTATTTATATATTTCTGGATTCTTTTCTTTAGGGTGCTACATTATGCTTTCCCATTTTATTCCTTGGGCAGATGCCTCTGTCATTTTGGGGATTTATGTGGGTGCCACGTTTGTCTATGGGGGCGATACTCCTAATTTGTCTTGCACTGTGGACTTCACTCGAGCTGATTGCCAAGTTCAATAGCTTCATTATTTCTGACTACAATTTGAAGGTGCTATATTTGATGATTTTGTTTTATTATTAGGTCGTTTTCATTTGCTCTGTTTTGTTGAATGCATCTCAACGGCTCTGTAACTCTGTTACAGTCACCAATGTGTCTAGAGCAGTTTGAAGGGTAAAATAAAATTTAAAAAACAGTAAACCAGCCCATGATGGCCACCATCCATGTGTGTGAATATGCATCAGCCATCTTGAACTTAATTTGCTTTTAGAATTTTAAGAACTATCCATCAAAGACAGCCACCACACATGCATGTGCATGCATGATGGCTATTTTAAAATCATTTTTATTAAAGCATAATAAAAAACATTTTAAGCTCATTCCAAAATTGAAGCTGCACCTGCTCGTTTGTATGTAATCCTTCTTTTATGGCAGATGGTAATGCGTGAAAGGCGTTCTGTGAAATCACAGAGTTTTCTTGGGTTGTGGAGATTTATTCTGCTTCTAATTGCTATGAATCTTTATAGGTTGTCCTGGCATTTAGCCTCTAAAGCCTGGTCCTGGTCCTGGTGTTATAGTATACTGCTGTAAGTCAGTGTGGAGAGCTTAGCAATCAGAGTAAAAACAGTTGTTCTTGAGTGTCTTATGTTTCAACCCAGGTGGTTGTACTGTAATAAGCACAAAGCTGGCAGGATTTGTTAGCATGTTTCTAACTTTAATTGTGGGAACCTTCTACACCCTCTCTCAGTTATGTTTTTTCTTCCACTCCAGTTGCCTTTTTGTCACCTCACTACTGAAGACTTCTTCCAATTTCCCTTTCTGGTTGTTCTCTCATTTCTTCTACTTACATTGGAATTAATATACTGGATTGGTTGTTTTCTATTGTGGATTTGTCTAGGTGTAAGAGAGGTTGGTTGCAATTAAAGAGAAGTGTGTATGTGGGCTAAACAGCCAATGCCTTGGTGATACATGTTAGTATGTGATGGAGGACATGGTATTTGACAGTGTTGCATGGTTTAAAATCAATCATATCATCAATCATAGGTTTGTTAAAGCGCAACTACTCACCCGAAAGGGTCTCAAGGCGCTGGGGAGGGGGGATGCGCAGATTCTGGAAGTTCATGCCGATCCGTCGAAGAGCCAGGTCTTGTGGTCCTTCATGAACTCAGAGACTGTTGGCGTTTGTCTGAAGTGGAGTGGGAGGGTGTTTCGTGCCTTGGCCGCGAGGAAGGTGAAGGAGCAACCTCCTGTTCTGGTCTTCCTGATACGAGGCACCGTAGCGAGGGAGAGCTGGGATGATCGGAGGGATCTTTGGGGTGCGGGGAATGAGAAGCGGTGGTTCAAATAGGCAGGTCTGGCGGTGTTGTGGAGGGCTTTGTGGGCGTGAGTGAGAAGCTTGAAGGTGATTCTCTTCTCAATGGGGAGCCAATGCAGTGTCTGCAGGTGTTGGGTGGTGTGGCAGTGACGAGGTAGGTTGAGGACTAGTCTGGCGGAGGTGTTCTGGACCATTCTGGAGTTTACAGGTGAGGTTCTTGTTGATTCCGGCATAGAGAGCGTTGCCGTAGTCGAGTCCGCTGCTGATTAGGGCGTCGGGATGGTTTTCCTGTGTTAAAGGGGGATCCAATTGAAGGTCTTTCGTAGGAGTCGAAGGGTGTGGAAACAGGAGGATGAAACAGAGTTGACTTGGCGGTCCATTTTGAGTTTGGAGTGCAGGATGATTCCGAGGTTTCGTGCATGGTCCGTGGGGGAGGGTGGCTCCCCACGGGCGGGGGGCCACCAGTAGTTGTTCCAGGTGTTGGGGTGTGGGCCGATGATGAGTACTTCGGTTTTGTCCATGTTGAGTTGTAGGCAGCTGTTCTTCATCCACCTGGCGACCGCTTCCATTCCTTCTTGAAAGTTGTGTTTAGAGACGTTGGGTTCGTTGGATAGAGAGAGGATGAGTTGGGTGTCGTCTGCGTAGGATACAAGGTTGAGTCCGTGGGATCTGCGATGGGTGCGAGCAGAGCCATATAAATGTTTAACAGAGTGGGGCTGATGGAGGATCCTTGGGGAACTCTGCAGGTGGTCGGTGTGGGGTCCGAGAGGAAGTCTGCCCCGCTGCGTTCTGCCAGAGAGGAATGAGCGGATCCAGTCGAGGGCCTTGTTCCGGATCCCTGCGTTGTGGAGTCTGCGGGCTAGGGTGCAGTGAGAGACTGTGTCGAAGAATGCAGAGAGGTCCAGGAGGATAAGGGCCACAGTCTCCCCTCTGTCGAGGAGTGAGCAGATGTTGTCTGTTGTGGCGAGGAGGGCGGTTTTGGTGCTGTGGTTTTTCAATAAGCCGGATTGGGAGGTGTCGAGATGTTGTTTTCTTCAATGAAGGAGGCGAGCTAGCTGTTGACTGCTTTTTCAATTACTTTTGCTGGGTACAGGAGTAAGGAAAGAGTATGTGAATTGTCTTCATGTGTCCCCTCTTGTTCTGCTGTGTAGAATCTAAAGTCCCGAGATATTGCACAGGTGCAGTAATTTTTTACAAAGGTAACTGTATTGGCTATTGCATTTATATAGTATGTCATGCCCCTGATGAGGATGAAAATTATATTTTGGATAGGTAGCACACTACACCATAGGTTAGTGAGTCTTTGGGAGTGTGTGGGAGTCATTCAGGTCTATATGGGAAGGATGTGGTTTTGTGTGAGAGACCGGAGTGGTGCTCTTACCCTAACTTGGGTTGCAGCGCTTAGTAGTGTAACGATAAGAAGAAGAGTGAAAGAGAGAGCACGTTTTTTAATTAAATATATTTTAAATGTTAGAATCATTTTAGGTGTTAATATTATTAGTGCAATTGTTTTATATCTTGTAAGCATACTTTACAATTCTTAATGTGTCATTTTTTTATATTTAATTTGTAATTTATCAATGGGTTGTTGGGGAGAAGGGGGGGAATTATTAAAATTATTGAGTTTTTAATTAATTTTTTGGGTTAAATATTTAATTGTGGATTCATTTAGAAAATTGGTGAATTGCTATTTTAAATATTTGTGTCATGTGATTTTAATGTATATTTTATTTTTATCTTTTAATTGTTGATTTATAGTTTATTTGTGGGTTGTTGAGCTTGTAGGTTTGGAAGTTATTGAAATTATCATTTGTTTTCACCATTTTTTATGTTAATTAAATATTTAATTGTTAATTATGTAAATTAAATATTTAATTGTTAAATATGTAAATGGTTTATTTCATTATTTGTTTAGATTTTTTGATGTAATTTAATTGAATGTTAATTTATTGATGTGTGTTAGATAATAACATTTGTAAAGTGTATTTTATATTTATTATTGGTTTTAACTATTTGTTTCATTTAATTAGTTTGTAATGTTATTATTCTTTTATTCATAATTTATAATAATTTGGTTAGAGGGTTTTGGAGTTTTTGGGGTAATGGGAAAGGAAATGTATTTATTTAAAATGTATTCATGGTTTTTATTTATTAACTTTACATTTTTTATATTTAATTCTATTTATTTATATTGTGTATATTTGTATTTTGTAATACTTTTATGTTCAGGTATTCAAATGTTTGTTTAAAAATTAATTAGGAGTTAGTAAGGTATGTGTAACCCTGCTAAGCCCAATACTTTCCATGTTTTCACTTAGGTTGGAATGAAAATAGAAAATGCAGCCCCGCCAAAGTCCAACATTTTCCCTGATTTTGCTTACATTGGAGCGGGAATAGTAAAAGTAACCCCTCCAAAGTCCAACTCTTTCTCTACTAATGCTTCGATTGGAGTGGGAATAGTAAATCGGATCCCTTCAAAAGCCAACACTTATCCTGATGTTGTTTATGTTGGAATAGGAATAGTAAATGTAACCCCTCCAAAGTCCACCACTTTCCCCATTGTTAAACCGATCGGAGTGAGTATAGCAAATGTGACTCCTCCAAAGTCCAATACTTTCCCTAATGTTTCTTAGCTCGAAATGGGAATAGTAAATCTAACCCTTCCAAAGAGCAACACTTTCCCTGCTTTTGCTTACGTTGGACTGGGAATAGTAAATATAAATCCTGCAAACTCCAACACTTTCCCTACAGTTGTTTAGATTGGAGTGGAAATAGTAAATCTGACATCTCCAAAGTTCATCACTTTCCCTGATTTTTCTTACATTTAAGTGGAAATAGTAAATGTAAACCCCCCCAAAAGTCCAACAGTTTCTCTACTGCTGCTTAGATTGTAGTGACAATAGTCAATCTAACCCCTCCAAAGTCCAACATTTTCCCTGCATATACTTACATTGAAGTGGGAATAGTAAATCTAACCCTTCCAAAGTCCAGCATTTCCCCTGATTTTGCTTACATTGTTCTGATAAGAGTATATCTGACCCCTCCAAGGTCTGACACTTTTTCTACTTTAGCTTAAATTGGAGTTTGATTAGTAAATGTTGCTCCTTTACTGGCATTGTTTATTTTAAGTATTATTTTAATATTGTAATCTATTTTAAGTTATTAATGTTGTCAATTTAATTGTTGTAATATTTTTGAAACGTTTTATATATATATATATAGATATATAGAGATATAGATAGAGATATAGATATATATATATATCTATATATATATATAGATATATATCTATATATAGGTATATATATAGATATATATATAGATATATATATCCTGCAGATTCCTCTTTCCAGCAGCTAGACAGCACGGATAGCGATGCAGGAGACCACCCAGTTTGTAATGCAGAGAAACAAATGTATTTCCTGTGAATGAGAAGTAAAAACATATCATGGGTATATGTAAGAAAAAATAATGACCTTTTCGACTGGGCCTGTATTCAGTTCAGGGTGGCTCAATTTTTATATATGTAGCATTGAGGGCCTTCCTCCATTTCCATGGCCCCCTAACAACTAGAACGCTAACATAATAGTCATTCTGGAAATCCTTGGCCTACATTGTCCAACCATCATCCGTGCAGTGCGCTTCAGTGCATAATCACTCCATTAGATTCGCATTAGCTCAACAACATTACTACATGGCATTACATTTTCATAAACCTGAACTAGGTTATTGCATTAATGGATGGATTAACATGTTCTAAAATCCTATTCCATATTTCAAATATTCACATTCCTTACAAGAAATCGGATCCTGGTTAGAGACATGCCCATAGATTTGTTATCACAAAAATGCTTAAACATCCTTTGCTATAACTTAGATCAATCATTGGTTTCTAAATACCTGGAGTCCAACCTCACTCAAGCATATAATGCGAAAAGCCAATTATTACCTTTCTGCATCTATGGTGCAAAGCGCTGCGATAGTAAAGATAGAAAGATAAAGATACATATATATTCATTTAAAAAAATTAATGAGTCCATCTGTAACGCAACTGGTGCTCATATAAAGCGCTCTGATACCTTCGGGTTGAGTTCACGCAACATACAACTTAAACAAAAAAAAGCAACATATATATGAGTAGATAGTAGCCTTAAATAAAACTATTTTTTATCTATGTTTATATGTAAATTAGGTTACATGTATATTTTTGGTTGGTTTGTTAATTTTTAATTTTAGACTATTAGCATAATCCAATTAATTTTTAATTTGTTTAATTATTGCTTTCATTTTGTTAAAGAATATATATATGTATATATATATATATGTGTGTATATATTTTTATATATATATGTATATAATTTATTAACACTCATTAAAACTATTTTTTTAATTATTATTATTTTGTACTTTACACTTTGAAATAAATTACTTAAAATACAATATATTAACATTTCTATATACTTATTTATTTTTGTGATAGTCTGTTCAACAATATTTTCAACACAATAGTTTGATAGTTTACATTCAAAGTATGTAAACTCTATATTTTTGTACACAATATTTTTGACAGGTTAGTCTGATGTCGATATTGCTATTCCAAGTATTCTGTCACATGTTACTTTGTTATGTTGATTTGTATAGCGCACTGATCACCCACAATCGTATCCAGGCACTTGAGCCGGGGCGTAGGCATGTGGCCCTGCCGCATTATTCGGACAGCCAGGCCTTCAGGTTATTGCAAAACTCAAGTAGCGAGTAGGAGGCTCTGATGTGTGTGGGAGGTCGTTCCATGTCTTGGGTCCTATGTCAGAGAATGAGCAGCCTCCTGTTCTGCATTTGGGAATACGGGGGGTGTGCTAATAAGTGTGAGGCTGAGCATAGGTGTCTTGATGTGTTGTGAAAATGTATGCAGCTGTTGATGTATGCGGGTCCAGTGTTGTGTAGGGCTTTGTAGGTGTTCATGAGGAGTTTGAATTGGCTGCATTTGTGGTTGGGGAGCCAGTGGAGTTCCCAGAGATGAGGTGAGATGTGCGTGCGGTTAGGGAGGTTAAGGAGATGTTTGGAGATTCTTCCATACAGCGCGTTTCCATTGTGGAGTCGGCTTGTGATAAGTGCTTGCGTTATGGTACACCTGGTGATCTGTTGGAGCCACTTGAAGATTTTTCGTAGCATTCGGAGGATGTGCTAGCAAGAGGAGCTTACAGCATTGACTTGTGCCGTCATGTAGAGCTTGTCGTCCAGGATGATCCCCAGATTTCTGACATGGTTGTTGGATGTTGGAGTGAGTCAGAGTTCTGCCAGTCACAGGTGTTGTCCCACATGGAATGCTAGTTTCCAAAGACCAATCCTTCAGTCTTGTCGGAGTTCATTTTGTAGCAGTTTGTTCTCATCTATTCCACCACGAGGGTCCTGCAGTTGGTGAAGGTAATTCTGGTGGTGGGAGTCTTGTCTGACAGAGACAGGACAAGTTGGGTATTGTCTGCTTAGGAGATGATGGTGATGCCTTGAGATCTGATGATATTCGCGAGTGGAGCCATGTAGACGTTGAACAGGGTAGGGCTGAGAGAAGAACCCTGGGGGACGCCGCATACCAGGTTCTTGGCTTCGGATGTCAAAGGTGGCAGTCTAGCTCTTTGGGTTATTCCTGTGAGAAAGTAGCACATCTATTTGAGTGCTGAGTGCTGGTCCTTGGATACTGCACTTATGGATTCTTCTGATGAGTGTGTTGTGGGAGACTGTGTTAAATGCCGCCGAGAGGTCAAGTAGGATGAGGCCGGCTGTTTGTCCCCTGTCAAGGATGGTTCTGATATCATCAGTGGCTGCGATGCGTGTTTTCTGTGCTGGATCTTTCTGAATCCTGACTTGGTTTTGTAGAGCAGATGGTGGAACTCGAGGTGACTAGTGAGCTAATTGATGTTGGGTTTTTGGTAACTTTTGCTGGGTATGAAAGCAGGGAGATAGGCCATTTGTTGGTCAGTTGGCTTGGGTCAGTTGAATGTTTCTTGAGGAGGGCCTTGACTGATGCGTGCTTCCAGGCTTCTGGGAAGGTGGCAGAGGTGGTGGTGGTGTGCAAGATGTGAATGAGTGCTGTGTTGATTGGTGATGTGCTGAGGTTGAAGATGTGGTGGGGGCAAGGGTTCGATGGGGCCCCAGAGTTGATGGTCCGCATGATTAAGGCGGTTTCTTCGCTGGTGAGGGGCTTCCATCTGGTAAGGTGGGTGTCTTGATTGGTGACGGGCAGGTTGGTGATAAGTTCTTTGGGATCTAGTTAGTGTGTGAAATTGCTGTAGATGTTGGTGATTTTGCTTTGGAAGAAGTTGGATGGGTCTTTGTAAAGTTCTTGTGAGTAAGTGATGTTGTTGGTGGCAGCCGTGGTGAAGTCTTTGATGATCAAGAAGATTTGTTTTCTACTGTCAGAACTCTCTTTGATGCATTTTGCTAAAGCTTTTTTTCTTGGTTTCTCTTAGCTACTGATGGTATCATCTTAGTGCTGTTTTGAAGGTTGTTCTGTCGATGTCTTGGAAGCTGGGTCTCCATTTTCTTTTCAGCTGTTTGCAGTGTCTTTTGGTGTCGCTGAGGTCCTTGGTGTACCAGTTGGCGTTTTTGTTGGCTCTTCTCTGTTTGTTGAGTTTGACGGGTGCAAGGCAGGCTGTGCAGTTCTTGATCCAGTCGTTAAAGTTGTCAATGTCCACGTTGAAATTGTCCATAGGATTGGGTGGGTTAGCATGCAGAGCATTGTCATTCTGTTCCTTCACAAATCATTGTAGGTCCTTTTAGTAATGGATGGAATTGGTTTAGCAGGGTTAATGGTAACTACACGTAAATAAGCATGTTCTATTGTTTTCATAACTGGTTGCCATGATATGAATGTTCTATGCTTCCCACTCGGAAACACCCCACAGTCCACACCAGTTACAGGTCGCTGTAATAAATATCTTATCAGGATAGCCACAAAAGCGTAAACCAGGTCAAAGGAATGCACTGGTTATAGTCAGCTTTTTAGCAGACTATTTCCAATGGCTGTTCGTTTGGGTGTCTAGGATGTTTCTTTGTTGATTGGTAGTGTTTAGAGTGGGAGTATTATTTTTCAGGCTGCGTTGTTGTCCCTGGGTGAGTATATAGTACATTTATGTACCTGTACTCGTGCTTAAATATTTTGGTTTTCATGGTACTGTGGATGGCTTCTAAAAGTTAAGGGACCTGGCCAGTTGAATGTACGACGCACAGAAGTAAAGATCCAGGTGTTGTTGAATTTGTACTTGCGATATAAATGTGCTGATTTTATTCCGCTTTTCAAATCGGTCTAACACCTCCGATTACCTATCTTATTTCTTGTTTGTGATTTTCTGATGAAAAACCTCAGCTTCTTGGTATCCTGTTCTGCAACAATTTTGAGGCTATGACATATCACATAGAGAACAATATTGTGCTGTTAGTCTTTTCTGTAAAGTCTTTTGTTGTTTTCTCTCCAAAGATAAACTTTTTTAGCCTTGTATGTTCCAGTTACTGATAGCAAAGGACGTCATTCCAATAATGTTGTGACAACAGTTAAAAATACCTTCTGCTGCTGACTGCATCCCTCTGTTGATTTGGCCCCATGCTACTACTGCTGTTGATAGCAGATGCAGTATTAGTAGTAGCACCAGAAGTTGTAGAAATAGAAGTGCTACTGTGCGATGAGCCATGTTAGTAACAGTATTGGTACTATTATCAGTAGCAGCATTATAACTAGATTTTTATTAGCAGTACAATGAGTGCTAGTACTTACATTAGCCGTTGTAGTACTTGTAACATTAAAATCAATCTTTAATAGTGTTAATCGCACAATACTACCAACAGTAGTATTGGTATTATTGCTATTAGTGGAAATTCTGGTAGTACAAAAATGAATCCCAGTAGTAGTACTAATGAAATGAGTATTAATTGAAACACTAATAGTAGAATACCAATTGTCATTAGTGTGAGTAGAATGAGTAGTGCTATTGTAGCAGTACCCTTAACACTAATAGTAGTAATGGTACTAGAAGTAATAGTAGCAGTACTATTAGCCCAAATTGTACTATCCATCACAGATGCAGTACTTCTAACATGAATTGCGCTATGCACTCTGAAAGGGCACCTAGGAACCAAATGCACATTGGAGCAAACCACTTACGTTTTTAGAATTCTTAGTAAAGAAGCCTAATTAGCATGAGACGTGACAAGTAAAATAATTTAAAAAATGCAAAATTATTAACATTAAAACGAAACTTCACTTAAGTAGTAGACACGTGGATTCCAAAAAATAGTGGAGCAGCGATATGATGTGTCCAAAGCGGCTGCTTACATTAAATGAAGCGGTCTATAGGGGGGCTTCTGTCGTGGTCGAATTACTTCCTGGTGTCTTTATAACTCCCAGGAGATGCTCTGCACACCGCAGAGCTTTAAAAAGAAGTGCATTTAGAGTTCTAGTTCTATCCCTTTTACCAGGTGCAAATGTAACCTATTGTGAGTAAGAGGGTCTGACCCCCTGGCCGCCACATGTGTGACTCTCACTCACAATTAGTGAGACTTGAGGTCTCTGTTGTTGTAGTATAATAAAGGATGTCGTTGTCCTTTTTCAGATGTAAAATGCTACTTATTAGAAATAAAACGTGTTTCACTTGAGCAGTAATTCGCGCCATTCCGTTTCATTTAATTCCCGGATTGTTTTCTGGGACCTTCTGAAGTTGTACAGAAACGTACATCACCGTGTGTGTTTTCAATGCATCTGACGATGATGTGAAAATTATTCATTTGCAGTTAAGAGCACAAAGCTGGAAGTTAAGTGCAGATTGCAATGTGGCATACTTTTTTCATAGCTGTTCCGGTATTTATAGAAATGCGAGTTCCCATGTAAGCACCGTCATTTTCTTTCTGGTTTTGTTTTCTTCTGTTCACATTCGTATAATTGTTATAGATAGAAGCACAGGAGCGCCTTTCAGAACAGATTTAAAAAGATAATGCGCGCCGCATATTTCATGGCAGTAATAAGCAGATTGGTTCTGTGATTTGTTTTCCTTCAGTGTCTGCAGGCAGCGCGCGGGGCTGGGCAGAGCTCGTGTAAATCACACACGAGGGGAAACCAGCACTAGATGGGGAGATGAGATAAAGCTGCGGGAAGCAGCAGCTCTGAAAGTGAAAGAATCCCGGAAAGTGCTGATAGCCTCCGGCCCCTTTCATGTCAATTGCCGAAGGAATGAATGGGCACGTCTCCCTGTCTGCGGCTTATCCGGAGACAGCTACTGTAAGGCGAGGCGCCCTCCGGCTGCAGCCGGCCGCGGGCTGCCGCTAGATGGCAGTCTGCCCCTGTCGGGCGCGAGCTGCTCCGCCAGTGTCCTCCAGCACGGGACGCCTGCCATCCCCTCACCGGTCCCGGGATCCTTATCACTACAGACCTCAACGTGATTCATGTCTGCACAGGAGGGGGGGGGGAGAGAGAGAGGGGATCGCCTTGCAAAGCATCCTTTTCGCAGCGCTGCGAGCATACCTGCCCGGAACGTCATGCAGAAAACTATAACTGCTTACCCCCTCGCCCGCCCCTCCCACCCGTGCCAGTGGACAGTGGTTTGTAACATGAAAGCCCGCAGTACACCTTGGCAGGGGCTTTCATCTCGGGAGTTTTATGACACTTGGTAAATGTGCAAAGTTGTTTTAATTAGACTCGGCAGACAGCCCGGGGCAGCGACAGCGCCACAGAGTCTTCACGCCGCCTCTCCCTCTCTCTCCGCAGCACAACAGGCCGCTGTACTCCTTTGAAGACAATGCGGACTATGTGTACGACGTCATGTGGTCAACGGTGCATCCCGGGCTCTTCGCATGCGTGGACGGGATGGGGCGCCTGGATCTCTGGAACCTTAACAACGATACCGAGGTGAGCAGGAGGGGAGGGGCCGGCGGCGCGGGCCCGGGGGCTGCGGGGGGGAGCTCGTGGAACGGAAGAGGGCTTCTTTTTGTTGTACTGCGTCTTCAAGACATATTAGTTTAGACAAAAACAGCAGATACCGTCCAACAAGGAAGATTTTAATTTCAGCTCTACAGATCAAATATTGCTTCAATTTACGCCACAGCCTCTGGTATGATTTCACCGTCACGAAACAATTAAAGTAAGGTAAAGTCAGGTTAATAGGGAGAGGGAAAGTCAAAGAAAACGTTGGAGAAAAAAAGTATTTTTAGGCTTATCTTCCTCTGGTGATATATTCCCACTCTGTCATTTGTACTACTGGAATCGAAATTGTCTTTGACACATAAACAAAGTACGCCACCAGAAAGAGCAAACTTTATTTTACTTTCTTGCATTAAGAAACAGCTTTTCAGATGTTTGCATTTTTTCCTATTAAGAGTGTCCTGAAATGAAGGCTTAGATAACTGACCTGGTTTAACTCAGTTTACTGCTTTTGTTGCTCAGCCGAGTTGCATAAGAGTCCGCCACCACAGGATCTTTGAAGTTCTGAGTTTCTTGTAGTACCACTTAAATCACCATTATAGTCACCACACCCACAAGATGAATGACTATCAACAGTAAAGGGTGCTCGCTCCCTTTTAGAAAGCAGCTTCACTCGCCTTACAATGAACTCTCGCATTGAAAGGTGGAGGGGGCACTATGTTGACAATTGTCTTCCTCCTCCACGGGCAGTCAAAAGGTTGGATGGCATAATTTAGGCATGCTTCTTGGCCCCAGACACCCAACCTATCTAGTGTCTCCTATGTGGACATTAAGAGGTTTAAAATGTTAGCAGCCCAAACGATACAGTCATAAATAGAAATCACTCTTTAACAGGTTCAACATTTTTAAATATTTATTGTTATAAATTGTGATGTATTGTAGAACGATCAAGAAAATACTGTACAGTCTGCTTTTCTGCGATAGTCTATTGCTATGACCTGGGACATTTCAAAGGTTAGATAGTCAAAATTAAAAGTTAGAAATATCACTTTTCTTGAGTACTTCTTCAGAACACCTGCAGCAAAACAGGCCTAATGATTATTTCCTAGATTAGGTGTTTCTCAAAAATAAAAATAAAACCTTTGTATTTTACACACATGTAAATGTTATGTGTATAATAAGTAAATGTAACCCTGTTTAAAGAAAAATAACTTAATGGTTATATACCCTCATCTACTCCCCATAGTTTTAATACTGATGTAGATGATGAAAGTGTATTTACAGGTCTGTGCGGCCTTGCTTATGCGCTCGCTCACAAACACATGCCCACACTTCTTCCTCGAAATGATCCGTTTCTCTGCTTCTCAACACAATGTATTTTTTTTAAAATTTTAAACATGTGACAAAGTAAGTCAAACAATATACTTTCAGCCTTGTTAGGTTATGTTGTATTTTTCTTTGTAGAGTGCTGCACCCACCACCAGTGGCACCAAGTTTCACAGTTGATAACTCAACACTGAAAGGAAATGAGTGTGAATGACCATAGAAAGTGCCTAGGTTTAATTTGTTTAAAAATAACAGCTAGCCAAATAACACCGAGCTGTATGGCTGGGCCGTTTCACAGTAGATGCCTGGATAGGAAAAACGTGCAACTCCCCATCATATATTGGGAGTCATGGGGTAAGGTTTAGGGCATCAAGTGCTGAGTCGGTGTACCAGGCCAGATACATATTGCAGAATGATATCCAGTAGAATCAGTTGATAGGCTTTGAGCAGTGCCCGCTGATAAGCCATCTAAGTGTCATGTTAATGTGGTAGTTGTCAGCCTAGAGTACATTTCAAATGTGCATTTTAACATTTTTAAAATTAAAAATATAAGCCTTTGCAGTGTAAATATGCACAGACCAAACACAGACAAAGTTGAATCTTATCAAAATAAGTGATTGATTTTATTTCTAAATGACGATTGTGTTTCTCTCATAATATAAATTAAAATTGTATGAGGACAGCAGGTCATATCAATACACAGCACTATATAATAAAAGCATTCAGATTTATCAGGGAAATTCCTAAATACGTTCTCTATTTTTATTTATTTTGCTGTCCGGCACCTCACCAAGAAGTACTGAATACCGCTCAAAATCCTGTAAATTGAGCAATAACCAGTGTAGTTTCATAAATCAAACACCCCAACTTAGTTAGATCCCTCAGTTCAAATACATATTTATGCATGTGCCCAAGTCTAAGTATGTAGGTAGGAGTTTGTGTTTATTTGCATGTACATAGGTATACACTGTATATCTGTATGTAGACAGATATATGCATATATTATTTGCAAGTAAATATGTGTACAAAGATGTATTGCACATATATATCCTAGTATTTTCAAGTGAGTAGTATGCATAGTTTCACAACATTTTTTGTTCATTTTCATTTATATAGGCACATATAAAAACGTGTGTACGTACACCCACTAATTAAAAAGACAATTGTATATTGCTATGTATGCATCTGTGGATATCTACATACATACATGTGTTTAAAAATATATAGAAGTGCATATGCAATCTCCGAATCCCTTGGTATGCTGCATGTGCAAACTCTTACATCCACACAGGCAATCTCCCATAGCCCAAAGGCAAATGCATTTCCACTTATAGCTTTGTAACTTTTTATGACGTACATTTAACATGACTATTACACGAGTTTAGGAGAGGATTATCGAGATTTGTATCTGCATTAGAAAGCACATTAATAGTCTGTGTTGAGGTCTATTTAGTGATAATGTATAATGGTAAAGTCTAAAATAAATGATTGAATAATGAAAAGTAAGCCTTCATAAGAACATGTTGCCACAGTGAATCTCGAATGAATAGTAGGCTATAACTTAAATTTCTCTAATAGCTGTACATAGAAATATCACTGGAGAGTATTGCAATGTGCAGCCGCATAACTGGATTCCGCGCTTTTGTTTAAAAACGCAGTACCTTCTATTTTTTAGGTTCCTTTGTGACGGTTCACTCTAGCAATACCTTATTATAGTTCAGCTCTGCGCTTATGCAAATAACAATATTTTTGAAGAACTAAAATGCGTATTTAATTTCATCCCAAATATGGATTGTTTTTCTCATAGGAACAGACAAGTGGAATGTTACATTTATCTTTTTCATTGCAAATATCTGCCAAATGATGTTTTAACCTGATATTTGCCTCTGTTCCAAACAGCATCCTATTTTCCCTCCAGGTTGGCACATGTTTGATGCCCCTCAGAGCTGGTTACTTGCAGGAAGGAAAGTATGATTGGCAATATTCATGCCAGATTATAATGTCATGGCGTTAACCAATTATAGCACAGCATAAACATGGGTTATACAGTCAATTTCCATCAAATACTCAAGTTCACACTATTATTTCCATCGGCTGAAAAGTTGCACAATCAAGCACTTCAGTCGATTTTTTTTTTTAAATTCTTGCAGTGTTCATATATTCAGTAATCGCGGTGCAGAAAGAAAGCTGATGCAATGCTAAGGGAATGCATGTTCCTTATCCGAAGATATGTACATTTCAGTTTGAGAAAGTACTTTTAAAGCTCACATTTTCTGCTGCCTGCTGCAAGTCCTCGCGAGCACATATAGAGAGCAGTCTTACAAAGTCTGTGACAAGTGGATAAACTGGAGAGAAGTCTTTTGAAGTGTCTGGAGCAGGAAGCAATGCGGACTATTTAATTAAAAAGAACACAGCTACAGGACGCAAAGGGGGCCTACTGCCTACTAAGAGCCTTCCTCAGGCTGCAGACAGCGTGTCCTTCAGGTATCATCAGTAACACCAAAGCATCCTTTAAGTTTTGACACAGACTATGCCAACATGCTAAACATTTTTTTTTTTTTAAATTAACCCTTTCATGTCTGACGCTTAAAGCTACTAGTGCGGCTTTCCTTGCTCTCTGCTCGTTTACTGTCGAAGCCGGGGCGACAGGTAATAGGTGTTCAGTCTGGAGTAGAATGCTTTGAACATCAAAGGAGGCATGTACAGTGAAAGCCTCTAACGAATAGTTCAGTCTTATTATAATTAGCACATATGTAGCAGACAGAATATAGTAGCTTTAAGGACGCCAGCATGTGCTTTGATCTGCTGATGTCTATATGTAATACTATGTCACTTTTTCATATTAGCTCATTAAGGCAATATGCACGCACATCTCTTAAATAACACAATTATAGCTCAGTTCCTTAAATAGCATAGTTTATAATAATACAGAAACAGCTCCACCATACACCAATATTTTAGTGATAATTCTTAATCTTTGGCAGGGTTTGTCCACATTATGAGGTGAGATTGCGATAGTAACAACCACATTTTCACAGGACACTCGTGATTTCAAGGGAGTGGAAGTCATTGCCGGAGTATGATTTAATACTGGTTTTTTTTGTTTTCGTGTTCTGAAATTTTCAACCAGCACCACGGTTTACTATTCTGATATGCTGTGTATTAAAGGCTATGTACTACCAGTGCGCTTAAATGGAAAAAAATGAGTACATACATACCATACGTCTTCAGCTTCTATCTTGTTTGTTTCATGAGCAGTCCATAAAATAAGTAGGCAGAAGATAGAATTTGTTAACAACTGGCACTATAATTTCTGTTGAGTATATTTCTTAGGCCCATAAACGTGTATTGAACAATTAGAAGTAGCCCATAAAAAACTCTTACAATTATCAAGAAGAATGAGCATCTTGAGATCATGTACCTGGGATACTATCAGTCTCATTTCAGGCATGTTTCCAAGGGACTGACACTATACAAGCCGTGCTGTTTTTCATAGGCTGCAACATGTTGCAAAACTGGAAACCCTGACAAAGACTCCAGAGTACAAACAGTGATGATCCAATGTGGCCTTGAAAAGATATCCTTGTATCAGAGGCTTTCTTTCTTTCTTTCTTCTCAGCCATTTTCACTATGCCGGCATCTATGTTTCATGTGCATAGAACCATAGGTGCCACACACATGGCTTGCCTTTTTCTGGAAGCAGCCTTATGGGACAGAATCAGTAACACTACCAATCTCTGATTGGCTGTCTGGGGAAACTTGCACTAGGTGCCTTCATTGATACGAAGTATGCATCAAGTAGTGCTTAGGAAAGCAATGGTAAGACATTAGCACAGGGAGTACCACTATGTGTCGGCTCATGGATTAAGTTGTTCAGCTAAGACCATAGGGAACAAAAGGCACTTTAAAAGTTCTGTTTTTAGTAGTTTTAGACTCACAACAGGTTTGTATTTTGTTTCAGGATTTCTGGTAACCCGCTGTGGAATTAAAATGGCTGGGCAGTTTACTACTATTTGTGGCTTCACCACACACTAAAGTAATCCTGACAATAGCCAACAGAGATGAAAACATTGTTGAGGGTGTATTGTATGTAAGATTCACTGTTTTCTAGGAGTGCCTGGTGTGAAGT
Source organism: Calotriton arnoldi (assembly GCA_963921515.1). NCBI lineage: Eukaryota > Metazoa > Chordata > Amphibia > Caudata > Salamandridae > Calotriton > Calotriton arnoldi. The sequence goes on along the minus strand of CAWUFW010003435.1, from coordinate 947,454 downwards.
CTGTTATTAATCTGAGAGACTCTGAAAAATCAGAAAATGTAGGAATAAGCAGTACAGATGCAGAGGAATTTGCATCTTAGGTTGTCTCATTGCTCCTCTTTGTGAAATAATGGATACCTTCAAAAGTTGTTTCAGTTGGCAAACTGATCAAGGCATTTGTTAACAGGTTGAACTACTGATTCCATCCATTTGAAGTTATTTTTCATTTTCACCTTCGCTCAGCACATGATCACTGAATTATAGGCTTAATGTTGTGAGAGGACGATCTCTTGTGGCCCACCAGAAATGTATAGATGTGCAATTTCTTTGAGCAGTGCTTAATATTGGTGTTTAACTAAAATACTAATATAGTATGCATTATCTACGAAAAAACAGAAGAGTGTACCCTGTGCTACTTCCCATTGTAGGTGGAGTGCATTAAAAGTGCAGTGCATCAATCAACTAATAGCACTCAGTTTAGCTCATAGTATTATTAAACATTAAATTAGTAAAGTACCAATCACTGCAATCCAGAAAAATACATAAATGTTTACCGTTTCAGGGAAAGTATTTGAAGCTTTTAGATTAGTAAAATACCATGTTGAAGACCACCTATCAGAGTGAAAGCTACTCTGGACGAGGGATTTACCTTTATTTGGAGCTCATCAGTGGAGTACAGCGTAGTCCATTATGAACAAGTTACCCGCTATAAAGATAACCAGAATACCCCGAAGGTTGGAGTAATATGTAAATTGTGTAAAACATTACAAAGAACTTAGAGTAAGTTCCCATTTTCGACAAAGCCTTCTAAGTGAAACACATTAGTCTAGTAAGGACACTCTGTTTTCTACAGCTTAAATGTCTGCCTTCTGGCAAAATCTGTAAACATTGGATAAGCAAACTAGCATCCATACCAAGGCTGAAAATGTCATAGTCATTTAACATTCCATGCACACGATTGCATCTATTGAATTAGTAAAATGCCATACAAGCCATCCTGGAATACTATAAAAGCAAATGATGACATATGTTTCGCTTTCATTAACGTACATGCGACCGAAGAATAAACTCTGGGCAACCTCTCACTTTAGACAAAGGACATTCCATGTGAAGCCCATCAATCCTTCAGGAACACTGTGTTTTAGCCCACTGCAGTGCCTTTATTCTGGCAAAGTGTTTATACACTAGATTCTCAGTATACCGTTCATGCTTAGCGAGAATGCAACATAAGCATTTATTGTTCCAGGCAAAGCATTACAGTGTTTGAATTAGTAGAGGGCCACCCGAGCCCCCCTAGAATAGTATAAAACAACCTCTAGTGTTTCACTCTCATGCAAGCTTATTAGAGGAGTATAGCTTAGCTGTGATATGAACAGGTTACTCACTATGAGTAAACAAAATGGTTAGAGGTGTATAATGAAGCATGCATTATTAAAAAAAAAGAATGTTACTGCTGTTTCCTTGGTTTTTGTGCACTTCTAATTTTTGTAAATATAGGTACTGTGGTACAGAGAGATCAAATGATTTGCCCAAAATGACAACAGTTGGCCAAATGTGAGAGCTGGGATCACAACCTATTGTTGATTACTTTTTAAAGAAGCATGTAGAACTTAATTTCCTGGATTTACATTTCTATGCATATAGACATCTAAATCGGTTTGTATGACAGGACATTCGTCTTTTCACATGCTCCCAAGTACTCTATTACTCTGTGTGGAGATAATGTCTTGCACCCTTTAAAGTGCGCTGCTGTTCTTTCCCAGAGCATAATCCGTGCTTTATAAAACTTAACAATAAAATAAAAATTAAACAACCCAGGTGTACTTGTTCTGTATTGTGTAACCTAGCTTCAAGCCCATACCACAACTTTTGCAGAACAAAATAGGTTTAAAAAGCTCAAAATGAAGATATTGGTGTGGATGATATAGTATTAATTAGAGCACTAAAAAATAGCGGATATACATATGAGGGTTCTACAGTGCTATTGAGTGGTTTTACTGATTGTACAACAAACTGGAAGACCAAAGTCCGATTGGTAGAATGGCCGATTGGTTTGTAAATATCACTGGAACCCAAAAATGTCATTGTTGCACCATAATAGATGTTGACCATTAAGTATTTGTATGTATAACATTTTAATAAAGACAAGGATCCACTGTAGTCAGCATTTCTTATTTCATTGGAATGCTCTACCAAAGACTGAGTGGTTTATAATGTTCAATATATATATATATATATATATATATATATTAGTATAGCATGAGAAATATACACACACATGCTCTCTCTCTCTCTCTCTCTGTCTCTCATTGAAGGCCCTATGTTAAGTATGTTGCATTCTACCTAGTTGGTTCTCTATGCTAAAAAGAAGAGAAAATAGAGTTCATATGTGTAATTCAGAAGGTAAGGTTGTAGTGAAGAATTATTTTTCATTCTACCAGCCGCACACCGGACACGGTGTAGCATGATGCCTATGTAGGCAAGTGCTTCTGCACCCCACAGTAAGCACTATATAAATGTTGCCGCATAATGCAATACAATTATGGTTTTAAAATTATGCTTTCCCTAAAGGCAGTAGGAGTGTTTGCAGACGCTCTTTACAAGGTTCAGCAAACAATGGCAGCTGATCGCCCAGAATGTTTGTGTTTTGTTTATTCTTCATTTGTACAATGCGTGTAAAATTAACTGGCTTCTCATGCTTAGAAGGAAATCCGAATGCGGATTGCACTTTCTGAGTGTCCCATTGTTTCAAGATCATAATTCACTAAAATGATGTAATTTTAGTGGAATATGGAAAATTACCGTGAATTACATGTTTTAAAAATGACTGCTTATTTGTCAAATCACAATATCCAAACAATTAATAAAGAAGTGTAAAACATTACCAAGCAGTCATACTGCTGGTAAAATCTTTTCAAATATTCACGGGGTGAAGTTCCATATTGCAGCTTTGTGCGTGTTACACGAATCTATGCTTGTTTATTTGATTTCGTAATCCCGGAATGAGCGCCGACTGTTTCCCCAGCCCTCCAGCAACCCGTGCTGCATTTTTCAGTTGTTCGTCAGACGACTACTAAAGTGAATTATGACGGAGGAGGGCACGACTTAAACATGGCAAACCTTTGTTCATTTGTTTGTCTAACCTAATATTTGTCTCTGGATAAGTGTCCAAAACATCCTGATGTCTTTTGTGCAGGGATGACTAGTATTTATTCACCACTGCAAAGTGTTCATTAACAGGTGAACTGATCTACTTTCTACACAATTGCAGCACACAGATGCCCGGAATACAGCTCCCTCGCAATAAAAACATTACATCAGATTTTTTATAGAATTACATATTTTAGATGGAAGATGCTACGAGTTTGTATGCCTTGACAATTGACTAAATAGAATGCTTGACAGTAGGTTGCTACCAGGACACGTAAAACACATTTAATATAAATTAAACTACACACGAGTAAGGTAAACGTAAATGCACGCATTTACTGATGTATTTTTACATGCTTTTGACTCGAGACGTTGTGCGACAGCTTCTATGCCACTTTTACTCAGCTGTGGAAATAATGCAGAGTACATGTTAACTGCATGTTTTACAATATAGTATATTTCAACGACATATATTTGAATTGATATTTTAAATTGGATAATATAGTAAACAATATATTCTTATATTCGTCACGCCTTTTTGTTGGGCATTTTGTGCGAGAATCTAAATTGAAAGAAACTCTTTGAAAAATATAATATTGTATTTCAGAATACATGGTAACAACAATACATGTTTTATACTGTATGTTTCAACAACAAATATTGAAATGTATGTTTTGCATCAGTGGTTCTTAAACTTTTAACTTATGAGGACCCCCATTTAATCATTACTGGAACCTATGGACCCGCACTGAATCATTATTGGAATCCGCAGACTCCCATTGAGTCAATACTGGAAGCTGGGGACCTGGCCTGAGATTTTCGATGATTTGAACCACGAAGCAAAAAATACAGAAACAAGCATTCATCAAACAAATACACAAATGATGAAATATTTTATTTAAATCACAAACATAACATATAAAAAAAAATCAACATTTTTATTGTAATAAGAAGATTGGAGCGTTTCTAAATTCAATTGAGGGCATTCATCATCCATATTATAATCTGTTTGGTGCCCTTGCCCTGCTCCCACGAATTATTCTGAGGACACTAACTTTATTATTAGCCTCCAGTGTCAACCTAATTTACATTTTCAGACCGTTTTAAAAATTTCAGTTGTACATTTTGCTTATTTATTTATATACACTTTATTATTCTATTAATGCTATTTAATTTTCTATGCAGTTGTGACACCCCTGCGTGTGCTTTGCGGACCTCCAGGGGTCCACAGACCACAGGTTTAGAACCACTGTTTTACGTTGTATGATATAGTAGACAATATATTTTTTTATTTGTCCCACCTTTTTGTTGCGTATTAAGCAAGCAAATAAATTCTAAGAGAAATACTGAAAAACAATGTGTCTCAAATGACGGCAGTGCCTGTATTGGCCCTTTGTTTCAAAAGCACACCTTAACTGATAGTTTTTAAATGAAACCAGAGTTATTCTACAAGTCTGATTTTATTTTATGCCTCACACACCATTAACTGTGCACACACATGATCATTTTAAATGCAAATAATACAGTCTTTGAAGAATTTGTATTTAGCTGCTTTGATCTTCATTTTTGGGATTAAAACATTCTTTAAGCATATAACTGTTTTACATTTTTATATTCTAACTCCTTTAGCTTTATGTCACTACCGTGCTCCCAAAACAGCAAAGCTCTCATTAGAAAAAGTTTCCAAAATGCGGTGATTGCGGATTCACAGCTATCATTCTTGTTCGCCATTGTGCGTTTATAGACATTTCACTTCAAGCATTGATCCAGCAAATGACATTTACAGAGAGGGTTCTAACACTCTTGAACAATAGAATACATAGGGAAACACTAAAAGGGCATTCTTGTCATTGTACGAGTGCGCCTATTGAACACTGCTTCAGAATCTAGAGGAGAAATGATCTCTACTGCTCACATGCATGCATATACCTTCTATTTTAAACAGTGAATAACACAAAAGCATTTCTGGTGAAAAAAAAACTGTAGGCTTATGCTTACCAGTAGCCCCCCAAATTATACTTGAAGGTCTCTGGAAGGAGCTGTAACTTCCATTGTGAAGAGCCGGAGACTCAACGCTGTGGCTTCTGAAATTGATGGCATGATGGCTAAGTCGCACGCAGAGCCCATTGTTCCTTGAACTGCAGTTCAGTTTTACTGCCTGTGTTAGGAGAATGTAACAATGGGAAGCAGTGAGTGTTCAGAATTTAATGTGCTAAGCAAAGAGCATTGCTTTTAGCTATACCATTCTCCTGTCCCGATAACTGTGCGCCACAAAGCTAGCATCTGTGGGGAGGACTTCAGTGCTGCTGCTGGGTACTGCTTCCAGTGGCTTCCCTGTTAGGCGCTTAGTGGTTGCAAATGAAGGCCTTCCCCTGCAGTTTTAAAAATTGTCACAACAAAGAATTTGTGTGAGATGCGGAGTAAGGTTCTCTTGAAATTCTTAGCCAGTCTACAATTATTGAGAAAAAATATATTCTGCCTTGGCTTAAGTGTTCTGAACCTATATGTTAGTGGTATTATTGATCTTAACATTAAGGATTGTAAACATGACATCTGTGTGATTGTAAATAGTGTATCCTGTAATGATTGAAGATCAGCGATTAATCTTATTAATGGAATTTGTTTATAGTGGGCTATCATATAAAAGTTTTCCTCTGTCTTTGCCAGATTATTTTTAGAGTATGGGTGTTGTAGTGGGTTTATCACTGTTACAGGATGACCAATTGTTTGTTGTTTTAGTCATGGTAGAGTCACCTTTGTATATCAAATGTGCCCAGTGACTTGCCCTTGCCAGTTTCTTACTAAATCTTTAATAAGTCCCTCCCTATACTTAGGAGGCGAAAAAGGCAGGCTATACCACATAATAAAACTCTCTGTGATCTACACGAGGTGACATGATGTTATTTTGTACATGTAGTTTGTAACACCGCATTACAGGCTGAATCTTCACAAGAAGTTGACCACCCCAATTCGGCAATGGATGATCAGAAAATCCTAGTCTTCCTTTTTAGGTAATAAGGGATGGGTTGAGACCTAATTGAACAAGATGATGGTGGAGGTGGCTTCTATTACTAGTGAAAGTTGATCCAATTATATTTAGCCTTTTTGGCAGGACTACACACTCGCTTTTTAGCATCACAGAAACCAAAAAACAAGGCGTTAGGGGAGAGGAGTTGGCCTAACAGCTATGGCGGTCAACATCAAATCTGGGGAACCGGGTTCGAGTCTCGGCAAGGACGGGCAACATCCTGTGATTCTGGACAAATCACTTAATCTCCCTGTGCCTAACAAAAATAAATGTGTCCTCATGTAACGCAACTGGTGCTCATGTAAAGCACTCTGATACCCGATACCTTTGGGTCAAGTTCGCACTATATAAAACTCCGTAAACAAACAAAAAAAGGGGTTATAGGTTGACAGCCCTTCCGTTTAACAATGAAGCCATTTCTGAAAGGGCAGAACAAGTTCTATTTTTTTAAACCTGCTATGATGAGGCTGTCAGCATACTGGACTTCCTCTCTGTGTTTAAATTGGTATTCTTGTATGTAAGTGTGTATGGCATTTGCATAGTCCAGTTTGGCATTAACTATGGTGCCAACTACAGCTGCATGCAATCGGGGGTAATTTATGTATGTAGTCTGTGAAGTTCTTCAGTTTGAAACGGGGCTTTTTACATGCTTTGAAGGAACACACAAAGGGGCCGATTCCGATTCGGGCCGGAAATCTCTCCGACCGAGCCGGACCCGGAGAGATTTCCGACCGAATCGGACCCGTGCAGCCCGACCGAACGAGTACGATGCGTCCGTATGCTATCGGACTCGATTCGGTCGGACCCCCATTGAAGTCAATGGGAGCCGGTCGTACAACGCGTACGCGGGCTCCCATTGACTCAATGGGTGCGAGGCGAACAGGGGCGCCCCCTACAGCGGGTACGCGGCGAAGCGACTCGCGCCGTACATGCACAGGTAGGGGGGACCCATGGGTCCCCCCTGTGTGCGACTCGCGCGGCTACGCGTACAGGGGGGTCCGACACGGACCCCCCAAGTACGGTTCCGACTGCTCTTTCGAGCCGGACGGCGCGTGTCGGTCGGACTGCTCACGGCGCGCATCGTACTTACCCGGCCGGGGAACGTCTCCATTGCGCGGTGCGAGTCGTGTCCGAGCGAGTCGGTCGGTGCGGTCCGACCCGGGAACGAGTCGGTCGGAGCGGTTGGGACGCCCGAATGAGTCGGTCGGCGATTTCGCATCGTACTCGCTCGGCCGGACGCGCGTACGAATCGGTCGGGAAATAGGGCTCCGAATCGGATCCGGTTAAGCCGAATCCGATTCGGAGCCCTACCGGCCGAGATCGGAATCGGCCCCAAAATGTTTTGAGGTCCAGCAGGTGAACCTCTTGGCTACACTGAGTTTGAGGCTGCTCTTCTCCTTTTACATGCCAAGATTCATTGTTCTCTCAAAATCACTGATGAATTTGTGTGGTGCCCCAATGTCATCGAAATGTAGATGGATACCTGATACTTGATACCCACATGTGAGGCAACATGGAAGGTACGGCGGGCAATGGCATAGAATGTGGGCCCTTGAAGGCTTCACAAGTGAGTTTCAGCATTAATTGGGAAGAGATGAACATTTTCTCAGCGCAGTCTTTTGAAGAGAAAGTGCATAGTGTACTCCTGGCACACTAAGCATAGAAAGGGAGTTTCTCAACCACAAGGGTTTGAATGTTCACATACATTTATAGAGCACATATGATTCTTCACTCGGTCAAAAAACCATATTGAGACGGTTCCAAATTGTAAAATCTTTCAATGAAACTCCTTCAGTAATTAAGAACTAACTGGGAGGATGGATATGGAATCAATGTTCTATATGAACATTTGTCCCAGAAAATGTTTGCTTTGCAAATGCTGTAAGGCCAGGTTCTTAAAAGAAAAAATTGGAACTACATCCAGTGGTTGAGTTAAAGAGTTGTCAAATACTGCTACTGGTTTTGCCGTACGTTCACCATGGTCCTTGGTGAGGAAGGATGGTGCAGAAGTTTGTAGACTCTGAAATAAAGTCTCAGCAATTCCTTCAGATTTTCAGCTACCCTTTGAAAAGTTTGGAAGCATCATGATCTTTGTTAGTTGGATGATTAGTTTAGTTTATGTATGCCTTACAATTTTCTATAAGCTTGCATTTATATAACTAAAGAGTTCTTGAAAGAGGTTAAAGTGTTGAATGCAACAATAACTTAATAAATACATTTTCATAGTTTGACAATATAATTGAATTTAAGAGACTGACGGATAACCTGCTATCTTTAAAGACTTTGTTCTGGCTACAACCGGATCATCAGATGACCAACATTCAGGAGCAAGTCAGCGAAAGCAGCATAAGTGACCACTGTACTACAGTCTACACTTGTTCCCGTTCCCCCATGTTCCAGGTTGTTTTATGTTGAGGTCACCTAAACCTTCTGGTATTTTCGGCTTGAGATATTTAAACAATTAAAGACAATGTCACAAGAGACATAGGATCAGTTTCTTTAGCAAATATTACTTACAATCACAAGTTTCAAACTGCAGTTAAGTGGGTGGTGTTATGGTAGACATGGTGGTTCAAGAGGCTAATAACTAATTAAATGAAATACAGTAAAAGTACGCCAATGTGACTGCTTGCCAAACAAGATTAGGATATTATGAGTAAATGATTAAAGTAATCCGTTAATTCTCAATGATGCTTAGATACATCTCTTACATTATATATATATAGTGTATATATATAGTATTACATATATACAGAGTGTGTATATGTATGTATATATATATATATATATATTCACTGAAAAAACCATAGGTTTTAGGGACAGTTATAGTTACTTGGACATTGCACTCGTACAAAACCCGTGAAATTCCCCCGTTATAGTTAGTTCAGCTAACTATAACTCGCGCCCCGCAATGCACTGCTGATGACGTCACATATTACATCACTCATGACATGGTCAGTGACATCACTGATGACATCACTGATGACATCTCAAATGACATCACTGATGACATCATCCAGTGACTGTGTGTTTCTCTAAAGTTTAAATATTTTTAATATATATAGGAAAAGACGTATTGAAGAATGAGTGGGTGTGTAAGTGTCTGTATGGATGATTTAGTAGGTGCGTGACTGACTGTATAAGTGAGTGATTTAACGTATCTTACTGAATGCATGGGTTAGTGACTAAACTGGGTGAATGTCTGTATCCGTCTGTCTGTTGCTGTGTAAGTGGCTGCATGTGTTTGTGAATAGCTACATGAGTGTCTATTTGAGTTATTGAATGCTTGTGTGAGTATCTGTATGGGTGCCTGAGTGTTTGTGTGGGAGGGGTGTGTGCGACTCTGTGCATAGATGTGTGAGTGGGTGATTCACTGGGTGGATGGTTTCAAGAGTGCATCTGTGATAGACTTTATGGGTGGGTAAGTGTGTGTAAGAGTGTGTTAGTGAGTGAATGTATGTCCCAGTGGTACATGTGTGAGTAACTACATATGTGAAAGGCAGTATATATGTGTGTTGGAGTATATAAATAGCTATAAGCGAGAGTGACTGATTGTGATAGTGGCTGTATGGATGAGTGTGTGCTTGTATCAGTGATTGTATAAGAGCGTAAGAATGTGCTAGTATTTGTATGAGTAAGTGAGCTGGTGTGTGTATAACTGTATAGGTGAGTAAATGGTAGTGTGTTTAATTATTTGCATGACTGACTAGGTGTGTGAGTATCTCTATGGATGAGTGGCGTTGTTTGAGTGTCTATATAGGAGTAAGAGTGCATATGATAGTCCTGTACTGAGTGACCGTAAGTATGAGTGACTGTACGGGTGAGTGAGTGGATGTGTGTGTGTAGACCTAAGAATCAGTGAGTGGGTATGTAGTTATTGGTGTTGGAGTGTCTATGGTTTTGCGAATGGCAGTCTGTAATTTAGAGTGGGTGTATCAAAGGTTACATTAGGGTGTGAGGAGGTGCATCAGATTATCACGTGGATGATGTCATCAGTGATGTCATTTGAGATGTCATCAGTGATGTCATCAGTGATGTCACTGACCATGTCATGAGTGATATAATATGTGACGTCATCAGCAGTGCATTGCGGGGCGCGAGTTATAGTTAGCTGAACTAACTATAACGGGGGAATTTCACGGGTTTTGTACGAGTGCAATGTCCAAGTAACTATAACTGTCCCTAAAACCTATGGTTTTTTCAGTGAATTTCAAAGGTTTTTTAAATGCTAATTTGTAACTATAACGTGTCTGAAACCTATGGTTTTTTCAGTGAATTTCAAAGGTTTTTTAAATGCTAATTTGTAACTATAACGTGTCTGAAACCTATGGTTTTTTCAGTGAATTTCAAAGGTTTTTTAAATGCTAATTTCTAACTATAACGTGCCTGAAACCTACGGTTTTTTCAGTGAATTTCAAAGGTTTTGTAAATGACAATTTTTAAATGTATTAATTGTTATATTAATTTTTTTCATACTGATTTACTACATTTTTAGAAACAATTTTTTTTTACATATTTAATTTTTTAAATTACATTGTAATTACATTATACATTACATTACAAAAAATACTTTATCAGAATGAATTACTTTAGTTTAAATACTTTGCAGATAGGCAATAGACTTTTAAGTACAGTAGTTACAGTTGTTGCAATGGGCAACACATTTTCAAACACAATGCAACATTCAGCTCAATGTGAATTTCTAGTTAAATGCAATTAGTTACTTTATGGATTACTTTTGTAACCACAGGACTGGATCCTAGATTCAGTCCTGGTACATCTCCTGTAAACAGTTGAGTAAAAGCGTTTTGGTTACAGTCGTGATTTTTAAGGAATATTATTGTATTTTAAAAGTTGACACAAACTTTTTCTCATAGAATCACCAATGTTATCCTATGGAAGGAAATTCACTTAGCAGGTAAAAACTGTTATCGTTACTTTTTCTTACTCAGTGTTGGATCCTGGATCCAGCACTGGTGCATCTCCTGTAAACAGTTGAAAGAATGCGTTTAAGTCATACTGGCGATTTTTAAGGAATATTTGTAGTTTGTGAAAATCAACACTTTGAAACTTTTTTGCTGAAAACCAGTCAATGTTAGCCTATGAAGGAAATTCAAGTTACCGGTAAGTACGGTTAAAATTACTTTTGAGGATCAGTACTGGGCTGAAACATGCAGCACTGAGGTCTCTCCTGATAACAGGTGAGTAAATCGGAATTCGTATTTCGGCTGATTTTAGAGGAATATTTTAAAGTTCCAAAACTCCACACTTAGAAGAATTTCCAAGTGAAACCAGTCAATGTTAGCCTATGGAAGGAAATTCAAGTTACTGGTAAGTACGGTTAAAATTACTTTTCAGGACCAGTACTGGGCTGAAAGATGCAGCACTGAGGTCTCTCCTGATAACAGGTGAGTAAATCAGAATTCGGATTTTGGCTGATTTTAGAGGAATATTTGTATGTTTCAAAAATCAACACTTAGAAGAATTTCCAAGTGAAACCAGTCAATGTTAGCCTATGAAGGAAATTCAAGTTACCGGTAAGTACGGTTAAAATTACTTTTCAGGATCAGTACTGGGCTGAAAGATGCAGCACTGAGGTCTCTCCTGATAACAGGTGAGTAAATCGGAATTCGTATTTCGGCTGATTTTAGAGGAATATTTTAAAGTTCCAAAACTCCACACTTAGAAGAATTTCCAAGTGAAACCAGTCAATGTTAGCCTATGAAGGAAATTCAAGTTACCGGTAAGTACGGTTAAAATTACTTTTCAGGATCAGTACTGGGCTGAAAGATGCAGCACTGAGGTCTCTCCTGATAACAGGTGAGTAAATCGGAATTCCTATTTCGGCTGATTTTAGAGGAATATTTGCACAATGGTGAAGGGAGGGGCGGGGCCTGAGGTGACATCTTTGCAAACGCGCCCCGTGGCGCGTTTTAGGTTGGGGGATTAAGTCCCCTTGAATCCTGAGGGTCCCTAGGGGCCAACTAGACCACCAGGAACCTCCAATATGCGCCAGGGGCTGCGTTGCAGAGACGTGTAGAGAGGCCACACCCCTTTTACACCTCACTGCAACGCAGCTCTGTGGCGCATTCTGGATGTACCTGTTGGGCTAGTTGGCCCCCAGGGACCCTCAGGATTGAAGGGGATTTAATTCCCCATCTTAAAACGCGCCACGGGGCCTGTTTGTACACATGTCACCTGAAGCCCCGCCCTCCCTTCACCACTGTGCAAACGCGCCCCGTGGCGCGTTTTAAGTTGGGGGATTAAGTCCCCTTGAATCCTGAGGGTCCCCGGAGTCCAACTAGCCCACCATATACCTCCAAAAGCGCCACAGAGCTGCGTTGCAGAGAGGTGTAAAAAGGGGCGTGGCCTCTGTACACCTCTCTGCAAGGCAGCCCCTGGCGCATACTGGAGGTACCTGGTGGGCTAGTTGGCCCCCAGGGACCCCCAGTATTCAAGGGGAATTCGTTCCCCTCTGCAAACGCGCCAGGGGGCGCGTTTGCAGAGTGGTGAAGGAAGGGGCGCGGGCCTGCGGGCCCGATCGTTTTTTTTTCTTCTCCCTGAAGGGGGGCTGTGTGGCCCCCCTTCCTTTTTTCTTTTTTGGGGCCCTGGGGACCCCATCCCCCAGGGCCTTACACCTTTTTTTAAATTACCTTTTAAAAAAAAACGGGAAGGGGGCCGCGTGGCCCCCTTCCCTGGGCCTGTATTGGCCCCGGGGACCCCATCCCCCGGGGCATGGCCTCTATATTTATTTTTTGAGGGGGCAGCGTGGCCCCCTCCTCTGGCCATTTTAAGGCCCCGGGGACCCCATCTCCCGGGGCCGGCCTTTCCATTTTTTTTTTTTTTTAAATTTTTCCTCTTTTTTGGGGAGGGGGCCGCGTGGCCCCCCTCCCGGGCCACTACTTGCCCCGGGGACCCCATCCCCCGGGGCTGGCCCTCTCCGTTGGGGACTGTGGGGGGGTCCCCAATCCCCCCACAGTCCCGCCGGCTCCCCACGTCCCTTGGGAGCCGGCATTGCTGTTCCACATGGGGAGCAGCTGACATGCTGCTCCCCATGTGGAAAGCATCGCTTTGGATATTGGAAGAGAGAGCAGGTTTCCCTGCTCTCTCTTCCAATATCCAAAGCAGTTTGCTATGGCAGGACGGGAGCCGCGAGGCTCCCGTCCTGCCATAGCAAACTACAGTGTCCCGGGGGTAGGCACCCCGGGACACTGCAGGAGCCGGCCCTGGGGGTGGTGGTCCCCAGGGCCATCAAGGGCTTCCAGGAGGGGGCCGCGCGGCCCCCTCCCATTCAGTACACAGCCCCGGGGAGGTGGTGGTCCCCGGGCTCTGGGGTCCGTAACGGACCCCCATATTGAAATGTTTAGTGCCCCGGGAGGTGGTGGTCCCGGGCGTGTGGGGGCTGGAGCCCCCCCACACAGGTTTAATAATGTATTTTAAAAAAGCCCCGGGGAGGTGGTGGTCCCCGGGGCTGTGGGAGGGCTCAGAGCCCTCCCGCACCATTTTTTTAAAAAAGCCCCGGGGGTGGCGGTCCCCGGGGCTTGGGGGCCCTTTGAGGCCCCCCACACATTAAATTATCCCCCACCATGCCCCCGGGACTTGGGCCACCCGGGGGCCAATTAACATCGAAGCGCGGGAGACCGCGCTTCGATTTTTTTTTTTTCGGCAGGATTCGCGCACCCTGAGCGCATCCTGCCGATTTTTAAATTTAAAAAAAAAAAATTTTGCCCAGGGGGTCCTTGTGGGACCCCCTGAGCAACCTAGGGGGTCAGGGTGTTTCTACCCTGCTCCCTTTGTGCGCTTTGCGCACTTGTTTCTGTCCCTCGGTTCTACCGAGGGATAAAATGGCTGCCAACATTTCCTGAATCGGAATGTTGACAGCCAGCTGACAGCCAATTAACATGCAGCTCGTGATCGGGAGGGTACGCGGACCCTACTCGTCCCTAGATATCACTAACTTTTTACTTTTCATTTTCTCAGCAACTACTGAACGGATTTACACCATTTAACAAAAAGGGTTCTTTCTGAACCAAGAACTACCTCTTTGCCAAATTTGGTGTAATTCCGTTCAGCAGTTCGGGCTGTAGCCGTGTCTAAAGTTTCCTATGGGAAAATGCATGGGGAAAACGCGTTTTGGGACCCCCTTTTTTCTCGGCCCCCGCTTGACGTATCACCCCGAGACTTTCAGGGTAGGAGCGGACCGGAGCGCCCCACGAAGTTTGAAAATTTCGCGAAGATACGTCAACCGGCAAGAGAGTTATTTCAAATAGAATGTCGCGGATTTCCTATGGATAATAGGTTGTAACTATAACTATCTACTGGCGACCGCCAGTAGATAATATATATATATATATATATATATATATATATATATATACACACACTCTGTTCACTGACACTTGTCATATTGCAATACATTTTCACTTGAAGTACCTATGGCCTTTACAATTAAACTTCAAGCAACTATTGTCGGCACCTATAGGGTTTGTAAGGAGACAGACGCTGGATTGACTATACTCGGATCGAAAGGCTGTCAACCAGATTTCTCCTGTGCACACAATATTGTTAAAATGCAGCCGTGCTCATGTAAAGTGTGGGGGGAATTATACTTGTGTATGGCCATATTTTCAGAGGTTCCATTTTTTTGTAATAGTAAATCAATATGGGAAATTAATAATTGAAGGGAGATTAGATAATATGTAAAATTCAGTAGCCTGTATTCAGTAGATGAGATGCACTGTGATTTTTCCACTACCTTGGGCAGTGTTTATGTACAAATAAATATGAGGATCATTTGTGGTAATATGGCATACTCACGTGCATCAGCAAGAGAGCAACGTTCCTTGTAATGGGGAAAACTAATATTTTGTATCTATGCATAATTGTATTTCATGAATAATACTTAAATAATAGTAAATGTACTATATATATACATATACACACACACACACATACAGTTATTCATTTTAATAAGAAAATACAGCTTCACAGAAGAGAGAGAAATCTTTGCACGTAGCTGCTTAGCTGTACATGACTGACAGGTCAGGCTACATGCCTTACATGGTAGCATATTGCATATTTGGTAATCCACTCAAGTGTAATACATTTTCTAATGTGTATCAATTCCATTACTTTGACATTAGGTTCCAACGGCAAGTGTGATTGTAGAAGGAGCATCTGCTCTGAACCGGGTCCGGTGGTCTCACAGTGGTAAAGAAGTGGCTGTGGGAGATTCAGATGGTCATGTATGGATCTACGATGTTGGAGAGGTAATGGTCTACATTTCCAACATGTTGTTAATATTATGGATAATAAATCAAACAGTTCCCTAGTTCAACATACTAACTTGGGCAGATTGGATAGGACAACGTTTTTGTAAAAATTGTCTGCAGTAGTGAGAATACTGCCTTGATATTAATAATCAAAGATTTGCATAGTGAAAGCTGGATGCTGCTTAAGATTAATAGATAAAGAAACCGGTATGAATGATGTCACTGATGTCTCCACAGGAACATCACAAATCCATTTAATTCCATTCCACATTTCTAGAGTGCTCAAATAGCAGAGGGTATCCAAACATAAGTGTTGGTGGGGGAGGAATTCAGACCAGTCGTATCCTTTTTTTTTTTTTGTGTGTGTTTTTTTGCTGAAAGCCAGATGATGCCTAAAGGTTTGGATCCTGGTGCAAGTTTCATTATGTAATTTGGGATACTGTTACCAGTTAAGCAGTACCAGCTTGGATGTCTTTGGTCTTGCAGACTGTCAGCCGAAATGAGAATAAATGTCTTGCAAGATATTATAGAAAGTCTATTTTAGGTACCCATGGTCAGTTTACAAACATTACATTGTGTGAAGTGGTCAGGAGTTTAAAGTTGATTTTGGGGCTCATTTATGGGAAAGTCAGTCACGCAGTGTAGCAAGTCACCTTGCTGCGCTGCATGACAGGAAAAGGGCAGGATTGTGCTGTGTTTAAGGCAATTCGGAGCATTCCTGTCCTTACCCTTGTGCCGGCGCCCTTTTGGCAGCCTAGCACCAATGCAGGCACCCTTGCACCATGTTGAATTTGATGATCTCCCTATACTACTTCTAGCCATATCTTTTGTCTATTTTAATTTTTGGACAACATATTTAGAGAGACCAGAAAAGAAGGTATTCCCATAATCCACTTTTGCACCAGAATTTGGTCCTGCAAGATTATCCACAGGAGCTTCAGAAATCAAAGATACCTCATAATTCAGAACTGCGAGGTTCTTGTGAAATTGATGATATCATTTTCTATGAAGAATTACAAGTTCAGAGTGTCTCCTATAGATTAGGGAAGATTGCTGTGACACAGCCATGTATAACTATTTGGTAATATCTATTTTTCAACGTATTTAATTTGGACTGGAATCAAAGAACACATTTAACTTTACTTTAACTCAACCCAACTCTTGGATGTCTGCGTAGTTTGTCTGTTCCATCACAGACTCCAAGATTTTCAAACTGAGTTGCTTGTCACAAGCATAGTTGTAAAATGTTACACTCATGTGGGACGCTTCACACTGGATAATTGCTAGACAAGATTCGTATTCCCTCAATTGGGAGGGTAAACACTGTTTTGCTGACTATGACACCCCAACCACCTGAGAAAGACAACTCACATGCATAGTGTGATCAGGGTTGACAAGTGCAACAGTGAGGTCCAGATGACTCCACAGCGCAGCCTCACCTTTATCAGTGAATGCAAGTTAAGTGCAATCTGTACCCCTTTCCTGAGACAAATGCACTTTAAGTAATGCACTGCAGTCTAAAATTAAATCAATTAAATGTCTTTACTTTTGTAGTTACCTACAGTCTGAGATAAGTTGGGACACATGCCGTAACATCTTAGGGAACAAATTGGCTCTAATCCCATTTCTGGCTCATTTCTCATGCTGAAGAACATCTCCTTGCTGAAAGATTAGCCAAATCCTTCCCCTTTTGTGATGTGGCTTAGAGACAGAGACCCTCCGCTGCCTTTTTTGTAATACGTGTTGGTATAAAAGCCGGCAGGTGAGACAGTGATCTGCAATGCAGTTGTTTAAATATTATTTGCTTGGAAAACTAGCTAGTGTCCATTTCAAGCACAAAACTATCTAGTGTCCATTTCAAGCACATGCCTTTTAAACTGCCAGCGGATTTAGCCTCTCATCCTTCCTGTCACATTTTATGCTTTTCAAATACTGGCAGTGGGTTGCTTCTCTTTCGCACATCTTAAATAAGGGAAGTATGAGCTATAAGGATCTGGCGTTAAGACCTTTCTTCAGGGGTGTTTTCTTTTAAACAAAAATATTGTGCAATATGGTAGATGACCTTTCAATAATGCCATGAATGTACCAAAAATTGTACCACCACGACAGCACCTTCTCACCTGTCCTTACTGATCGTATACAGTAAAGTCATTTTGGTTTTATATCCATAGAATATAGATGCAGCTGAAAACGTTTACCATATACGCTAGAACCATCTGCATAACAACTAACATAAAAAAATTCACACCGTTCAGGGAATGTTTTTGCCACACATTTGTGAGAGTTTCATTTCTCAGTTTTCCCTGGTGAGTGTTCACACAATAAAAGTAGCTATATTTTATTCGAACCCTCAACCGCAACTTAGTATGAATTGATATTTCAATTCAAGTCACCATTGTAAGACTATACTCACCACTTTTACTTGCCTCAAAGATTATTTGTATACTGTTGTTTTATGGGAATTTCTTAAGTGCAGTATATACATATACTGTTTATAAAATTTCATTGAGTTGGCGCTAATCTGAACATTGTACTGTAATAAGCAAATGTGAAGCTTGGCAGAAGTCAGGATGTTAGTACTATGGTGAAGCTGCAGTGCTTTTTCAATATACTACCTTAGTCCAAAAAGAGAGAGTTGCAGTGGGTCGCACCCTGTGCCAATACAACCTATCCTTCCATATAGGTGTTTATGAAGTTGAGGCTGTTTAAGAGTATGGCTCAGGAAAATGTCTGATCAGGAAGTGAAATATGATTTAGCTATTCAACCTTTAGTACAATGCACAAAGCCTTGACTTAGAACCATTTTCTCAGGCAGTCACTGCAGTCGATTAAACTGGGTCAGTATTGGACCAGGGTAAAAGTCTGCCTTGATTGGCCAACTTAGTGATGGTTTCCTTGTATAGAACTGCCTTTATTACACACTCCTCTAATGGAATGATAGAACCCTGCCTTGATAACTACTCTGACCTGAGGTGATACAAAAAAACCAGTGTGACACAAAAAAAAAAAGTGTTCAACATGTTTTTACAGAAACAACTTGGCTGAAAGTACTGCTGTAATTCTTAACGTAGTGTGATTGAGGGGCTCCTATGGTTATGGTCTCTGATTTTCAAGGATTGAATGTGAGTTTGTTTAGGTACATCCAGGAATCAATAACTTTTAGGATGTTTGTGAAATAAGAGGAGCTGTGGTACTTCTCTTACAAAGTTTAAAAATGTCATCATATAAACCTGAGATGGCATTTTTTGAAGTCTGTGAGGAAAAAAAGGAATTCAGGTACACACAATGTGCATGTATCTGTCATGATGCTACGGCGACCTCATTGTCACGAAACGTGCATACATGCATCACCACGCATAGGAGCACGTCATGAGGCAAACATTTTGTTTTTCATTTTTATTTACAATTCTAAGATTGCAGATGCACATCTGGAATGGTAAATAAACAAAAGTTATAAAAAGTGCAACAAAGCACATTTTTTCAAGACAAGAGCAGCCCGGCTTCAAATTGCAGTTGCCGGGACCTCCACACACACAAAAAAAGAGTTTTTTTTTTTTTTAATGAGACAGAGTGAACAAGGGCATGGAGTGAATGGCAGGAGCAGCACAAGGAGCAAACGAGGAGCTGGGTTGGGGGGAAATTAAATCACTTTTAAAAGGGCTGGACACTTGAGTGGGCAGGGTGGAAGAAGCAACAGACAAGCTGGGAAGGCAGGATTGAACAACACAGAAATTGTGGGGCATGGGATGGCGAAGAGTGGGAGAATCGGCAGACAAGCTGGGAGTAAGAGGATGGTGGAGCACAAGGATAGCACTGAGGTTTGGGATTTCAGTGGAGAAACATCACACAAGGGAGAGATCAAGAAAATGCACGCATCAGCATGGAGTGCTGAAAGAAAAAGTAAAACATAGATTCCTGAATGTAAGCAGTGGAATGGTACAGGTCAGCAGTCAAAAAGTTGGTAAACAAGCTGTGCTCCAGGGTTAGGGACAAACACAAGAAGAGAAAGGAAATCCATCAAATAAGCAAGAAATTGACAATAAAGACAACCCATGGTAAGCAATAGCTAGACACAAAGCTCACTGTAAGACTTGGTATTGTCCATAATAGGTCTTGCACAACAGATAGCAAGAAGCTATCTGAAGGCAAAACCTAATAGTCAATGATCAGTAGGCCACGAGTTTGAACCCTGGGAAGCTCTACATAGCTTTGCATTGTACTCCAAGGTCGGTAAATTGAGTACCATTAATTGAGTAACTGTAAAATTTCGTTACAATGCTTAAAAATAGTAGAAGTGTGATTTGAAGCACTATATCAACCATATGTTTTTGGTGTGGGGAGGGAAAAAGTAATGTCAAGGGGGTGTAGAGTGGGTTTTTCCAAAGGAAATAGTAGTTTTCTGTCAAGAAAATAGTTACATATGCAAATACACTTATCTGCCATGCTCAGTTAGACTGATTGTCTGTCTGGTGGACCATCGTCATGACAAATACAGAGAAAGAGGAGTCTTTTTTGAGATCTTTAGCTGCTGGAGAATTGCAGTACTCCATGAGATAGATTTTTATGCCCCCCACAAAAGATGTAAATGTATTCCAAAAATAGATCACCATTTAAAAAAAAAAAATTCCTGATTTGATCACAATGAACTGTAAGTTAGAATCTAGTTTTCCAAGAGTTATACTGGTGCCAGAAGAGGTATGTGGAAACATGCTGTGGAACCCAAACCTGTGATTCCTTTCGAATTCTGGTAAACTTTTACTGTGTTTTCTTCGTTTCATTCTGAAAACGTGAATTTTAATTACCTAGAAAAAACGTCTGTAAGGTGTATAATATGCTACAGATCACTGCTTTTACAAAATATATGTGTAGATATAAATGCGGTAATATAAGAATTTATTGATGTGAAACAGTTACCTAATGAAAGTGCAAAAAGGCACATATAAATGGGACCTCTGTGGCCCAGATGACTAATATAGAACATTGTTCTAGACTACTTTGTCACAGGCTTCTGCAACTTAGAAGTATATCACAGACAATGACCTAAGCAGGACTTGTCTAAAGCCTCCATCCAGCGAAAATGTAATTTGCATAATCAAAAATGCATTGTTCATGTGGAATACAGTGAAAAATCTATCATTAAGGTTAATGAAAGCCATTGAAGCAAATTACATAAATTGCACTGGTGCTGATAGGATTTTGCACCTTTTCCAGATTACGTAGATTTCAGTGGTGCAATTTGCCTTTGATATTTGACCACCTGACCAGTGTAAAATGACATTTGCACAGATTCATCCAGTGCAAACATGATACTTTGCACCTATCTTTCAGTCTAAATGTTTCTGATTAAGTTAGTGCAATATTTCACTGGCTTTCGAGAAATCTGTGTAATCTAGAAATGGAATCTCTGTAATCCAGACGCTGTATGAACATTTGAAGGCGCACTCTGGTGCTGAAGCGAATGCAATACAGCGATGACAGAGTAAACTTGCACCATCATTTGCAGCCATCTAAAGTTTATTTCAGTTGATTAAAGTACAGTTTCTAACTTGATCAGTCAATGCAAATGTCATTTTGCACTGGTCAGTCAGTGTAAGTGTTGGCAAAAACTTGCCTGGCCTTTGGGGCGCAGTGCATGTCAAACAGCCCATTTCTTTCGTTGAGGAACTGTTTTGTTTAAATCAACAATTCTTTTAACATGTGCACCAACCCATTTTTCCATTTACACACAACCCATGTTACTTGTAATTGTTCAGAGTATTACAATTGGCGGGGCCATTCTCGTTCTTTCATGTAGTAAATCCACTCCCCTGCGAGACACAGTTCTGGCACAAGTTGGCACCGCAGCCTTGATTCATATCTTGCTGCGAAAACACATTTGGGCACATTATTTATTCTGTGTTTGGCGGTTAAGCGGCGCAATTCTTTAATGAGTAGCTCCCACTATGTTCTTTAATTGTCTGAAATCGTTCTACAATCCACAAAGAAAACATTACTTTGTGGACAACCCTGATTTTTATCATTCTATTGTTTGTGAGCGAAACGTGTAATTTTTGTGCATAGTGTTCACAAAGACCAGGACAACACTTTGAATCGAAAGTATGTTTTAAAAATGGAAAAAAGAACACAGGCATCTAAAATGGCTATATTCAGTTTACCTTAACGAAACACTGCTCAGTAATAACCACTGCATTATGTTGGAATTATTCACTCTATTATTTTTTTTCTTTTAAATATGTTTATTTAAGTGCCAATACTGCAATAAGTTCTTGAGGGAGAAAAAAAAAGATTTCCTCCTCCGATCTATTTACGTGAAGAATAAAATTGACATTACTGCTGAAAGGAAGGTGTTATTGGGTGGGCGTTGGGGACTGAGGGAAAACTGAGGACTTCTCATGTTCTGCCTGTCGACAAGGCTGTGCACTTCTCATGTTCACTGCACCCTATTTTCCTCTTCTTACCTCTACCTTCATCTCTCTTAATTTCCTCTTTGCTTATGGTACCTGTGATTTAAGAGTTGCTCTCTAATGTTTCCTCATATACTTGTATATACTACATATAAATTATATATGTGTAAAAACTCACTTGTATATATTACTGCCACTCCCTAAACATGTAAATAATATATTTGTAACTTGTCTATGTACAACATCACTTGTATCCAACTACTACGATTGCGCCTAGACCATGTACATACCACACCTTAACTTGTCCATGTTCATTAAAATACCCTCTCGTTAATCCGGCTTGTACCGACTAAACCGTAATGTTTGTCTCTACTCAGTACTATAAGATGTGATATCTGGTTACTCGACTGAATTTCAGTCGTCTAGTTCTAAAGTTGAACAGCCAACCAAAGACTGTCTCAGTCAAATGTGTGCTTTATAAAAAGTTTCAATTAAAAAAAAAAACATTTGCTGTTACTTCCGGGTTTCGAACAGCTCTTCACTTTCTTCCTATTGACAGTTGCAGCGTACCGACTCCTAAATGGACACTTCAAGCGTTTTTGGATTATAAAAGCAAATGTTGATCAAATTAAAAGGAAACCAATAAATTGATATCTATGCATATTGAGCTCCTCAAGTGAAAACAACTTATGATGTTATGCATGTTTTTGCATGAAAAATGATACTCTTTTTTATTTATTTAATAAGTTATATTTAGCGCAGGCCAGGCCCCAAGCGTGTCAGATGCTGTACATAATTGAACATAGCAAAATGCATGTAATCAGGAATAGGGAAAAGTAAAAGGGGAATGTGCAGCAAATTGTCACAGTAACTACAGCATGGGAGAGGTAATTCATTGGAATTGGCCTGTTGGGTTCCTCGAGTAGAGAGGGTAGAGGGGGGAGATATGGAGCGGTAGGTTAGTGAATGAGAGTGGAAGATAAGGGTTAGCTGGTAAAAGAGAGGGGGTTTTTTAAGTGTAAAGTTGCAGTGTAAGTTTATTATTAGAAAAGGGTATGAACAAAGGAGGTAGGTGTAAAACAGATGAAAAGCAAAGGCAGAGATTACCAAAGGAAGGACGTAATAGGTGCTAAGTACTGAGTTGGAGCCAGCAAATCAGGGGGGAGTAGCTTCCATTGGTGCATCAAGTGCAGTGGCACCGGGCCACAGAGATCTGAAGGGCCCACTGAACCCTGACTACTTGGGTATTGTATAATTCAAATTATAGTGGGGGATGGAATGTTGTTCCTTGCACTAGGGCCTATGACACTCTGGCTTCTCAACTGTGGGAGACCAGGGAGGATCGCAGGTGCCTGTACATGTGAGCTGAGGACTGCTCACGCTCGTCGTAATATACTGTTCTATGTGTAAATACCCAGAGAAGAGCCTGGGAAAATAACACGGGTGTTTGAACAAATAGAATTGTATTAAAAAGTGCAATGGATAGTTCCAGGACTCAGATCAGGTGTTTTGGTAACATATTATGTTTCACAAAAGTGCATTGAAAAGTGTAAACACTGCGGCTGTGTTACCCATGATTTACATTAAATCTCGCCCACCTCAATGGTCACGTTTATTTCAGTTTTGCCCATTTATTTAGTAAGTCTTATTTATTGTGGGTTTTAAAAGTGGTGTCCATGCCCGTCAGTTCCAATGCGTTACCCCCTACACACTAGTAATGGTTCGACATTCCAGTAGTGAACGACCTCTGCACTATCCTCTCCCACATGGCTTTACTATTTCCACTTAATAGCCACACTGGCATCACGGCGCTCCAGAGGTGGTGATAACTATGCCCTTCAGTTAATATCATCTATTTATTGCCCTGCAATTCACAAGGTGATGTGTGCACTTTAATAACCCTGCCATGCTAATAAGGCCTTATTACTAGGTGCCAAGTAGTAGAGTGGAAACACATGTTGAAAAGAAAACATGATAATTAACAGCCTCTCACATTTTAAGAACTGAAAGTCTGGCTACACGCACAGCCGTAATTGTGTTACTGTCCTGTTTGTTCTGCAGATTACACGTTGTTCTGCATTAATCATTTCTGGCAGTGGAGTTAATGTTTGTTTTATGTATCTGTGCATGAAAGGTATTCCTTTGCCAGTTATGGACGTATAATGTGCGTAAGCATTCCCTTTTACCCTAGTGCATTCAAAAGGCATTCCATGGTGTGTATAAAATAAAAGAAATCTACGAGTGTTGAAATTTAAGGCACGTAGCAATGTGAACTGATAAGAGGGACTGAATATCTGCTACCACACTAGCGCCTAAAGTGTCTTCTTGAAGCAGCGCTATATACAATTAAATAAATAAATACATGCATGCCAGCCTTTTTAGTGTTTAACAACATGCGACAACAGCACTTTTATTTGATCATTTACATCGGCTTGTGAATTTTTTAAATGTATTTTTATTTAGTTGTCTGTACCATGCAACAAGACGTGATTTGAAAGCATAGATGTTGATTTATTTAAATGACAAGTGTAGCAGAAGTGACAACATACACCATTTGAATTCAGTGACATCACAAGAAGTGACATCATGTGACCTTTGATCCTGAATCCCAAAATGAGATGCACATGACCTCGATCCTGATGATATCTCAATAATTGATGTGATTGAAGCCTCACGTGTAACTCTAAGAGAAAATGTGTTGATATATCACAGGGAGAGTTCACAAAAAGAGATTTAAAAAAACAATAGTGGGCATGCTGCTGATATTAATCCACATGGACCTAAATTGAATATGAACTATGTTATTAGCTTGATTTACTCCTTATTTTTCATAAATAAAAACATATACATATATATACACAGGGGCTTTGGGTCAGCTCTCTTCATTCAGTGGTGCAACAGCCATTCACATTTTGCTTGTGTACACTGCATCGAAGAGCATGGAGCAATGGGTCCGCCTCTTCATCCATTGACTTCCTTGTGCGCGAAGTGGCAGCATAGCTTCTGATCTTACACGCACATCCACCTAAAAGGAAGTGCCCTTCGATGCCAGGCATGGTGGCCAATAGCTTCACATTGTATTTTTTTCTTTTCATTCTGTATCCTTTTTTAATTTTTAGCTATACTTGTATGTTTAAACATGTCCCCGGGGCGCAATGGACACACTTTCAGCCCCCCTGGTACGAGGTCCCCCCAGTCTTCTCTACATGAAGGGGCCTGTGCAGCGTGTCTCTCTAAAGCAGCTGCAGTATGCATCATACTCTGGGCTGACACCGTGCAGGCTCAGGATTGAAAAGAAACAAAATAACATTGGGCCAGATGTACGATATCGCATGTTTGCGATTTCCTAATAGCGAATTTTAGTGATCCGCTATTAGGAAATCGCAAACTGCGATGTACAACAGTGCGTTTGACACTTAGCGATTTGCAGTGGGTTGCAAATGGACCTGCCTCATCAATATTCATTAGCCAGGTCGCAATTTGCGACCCATTATGAATGGCTACAATCACAGGGATGGTGGCCTGCTGGGCTCAGCAGACCACCATGTCTGTGATTGCTTTTTAAATGAAGCATTTTTTTTTGTAATGCAGCCCGTTTTCTTACAGGAAAACGGGATGCATTTCAAAAATAAAAATGAAAAGCTACCCTTTCATTTTTTAGGAACAGGCAGTGGTCCGTGGAACCACTGCCTGCTCTTAAAGAATGTTGGCGCCCACATTCACAAAGGGGAAGTGTCCCTTGGGGAACCCTTCCCATTTGTGAATGGGTTACCACCAACTTGAAGTTGGTGGTAACTACGAATTTTTTGCGACCGAATTCCCAGTTGCAAAACATTCCTACATACCAGTGGAACTCGCTATTAGGAAGGGACGTCCTTTACATGCTCCTTCCTGATATCGACTCGCAAACCCGATTTTGCGAGTCTGTAATAGGTTACCGATTTGCAATATATGGTTGGTACATGCCAAAAAGCATTTCACCGGTCGCAAACGGCCTGAGGGGCTGTTTGCGAGTGGTAAAATGCCTTGTACGTCTGGCCCTTATTTGTTTCTTTTCAGTCCCAGCCTGCCAGGCACCTTACAGGAGTGGGTGGGACCCCCTTCATGGAGAGCATCCTCGACAGAGCACTGCTCCTTTCAGAGGGGAAGAGGCAGCACAGAAATGACTGGAGCATAGGTAGGGTTGCCACCTTTCCCAGAGAAAATTGCCAGCTCTCTCTCTTCATGTTTTAAGATTCTGCTAAGGCCTGCACATTATTCCTAAGTAGAATTTTATATGAAATAATCTGTATTCATTTTAGATTGCTTACTTAAGTTATCAGTCAGGGGCCATTAGGGCAGCTGAAAGCACATTTTAAAGTGTTTCTTACATTAACTGTTAAAGGCATGTATTGATAAGGGAAACAATACCATCCAAGACATTAAATGCCAGTCATTGCAAGTGATTTCCCAGTGTTTCTATTAAAGGATCTGGATAGAAACCCAGAGTCCCTGTTTCCCTTGAGCGTGCTTTTAATAAGGTGTGGGGCAAAAGTTAAAAGCAACAAACAATACATATAGTTTAAAAATATTTGACAAATATATACTAATAAAAGCGCTTTGTGTATTTTCTTTTTAAACCAAAGTAGTCTACAAAGCAGATTGCCTTTCTGTTACATAAAAAGACAAAAAAAGGGAAATTGAAATAAAGCAATTGCACAAGGTTACACAATTTGGTCAAGTGGAGAAGTAGGGATTCATCCCAGGTTTTCTGGTTGCACATTGTGCAATTGAGTTCAGCCAGTAGATATACATGCTTGCTTCCTCTACACCCACTTTACAACCCTCCTCCCCCGCTGGCATCAGTGCAGCCCTCGGTCACACCAAAGACACAACTTTGCGAGTACCCATGGTCTAATGGATGATTTGTTTGTACACATGTACAGCATGAAAGCCTTTTCCTTCCCTGTTTCCACAAAGTACGTTTATGTTTTCATACTAGAATAACAGGAATGTTCAGCAGCATTGCAATTTTAGTTTCCAAACTAAAATCCTTCTCCCATGTATAACAAGGGAGTCTGTGATACCAAAGCATTGTCTATGGGTCTGCGAGGTAGGGGACCAAGCACATGATTTTATTGGGCAGATGATGATAGTGCCAGGCTGCTGTAATGTATTTATTGCTGAAAGGGGAGTCTGAAAAGCTTTACTGAATTGCAAAATGGGTTAAATGCATAATAAAAAAGCCATTTTGTGGTTGCAGACCCTATGACTTTGTGAATAACAGGGACTAGGAATCCATAATCTTTTGGTTTTTATGTTCTATGTTAGGTAAAGAATTAACTTATATTCAAAGTGGTATGTTGCGCTTAAAGATGTAATGTGTTTTAAATTGGATTTTTTAAAATTGTTTTTCAGTAAAATATTTATTTTTCTGTTTTGTGTACCTGAAAACAAAATACAAATATAATAAATAGAAGTTAGGTCTGCTGGTTTCACTATGGGCAATCCCATATCTATACTATAATTTACCCCACAAATATAAATATATATATATATTTATTGGAGAGGGGAGACATGTGGTGGGGGCCCCATCAGCATATCTTGCAGGGGGCCCCCCCTCAAATTTCGTTACACCACTACATGTACAGGTTACAGTAATTAAGAAGCCAACAGTACTTTTTCTTTGCATCAATAAATAAGAATTATATTTTCCTGAGAAGTACATTATAACTAAAAAGGGTTTCTACAGCTGCTCTAAGTACCCTTTCTGGTAAAAAGGACCCATACTTTGCTATTAAAATGGTAAGGGATTGTGTTCCTTGCAGTAATAAAAAATAAGCACCTCACTAGCTTGCCAAGGACAGACCTACAAGCTTCGCCAATGCTTGTTTTTCATGTGTTCACAATAATGAAGCATGTTAACAAGGTTAAACAGTCATTGTCAAAGAAAATACGTCCGGTATTAACTGCCAGCATATTTTGTGTTGACAATGCATGTTTTGTTTTTTCCTATTTTTTGCAAAACTTTATTGCTGGGAAGGCTACCATGCCCTTGTCAAAAAAAAAAATAGGCTAAAAGCAACATATTTTTGGTCTCCAAAGCATACATTGACATAGTAGTCCCTAGCAATGAATGGAACAGCTTTATGTCGGTATGTGCTCCTTGTGAAAGGGCACAGTGCCATCACTTAGAGTGAAGTTAGTCAGTGGCTAAAGAGGGCTGACTCACATCCCTATGAAGTATACTGTAGTGGGCATAAGAAAACAATGTGAATGAGACAATAATGAAACCAATGGGTGAAGATGACAGAATAAAGGCCCTTCCTTATAAGTAAGCATATTACACATATTATTATAATAAAACCAAAAGCGCTTGGCTAATGCTTGACCTAAAAAAAATGTGAATTTGTTTCATTTTATGATGAATTCTAAAGAATGCTACACTGCTGAATAAATTCTTCTTTTTTACAAAATAGAAAGAGCCCCTATTGGAACTTCAGAAAGTAAATAGTGACTATCAGGACATGGTCTGCATATGCTATAACACGTCTTTTGTCACATCTGGGATCCGCGGTCGCAAAGTCAGTGTAAAGGTTGCAAAGGAAAGCTAAGGATCGCAGCTCTGATGCCTAAATGATGTTCATGTTTGAAAGATTACAAAAATTCAATACTTAAGTCAGAGAGCAGCAAACATTTAAAAGAAAAGGGTTACATTTATCATGGAAAGGAAAATGAAGAGGGATTTTACAGCACCACTATGTTTGGAATAAAACGGAGAGGGGTGAGAAGTATCATACCGGTCATGCCATCACGTGTGATAGATGAAATATATATGGGCAACAAAGCATTAGTTAGGGTCGTTGCAGAAATCTTGGAATAGTGTGACAGTTACATAAAAGCAAGGTCTGTTTGACTAAATCTGTTCCATGCATTTATTTTCTTTTTTATTCTAAAACGTTTTTGAGTTTCCTTTACAAAGGTTAAGAGTTTTCCTAATGCATGAATGTCTGGAGTCCTATAGCATTGGAACTGCTTTGCTACTTTGAAATCGGGAACATAAAATTGTATGTGTGAGGATTTGGATTACTAACTGGAGGGAGATCAGTACACAAATGCCAACAAAAGCCCGGAATCCAATGCCTTGCTTAGTAAAATCAGGTTTCAGTGAAGAATCCTAGTTTTACTCTTGGTAGCCAATGGCACACGTGACAGACCTTCCTCGGACAAAGAAATAAAGTATTTCTAGCAGCAGAAAACATCAAAGATATAAATCAAACAAGTAAAAAGATCAATTACATGAGTAAAAAGGCACCAGCATGACAAAAAAGGTATGAGGGCCCAGATGTTATGGTTTTGTTAAGAAAAAGCAGAAAACGTGCCATAAAAGCAATGGAGGACCCAAAGCCCTTCTTAGTGCACATGCATTACCAAAAGCAGCCACCTAGTCGCATAAAAAGTCAAGAGCAGTTACCACCAGACTGCAGTGTCTCACAAATTCTGGAGGAGTCAGCGCAGGGTCAGTTACCTTGCAAGCTTGTACGTTCAAATGCTTCTAATCCTCCTGGTGCTCTTTTGGGGGACCCAGTCCACATATTCCTGAATGCCTCTCTCAATGGCGTATCACAAATGAAGGGGCCCACAATGCAAAATGTGAAGAGGGGCCTCTGAGTCTTCCATATTTGACAGCTATTCCCTGGCCTTGGGCTGATTGGGGGCCCCTGAAGGGTCTGAGTTCCCCCTCCGCTTACCACGTTAAATTGTAGTTTGACATCAGACAATAAAGTGACTAATTTGTTCTTACTTACCCTTGCATTTTAAGAAAAAGAGGGGCTCATTAATGAAGAAGTCACGCAGTGCAGCGCAGCTAGTCCTCTTTCTGCGCTGCACTGCTTGACAGGGAAAGGGCAGGAATGCACATTCCTGTCCTTTCCCATGTGCTGGCACCCTTTTGGACGTCTAGCGCCAATGCAGGCACCCTTCCACAATGGTGCATGCTAGATTGTTTTTGTGCAGGCAGGGGCACCTTCCTGCACAAAACCAATCCTGGTAGGCATATTCATCTTTCTATGTGTGCTGCAGAACGCTGCACACATAGAAAAAGGAAAAAACAAGAAGCAAAAGAGATTTCTCCTCTTTACCCCTCCCCGGAAGACGTAAGATTTTGGTGCATTCCCAGGTTTGCAAGTTCTTGTAAATATGGAAATGCGTCAAAATCCATGGGAGTTGCGTTGGAACACCCTCACAACTCCCATGGAACGCCTTCCCAGGGTAGAGTAACGCATCCCATATTTATGAAGCCACTCAGAGCTGTGCTTGAGTGGCTTTGCATGACTTAAAAATTGATTGAGTCGATGCAGGAAACCCTAGCAACAAATACTCAGTTGGATGAAGTAACTTTAATCCTCAGACCCGCAACCAAGCCATCCCACCAGTCCCAGAGTCAGCCAGCAACTGCCCTAGAGCAGTGTGACTCAAGAACCCCCCTAAGTATTCTAGAAACGTAACAAGGATGGAAAGAACATCAAGAGCCATAGAAAAAGAACTATAAAACAATGCTCATTACATTGTACTGATCACGTATTCACTATACATGCATACTGCAGAAGGTTGAATGAAAATCGGGGTAGAGGTGGGGAAGAAATGAGATGCCTTGACTGCTGTGACTTAGAATTGAGTAATGGAGCAGTGATAGAAGTACTAAGAATTTATTCAGAGAGCTCAAAAAACAGGACAGATTGTTCTGCCCTCTCCTCACAGCATCTGCAGATAGATCTTCTCTTCCTCTAATTGATAAATTGACCTGTTGTGCCAAAGTTGAATAGAAAGTTGGGGCGAGCATGACTTGATGCAAGTACATACACACCCAGATTTGCGTTTGAATGCAAGGCTTATGGAGGAGAAAGATTTATTGTTTGACTAATGGACCTTCACTGGGTGTTGGTGGCCAGGTACCTGGTACTCTCCTAGTCTATACTGATCTGAATTTCAAGCTTTAGATCTGAGACTACGCTGTGACAGATCTGGTCAGACCTCATTGGTTTTCATAGTAAGGTCTGCACTCTTGTAACATTGAGAAAACAAAGTATGAGGCTGCATGTAATATTACTTGAATACTAAAAATAAACATACCTTTGTTCTGCAAGGTGTATGTGGTCAAACTCTACAAAAGGTGATAATAGGAACATCTGAGCACATTAAAGTTAATCGCATATCCAAATTCATAAATAGTTTCACTTACCATAACCTTACCTTATTGATCTCCAGCAGCAACAGCTGTAGATGGAGGCTATACCTATGAAGAGAAAGAAGCCTCACTGAGGAGGAGGAGGAAGGAATTGGTCTACCTCCACCCAACATCTGTGCAGCAGATGTGCTATTTGGCAGAATATTACTGATATATTAAATACAAGAGAGTGGCATGAAACTCCACGTGGGAAGTAAAATGGAAATGGAAGGACAAGAGGCATGTAAAAATGTACACAAGGAATCTGAGGGTTGAGCAGATCAGTGCATGATTAACACCAGGCACCTCACATGCTCCATGGTCTGTCAGATTCAGAGATCAGATATGGGGCCAGGTAAGTTCCAATACAAAATGTTGTCCTGTCAGGCTGGATCCACATCATCGAACCATCACAAATAGAGAGCCACTCATGCTCTATTACTTACCGTAATCTTCATTACTCCGGGTCCCGTTGTCCTCGTCCCATTCAGTTACAAAGTGGAGATAACCATCTCTCAACAGAAAAAAAGACAAGAGGAATGCTGGGACCCTAATACTGCCCCTCCCACCGGGAGTGCATAAGCAGTACTTACCCAGCATCCCGCCTGTATAACCAAGCCCCCAGAGGAAGGCCGGCCGCCCGGGAGTGAGGGAGGGGCGTATGAATGGGACGAGGACAACGGGACCCGGAGTAATGAAGATTACCGGTAAGTAATAGAGCATTACCCCCAGGTCCCTTATGTCCTCGTCCCATTCAGTTACAAAGTGGAGAATACCAAAGCAGAAAACCGGCCTTCCGAACCCACAAGCGCACCAAGGAAACCACACCAAACGCTGCAACCCAAGGGAGCACAGAAAGGGGGGAACTGCAGGAAGCAACTGGCCAGCAACCCCGCACAGGACCGCAGGGACACAAAGAAGGACCGGAAACCACCAGGAGGCCGCTAACCAGAAAAACCGGAGACAGAGCAACCAGGCCAAAACCCACCGGACAAGGAGGACCAGCCCGGAACCACCAGGAAGGCACACAGGATTCGGCAGCCACACAGACACCGAGCAACCCCGACCAACCCGGAGAAGGCCAAAGAAAGAAGCCAAGGCCGGACAACAGGGCGCAAACACAAGCATAGAGACCAACAAGGAAGGAGGGAAGCACAGACCAGACACAGGGCCACCAAACCAAAGGAACCGACCCCCAGAGAGATCAGAGGACGAACCCAACCCCGCAGAGGAGGCACAGTACCCAGGAAGAAAGGACAGCACCACCAGGACCGACAAAGACCACCACAGTCCAGAGGGAGGAGCCACAGCAAGAGGCCAGGAACCGACCAGGAGCCAGAACAGAACCAAACAGAAAAGGACCGGAAAGGAACCAAAGACCAGCAACCCCAGGAGGCCAAAAGCACCCACAGGGAGAACCAGAGCACAGCAACAGGGGCAGATGAGGCCAAGACACAGACCAAAGGCCAGAGACGCCCCCAGAAAGACCCCACAGACAGCTGACAAAACAACCGAGGCCAGCAAACACCGGGAACCAACAACCCGGAACCGAACCGGCACAGCAAGGACGGGGGACAGGGCCAAAGGCCACAACCCCAACGGGAAGGGAAAGAAGAAAAAAAAAAAAGGCAGGGCACAAGCCCAGGCCAACCCGGAAACCCCCGGCAGACCCCAAACCAGGAACCAACCAGGCCCGAACCCCAGAGGGCAGACAAGAACAGGAGCCAACAGGGCGAAGGACCAGAGAGGACCCAAGCAGGGGCATAAGTCAACGGACCGCACAGGCACCCAACACCCAAGCCCAGCTCGCAGCAAGGGCAGGAGCAGAGGAAAAGGCCCCAGGCCGCACAAGACCCCGACCAGAACCCACCAGACCAGACCCCAGCCAACGCCGGAAAAGGGACAAGAAAAGGCCAGA
This sequence comes from Calotriton arnoldi, assembly GCA_963921515.1. NCBI lineage: Eukaryota > Metazoa > Chordata > Amphibia > Caudata > Salamandridae > Calotriton > Calotriton arnoldi. Next base: position 914,498 of record CAWUFW010003435.1, on the reverse strand, counting down.
ACCAGGGCGACAAGCAAAAGGCAACCCGGAAGCCAGGACAGAAGCCAAGCAGCCTGCCAAAACAGGAGGACCCCCCAGGGCCAACCAGCGCCAGAAGGAGCCCACACAGCACCCAGGCCGAAGCCATGGACAGGGAGGCCGACCGAGACCACCAGCACACCACCGCCGGACCACACAGGGGGCCGGAAGAGGAAAACAACACAGGAAACCGCCAAAGCGGAAACCGGAGGCAGCAGAGAAGGCAGAGGGCCAGGCAGCAGCAGACCGCAGACAATCGACCCCACAGAGGTGAAAACAAACACCACCAACCGCCAGAGAGGGGGGGGCGCACCCCAAACAGACACTCACCGGAAGCAGAGCCCGGGGATCAAGGCAAGGCAAGAGCCCACAGAGAAGCCACAGCAAAGCCAGCAAAACAAGGAGGCACAGCCAGAGGCCACGCCAAACCCCCAGGAAACCGGCAGACCAGGAGCAACAGGAGGCAACCCCGGACAAGCCAACTCAGAATCCCCCAACACCCGGACCCCGGACAGACCCAAACAAGGCAGCCGGAGGCCAGGGAAAACAGGGAAGAGGGCCAAAGAAGAAGGAGCCCCGGGGCAACGGGGGAACCCGAAGCCCCACAGCACCCCACGGAAACCCAAGGACCAGGCAGAAACCGGGACAACCAACCAGGCCCAGGAGGAGAACTGCCGGCAGAAGCGGGCCCAGAAGGACACAGACGGACACAGCCCGAGACCAACGGCACAGCAAGCCAGGACATCCAAGAAGCGCACAGGCAAGGACACAGGACCGAAGGAGGCAACCAACAGGCGCCGAAACCGCAGGAGTCGGAAAGCCCCAGCGGACCCCCAGCCAGGCACCCAAGACTGGGAACAGACGAGACCAGGACCCCCCAGGCAGCAACAGCACCCAGAGCCCAGGCGGACCCCCGACAGAGAGAACCGCCGGCCAGAAGAGGGGAAAAACAGGCGAGAACGCCAAGGCCCCGGCAATCGTAAACACAGCCAGGCCCCAACAGTAGAGGCAAGAACCCCAGGTGCCAAACAGGCGAACTGCCCCAGGGAACACAACCCGGGGAGGTAAAGCAAGGAAAAGGAAGAGCCGGAGCCCAACCACCGCAGCCAAACTCGGGGAGGGGAAGGGAGCAGCTCAGAAAAAAACAAAGCAGGCCACAGCACCCCGCAGGCATGCCAGACAGCCAACCAGACCTAGCAGAACCGGCAGCTGAACCAGGAGGGGCGGCCAGGACCCACCGAAGTAAGCCCGAAGGCATGCCCTGAAAACCCAGCGGGGACGCAGCAGACGCAGGGAAACACAAGGGCGACCCCAAGGAAACCCCAGAAACCAGGAACAGCTCAAAGAGCGCACCAGAGCCGGGAGCAGCCAGAGACAGCAGCCACCAGCACAAAAGAGGCCAGAAGCTGGAACCCCAACAGCCAGCCAGCCCCCCACCAAGCAAACTAAGCACACAGGAGGAACCGGGACAACACCGGCAGCTCCAGACCGGCGGAAGGAGCACAGGACAGCAGCACCAGGGAAACACGCAGCCCAGCAACCACCAACCCCAGAAACACAGGGAGGCCAGCCGCCAGAACGGGACAACGGCAGCCAAAGAGACCCACACCGGACCAAAGGCAGAGGGGCCAGAGCGCCCCACAGAGCCCCAGGCACGACACCCGGAGGCCCCGAAAGGAACCAGGCGTGGCTCACGGGATCCAGGAGAGGATGCGGACACCGCACACCAGCGCGAACCCAGTCCACCCAAGACCAGACCACAGCACCTGCAACAGCACAAGGAGCAGGACTGCGCTGGACCAGCCGGAAAGAGCAGGGCAGACAGGACATCCAAGATCCCCAGAAGCCCCGGAGAGGGCAAGCACCAGAGCAGCCGAGAAGAACAGCAGCCGCTGAAGAAAACCTCCCACACAAGACAAAGCGTGAGCAGGACCGACCAGGGCCAGGAGGACTACGGACCCAGCCGCACCACCCAGGGGGGCCACACCCCGGAACAACCGGTGCCCACCCCGAGGACGGAACCCAGGAGGACGGGAAGGAAGGCAGGACACCCGAAGGCATTCGAAGCCCCACAGCAGGGAGGCCAGCGAACTGAAAGACCAGGCCCACGGCTCCAAAGGAATGCACCAGGCTGTGGAACACCCCAAGGGCAGGAAAGAGCAGAACCGCCGCCCCACAGTGGGACAGGGGCGGGAGTCCATACACGTCAACAGCACAGGACCGGAACGTGGGCGACTGAAAACAAAAATCAGGAGAACGTAAAATCCCCAGAGACCGCAGGGCGCAGAATTGCACTTGCAGGTGGGAGACAGCCAAAAGAAAGCCATATGTGGCCCGAAAACCCTCTAGGCACCCGCCGGAATCGGGGCCAGAGCCATGTACTGGATTCCCCAGGCCACGCAGGAAGCGGACAACCCCACAGGCCAACCGGAAAGAAGGGAGACGGGCACGGAGGAGCACAGCACCGCGTCCGCACCAGCCCTGCTGAAAACACACGGGGGCGCCCACAGAAATCCTCCACACGCCCCCAGGAATACCTAACCAAGGCCGAATGAGGACACCCAAGGGTAAACGCACCGGACACAACATCCCATACCATCACGCCACAGGGCGGGAGTGCCCGAACACGGAGCCGCCAGTCGGAAACCCAGGAACAGAAAGCGAAAGCACCGAGGCAATCGCAATTCCAGGGGCCGAACAAGGGACGCCAAAGGCAGCACCCGCAGGCACCAGCCCTCAATCCAACCTACATTATGGAAGAAACAGCCAGGGAACGGCTGGGAAGAGCAGCGGAGGCACAGAAAGGGAAACCACGGACACAGCACCCTTACGTCAGCCGCCAGCAGCCCCACAAAGCAACAGCACATAATACATGAAGGACCGCCAAAAAAAGAAAAACCGGCAAGCGGCACTCACCCGGAGTGGGGGCCAACCCCAGGAACAAGGCCCCCACACTCCAGGAGACCGGACAGGAACACTCCAAGCGTGGCACGTCCCACCCGGCCAGGCTCGGGAAGACGAGCTCGCGACCTGGAAGAAACCGGGAGACCAAGCCCCAGCCGCAAAGGGCCGGGAGCTCAGGCAGGAAACCGGCTCCAACAGTGGCTGACTCCCAGCAAGCCCGGCAGGCCAGGAGACAGCCCAGGAAACCCTGCGCCCGCACAGCCAGGCAGCCGGGTGGGGGGAGGAAAGAATCACCGCCACTCCAGGTCAGCAGGAGCAGCAACAGCACATCCATCCTGTCGACAGACAGAAAAAAAGAACAGGCGGGATGCTGGGTAAGTACTGCTTATGTACTCCCGGTGGGAGGGGCAGTATTAGGGTCCCAGCATTCCTCTTGTCTTTTTTTCTGTCGAGAGATGGTTATCTCCACTTTGTAACTGAATGGGACGAGGACATAAGGGACCTGGGGGTAATGGTCTATCATGGACTAGCTCAACTGACACACTTGAGAACATTGTTAATCCCCCAACCCCTAGTTTGTACTTGCCGGTTAAACCCCAAATTGTGTTGCAGCAAATAATAAAGTAATTTTCATCAACTGTAGTTTACAACATTGCAGCCCCTAAGTAACACCAGCCATACAAAGCATCCATGGTGTTACGCTGTTGCATTCTGGACTCTTTATGCAGTCCACCTGTAGTTCACCACTCTTTTAATGGGGGTAAATCCCACCAAACCCCCCTATTTTACCCCATATATTACTATTATTTAAAAAAATATTTTTGAGTTTCTTTTCTTAAAAATAAACACACTTACCTAAACGTCCCTATCCTTCCTCCCTTCTCTCCCCACCCCCATATATATATATATTAAGATTAATATTTCAATAATGGGAAATAAACCCCCAAACCCTTATTTCCACATATATTTATATTTGCTTATATTAAAATTAAATCTCTGAGGTCCAATTCACAAAGGTAACTTTTTGAGTAATTTTATTATTTATCCATTAATTAAAGGTTTATTTCAGAATTAAGTGCTGTACCATTTTTAATTCTGTTCTATATTTAAAATAAATATATAAATTAAATGACAATAATATGTACTGAAAACATTTTAATATTTATTTTTGAGGATTATTTTTAATGTTCCCTATACTTCACCGTAAGGAGACTCCGCAGTGAGGCAGAGATCTACACACAGTAAGGTATAGGGGAAAAGTACTTTAATATTGAAATAAATCTTTAATTAGTGGAAATATGTTAAATTGAGTTGAAATTATTTTTTAAGTTTAAATAAAAAAAGTGGTGTATAGAATTCATTCAAATTAATTTAGTTATATTTTAATACAATGTTGCATTCTTTTTTTAAAGCAAAATAGGGTATCAAATTATTTTATAACTAAATAATAAATGTGTATGATTTTTATAGTTTATATATTTTTAACATTGCATTATATTTATATGTTTAACTATTTTAAATAATTTAATTTAAGTTAACATTATTTCCTATGTGCGCACACACAAAGCGCAGCCCAGCACTCCAACACGACCAACATCCAGTTATACTTGATGGCCAAACCAACTTTGACCGAGTGCTACATGGAAGAAAGCAGCTAAATCTGCACCTAGAAGTAAGTTCCCTGGAAGCTGCACAAACCATAGACAGAACATCACCCGCACACATTTAAAGCAGCCTACAGTATGCACAAGTTGAAACATTCAAAAAGTAGTTAGACTCCAGTGCATGGAATCACATGCACAAACAAGACAGTCACTAATGTACTCTGCTTCCAGTACCATGCACCAGTCATATACAAATATCAAATCCTCCCATTTGTACTAAAACAACTGGTCTCAGGGCAAATATAGGTGAAATAAAAAATCCAATAAAAACAGAGATACACATAACTCCCACTGATGTACTCTGCCTCCTGTACCATGCCCCTGTCTAAACTTTACATTAGTACACAGTGACGACTGGTCTCAGAGCACACTCAAGGAAAGCTTGTGGCGTCAGTCCACAACACTCAGGGCAGTAAACATCCCCAGGTTTCCCTACTTTGGCACATCGTGGAGTACTCCCCCTTGCATCCTCACACAACAGGATCCTACTCTTTCCCACTTTCTCACACCATGCATCTTCATGTGACAGGGTACTGCTCTTCCCCAATTTCATACACCGCAGGGTACAACATCCCCATGCTTTCTCACATGACAGAGTACCACTTTTCCCAACCATTGCACATGCACATCATGAGTTACAACACCCCCATGCTTCCTCTCACAACAGGTTACTACTCTAATCCAGTTTTGCACACCATGGAATATAATACTCCCCCATTCTTCCTGTGCTGACAGGTTACTACACTTCCCCAATTTTGCGACATCAGCAACTGGGGTACTCTTCTTCCCCCAATTGCACACCAAACCCCATGTGCCCCATAAGGACATGCTGGTAACACAGTATTGCTTACCCTGCGACAGGGTACTAATTCTTCCCCATATTTGAACATAAGAATCCACACAATCCGAACATAAATCCACAATACACAGTTAGGAACATATACAATTTCTCCAATCTGCCACCGAGACTCCACTTCAAATTCGCAACACACAACATTCTACAGCATAAGTCCAACTCCAGTATAGAAGGTTACTTTAGACCACGTAAAACTGCATTGCAACCATAAACGTGGCACAGTACATGCTTTGATATTGCATGACAAAAAGTCATGCAGCTCACACTTCTTAAAAACTGTAAATACCCAAATACTGCAATAAGTGCATCAACCAAAAACATATTAAAAATCATTGCTTCACCTTTAGCATAAATATTCCTGTACACATGTTACCTTCATCACAAGTCACATTCATCACACTGTCCTGAAGTAAGAGACACAAGATCAACAGCAGCATATTAAATGCATCACAAAATAGTGTGCAAAAATAGTATTTCTACCCTTCATACCCAGAGCTCACACTGAACTTGGCCGCAAAAGTCTGACACCTCTCATCCTAGGTGTGTTGCATACAGCAATTAGCCACAGATCCCTTCTGCCTTCGGCGAGCGGAATTAAAGACCCTTATCCTTTGCTTGAAAAAGCCCAAGGTCATCGTCGCATTGGGCGAAACGTGTTGGCTGGTCAATTTTGCAATATCTTGTCAAATATTAAAATTACTTAGGACAACAAGATCAATAAATCAGTAAATAAGAATATGATGACTCTTGGACTTGAATAAAAAATTGTAATTCAAATTCAACCCTGGATTTTGACAATATCTAGGACTAACCTATACCAAGAAATACGGTTCTTAATATTGTGTATTCTAGGGGCATAATCCACCATTAGGATAGCCTCAAGAAACATTCATTTCAGCCCGTCCCAGGTGACACAAAGTCCCTAGACTATTGCCCCTTTTTTTGATATTTACTCACCCTGAACTTGAGACATGCATGAATGTCAACAATCTCTTAATTGCCACCTCCAATCTGAAATGAACCCACTCCTCATTCCTCCCTTATGTTTATTGGAAGTCCCTCATCCATGTCCATGAACTCTCTGATGGATTCTGCTTCCTAGTATTCAGTCTACCTTTGTCAAGATGTTTGCAAAGCCGAGCAGTCCTTCATTACACTCCATGACCACTGACTTTCATCAGTGGTTGACCCCTCACACTGTACCAGAAAAGCTGCTACTAGCTGTTGCTGCACATGATATCATGCCATTTCTTCTGGTAACTCTGCAAAAGGTGAATTCAAACGTTAATACTCTTTTCTTGGATGGGAATGTACAGTCATGTTTTCTGCCCTGCCTGCCCAAACTGCTTACCTGTGATCCTGTGTTTTTTTTTCAATTTCTGGTCATGCCACACACTAATATGCTGTGCACATATTGACCTAGGCCTCGTCCTTGACAATATAGGTTCTGGACCTTGACCTGATCCGGGAGGGGCTCACTGAATGCACCCTCATAGTGATGGGGTATAAACATTTCTAACAATTCCCAGTCATCCATCCACCTATGCACTCACTCATCAGTTTACTCATTCATACATGTATTCACTTATTCTTCATTGATACATGCAGGCACAGCCTCACCCATTCATCCATCTGTGCACTCATCCATTCTTCACACAACTCGTTACACATTCACTCTCTTACCCATCCATCCTTGCACTCAATCATTCTTATTATTACTATTTGTATTTATCAAAGTACAGTGCTTTTCTCTTTATTGAACAGTGCCATATAATACACCCTGCTACATCATTCAAAGTTAGTTCTCATTTTGTTTGCTTTGCAAGCATGTACAGCACTTAGAAACTAATTTGGGCAACTGTTGTGCTTCATAAAGCAAATTAAAAAATGTTTTTCTAAAAATCACTCATCAAAAGTTGGACTCGCTCAACCATCCATTCTTCCTTTGCTACATTCTCACATTCATCTACTCACCTATCCACACAGCCAACTAGACAAACTCACTAATCAATGAAGAAGTGCTTTTTCTTATAGAAAAGCCTGTCCTGTTTTGTCAGTGCTGGTTTGTTTTATTCTTGGATAGTGCTAAGCATGTAACCAAGAAGCACTTTCACTTTAGCTTTTAAAGCAACATTTTTTTTACATTGATCAGCACTACATCAATGCAGCATACACATTAAGGACATGTTTAGGCTTGTTTTTGCCAATAGAGTTGCTGTTTACAAGTTAAGGTATAGGGTTTTATAGACAGATAAAAAGATTTGCTGAACACAAAAGTGAAAGTAGAGATCATAACTCTCTTCTGAATTAGGCCATGTAGAACAAAGAATCAAGGAGCAAAGGTCCTTTCAAATGGACTCTGTGCGGGTGCAGAGGATAGTGTTTACTCATCAGAAAACCAAAAAATATGAACAATTGCCATCTGTCGTGTGGGTAGAAAATTTACCCATAGAGAAGTAGTTAAATATCAATATTAGAATTCTCTTTGATGTAAATATTTAATCCAGTGCTACATGAGTCTGCAGTATAAATTGAAACAATTAAATGTTTCAGAGAAGACAGACATTTGTCACCTCAAGCTACAGCACTAAAAGGGAAAAAGTAGGGAAAAACAAGTTTAAGACTGATCCAGCGCCAATCAGGGATCGATAATCAATAATAGACAATCACTGGCCCATACTCATACAACCAACATAAACCCCTGATAGCACTGTTTGGAGTTTAATCGTTAAATCAGTTGTTCACTAACTACAGGCTCATCCTAATACACTAGATACATATTTGAACCTGTAATCAACTCTTTCCTCTGGTCGATGGACCATTACTTGAAAAGTTGATGGTAACTAACTATTGATCTAAACTACTGAATAAAGCACAAACTCAGTATAAGGTTAATAATATTTATCGCAAATAATGTGAAGGTAAATGCTCATCATGTACAGTTTTACAAGTCAAACAAAGAATAAATCACAGAGAGAGAACATTTGTCAAAAGCAAAAAGATATCAAACTCATGATCACAATGATTAGAATGCAATGAAGGAGTGGCTAGATGAAGAGGCATAAGTTTCAGAGACAGATATACTTTTGCAAATATTTATGCAAAATACAGGTTTTAGCCATACTAACCTAAATGTTTTAGTGGAAAATCTACCCCCTGGCAACCAGAATAAATGGGGGTTCCCCGGGAAAGATTCAGGGAACAAAGAATAGGATAGGAACAGGAAACAGGTAGGCCTCTATCTGCATACAGCAAACCGACGTACAGCGACGATCTCCCCTCTCTAGCTTCTTCAAAGAGGCACGCCCAAGAGTTCTCCAACTGTTCAGCAACCCCGGCTACATAACACCTCCCAGACACCCCAGTTATACTCTAAAAACCTACATGTCCATCCCACCATTGTAGCAACATTTTCAGAATCTTAGTCTCTCATTGGTCAATTTAGGGGGTGTTCTATCGCACCACCATAGTCCCGTCCATGGTTTCACAGCATTCATTGTTCAACAATACGTAATCCACCCTTCACAAATACAGCTTCCTTCCATTTGCAACATGTTTCGAAACTCTATATTTTATTGTCTGCCTCTACAGCTTCCGCGGAAGAAGTTTGTACATTTGCTCATGATCTCACGGCCATCCTTCCGTTACTTGGCAGACAAACAATGTATCACGAAGGTCGTTGACATTGCCTTCTTCATTTCTCTCCCAGAGCTCGACTTTCAGCTTTTATTTGACTTTTTCTCATGTTAACCCTTGATTCATCATGCAAACAATGGAAACCCATGCAAGCTTCACTATGATGAATAAAACACAGACATTATTAATTTCATGAAATATAATTCTCACTATTTACCACCCACCATTTGCACTAACCCACGTTATCCGTTTAATAAAGCATTAACGCACAGAAAAGCAGCATTTTAAATATTTTAAATTTCAAGCAGAACATGAATGCGGCCTGGTTTTTCATGCATTAGTCCACGCATTAGTGCACGCATGCCCACAAGCATTTCCCCATGTTTTTTGTGTTTTTGCATGTTAGTTTCACCGCACACGGTTAGTAAATGTTACCGAGGAATTAATCCGAGCAGGTTTTACTTTCTCAAACCCCTGCTCCATCAATTCCCCCCTTTGATGACATTTTTGAGCCATCACAAAAATCTCCATCAAACTAATTACCACCTTTATTTTTATCTAAAGGATTGTACTCTTCTCTCGTTTTGCCATTTTCTCATCTAAGTTTTTCATCATTTCATAGTAATTTCCTCTCATATCCTCTAATTCTATTTCTTCTCTTCTTCTTTTCCTAGCTCTACGTTTATTATCTACTTCTGTCATCTCCTTCTTTCCACTTCTACCCTTACGACATTTATATGCCATCATTATTAACAGAATCACTACAGCTACTGAAATAATTGGTATTAGTATTTTACCTAATAAACTACCCCCAAATGTGGAAAACCATTTACCTATAGAGGAAAAACTCATACCAAGTTTCTCCCAAACACCGTCAACCTCCAGTTGAGTCAAATCTTCATGTAATTTTGTAATATTCTTTATATACCCCTCCAGACTTTTACTTTTATCAGGTATATAAGTACAGCAGTGTTGTATTTTCAACATGCCACAGACTCCGCCCTCTTTTGCCAATAAAATATCCAGGGCAAGTCGATTTTGCAAAACCATTGATCTAATTGCAACCATTTCAGTATCAATCATTAAAAACCCACCAGCAGTGTCTGTTGATAAACGATCAGCCACTGTGGACAATTTCCGAATTCTATGCGAATTTAGAACGACTCCAACTGAGGGTATCTGTGCACCAAAAATATCACCAATTATTTCTGAAAAACTTGCTCTCTTTTTACGTGTTAGTCCATGCTTTATTTAATTATTTCTATCTACATGGTAAACTTTAGGAAATACGATGCCAAAATAACAACTACCTTACCAGTGTGCTGGCAACCTATAGTAAACATTTTTACCACACACATAATATATTCCAGGAAATACAGGATCAGTTCCACCTTTTAATCCCCATCCACCAGTTATCAGGAAAGTGTGTTCACACTCACTAGTACCAATGAAATAATTATTATAGTCGGTTTTTAGTCTAAGTAAGCAAAGTTTTCCTTTATGATACCAATCCAGAGACATTGCAGCGTAAGTTTCGCCTTTCTTATAATTTCCCTCTCTAAAAGCCCATGGTGGTACATGTGACTTCTGTTCAGCAGCTTTCCTTTGAAAATCCTGTCTTCTATCTTCAACCATGTTAATGAATTCTTTCTCTTCCGCCCGCAAACTACAAGTCAGATTATTTCTATGAGCATATACTGTATCTACTGTCTGTGTAATATGGAAAAATTCTCCCATGTATCCCGCATTTCTATTACTATACACCTTATTCATATATTTTCTAATAGGAATTTCTGAAAACACTAAATCCATATTTGAATAGTAGTACTCCAACTTCCCCGTCACGTAAAAAAGACTTGTAAGAACACTACATGAAACACCATATGTTAAAGGAAGGTGATAAGTCACCCCCTCTGAGACAGACGAAGGTAATTGCATGCACACGTAACAATCTCTCACATCCATTGTGTCCACATATTCATAAAACAATTTGGTAAAGACATTTAACGAGAAATCACTAATTGATTTATCATGATGATAAATGCTATCAACTTGATCATTGTTAGTTTTAGGGGTTTCTTTAGTAACAGGGTCCATTCTTACATTAATCACATTATTAGTATTATTCTTGATATTAGTTACCATTAGAACAGGTACAAAGACAGTTAATATTAGCCATATTAACATTAATAGCAAGACACTAAATAAACAAGCTTTAATACATCTACGTTTAAAACTAGGTTCTTGATTTCCAGTCACTATATCTTCTGCCATTTTGTATACTACAAAAAAATATAAAAATATAAGAAAAACCTAAAACTTTCTAAAATTTTTGACAAACTTGTCCAAAAAACACCAGAAGAATAGCGTATCCAATACTTCAAGAAGAAAGCTTCTTCTTTTCCCCCTCTTTTTCTTTTTTTTTTTTTTTTTTTAAATGTCTTCTTCAGATCATCTGGAAATTCCCAAATATTTTCACTAAATTTTGTTGCACCATAACTTTTCACTGTTCTCTTTTAAGGCGGTCTTAGTTTGCTTTCATCAATTTGCTCAGTACCAGCTTTTCTTCCTATTTGATCTGTGCTTTCAATTTCTTCCAAAATAACATATGTCCATTCAGGAGCTCTGTAATTCCTCTTATTCTCCTTGTTCTTCGTACTGATTCTTCCTCTGATTCTTCTTGTTCAGTTTGACTTGATACTCCATTTATTTGTTCTGGTCTTCTCTTTTCAAGAGTGTATTTCAGTCTTTTTACTCCACTTGGCCAGTTGTCACCCTTTTTCGCTCTCTTAGGTTGAACCACCTCTTCACCCTTTCTTTCTGGTTCACAGGCTTTTTTATTTAGTTCCTTTCTTTGTTGAACTTGCTCTTGATCTTCTGTAACTTCCTTTTCTACTTGCTCAACAGCAGTCTTACGAGACCCAGTACCTGGTGCCCACTCTACTTGACTTGTGCTTGGTTGTTCATTATCATTTTGCTTGTCAGAATCTGTCACTCTAGATTCTTTAGCTTCACAACCTTCAGCTTCTGGTTTCTTATTTTTATTCACCAGTTGCTGCTCACCTTCTTTTTCAAGTGGACTTGGGACTCTTCTGGTATGACTCGCATGGATCCAGTTTGGCAAACCACCACACTTCACTGCTGTTGTTGTCACCAAAATAATCTGATAAGGTCTATGCCACCTGGGTTCTAAACACGACTTCCTCACGTGTTTCTTGACAAGAACCCACTCTCCTGGACTCAGATCATGTGCTTGATCCGGCTGTGTTGTGGTTGCAATTTCTCCAACCTGATGAGACACATAACGCACCAGATCAGCCAATCCTTTGCAATAATCAAGCACTAGATCATCAGAAATATTCATCAGTTTGTTTGCTGGTACAATCGCTTGTCTCATTGCTCTTCCCATCAGCACTTCATGAGGACACAATCCAGTCTTTTTATCTGGGATGCTTCTAAGACTCATCAATACCAGGGATAAAGCGTCAGGCCACTTCAGAGTTGTGGATGCACATACTTTTCCCAATCTAGATTTTATAGTGCCATTAATTTGCTCGACCACTCCAGATGCTTCTGGTCGGTAGGCACAATGCAGCTTCTGCTCAATCTGTAGTGCTGCACAGATCATCCTAATTATCTCATTATTAAAATGAGATCCCCTATCTGTCTCTAAAGTGACAGGAAAACCGAATCTTGGAATTAGTTCTCTTAGAAGCAGCTTCGTAACAGTCAAACTATCATTTCTTCTTGTTGGATAAGCTTCTACCCAATGAGAAAACAAGCAAACAACAACTAACACATATTTTAGTCCGTTACATGGGGGAAGCTCGATGAAATCAAGCTGGAGCCTCGTAAATGGTCCTGCTTTTCCTATTCGTCCCCAACTCACAACTGTCTTTCTGCCTGGATTTTGCTGCTGACCGGTAACACACCTCTGGCATAAACTCTCTGCAATGACCCTGAATTTAGGGTTATACCGTGACTGCTTGAAAAGCCTCATCATTGCATCTCTTCCAACATGTGCAATTCCATGGTATACCCTTGCCATTTGGGATAGTAAAGAATCTGGCATAACTGGTCTTTCATCTATATACACCCACACTTCATCTTCTGCTCTCTTCTTGCAGCCCGATTTTTTCCAAATTTCCTTTTCCTCATCACTTGCCTCTTCTTGTAACTGTCTAATCTCATCCCAGGTCTCCCAGGAAGAAAACATTAGGTGGCAATTAGTTTTTTCCTTTTCCACCCCTCTGTTTATCGCAATTGAATTTTGTGCACAGAAACTCGCTACTTGATCAGCGTATCTATTACCGCTTGTCACATAATCATTTCCTGACTTATGTGCAGAACATTTGACCACTGCAATTTTCTTTGGCAATTGCAAAGCATCCAATAAATCTTTCACATTTTTGCTATTTCTTATAGGAGAACCTGAAGAAGTCTGAAATCCCCTTTGCATCCATAACTGTCCGAAATCGTGAACCACCCCAAAACCATATTGACGAATCACGAATCACAAACCGTAGTCCGCTGTGCCGTAGAACTGTGCTGCTAACCGCGACGCAACACGAGGAAACGCGAGGAATCGAGGACGCCAGGCCGACACTACCGACGCTGTTCGTGAGCGTGCGCTTCCTGGGCGAACAGTGAGAACCAGGGAGCAAGGAACGAGGCGCGAGGAGAAAGACGCGACGGCGTATAGAGAAGCTCCCCAAGCTGTCACGGGTTGAAACGGTACCGTGGCGCCAAGGTTAGAGGTGGCGTTCTCATTTACCTGGGCTAAGCCAATAAGGCTGGAGGTGAAAGCCTGTGGTCTAGCAGGCACGCGACGCATGGGGCAAGCTTGAGGCAAGATTGAGCTTGAGACAAGGAAATTGTGCCAGAGAAAGCTGAATAAACCCCGTGGCACAGATGAAAACGTAGTGGTGGAAAAGAAGGGAAGCGGATTTAATTAAATCGGTCAGTCAGCCTGTTCGCGCACAGTGGAGGTAAGTGGTCCAATAATTGTGATTAAGCCGTCTTATATATAAAAATCTTAACTAAATTGGTACTGGCTTACAAGATATAGAAAATTGACACCCCTAATTACACTTATAAGAAGGGGGGGTGGAGCAAACAGACGGCAACGTAACACACTGGTGGAAAGGGGATTAAACACGATACAGCTTAATAAAGCAAGTTATTTCTACCTAATTTGGAAAGTTAAAGACATCGTATGATGGCACCAAAAAAGACCAAAAGCCATAAAGGTCGGAAAGATCCGGATAGCCTCATTAAGGAAACTGTGCCTGAAAATGAGTCTCGGGGAGAGAGCATGGATATACTTAAAGGCGTGGCAAAAAGGTCTTCTAAAAGAAATAAAGAAACAAGTGAAGGCACCCATGGAGGAGTAAAAGGAGGAGCACAAGTATCTAAATCAATAAAAGGCTTCGTAGGAAAACATTTTAAAAGACTGCAAACCCCAGTGAGAACCCCGGACTTGGATGAAGAACTATTGTATGAACAAGTGGATCTGGAGGTTTGTGCAACCATGACAGATGCATCCTTTAATAACCAATTGAACCTAAGCCCAATTGAGGTCATCCCGGAACCTAGACTACCTTCCTCACCTCGGATTTTCTCCCTGTCAGATAGCACTGATATGGTTTGTGAAGGGATGAACTTAACTAATTCAAGAAGAGAACAGAGAAGTGACTCTGACCAGATTAGAATGTCTATGACCGCAAAGAGTACGGAGCAACCTGAAATTCAAGGAGCTGAATTTATAGAAAATTCAGTGCGTAATAATATTTTGGGTATAGATATATCAGCAACAGCTTCGGCCTCAATGTTAGATATAATGTTAATGCTACAAAAAACCTTGCAAGGGTTGTTAGAAGTGGCGATGTTAAATAATAATATCCTAAAAACCCACGAAAAATCCAATTCCAGAAGATTGTAGGGGTATTGCAAGAAATCAGGGGGCTGATGTCCACGATAGTGAGACCGGTTCAGATCCCGGACCTCCTGTCGCAGGTAGATGAGAGGGAGTGAGAGCAAATAATCGACCCTCAGGAGGTCTATATAACAAGATGCCCGATGTTGGTAAACAGATGGAGGGACCTATTGAGTAATAGGTGATATAACGTACGGAGAGTAAAGAGAAGAACAGCGGCTTTAAAAAGGAAGCCGAGGGTAGTGAAAAAAAGGCTGGAAGGAACCCCAAAGGTTGTGAAGAAAGGGAGTAAAGAAACGGTAACCCCTCAAGAAGACAGAGTTATAGTAAGAAATAGGAGATCAATGAGGGTCCCCAAGAATACCGCAAGGGTGGGGGAGGCAGTAATGGGGAAAAGAAAGGAGCAAGTAAAACCTGCACCATCAAACAAAGGGGAGGGCAAGGTGGCTAACCCATGGAAATTACCACAGGGGCAAATGAACATGAACAGAATATTAGACAGGGGAGAGGTCTCAGTAAAAAGAGGAAGGGAATGGAATGGGAAGGAGGGGGAGCAACTTGGTACAATACCTGCAAAAGATGTGAATAATCTGTGGTTATATTTCGAACCTGTGGAAATAGAGAAGGGGAGAAAAAAGGCAGGAAGGTTATACCCCTAAATCGTTCCCAACTTGTATATTCCTTCTCTAAATGCCCTAGTCTGAGGGAGTTGGGTACGAAGGATTTAAAACAAGGTATTATTGTACTCAAGTTTGGTAAAAACAGCAATTGTAAGGGCGGAAAAAGAGATAGCAAAAGAAGGGATAAGGTTGATACCAGCTAGAGAACTAAAGGAGAGGAATCAGCACGACAGAGCCTTCTTAGCTTGTCATTCAGGCTTGGGAAAAAGGCAGATAAGTCTGATCTTAGGCGATGGAAGGGTAAGAGAAAATATGAGAATGGTAGTTGAGAACCAAGAGACGGGTAACCCCTGGGGTTATTGGTCCATCGATGATAGCTGGCCAAACGCCCCATATGGGAACAATACCGTTGCCGACGACCTAAGCGATATTGATTAGGGAGGAGGGGTGTCGCATAGCATGAACCTGTTATCCTGGAATGTAAACTGGCTAGGAGGGGAGACAAAAGTAGAAAGTATAAAAACGCTAGCCCTGGGAGCTGAGATAATAGGTTTACAGGAAACCTGGCTATGCGACAATACCCCTGTCTTTGAAGGTTTTGTGCAACTACATAAGCCAGCAAGAAGAAAAAGATTTGGTCGCCCGGCCGGGGGGATTATGACTCTCGTCTCGACTAAGATAGCGAGAAGGGTTTTGACTGTATATACGACATGTAAGTGGTTACTGGTCAGTGATGTATCCTTGCTGGGCTCTGAAGGGTTCTATGATCACATGGTAATTGTAAATGTCTATATACAATGGGGAACAAACGAAGAATATGAGGTAGAAATGAGACGTTTTGAAGAAGATCTGGATACACTGTGTGAAAAATGTGAAAATGAGACAATTATTGTAATGGGTGATTTTAACCACAAACTGAACCCCTTAAGATATGACCCTTGGTTTAAAGATCTCCTGAGCTCAAATAATATATCCCCAGCGATCTTTCCAAATTGTATTATCTCTAAACAAGATGTGAAGCTGGGCAAATACTTGGGGCTAAAAGGGTTGTTTTGCCTAAACGGCAGATGGGAAACAGACTGCCCGGCAAAGCAGACCTTCAGGATAGGCTCCCAACTCTGCCCGATTGATTATGTATTTATTCACACTTGGAATTTCGACCTCATCAAAGGATTTCAGATAACTTCCTGCGATGTTAGTGACCATAATATTCTGCAATTCGAAGTAGCTAGGGGGTCACCCAGCTTCAGAGAAATAGTTCTCCCCCAACAAGTTGAGTACCCTAAACGTCTGACAACAAAATTAACAGAGGAGTATACTGAAAAGCTAGCCAGCTTTCAACAGGAAGTGGGGTTGGAAGACGCTAGGACTAAGAAAGTGGCATGGTTTGAGGAAATGCTAAAAGAAATGGCACAGTGCCTTAAAGTAGAACTAAAAAGTAAGGAACCGTGCCCAAATGTTAAGCAACCAACGCAAGGCAGACAGCCAAGCTGGTTTAACGGGGAGTGTATAACCAAGAAAAGAGTAATAAGAAGACTAAAAAGAAGCCTAAGGGGAAAATATGATCCAATAAGGCATAAAAATCTAAGTAAAATGAGGAAGGAATACAAAATGCTAGTTAGAAATTTGAAGAGGGCTTATAAAGAGAAATGCTGGGTAAACCTGTAAATTATTGAATCTAAAAACCTGCGTAAATCTGTAACTTGATAAAGGAAGCATCAGGTCAGGCTAATGGGGCTATGCCCTGTGTAGTGGAGGAAGCAGCATGGGAAGAATATCTAGGTGAGCCATATGGAACAGATGTTGAAGTGGCAGGGGGGCATATTTGTCCCTGGAGGGAGGCTGTGGTAGATCTAAAATCCCTTTTTACAACAGAAAAGGTAAACGATATCATAAGAACTTTAAACCTAACCCGTGCTGCGGGACCAGATAACCTACCAGCTATTATCATAAAATCCCAGCAAGATTGGTGGGCGGAATTTTTCTCCTGTATGTTTTTGGCAATATTGGAGTCGGGTCAGATCCCTGAAAAGTGGAGAGGAGCAGTAATCAGACCTATCCACAAGAAGGGAGACAGGAAAGCCCCAAAAAACTACAGACTTATTAATCTACCGGATATTGGGGAAAAGGTATTTGCCAAAATAATTCTGGGCAGTTTGAAAGATTGGGTGGAACAGCGGTCGATCGTGCCAGTGGAACAAGGAGGCTTTAAGAAGGGGCATTCCACGATCGATCACTGTTTTGCACTGTGGGCAGTGGCGCGGAAGTCTATGGAAAAGCAGGGGAAGTTATGCTGCTACTTCGTTGACTTCCGCACGGCATTCAATCTAGTGGATAGGAGATGCCTTTGGGAGACCCTAAGAAAATACAACATCCCAGAGGGGCTCTTGGTAATCATTCAGGAGCTACACAAACATAACTGGGCGCAAGTCATCAAAGATACAGCCGGGGCCTTGACACCTAAAATATTGATTAAGAATGGTCTAAGGCAGGGATGTGTATTAGCCCCCTTACTTTTCGCAATATACCTGGCTGATCTCCCAGCCACTTTGGAGGTGAATAGAAGTGCCAGCCCTAAAATGAATGGAAAACATCTTTCCTGCCTGTTGTACACCGATGACTTGGTAATCTTTGATCAAACGGAGATGGGATTGCAAAGGAAGTTAACTGCCTTTAATGAATACTGCGTGGCTAAACGTCTGACTGTAAATATGGATAAAACTAAAATACTATGTTTTGGGGAAAAAATCCAGAATTTTAATTGGTACCTGGGTCCTACCAAATTAGAAATTGTGAATGAATATAGATACCTCGGTGTCTGGTTTGAAAAGTCTTTAAAATGGGACATTCATCTGGTAGCCCAGAACGCCAAAGCCCATACATCAGGGTGTGGGCTAAGAAAATGAACCGTATTTATGGGGATATGACCCACAGACCACTATTGAAAGCTTATAAGGCAATGATACCCCCACAAGTGCAGTATGGTGCCGAAGTCTTGTGTTTAAATGGGAAGACTAGTTGGGACATTGAGGAAGGGAAATGTTTAAAACCATTAATGTCATTACCAGGCTCCTCTAAGATACAGGCAATCAGATTGGAACTAGGATTGACATCATGGAGTGTGCAGGTGCAAGTGGCCCTTTTAAGATTCTGGAAAAGATTGGGATCTGAGGAAGTCACAAAAGTATCACAATGGTGCAAGGAGGAGGCCTTGCATAGTGACTTAAATTGAGCCAATGAGGTCAGAATGAAATTGTGCACAACGTGTAAAAACCTAAAAGTGAAATTCGATCAGGCGACACTCTCGATTGAAGCTACGAACGGGGAGCTTAGAACAGTAGGAAGGGAAGTATCCAGGCTAAATGATATGATTAGGCTTTCCTGTTTTCAGTTTCTATTTTTGGTAAATTCTGGTGGGGTTTTTTCAGTGTTTTCAAGTGATTTCAATACCTTTAAAAAACAGTGGTTATCAGTGGTTACACATTTTGGCACCATTAAAAACAACAGAAAAAGTGTTTTTCCGGTGTTTATGGAATGTTTTGCTTTTATTATTTCTTGCTTTATGCACTGATAGCGCATGGTATATAGACAGTGTACGTATAGTGTATATGAGGTCCAAATACATTTTTGCAAATTTAACTTATTGTAGAACACCATACAATTCTTCTTCAGTGAGTCTTTGGTCATGTGCGCTCACTCTTTCCTTCCCATGTAAACTTTTTTCTGTGAAAAGGCCCTCTAAACATTGGCACTTGAGACGGGCAACGTCAAAACAGTCAGTACACAATTTGTTAACTCTGGCCATTGGCATAGCTTTGCCAATACTGGTGCACTTGAAGATTGTGATTCTCAGGGCAGGTTCTGCAACATTTGCATTGAACTGGGCGCTTATGCCCTCAGAGTTATTGAAGCGGTCAAAAATGAAGCAGCACTTTTGAAACTACGGAGGAAATTCCCCTTTACGGAAGGGATCTAGAACTTGTACAGAGTACGACAGTGAGGTTTCATTGACTTCAAATGCCATGGTTGGTGAAGGGACATTTCTATGCATCACTGCAAGCCATTTCTCATACATTGTAAAATAAAAGTTCCTGAGTTGCTCTTCAACATTGCTTTGCTTACCAAGTGGCAAGCACTCTAACATGGAACATGTTGCAGTGCCAGAGTCACTAAAGGTGTTGCCCAGCCTACTCTCAAGGAGATGTTTCCCATCTACACCAATTATGCTGAACACTTGGCAGATAAGGTTGTTTTCAGACTCTAGCTTTTTTATTATGTCCACTACAGCAGTTAGGTTTTCCTGTAAAAATCTAAGAATGCATTAGAGTGTACTTTTTTCACATCACTATCAATATGTGACCAAAGATCCTCACATTTCTTGCCTTTGCCATCATCACTCATCAAAAATTCTGTAAACGGTCGCCACATGGATAATATAGCATCTATCGCCCCTTGGACTGAGACCCATCATCTAAGTGACACAGTTGGGATGACTCTTTGATGCCACACAAAGCACAAAATGAGAAATATTTGCATTTTAGTTCCTGTGGATATCAAAACAGTGCACCAGAATGGACTAAAAGTCAATAGCATTCTTTATTAACTCTGAAGATTGTAAAGATTCTTGCAGCATACGATCTA
This sequence comes from Calotriton arnoldi, assembly GCA_963921515.1. NCBI lineage: Eukaryota > Metazoa > Chordata > Amphibia > Caudata > Salamandridae > Calotriton > Calotriton arnoldi. The sequence goes on along the minus strand of CAWUFW010003435.1, from coordinate 894,224 downwards.
ACAAGTGGCAAGGATCTCTTACAGGGAAGAACTTCAGCTCAGGTATCGATGTTGACAGGTCATCACACAACATTTTCATATACGTAGCTGAATCACTGCAAATACAAACAATATCACTCCAATCTTTGTTGAACTTGGAAAGAACCATTTTGCAGAGCATTCCAAGTGACACTGCGTTCCATGTTTTCCAAAAGTCTGGTGTCATGTTTTCACCACTATCCCAGATGCTTGGTGATAGCACTCTTTTCACATATACTTGTCACTATGCCTTGCATTGAATGTTTAAAGCCTGAGGTGTTGGCAATTCACCTACTATCAACACTGACTCACTAGAAACTGGGGGCTGATGTATCAAGAGTTTTTACCCATTCTCTGTGGGTAAATGTGATGACACGTATTGGGAAAGATTCCCAGGCATTTTACCTATCAGTGAAAGAATCAAACGCAGCCAAAATATCAAATATGATTTTGATATTTCCTGATTCTCTACAGTTTATAAAATAATTAAACAAGACCTAAAACATGCTTCTAAAACCTGTATCTTTAGACCAAATACCACAAAACTGAAAAAAGCAAAAGGAAGAAGAAACAATATTTTAGTGGCATCCCTAAGCAACAAAACTCAAGCAGAATAATGTTAGCCCAGTCTTTCTTGCTGCTAGCTTGTATAACAAAGTTACATTGTATTGGCCCCTTCAGGAAGAAAAAAATGACTCTTTCACTCTCCTTTTTCTTTCTTTGAATGGCATTTAGTTTGTGGTGGTGCAGGTGTTTTTTCAGTGTTTATATGTTTTCACTGGTGAGGGCTATTTCTCTTTCAGTGGTGTTTTATCAGTTATTATAGGTTTAAACCTAAAACCGGACAGCCTAGATATGATGTATCTGAGAAAGAAAGTATCAGTTCATTATATGATGAATAGCTGGGAGAATGAAATGTGGTACCCCTACCTGGATACATTGCCTAACTCCGGCCATAGAGCCGAAGTACTCAGATGGAGAATAGGCGTCAACCACTGGGTATCACATGTAAATAGAAAAGCAGTAATGGTACAATCTGATGGTAAATGTCGCTGTGGATTAGGTACTAAGTGGGACAACTTACATATTTTATTGGACTGTCAAAAATTTGTGCCACAGCGGAAACTGTTTTTACGACCCATTTTTTAAGAATATGGTATAACTGAGCGCCTGCTAGCAATCAAACTCCTTACTGACATGCCAAACCTCGATATAGCAATTGCTATGGCAAAATATATGAAGGTGATAAAAAGGACCTTGCTGGAACCAAATATGGTTGGATAGAAATTGGCATGGAAATAAAGTGGGGCATGCTCTAAGTAAATTGTGTTTAGGCTGTAACACCAGTTTTAAGATATGTCCTGAGACTGTGTTTATCATTGAAAATATTATGAGTGTTTTTATCGGAAACTTGTAAGCTGCGGGAGGGAGGTCGGAATTGCCCTTTTAAGGTATTAGCGAAAATTGTTTTGTATGTGCTTTAAATTATTTATTGTAATATGTTTTATGTTGTTTAGAGACCTACGGTCTAAATAAACGTATTTCTAAACTGAACTGACTGTCAGTAAATATGGTTACTTTCAAATTTTTGCCAATTTTGCATGCTCTAATCAGAGCTATGAGCTCAGCAATTTGTGCAGAATTTACCCCTTTTAGACCGGATGCTTCCAGAACCGCAGCCACTGTACATACTGCATAAGCAGAACTCAATTCGCCTTTTCCATTTCTCAGACAAGATCCATCAACAAACATCACACTATCTGATTCCTCTAACGGGGTATCCTTAATGTCTGGCTTTGGTTTCGTGCACAAATCGGTCACATCCAAACAATCATGATCTGCTTCGTCTCTTACCTCCTCACAAAATGGACTAGGCAACAATGTTGCCAGATTTAATGTCGTACATCTCACTACTGTCACATTTTCAGCACCTAGTATTACTCTTTCATACCTAGTCAGCCGACTATAGGTCATGTGCTGTGTATGTGTCCTTGTCAAAAGGATCTTAACTGAGTGTGGCACATGTACTTTAACTGGATGTCACATCACAATCGTTTCACTTTGTTCCAAACTCACAAAAGTAGCAGCTACTGCTTTTAAACAACCTGGTAACGCTGCAGCCACTGAATCCAAAGTAGCAGAAAAATATGCCACTGGACGTCATGCCATTCCATGTTTCTGAGTTAAAACTGAAGGTGCACACCCATCTCTCTCACAACAGTACAACGCAAAATCCTTTGAATAATCTGGCATTCCCAATGCAGGTGCTCGACAAAGACTGCCGCGTAATTCAATAAAAGCATTAATGCTTTCATCGTCCAATTCAATCGGATCAGTCACATCTTTGTGTGTCAACCTCTGTAGAGGCTTTGCAATCAGTGAAAAACCACTGATCCACTGTCTGCAGTATCCAACCATTCCCAGGAACATTCTTACTTCCTTCTGAGTTTTAGGAGGGCTCATTTGTTGAATCACACTGATCCTTTCTGGTGTCACCTTTCTCACTCCTTTCTCTATTTTGTGTCCCAAATATTGGACCTCTTGTTTACAGAACTGTAATTTTGCTGGTGACACTTTGTGTCCCCCTTCTGCCAGATGATTCAGTAAGGCAATTGTATCTGTCACACATGCCTCTCGTGTTTTTGATGCCACCAGTAGGTCATCAATGTACTGAACCAAAACCGATTTTTTCTGGCATAATCAAAGTCTCCAAACATTTTTTCAAAATCTGATTAAAAATCGATGGACTCTCTGTGTATCCTTGAGGAACTCGGCACCATGCCAAAACACGGTCTCCAAACCGGAACGCAAATAAATATTGACTATCTGGATGTAAGGGAATCGAGAAAAATGCCTGACACAGATCAATTACTGTATACCATTCTGCATCACAGGGAATTTGATATAGAATTACTGCTGATTTGGCACTATCGGACAACAGGGTACTACAATCTTATTTATCTTTCGTAAATCCTGTACTATCCTAGATTTTCCGCTTGGCTTTTTAATTCCCATAATAGGTGAATTACAAGGACTGCTTAGTATTTCTTTTAAAATACCTTGCTCAATCATTTGGTCAATCACAGGAATAACTCCTGCTGTTATCTCAGAACTCATTTTGTATTGAGGTGTGTTTGGAAATGTTGCACCCAGTTTCACCGTAACCTGAATAGGATCCACACCTTTCATCAGGCCAATCTCTTTTCCTGAGAAATCCCATACATCAGATCTTACAGTATCTCTCAATTCTGCAGGCAAATCTTCTTCAGTAAGAAGTGAAAACAGTTCATCCACTTCTGTTCCTTGCTTTGCTAACATCATTTTAAATGCAACATCCTCATCTGGTGTTTGGAAAGCAATACCATCTGGTGTACAATAAATTGTGCAATTCATTTTCCACAGTAAATCTCTCCCTAACAGATTTACCGGACTCGTATCACATACCACAAACCGATGCATGTCTTTGAATCTTCCAATATGAACTTCTATTGGCTTTGTTATTGGGGTTCTGATATGCTTATTGGAAACTCCTACGACTTGGATAGTTTCTCCCGTGAGGGGTAGGTTTGGAATTTCTGCTGCTCTCACAGTAGAACGGGTAGCACCAGTGTCCACTAGGAATGTAATATCATTACCTTCCACTTTTCCATCAACAAATGGACCTGACTGATCTACCTCTAGAGTTGCGCCAAGCACGCACTCTTCCTCCCCCCTCAGGCACCGTCATTGAGATGAGTCTGAATCACTCTCATTGCACTGCAACAAGTATTGCGGAATCATTTACACATTTTGATTCTTACCAATTTGTTCACCCGCGTGAAATCCAGTGTTCGCACTGTATCTCTGCACCTGAGCATTCACATTATTTGGCATAGGAGCTTGTGGTACCTGTAACTGTGGAGTAACTATCTGCTGCTGCTGTTGCTATTGTTGATTCACAACCACCTCATTCTGCATCTGTGAATTTAAATTTTGATTTAATCCATTATTTTTCTGAGCAGATCTACACTCGTTCTTCAAATGTCCAAATTTTCCACACGCATGACAAGGATATTTCCTTTTCATTTCATCTTTGTTCATCTTACCTCTACCACCACTCATTACTTGACCATTCTGATTCTGACCTCTCATCTGAAACTCTGTTTGGGAACCACTGTTTCCTTCTTGCTGCTCTGCTACCTTCACTTGTGCCCACATCATTTTCTCTTTTAGCTTCTTATGTCTCGATTCAATATCATCACTACAATACTTTGCATACCTCAGTATCTCATCAACCGTTTTACTCTGCCAACAAATCAAGTGTTGCTGAATCATGTTACTAATTTCTGGTTTTAATCCAAATACAAAACGATACACAAAATGTCCCATATCTTTATCTCCAATATTCTCAAACCCACTGTACTGTTTGAGCACCTGTAACAACCTTTCATAATTAGCATGTGCCGAGTCTTTTGGTTCTTAGGTTGTTCTGTCAATTTTAACCCAATCTGTTTCTTTCGGAGAAATTTTTCCTTTCAAGTATGTAGTCACCTGAAGATATTTTCTCATCACCTCATCTGAAGGTGCACCTGTTTTCGGATCTCTAGGATATTCTTCTTTAGGCCAATCAACAGTAATCTTACTCTCTGTCCATAAATCTGCTGGAACAACAATCTCAAATAAACCGTCTAGATCTTTCAACAAGACTTTTGAAACCTTCACAAACCTCTCTACTTGTTTGTACCATTCAACTGGTTTCTCACTCAACCTAGGAAAGTCATGAGTAAAAGACAATATATACTGTCTTGTCCAAGGAACGTGAACATATCCACCACCCCGAACTTCTCTCATTGGACACACCCTTTCAGCCTGTTCTGTTTCTCTCAGTGGAAATAAAGATGCATTTTTATTGGCATTCAATTCTTCTTTCTTTTTCGCCCATCTACCTTTCCACCGTTCTACATCTCCCCATTTCTTCAGAATATTCATTAATTCTTTTATTTGCAATCTTTTACCAGACGCATTCAAACTCTCTAAATCCTTTTCAGTAAAATCCAGTCTATATGTTTTCTGTAACACTTTTGACTTCTCTATGTCCACTCCATATTCACAAGCAGCCTCTGTCAACTTTTCATGGAGATTTCTCGCTTTCCAAGTAATATTTTTGCACAGAAATAACAACTCTTCATTTCGATAATTGCCCAATCTGTCTGGACTTATTGTACCAATAATCATTTCTTCCAAATCCACTCTGTTTACCCACATCTATACTCTGTGGTTGAGTTTTTTGTTTTTCCATTCCCTTATCCAGTCATCTAATTAATCTGGTTAGGGTCCCATTGAACTCCCTGATATCGGAGTGACATTCTGCACTAATCTCCTCGGATCCATTTGCGCACTTCTCTTATGGGTTTCAGTTAACATCTCACAAACTGACAAATCAATTAATGAAGTATTTATCTCTGTCTGTTCTACCTGATAATCTATCATTACCACTTTATTTCTGTCTCTATTCATTTTATCTTATTAACCAACTTTATTTTTCTCAAAACTTCTCGCTAAAATACAATTCAATAAACAAACAACAAACTCTTTGTACTTCCGCTTATTCTATTTGCTAACAACCGTCCAATAGCAGCGCGACTCACACCAACAAACCAATCAGAACACTCCTACGTAATCAGTACCTTTGACCAATACTAGCGCAGTTTACAGTATTCGACCAATCACAGCACTTTGAACGCCAGCGACCTGACCAATGCCAGCGCGGCTTTTTCGTGACGTCTGTATTACTCCTTTCTACTGACCCTCACTTTACAAAATAATACGGCAATGTTTTTCTATACTTTTCGCAATAAAACTTGTTAGAAAACAAACATAAAACAATGCTACTTTGTCTGTTCCACTAAATAAAGAGATAGTCTTCACTTCAAAAAGAAATATTCTCTCACTTCAAGTAAAATAACGACCAGCGCTATTCTACACCCAAACAAGTTACAGGAGGACTTGGTACTCCTCTAGGGATAATAGCCAAAGTTTTGGAAGAGGACTTTCACATGGAAAGAGGTCTTGGTACTCCTTTGGGGATGTAAGGCCAGAGTTTCGGAAGTGGACCCTTCGCTATTTCACACAAAATCTACTCTCAAACTAAATAGTCCCTAATATAACACCAACAGCCTCTCGCCGTTGAGTGTTACGACAACAGACAAAGTACTTCTGCAGTGTGATACCTTATCCACACTATTCTTCTGCCTCTTCAGGCTAATTCATTATCATCCCGGGATCTTAGGTAACTCCGTACCCGTACTTCAAGACAACATAGAACAAAACACTAACTTTTCATGTTAAGGAAACAAGTAATCAATAATCAATAATTATTACCAAACTAATCAATAATAAACCGTCCTCTGCTACCAAAAACTGATACAGCGCCAATCAGGGATCGATAATAATACACAATCACTGGCCCATACTCATACACCCAACATAAATCCCTGATAGCACTGTTTCGAGTTTAATCGTTAAATCAGTTGTTCATGAACTACAGGCTCATCCTAACACAATAGATACATATTTGAACCTGTAATCAACTCTCTTTCCGCCGGTCGATGGACCACTAGTTGAAAAGTTGATGGTAACTAACTATTGATCTAAACTACTGAATAAAGCACAAACTCAGTATAAGGTTAATAATATTTATCGCAAATAATGTGAAGGTAAATGCTCATCATGTACAGGTTTACAAGGCAAACAAAGAATAAATCACAGAGAGAGAACATTTGTCAAAAGCAAAAAGATATCAAACTCATATCACAATGATTAGAATGCAATGAAGGAGTGGATAGATGAAGAGACATAAGTTTCAGAGACAGATATACTTTTGCAAATATTTATGCAAAATACAGGTTTTAGCCATACTAACCTAAATGTTTTAGTGGAAAATCTACCTCCTGGCCACGAGAATAGATGGGGGTTCCCCGGGAAAGATTCAGGGAGCAAAGAATAGGATAGGAACAGGAAACAGGTAGGCCTCTATCTGCATACAGCAAACCGACGGACAGCGACGATCTCCCCTCTCTAGCTTCTTCAAAGAGGCACGCCCAAGAGTTCTCGAACTGTTCAGCAAACCTGCCTACATAACACCTCCCAGACACCCCAGTTATACTCTAAAAACCTACTTGTCCATCCCACCATTGTAGCAACATTTTCAGAAACTTAGTCTCTCATTGGTCAATTTAGGGGGTGTTCTATCACACCACCATAGTCACGTCCATGGTTTGACAGCATTCATTGTTCAACAATACGTAATCCACTCTTCACAAATACAGCTTCCTTCCATTTGCAACATGTTTCAAAACTCTATATTTTATTGTCCGCCTCTACAGCTTCCGCGGAAGAAGTTTGTACATTTGCTCATGATCTCACGGCCATCCTTCCGTTACTTGGCAGACAAACAATGGATCACGAAGGTCGTTGACATTGCCTTCTTCATTTCTCTCTCAGAGCTCGATTTTCAGCTTTTATGTGACTTTTTCTCATGTTAACCCTTGATTCGTCATGCAAACGATGTAAGCCCATGCAAGCTTCACTATGATGAATAAAACAGACACTATTAATTTCATGAAATATAATTCTCACTGTTTACCACCCACCATTTGCACTAACCCACGTTATCCGTTTAATAAAGCATTAGCGCACAGAAAAGCAGCATTTTTATTATTTTAAATTTCAAGCAGAACGTGAATGCAGCCTAGTTTTTCATGCATTAGTCCACACATTAGTGCACGCAAGCGCACAAGCATTTCCCCGTGTTTTTTGTGTTTTTGCATGTTAGTTTCACCCCACACGGTTAGTAAATGTTACCGAGGAATTAATCCGAGCAGGTTTTACTTTCTCAAACCCCTGCTCCATCAAGACCAAAGCTGGGGTTTGCCCCTCCCCACAAAATTAACACATTTTAAGAAAAAAAAGATTCCTTTCATCATTAGATTAGTTATGTTTGAGGGCATATCAACATATATTTTGTGACAGGACTAACACTTATAAGTACCCCCTCCTGGCACTACACACCTTTATTTCATTTATTCTAACAGGTATGATCATGTGATCTGATCATTATCTCTAACCTAAATTAATAGATGATAGCTTTTTTGGAGAGGTGTGTGAGAGTTAGAGTGCAAACTCCCTTTCCCAACATTCACATTTCAGATTAAAGTATCATTTAATTTGTTAGATCTTTGGTAGATATGTTAAGATGAAGCCATGACTCCACTAGTGCAATGGAAACAAGTACAGGAGCAAGTACTACCTGCCATAACCCATAGTTCAGCATTGATGAAGTATTATTTCTTACATTTATGGTAAAAGATGCAGTATCACCAGTTGGGTTATGGGTGGTGCATCTCCAGATATGTCATGGTCTTAAAGACACCATTGGGCCCACTCTGCAGTCACTTGGTCAAAACTCTATATTATCTGTGACAGTATAGTCTGTTCATAAAATATTTCTTGAATATGCATCCTTCAAGTTTAAATATTTTTATTTTATGTTGTAATTTGGGATAGTCATTCTCAAAATGTTTGCAAACTTTGGTTACAGCTTATAAATAGAATCCACAAACCTCTCCCCTAGGCAGACCCTCTTAAAAAGTACAGCAACCAGCCTACAAACACTGCTCTGCAGAGCAGATCTTTTCTAATGTATGGCTTGGGACTTTTCACTGTGGAGGGAAAATAAAGTTCCTTTGCACACAGGTGCTGGCATTTGTACGATTATGCCTCTGCAGAAAAAGGAATTCTCAAAGATTTACTAGGAGGGCTGCTGGAGACCTGTGACTATAACATCAATCTAAATGTGCACCACCAAGTTGTATTGGATCTGCAGAGTGAGGATTTACTGTTCTTTGCGAACTAGCTCCCCTGTGTTCAGTTTGTTTATTGATTTGTGGAGCACTGCCTTGTCTTATATCATTACTGGCTTTATCGTAGAAAGGACAGCGTCTCCATTAGTGTTGACTGGTATAGGTCAACTAAACTCCAAAGGGTCTTATGATTACTTGCAAAATCTCCTGACTTGGGGATGTTCTCGAAAGATCCCTGACCTCTAAACAGAAGATGGGGGTAGGTAGGCCTCTTTCAAAAGGCTGGTTTTCAGGTTTTTATTGAATGTTATTCCTTATTGTGCATCCTCCTTTGGATTTCTGGGAGAATCTGTTTTGGGTGATGAAGTTTGCTTTGCTTGATCTAAGACTCCATCAGGTGTGTAAGTTAAGGTAAGATTTTGTAGGTACTTCAGTTTGAATTTGATCCTCTCTGCTAGTAGGATCCAGTGGAGATCTTTTGGTGTGATATTGTTGGATTTGTTTTCAAATGAAAGTGATACTAGCTGCTTGATTCTGCTTCCTGTAAAGCTTTTAAAGATCTTCTTTATGTGCACCTACGTTGGTTACATTGCAGTAGTCAAGTCACTATAGGACTAGAGCCCTGGTTAGTTCAATCAGATGTCTTTGTTGTAGAAGAGGAGCAAACCATGAATTGGTGGTTAGTGCTTTTGACAACAGTTGCAATTTGGTGTTCAAAGGCAGAGGTCTTGTGAACCTCCGCTTTAGCAGCTACAGTGAGGGTGGGATTTTTTTAAGGGCCTCTTTTTTCCGCAACTTGGCAGATAAAAGCTCATAATTAACAGAAGAAGGATGGTCTTGTAGAAAAGGGAAAGAATGATGAACGAGTGGATGCATGAGCAGGTGAAAGTATGGATGGGTGAGTAGGTGAAAGGATGGGGATGAAAGGATGGATGGATGGATGAGTGGGTGAAAGGATGGATGGATGAGTGGGTCTCCCACTCATTCATGCATCCTTTCTCCCACTGGGGGGGGGATGGATGGATGGATGGGTGCATTAAAGAACGAGTGGGCGAAAGGATGGATGGGTGGGTGAAATGATAGGAGGGTAAAAGGATGGGTGGGTAAAAGTATGGAAGGATAGGTTGGTGAAAGGATGAGAGGGTTAAAGGATGGTGGATGAGTGGGTAAAAAGATGGGTGGATGAGTGGGTGAGAGGATGGGTGGGTGAAAAGATGAGTGGCTGAGACGATTGGTAGATTGGTGGATGAAACAATGTCAGAATGACTGGAAATTTGAGAGGATGGCCGAGTAAATGGAAAATTGAGAGAATAGATGGATGGGCGGGTGAAAGATGGTAGAGTGAATGGAAAACTCAGAGGATGGATGGATGACAAATTAAATGGAAATCTGAGAGGATGGATGATGGATAGATAAATAGATTGGATAGATGGGTATGGGTGAAAGGATGGCAAAGTAAATGGATATCTGAGAGGATGGATGGATGAATGTATGGACAAAAGGATCAATTGATCGATGAAAAGCTCTATTGATGGATGGTTAAGTCAACTGATGGATGTATGGGTAAATGGATGTACGGATGTGTGAATGGATGGATGGAAAAAATGGCCAATCAATGAAAGGAATGGTGAAAGATTGATTGATAGATGAAAGATTGAATGAATGATGACATGTTATAAAGGTGAAATGGTGGATATCAACGGGTAGATGAAAGGATGAATGAATAGATGCTTGGATGGAAGTGAAAAGGGAGCTCTTCTAGAGAGGTTGAGGCTCACTTGCTTTGTGACATCTGAGCTTTGGTTCCAAATGGGGGGAATTTTAGGTTTCTGGCTACTCGCACTAGCCGAAACCCCGCGCATCCACAGAGCCAGAGCAGGCGGAAGATCCTTCTCCCACATCGCAGCCAAGACATGGAATGAGCTACCAGCAGACCTCAGACGCGCCCCCTCCCTGAACACCTTCAGAAAGACCCTCCAGACCTGGCTCTTCGGCTAAGCAAAACCAGCTCCCCCCCCCAAGCACCTTGAGACCCCCACGGGTGAGTAGCGCGCTTACAATTCCCCTGATTTATTGATTGATTACTCCCTTGTTTGGTTTGAATGTTACCCTAGTTTGAGGTGGACTTGTAGGTCATCGTAGATTTGGAATTGAGGTTGGTAGAGGGAGATAATATTGTTCTAGGGGCATCATGTAGATGCTAAACTGTATTGGGGAAAGGGTGAGCCTTGGGGAACCCCATAACTAATGAGTTACGTGATCGAGGAGAATGAACCCATCTTGATTTTTTCTCGCAGTAGTTTGAAAGGAATGAGTTACACCACTGAAATGCTGTTCCATTTCTCCCGACTCAGTTTTCTAGTTGGATGAGAGGGATATTTTGGCCTGTTGTGTTATATGCCCCTCATAGGTCAAGTAGGATAAGAATTTCAGAATCTCCTGCATCGAGGGAGGACAAAAAATCTTCCCTGATGTCTGAGATAACAGATTCGATACTCCTCCCAAATCTGAAAGCAGGCCTTCACAGAGTTGGTCAGTCTTAGTTAAAACTAGTCTTCCCCACTGTATTCCTCTCCCCACCCCCCAGTTTGTGAGAGGGAATGTTGGCCAGCCTCTATGGTACTAGAGGTACACAATCCGTTGACTGGACATATTTGTGTTGTGCGACAGTGCTCAAGTTCCCTGCGTGACTCTGGATGTGATAGTAATTCTTTATGCAGGTGACCATGTACTAGATGATGTTACCCCGCTCCATACTGGTCCTCAGTTGTGCCATCATCCTCTAGAGTGCTCACCTAACTCTGTATTTTCCATTGTAAAGAAAATTGAATGACAAGGTATGCTATGATGACCAGTGTTATCAAATTCATCTGTGGTCTGACACACATGGGCAGACACACATACACATGCTTAATCCACACCTTTCCTCCGACCCACAAACGAGATTCTCAAGGGGTATAAATCGGTTCACTTGGACAAAAATTAATGTGCCCTGCTTGAATGAGGATGATTTAATCTCTATACGCTTTTAGTCAAAAATCAATGCTGTCTATTGTTCTACAATCAGTTTTATTACAGAAGCATTATATAGGACAAACCTTAAGAAGACCGGTTGCTCAGAAAATACTTCTCACTTGACAATATCCTCTGCACATAAGACCGTTCTCACTGTTAAATAACAGTGCTCCTTCAAGCCATTAGCTTTTAGTATTGATCAACTAAAGCTCCCTTCATGAACATGATCATCCAATTTTGCCACCAGCAGGGAAAGTTTCCAATAAGCACTCAGCCTTGCAAGTCCCCCTCACTTGGCTCTGAGTTCTCCTTGTTCTCCTTGTTCTGTTTGTTTTCCATTTAACAAAGCAGTGGGGTGCTCTGGTTCCCAGAAAGATAATGTCTTGCCTTTATGGCTTAGCTTCAGGTTTGCAGAGAAGGACATTTCTGCCTGTTTCAGTAATTCTGGGAGCATATGTAATAGGTACAAATTATTTTTATCTGCCTTCTATAACTTGCGTCACAACTGGAAAAATATAGATCCTTTCCAGAAACTTCTCAATCGACATTGTCAAGTTTCGTCAAGACATTTTCTTTTCTTTTGCATCCCTCTGAAGGTCCTAGCTTAAATACAATAAAACTGTATTATTGGGAGCTGTATATCTCACTTTGCCAGGTAAGCTAGTTTGAAAACCTAGGTTTCACCAAGATAAGATCTGCTCTTTCTGCCACTACGGGCAACTTTATAATTTAGGGCCTGATTGGCTTTGGAAATCCAGCCGCCTAGTTGGTGGTCTGCCTGCCGTATTATGATGTTGGCGGTTTGCAGAACAAATGACTGCCGGATCACCACCGCCTCCGCCAGCCATTCGCCAAACGCCTTGACGGCAGTAGGGGGAAAGCAGCTACCAGAGGGCGGAACACACAAGTTCACTGCTGTCGGAATTACGAGTTGGCTTTCCGGCTAGCTGACCGTGACAGGAAGACCACCAGCTTCGAGTCGGTGGAATCTAAGGAATTGTGGTGCATACTCACCCATTTCCTTTTCTTTCCTTCAGTCTCCCACTTGGATCCCATCCTCCAGGGCCCCCTTCACAGCAGCATCTTGACCCCGAAGAAAGCAACCCTGTTGGCGCCGAAATACAGGTAAGTCAGTTTTGCACTATTTTCCCATTGACTGGACTGGGCACATATGGTGCGGACTCCAGCAACGGGAAAGTACTGGTAGTAGCTTTGTTTCAATGTGTCATGCATATGTGTACATTTAACACTTGTGCAGTCAACATATACACACCTGCATCGACACATATGAAAAAATATTCCCCACCGTCAGAAACATAGTAATACAGCGGGCCAGAGATGGTCGCAGCGACAGTCTTCTTTGGACCACTGCCGCTGCGGTATGGCGGTAAGATTTCTGAACTCGTAATCAGGCCTTTAATCTTCACACAGGACACCTCATTTGGTTTTCCAGCTTTTCAGCTGCCTGTCTCATCATTTCACTTATCTCTCATTACATCATAATTTTGGCTAAGTATATCTTTTAGAACATTTTCCAGCAATTGAGACATGACCTGTTGCTGTATTCATGTTCCTTCAGCTTGCTGTCTAGAAGAGTTCATTTCACTGTCTTTACATCCATTGCCCAACTAGTCTTGATTTTTTTAAACAATTTTTATTAATGAACTTTTTGACTGGAAATAGACTCAGTCTGATCTCTTTCCAGCAACTTCCTCCCCTTGTGCCCCCTGGGTGTGAACAGTTAGAAAAGCAACCATCCTTAGCAAGGTGCAGTGAACCAGATGACCTCTCCCAAAATATCTAAACCTTTGAGCATGTGTTATACTGTCTTAACCCCTCTCTTAGCTAGATGAAGAATAATATGAAGGGTTGTGAGATGTACTCCCCTCAACATCCCGGAGATAGGGATGGAATGGTAGTGAATCTCCTGTGGGACAGGGGGGTCAGAGTTCATAGGGAGCTTGGTCCTCTGGTTTGGGATAGCATCTCATATTTAATGTGTCATTGCTTGGCTCTTTGATTTCACTTTCTTCCCCCTTTCTGGCCCCCCATATTTGACTCTGAGTTTTCCCAAACTTCACAAGTTTGAGCACATAGTCAGTTTGAGAGCATTTCTTAAATGCACTGGAGTGAATTGTTTAGAACAGAGGGTTCCTGCAACCCGATGGGGAGGGAACCCAGCTTTCTGGGAAGGCAATGAGTAAAACACTGGTAGTTCCAGAAATGACGGGGCTGAAGATTCAATTCTGCTTGTATTTTTGTGAAGAAATTAATGTTGCCTTCCTTCAGTAAGTGATCTTGTTCAAGTAGTCTTTATTGGTTTTATTACAATAAAAAACAACATAAAGACAGTGATAAAACTAAATTAATCAAAAGAATGCCTTCATCCTTAAGAAGCAGATCACATTGAGCGATTACATTTTTAGGCAAATGTAGATAAGGGGTACAGAAAAAAGAAAAGGTTTAAAGGCTGTGCATAGGTCAACACCTAGATCCTGATCTGGAGTCCTTTTGGTATATTTATATATCCTATTCATATTCATAAACATATTCATATCCTCATCATAATGACATTAAGGTGCACACGGTGTATTCGTATCCATTAAGGCGTACCAGATATAATCTTACCATGGTTGAGTGCACAGTGAAGAGAACTGTCAACACACGAGTATGTTAGGTATCGCTGGTGGTAATCGAGTGAGTACCAGGGTTGTATAATTCTCACGAGGGCCAATGAGCGAAGGCGTAGTTAGAAGGCGTCTTGAGATAATGGGAATGTAGAATGAAATGTTCTGCATATAGGGAGTATCTCTGAGTTTAAGGGGGTTCGAAGTTAGAGGGGTGTCAAGTGAGTCCCACATAGGTCTGTGTGGTGGGCGCCATGAGGAGAGTTGCAATGAAGTGTTATCTGCACCTCTGAGAAAGGTGAACCGTTCTCGCCATATCTAGAATGAGACTCTGTTGAAGTTTTTCCAATTATTAAGAATCAGTTTGCATGCAAGGGTCAGCATTAGATCTAGTGAGCATCGGTCATTTTCAGTTTTCAGCTGGGTATCTAAGTAACACAGCAGTGCGTATGAGAATTCCGGGTTGGGGTTAATTTTCAAAGTGTGTTTTATGCATTTTAAGATATTGTCCCAGTAAGTCTGCAAGATGGGGCAATAAAAGAGCATGTGGGCCATATCACCGTTGTGTAAGCCCCAGTTCCAGCATTTAGGGTCATGTATAAGGTTAAGTTTGTGGAGTTTAACTGGGGTCCAAAAAAGGCAAAAGGTTATGTTGTACTAATAAATGAGTAGGTACAAGATTGGGGGGATTAGTGAAGTCACAAATTCAAAACCAATCCTCCAGTTAGAACTGAAGTGGGTGGAGAGTAATAATATTCCACCAATGTAGTCTTTCAGAAAGATCATAACAGTCAAATACATTTAACCTCTTCGATGCTCATGACGAGCTCAGCTCGTCATGCTGCGCGGTGGGCGTGTGCGCATGACGAGCTGAGCTCGTCACGACCACGCCCGCGATCGGAATGTCCAGCACCTGAGCGGAATTCCGATCGCATCGAAGAGGTTAAGCCATCACGATACATTGTGCCTCTTCTCTTACCACAGTTCCTACCTGCATGCAACAGTAAGTAGTGTGCTTCAACAGTGATAAATGTTGTGTTTCAAGATGGTATATCTTAACAGAAACATGAAATAGATTTCTTGTTTAAAATACAATGCTGCTTAAACCGAGTAAACTGTATGAACTCAAACTGTAAAAGAATTGGTAATGACTAGTAAAACTATCATAAGCTGTTTGGCTACTCTTGGTAATCCTGGGGTCTTAATTTGTAATTTTTCACTTTAGAGGCCTATATATTGATTTTGCCTTTGTCAATAGCTCATAAGTGCATTCAAGGGGTGCGTACATCGTCTACTTTACAGAGGCCTGCCCTTATTATTGCTGTAGAGTTTTGTTTGGAGTTTGCAAATAAGAATTGTTTCAAACGTTTCTCTGATAAGTGACAACTATGCACATATTTGTGTATGTGATACGAATAATGTATGAAGTTCATCATAACTTAATGAGGGTGGAACTTCTCTGTAAGAATCTACAGTTCATTTCCTTCATACAGGACTGCAAGAATCATGGAAATATTGTAAACACCCCAATACTGAAATACCCCAACAGGTGCAAGGCAAAACAACTATTTCTCATAAGAATTGCTACCTTTTTCAATGACACACCTGAGGTCTCTGTCTCCACGCTGTGGGAGACACTGAAAGTCGTGATTAGAGGCCACTTTATTGGCCAGGCCATGGGCTACAACAGGGAGAGGGAAACCAACCGCCGCCAGTTGGAGACACAGGTCAAGGATCTAGAGGCCGCCCGGTCAGGCTCGGTGGTTGTCCGCCGTCAATTGACGGCTGCACGGAAACTATTGCAGATGGTGGATATGGGGAGAAATACTATGCAGGTGGTAACAAGGCGGGCACATGCTGGCGCACTGCCTCCGAGCACAGGCGGTGGATCGAAGGATCCCCGAAGTACAAGGGGTGGACGGCTCTATGTGCTATAAGGACAAAGACATACCTGATGCTTTCGGGGCTTTTTATAAGACCCTCTATACTGTGGAGCCCCTGCTGGAATCTGGTGTGAGGGTATACCTCTCCCAGACGCTCTCCTCCAATGCCAATGCGACTACGTTCACGGCCCTGGACGTAGATATCACACTGCAGGAGGTCCTGGCCACCATCCAAAAACTACAGCCCAACAAGGCGTCAGGCCTGGATGGCTATAGTGCGGAATTTTACAAGGCCTTTACCACACAGCTGGCTGCTGTTTTGGCACGTCTGTTCAATTCGTTTAGTGGGACGGGTACGCTACCAGACTCAATGCGCCTAGCCACCATTACGGTGATTCCCAAGGCCGGCAAAGACCCCAAGTGCTGCGCCTCCTACCGCCCGATTTCACTTTTAAATGTGGACGCGAAGATCTTTACGAGCGTTCTGGCCCATAGGCTAGCTCCTTACATTCAGGGATTAGTTGATCCTGACCAGGCCGGATTTATCCCGGAGCGAGGATGTATCGACAACTCGAAACGACTGTGCCACCTCTTGGACAAGATACAACGCTCGCAAATACCGGCCCTCCTGCTATCATTCAATGCTGAAAAAGCCTTAGATCGTGTGCATTGGCCCTATTTGCATTGAGTTCTAGAGTATATGGGCTTCGGCCCACGGTTCCGCAGTTGGGTCCGTTCATGTTGTAACGCTCCCCAAGCTAGAAAATGCGTGAACGGCGGGATGTCGCCTCCTTTTTCTATAGAGCTGGGAACTAGGCAGGGTTACCCCCTGTCCCCCCTGCTCTTCGTGCTCTACATGGAGCCCTTCGCTGAGCGAATTAGGACCAACACTCACATAGCGGACATTCCGATGGGTGGGAGGGAACATAAGATTATGCTGTATGCGGATGATGTCCTTCTGACCCTCACCGACCCAGATAACTCTTTGGCAGCCATCATGACGGAACTGGCCGCGTTTGGTGAGGCTTCTGGGTTCAAGACCAATCCACAGAAGTCCTCGATCCTTGGCCGGACGATCTTTGATCCAGAGAGAGCCCGGCTTCGTACCCAATTCCCCTTCCAGTGGGCAGAGGGTGGGTTCCAATATCGGGGGATACAGGTTCTCTACTCTCATGGCCACCGCTGCCCACAACTATGGGAGCCTGCTAGCGACTACGCGGGCCGACCTCACCAAATGGAAATCTCACTGCCTCTCCTGGCTCGGGCGAATAGAGGCTGTTAAAATGACGTTATTGCCTAAACTCCTCTATGTCATGCAAGCTCTGCCCCTTCAACCCGCCCCCTCCGCCCCACGGATACTGGACAAATTACAATCACTTACCTGGGATTTCATATGGGAAAGTAAACAAGCGCGGATGGCTAGAGCCTGTGCTTTCCTTCCAATGTCGGCAGGTGGGCTGGGAATTCAGAATTTGCACTGCTACTACCAGGCGGTGCAACTACGCTACATGGTGGACTGGTCTCGCGCCCTTATGGAAAAACACTGGTGTTTCATAGACCAGGCTATTGCGGCCATCAATATCTGGAAGGTATCCTGGCTACCAAAACCCCACAGGCCAGCCTGTGTTCATGTCTCCCCAGTAGTAAGGTCCACTATCGGGGTTTGGGACAAGGTGCAATTGCGGCATGGTCTTTCTACGCCAATTTCCCCATGACACCACTGATAGGTAACCCAGACTTCCCACCAGCCACTACGGGCTCAGCGTTTGGGGCCTGGCAGGAAGCTAATTGCAAACGAGTGGGGGACTTGTTTGATGCCGAGGGGCTTGTGGGCGTCCCTACATTGCAGACACACTATGGCCTCCCTGACACGGCACGATGGCAGTACCTGACAGTAGCACATTGGGTGGCTCAACCCTGGATTCGACCACATGCTAGTAGGGTACTTACACCTTTTGAGAAGTGGCTTCTCACTCGCTCACAGACAAGAAACTCCTATCCAACCTCTATGCCTTTTTGATTACACCTTAGAATCCCCAAAAATCACCTGCACGAGCTAGATGGGAGGGAGAATGTGGGCGCCTTTCACAGATGGAGAGTGGAATGACATTTTACACCGCACACGAACGTCCGCTCTTAACACCACTAGTAAATAAATGCTCCTGAAGATTGCCAACTATTGGTACCTCACCCCAGCCAGGATTGCCACCTGTGTTCCTACGGGTGGCGGACATTGCTGGCATCACTGTGGACACCAGGGTACTCTTACTCATCTCTTATGGCAATGCCCTAAACTGGAATCTTTCTGGGCGGGGGCCTTGGATGCAGTAAACATCATGTTTGTGACAGATATTCTAAGATTCCCAAGTTATGTTCTCCTGGGTCTCCTTAACCCTCTCACCTACCTGCTGTGGTCCAATAGAGGCAGAGCGATCACCCTAGCACTGGAAGCGGCTAAACCGATTAGCCTTGATAAATGGGGTACAGACCCCATACCTACACATTTGGACTGGTTACACAAATTATGGGATATACTAGGGATGGAAAAGCTGACAGCAGTGGCTACGCATCACCTCCTCCGCTTTGATAAGATGTTGCAACCCTGCCTTCAATACCTGCCTGATGAGTTCCATGAGCTGTCATGCCCCCGGTACTTACGAATACTGGGGCTTATTTACAAGGCCCTTGCGCCACTTTTGCGTCATTTTTAACATGGGAAAAGTGACGCAAAAGTGGCGCAAGGGTCTTGTAAATCTGCCCCACTGTGCTTAACTTCAGCAGCTGTACCTGAAGAGCGCTAGAACATCTGAGCTCACACATGAAGCCCTCGACATCTGGTGCTAGCCCGAACACCACTTTCTCCCTGTCCTAAACCACTCTATCGCCTCTTTCTTCACTCTATCCATTCTTTTCTACCTTTCCGCGATGCATGCCTACACTGACTACTATTAAGATCACCACCTGCCACTGGATGTAGGTGGGTTGTTGTGTATCGCCTCTTCTATATAAAATCAATAAAATAGATCTAAATTCTATTCTACCTTTTGCCTAAATTGTCTAGCCTACAACCAACTTCAGAATCCTCTCCAGTCACTCAAAGTATCATACGACTTAGCACAGAGGAGCTCGAGTGGGGGGCAGAATTCAGATTTTCCGGTCTGTGCATGGCAGAAAAAAAATCAATGAGTGAATGTGCTATTTTCAGAATCTACTTTTGTGTCAACAGACAGGAGTAAGGTGACAAATAGTGCCGAAAATCACACATCGAGACATGGACCACTGCAGAAATCCTGGTGTTGCTCTGCCTCAACCACCCCGTACAGACCACCCTGAGCCTGCATGATCTGATTGTCTACCGAGCAGCAAATAAGAAAAGTGTAACGTCATGCACATATGACAGCAGTAGAAGGTCGGAAATCTGGAGGTGTCTCACCTACACATAAACTTCTACCCACAAACTCCCATGGTTTTACTAAGCAACCACTGGATTTTATCTGCAACAGAACTTCTCCTATTTCTGGATCAGAGGCAGTGCGATTGCTAGCAGACCAAAGCGCTCTGCAACAACCATGCTTTGCATCTGCCCAAACCTTTCCATCTTCATCCTCAGTTCGGCTTTTTGGCACATTTGTTGTATCTATAAGTGAGTCGCACTTTTGCATGCCATTTGGCAAATAATTGAATTACTCTTCAAAAGCACAGCTTCCTGATAACTTGTTAGTTCCTACAGCTGAGGACTTTGGTAACATTTTAATATCTCCCTTTCTTTCCAGATTGCTGTCCCTCATAATGATGAGTGGAGCCGCTTTGCCCGGACATTGGCTGAGATTCGTGCCAATAGAGCAGACGGTGAAGAAGATGGAGCTGTACAGCTTCCAGCCTAGTAGATGGAGGTCCATCCTTTTAACTACTGGGTTGCATCTGATTGCCTTAACTCTTCTACTGTATCACTAGCTGTTCCTGGTGTCTCTATTGCCCTGTGCTACTCTCCCATGCTTTTGTAGGATTACCGTATGACTCCATGTCACAAGAACTCACATTTTCCAGTCCTGGAACTTCTTTTTGGAAATCATTGTTAAGTGTGAACAATCCAAATTAACTAGACACACTACAAGTCCCTGAGTGAACCAATGTTGTGAAGGAAAGCCTAGGACTCAAAGCAAGGTGTTCTTGTGACATAGACCCATAAGGTAAACCTGGTAGGTAAGGCTGGATCGAATTTACAAAGAAGAAGGATAACAATCTCCTTAGTCTCCAGGAAGCCCATATTTCATCTCGCGCCTGGGTGCACCATGGTCCCACGGTATTACTTCCACATGAAGACAGGTATGATCATCTGCAGATGCGGTGTGCTTCACTGCAAGGCACTTGATTAAGCACGTTAGATGTGGTGTTTTACACGGTGCCTTGCGGTATGAATGGTTGTACTAAATGAGCATTTCTGTTCTTTATTTATTGCAGCCTGCTGTATGGAACATATTTATTTGGGAGCATAAAAATAAACGATCCTAAAGCATGTGCATAATGAGAGCATTGCATCGTCTTTCTGTCGCTGTAGACGCTACATTACGTCCAAGAAACAATCGCAGTAGCTCAGAGGAAAGAGCAGTGCAGCAGATTGAAGACTATTCCCTTAAAGTCTGCCATGTCTTTTCTCTTGATCAATATTTCAAATAGATTTGATACTTGTCATGCTGCTTAATAGGAACAGTACCTTGGATTTCCTTGGCCACTATAATAAAAAGTACAAGCACTGGCAAAGCCATTATGTCATGCCTGTGGAATCTATTGGCTTTGTAAATGCCTTTTAGTGATGATGTACAGCATCAGCAAGATATTGTACAGCATGGCCAAATGTTTAAAATAAATAAATAAAAATTTAATAACGCGATGAAGCGGCGAGCCACGCCATTTTGCAGGCATGCGTCACCACACGAGTGCCTATGAAATGACACAGGTTTCATTTTTTTTTTGTTTACCAATCTGAGATGGATCTGTAAATAAAAAAAAATCATTGAAGTAGCAGGTAGCAATTTGCTAGCTGGCCCTTTGAAAAAAATAATAAAAAAGGACCAAGCGGGTAGGGTTTGGGTGAGAGCAACATGTATTGAACAGGGATGGCAAGCAAGGTGGAGTGGGTAGGATAAAAGCAGCACCACAAAGGTTGAAGGGAGAAGCACACACGAGAAAGCAACATGCAGAAAGGGGGAGTTTGGCAAGAAAAACAAGCACACAAGATAACTAGTAGCACATGAGGGAGACAGCAGCGCTGGAGGGGGTCAGAAGCACAAAAAGGAGGGAGCTCTCATGTATTGCTAAGCCCCCCAAAAAACCAAGCATTGGCAAAACTAATAGGTCTTGCTTATGCGAGAACTATTGGCTGCAGCAAGGTGTTTTAGCCATGGTATACACCATTGTGGTTGCTGCTCAGCATGGTTCAAAGGGGGTGGGGGTAGAGTGGGGTAGAATGGAGTGGGGGTTGAGTGGGGTAGAATGGAGTGGGGAGGATTGGGGTAAGTTGGGAAGGGTGGAGTGAGGTAGATTAGAGTGGGGTAGTTTGAAGTGGGGTGGACTGGAGTGGAGTAGATTGTGGTAGCGTAGATTGGTGTAGAGTGGAGTGGGATATATATTGGGGGAGAATGGAGCTGGATATATTGGGGTAGAATGGAGTGGGGTAGATTGGGGAAGAGTGGAGTTGGGTAGAATTGGAGAGGAGTGGGGTAGATTGGGTGGATTATAGTAGATAGAATGGAATAGAGTGGGAGTAGTTTGGAGTAGAGTAGTTTGAGGTGGAGTAGATTGGAATGTGTGTGGAGTATGTATGGTGTGGTAGTGCACTGCCATTAAGGGCAACACATTTTCAATTGAAATTACCAATACATTTGCATCAAAATATGGGTTTACTTCACACAAACGATTGTGTGCAAATGTCATCACCTAGTGCATTGATGTGTTTTGATCATATTCAAATATTTGTTTCCTTCACACTTCTTAATTACAAAAAAAGTGTGCTTCATTTGTACTAATTCTGATATATTCTGAAACATCAGCACAGTTCACTTTTTTTGTTGTGTGCTAGAAAAAAAAAATCCTACACACACTCCACTTATATGGGTACTCAGCAGGATTGTCACATAAATGCTCTCACTTTGAAGTCTGTGATTGCAAAGTAAATACCAAGCTCCCTCAGCTTGACATTTGAGCTCTGTCTTTGAATGCACAGCAAATGTGGCAAGAGAAGAACCAGATTTAAAGACCCGTTTACTAAAAGCTATTTTGTGGAAGAGTACAGTAAACAAGTTTAAACAAGTATGGGGCAGCAGAGAGGTCACCGGTAGCACTGATATATAATTCATGACTCGGCACATCTCTGGCCTACCTGCCATCACACCAGGGAACACCCTTCACATGCTGAACCACCGCCGCACTTGACCACTGCGTGGTGGCATGACCCATCTACGTGCCAGGACACTAGGAGGGCTCACTGTGCGCCAGTTGACAACGGGGCCCCTGAAATATAGCCAGTTCCGCTCAAAAGGATCGTATGCCGGCACTGGAGCCACGCGCCTGCGGCCCCTACAACCATCCAATGCGAGGCCGGGGTGGCCCCATCCTCGCCTATTGTGGCCCATGACCGGACTCACTTTGGGGCCCCTGTGTACGCAGACTTCAACTCACTCTGGGGGTATAGCTCTCCATGCCCGACCCGCGTTAAGCCCCGCATTATCGCCTCATCACAAATCCCTCAGTGGAACACACCGGTTGGCAGGAAACCCGACAGGCCGCATGCGCCCCGAGGCAGCAAAGGCAGGCGGCGGTGAGTACTGCTTTCAGGTGGCCGGCGACCACGGGCTGCGGCCGTACAGTGGGGCAGGATGGGAGGCCGGGGCCAGTGTGTGACCCAACAAAACAAACTGGAGAAGTATGCTTTCTCCAAAGCGGACAAAGATGCTCCCGACCGCACTGAGGCTGAAGCGGCATCAACTAAAGAGACCTCACCAGGGAAAGAGATCACGCTACAAGACATTATGACCACCCTTAATAATGTACACACCTCTCTGGAGGCCCGCATAGATACTGTGACCACTGAGCTCTCCCTTATCCGTGCTGACTTCAGGAACCTTAGCTCCCGGGTGACGGAGGTAGAATCAACAACAACCACCCTGGGTACGGACACAGCCTCCCTGAAGAAGCAAGTGAAACAGCTGGAAATCGACAACAGAACCATGGCAGCAAAGATTGACGACTACGAAGGTCGCTCCCGCTGCAATAACGTGCGCATCGTGGGAGTACCGGAGGGAACAGGGGGCCCTGCCACGGACCTCTTTGTGGAGGATTTGATCAAGAACCACTTGCAGCCCAGAGGACTCTCCAATTACTTTTCGGTCGAGCGGGCCCACTGGGTCCCTGGAGGCAGACCCCGGCCGGGGGCGCCCCCGTGACCTATATTAGCACGCATTTTCAATTTCCGCGACCTCATCCTCCAGACGACAAGAGCGGCCCCCCAGATCCGCTATCAACAAAGCGTGATATCTTTCTTCCCAGACTACACTGCGGCTGTGGCTAAACAGCGGCGGAATTTCATAGCGGTGAAGCAGGAACTCAGGAACCGTGAACTCAAATACTCTATGCTGTTTCCCGCAAAACTCAGAGTGGAGGCGGATGGGAAGACATGGTTATTTAACACACCGGAGGAGGCACATGACTGGCTGGAGGGGTGGCGACAGGTCCAACACCGTGGTAAGCCCGGATGTAACGCCGCTCGTGACACATCAAGATCGCATTCCTAGGAACTGATGGCTAGCGCGCCAGAGTTAGGGACTCAGCCCAAAGAGAACTAAAAGGGACAAACCGGACACTCTCCGGATGGCAGCGACAACTGAAGACGTACGACGTCGTGGCCTCGACACATGCAAGGAGGGGGCTGCTAGCCCCTCCATTGACCTGATGAGACAGGAACCTATTCAGAGTCGACCGTTCAGCGGTCCCCCAAGAGTGACTCTATACAGATAAGGGGTTTCCAACATCTCACTATATTCATTTAAATAAAGCTGGGAGGGTATCTCTGTCCTCGGGAAGGCCCCCAAGGGACTAACATGGGAGCTCTCTCCCCCTACAAAGGTACCGGGTAATGGGGAATAGGCACTCTGCAAAGTTGGGGTGGCGGGAAGTTTTAAAACCGTCTTGCAAGGAGGGGGGGGGGATGTAAGGGTTTTTTGGGGCAGTTCTGATTCATTGAGTTTGTTTGTTTGCATATGTTACATGGCACACCATAGGTCACCTCATGCTATTCGCGCGCTACCACCACGCAATTTAGATCGTATAGAGGAGGTTACACACACTCCCTATGCCTATGTCCCATGATCCCTCGACAACTATGACACCCCACACACAGCACCTACCAATTATATCCTGGAATGTAAATGGTCTTCAAGATAAGCTTAAAAGAGGACTAGTTCTACAATACTTAAAGCGTAAGGCACCAGCAGTGACTCTCTTACAGGAGACACACTTTACAGGGACAGTCTGCAAAGCCCTAGATAGGTGAGGTTTTAAACTTGCGGTACACTCGGAGTTTACGTCTGGTTCGTGGGGAGTGGGAATCCTCCTTAAGAAACAGTACCCGATTGTCATTAAACACACACAGACAGACGACCAGGGCCGTTTCGCGGCGTTATCATGTCAGTGGGAGGGTCGTATGGTTAACATAGTGTCCGTTTACATCCCGCCCGCGCTCCACTCCTCAGCATTTCAGGCGCTCAGCAAATTCCTACTTCGGCTCCCACAGGGCCACTTAATAATAGGAGGCGACTTCAACGCCACTCTAGATGACGCTCTAGATCGCACACCCCCTCGACAACAACACCATACACACTCTGCTCTGACGGACTTCCTAGACACCATCGGCATGGTAGACATTTGGCGCTCCCGCTTCCCGCGGACGCGACAATATACATATCACTCGGGCGCGCACAACAGCCTCTCCAGAATAGGCTACATACTGGCGCCAGCAGCCGAACTTGGAAACTTCTTAACTGTAGCACATTTACCGAGGGGCATTTCCGATCACTCTCCAGTCAGCGCTCAATACACTTGGTATTCCACAGCACAGGGTCGCATATTCCCCATATACCCCGGGTACCTTGGGGCCCCTGAGATCGGGAAGGGACTGACTGACACTACCAAACACTATTTTAGTGAAAACACACCTTCCGTCTCTTCTCCGCTTGTCCTCTGGGAGGCGTACAAGACAGTGCTTCGTGGGCAGGCGGTCTCACTCATAGCCCATCATAAAAGAGAGAAAGTTAGAAATGTGGAGACACTTGAACAAGAAGTGGATGACCTGGAGAAAGCCCACAGTCTGGACCCCTCTGACACGAACACTCATTTATTACAACTCAAGAAACAGGAGTACAAAGATTATTTGTGGGAGGCAGCGAAAACGCGAATCTCCCATACCCAACACACCATATATGAAAGCGGTGACAAAGCTGGCAAGCTATTGGCCTGGCTCGACAAGAGGGAAAAGGCAGATAGATGGATCGCAGAACGCCAACTTCCCACGGGTGACACCACTCAGAATCCCCAATGCATAGTAGACTTACTAGCACGTCACTACGAACAGGTCTACACTTCCACAATCACAAAAACGGACGCAGAAGAGTTCCTCTGTGATATCAGACTCCCCAGACTAGCGGAGACAGAGTCTCAGTTTCTAGAGGCAGAGCTCTCCACAGAAGAAATTGCGACGGCAATCGGTAAACTTCAGTCAGGGAAGGCGATGGGGCCGAATGGTATCCCCATAGAGTGGTACAAGCGTAACGCAACAACACTCACACCATATCTGGTAGCTATGTATGAGGCCAGCTTGGACAGGGGGGAACTACCTTGAGACCAAAGAACGGCAACAATAGTGGCCATTCACAAACCCTGTAAACTCGCGCAGGAGTGTTCCTCCTACAGGCCCATATCTCTGATCAATGCTGAGGCCAAAATATTGGCCAAGCCCCTAGCCAACAGACTCACGCCACACCTAGCAATGCTGATACATCCGGATCAATCCGGGTTTATGCCAGGGAGGAATACAGCCTTAAATCTTAGACGCCACCACAACGTGCTGGGCCGGAAACATACCATCCAGCAAGAAGCCGTTGTGCTATCATTAGACGCGCGCATGGCCTTCGACATAGTCGAATGGCCCTTTCTCTTCGCTGTTCTTGAAAAATTGGGATTCGGACCGAAATTCTGTTCCTGGGTTAGATTGCTCTACACTGCTCCCCTGGCCCATGTGGTGACCAATGGGCATAGATCAGGAGAGTTTTCATTGTATCGAGGCACGAGACCGGGCTGCCCGCTGTCGCCACTCCTTTTCGCCCTGGTGCTGGAGCCTCTGCCGGCCTGGATACGACAGGACCCGGTCATCCGGGGACTCCGATGAACTGAGGAATGTGAGGATCGCATATCTCTATACGCGGACGACATCCTTTTATATATGGCCTCTCCCAGACGCTCCCTGTCCCGCCTCTTAGATATCTGTAGCTCATATGGATGTTATTCAGGGTACACGATCAACTGGATGAAGTCGGTGCTCTATGTCTTGAGGGGCCCCCCACCGCTCCTCCCGCCTGGCTGTGATGTAACAA
This sequence comes from Calotriton arnoldi, assembly GCA_963921515.1. Taxonomy (NCBI): domain Eukaryota; kingdom Metazoa; phylum Chordata; class Amphibia; order Caudata; family Salamandridae; genus Calotriton; species Calotriton arnoldi. The sequence goes on along the minus strand of CAWUFW010003435.1, from coordinate 867,198 downwards.
TTGTGGAAGACACTTTCAAATACCTAGGGATTCACATCACCCCTAACCCGGAAGTATTTGACATTAAATCTCCAAGCCCCTCTGAAACGGTTGCAAAGGGATACCAAGCACTGGCAGTCGCTACCCTTGTCGCTCCTGGGAAAAGCGGCGCTTTTCAAAATGATGGCGCTCCTCAGGTTTCTCTACGCCCTCCAAAACGCACCCTTCTTAGTCCCTCAATCTTACTTCCGTGCCATTGAGGCAGAAGTCACTAAACTCCTATGGGACAACAAACCGGCTCGCAAAGCTATGGTGAAACTATACCGCACCTGGTATGATGGAGGCATTGCACTCCCGAACATACAGACATATTACTGGGCCGCCCAACTGATAGTGATTAACCACTGGATTCACGTCCCCCACACAGACCCAGCTTATATCCTTGACAGGTTGCAGTTGGGTGAGACGGGGCCTTATAGGGCGCTCTACAACAAGACCCAGACCCTAATGGGCCCCACAAAACACACACTCCAGGTATGGAATATAGTCCAAAAAAAGTTAGGGTGGCATAACATACTCACGAAAGCAACACCCCTCTGGGTCACAGATAGGCTGGGCAGATTGGAAAAAAGCAAAGGCTTTACTCACTGGGACCATATTGGAATATCTAAAGTGGGCGACCTCTGGGTACGGGGAAAAATGATCCCATTTACACAGCTCCAGACGCAGTACGAGATGGCATCAACGGAGCACTTCCGTTACCGACAGATCAAACACGCCCTTGAAGCGGCAATTCCCCCCCGACACCACCATGCCTGAGGCCTCCCTGCTAGAAGATAGGCTCCTGACAGATCACATGGACAAAAAAGCAATATCTATGACCTATCGGAAAATTATCAATAAGATGCCAGATCCGGTGCAGAAGCTCAAAGACAAATGGCAGGCAGACCTAGGAGAGTTAGATGACACGGATTGGCAAGAGGCCCTAGCCTCCCCTAGAGAGGTGGCGATCGCATCCAAATTATGCCTGATACAACTCAAGATCTTCCATAGAGTCTACTACACTAGAACTACTCTCTGTAAGATCGGGAAAGTGGACACCCCGCTCTGCTTGCGACAATGTGGGGAGGTTGGCACCTTTTTTCATACTATATGGGCATGCCCTGCAGTGGCGTCATACTGGGAATCAGTTATGTCCCTTATCACGAGGGTGAGTGGAAACCTAGTCCCTAAAGAGCCCAAATGCTGCTTACTCAATATTTGGGATGCGACAGACCTGAACTCGACGTTACAGACTTGGGCTACCCTGGGTATTATGCTTGCCAAAAGAAATATTGCTAGACACTGGGGTGTGGCAACCGCCCCCACACTCGCAGAATGGTGCAGGGATAAGGACACGGCCATGGTGGCAGAAAAAACTGTGTACATACATAGGGGTTGTCCCAGGAAATTGATAAAAAAATGGGGAGGATGGAACACATATAGAGGAGATATTTGCGAATTACCTCTCATAACTCAAGAACTGGAATAATCAACTGCCAGTAACATTGAATGTGGTAACGACTTATATGCAATCGATCAGGTGTATCTATTTCTGTAATGTCTATAGAAGGTGACAAAGAATGTATACTGTCTTGACTATATCTGTTCTATGATACATGTAAAGAATCATTAAATGTGCCTAAATTTTTTTTTTTTAAAGTTTGGGGCAGCAGGAGGGACAAACTCAAGCTGGACAGCCTGAAACAAATAAAGCTAGCAAATAGAAAGCCAGGAAATGTGAGTTACAAACTACTAAGCCAATGGTCAGCAACGTATGGAATGCATTCCTAAGTTAGCTTTCTGAATGTGCCCAAGATGTCTTTAGCAAACCAGACAGCTGTTCTGTCTGGTAGGCTTCCCCCTAGAAAGTAGTTCCCTAAAAGTGAGCAGTGGAATGATGGAAGCCAGACAATAAGCGAGATAATAAAGAGGCTATGGTTCAAGGGCTGGATAAACACTAGATGGACAAGCTGGGACAAGAAAAATCATTTAATAAGAAACAAGCAGATGAGTGACGATAAAGGCAAGCAATGGGCAGGCTGTAAGGTGTTGGTAAGCCCACAATAGGTATTTTGCAAGCTGGCAGCTGTGCTGTCTGCTAGGATCGACTCAACAAACATTTGGGCAGAAAGCATGCTGAACTGTACTTATGGTTGTGAGCATGGCTATTATAGAAATTTGAATCGTGCATAAATCTGGACTTCATCTTGAACAAAGATTATCATATGGAAGCATAGTACATAATAATTGGTAAACGTTCCTTCCTGTGTATAAGTGTCAGTTAGACACATTATTGTTCAGCATTATAAAGAAAATGGATTTGTAAATAATATATCGTAACTGCATTATAAAATATAGAAAATAAGATTCGGCATCTGTAGTTCATATTTTCTTTTCTGTACATTGAATGGCGTCTCTTGTATCCATTGACGAATTCTCTCCACAGGTGACCTTGCAGCAGTTCTAAAAGGCAGAGAGTAAGGGGAACGAGGGTGTGTGCTGGGGCCCAAGCATTTTCTTGGGAGCCATGTGGCCAGTGCTGCCGAATGTTGGAGATGCCTAATAAGGAGGCTGCCTAGTCTTTATTTCCAATTCATGCTTCCTTTTTCTACAATATGATGCTTCCTGTCTGTTTATCTCATTATTGCAGGTCTCTTTATACTTCTTCTTTTTTCCTCTGTCACTGTTTTCCCAGCTTGATATTCATCCTTCCTTCTTGCTTTTCTGTCTTTCTCTTGCCCGGGTTTTAGACTTTTGATAAAAAAAACACAAGTCTTGTTCTCCATTACACACCATCTGCGATCACCGGCTCAAATTAAGCTTTGAAGAAAGGAAATCAGAGAGAGTGAATTCAGAGAGGTGCGGGCCAAAAGGAGCATATATTACGATAGATGAACTCTCGCAACTTGACAGCAGAAACAAAGTTGGACTATTATTTCCTGTTAAAGGTGGAAAAACATCTAGGGCGTCAAAATCTTTAATATGAACGCATTAACAAAAATTTCCTTCAACAATGAAGAAGGTCATATGTGGAGGTGGTCACTGGGTTTTCCTTCTTGTAAAGAAAGACAAGGGAAGAATGTGATAACAATTTGAAAAATGTGTGGCAGAATTACTGCAGTGACTTCACCTGCTGTCCATGCAGCCAGTCCTAGTGCTTCTGAGAAGATGGCTAAAGTGCATTGCAAGCAGTTAGAGTGCACTGTGGATTAGCAAATCCTTCAAGGAATTCCTGGTCTCGTAATATCTATGGACGATCTAACAATACAAAACAATGTATTTAAAAAAAGTATGTTACCACAAAACAGTTTCACCATAAATATGTGCTCAGAGCGACCTGCTGTTGAGGTTTTGAACTATGTTTTGTTACTCCTTCATTTGTGTTATCATAGAACTCTACATATGCAGAGAATGTTGACAGCTTGTGATCTGGACAGGTTCTTAGAAGTTCAGTTGCTGACTGGACGCTGAATTGAGACGACCTGTTGGAGATGCTGTACTGAACCTAATAAATCCTCCTGTTTAAGAAGCCTGCTCTGTGTGTCCTTCATGCAACCCAACAATGGCGACAAGTTGTTCCTGAATGGGGACAGTCAGATTTCATCATATTGTAGCCATCAAGAAAAATGTTGTTATTCTAGGCTCTGGTTGCTCCTGGAGTATGTCCAGGTTAGTAAAGTATCAGGGGTGGATGATGGCGCGTGTGCTTCAGGTTGTAACCAGGGATTAACATTTGAACCCAAGGTTGATGTCCGGAAATGTATAGATCTGGAAATTTCTAGGTCAAGAAGGCACAATTAAGTTAGGACCATGTTATATGAGAGAGCACAACTCTTTTGAGTTTTAACTATGTTATGTTAAAGGAACTCCTCTGTATTTCTCTTAAAGGCAGCTGTATTTCTGTTATTCATATTATCCGTTGATTAATGCATGTCTATTGTTCTTATAGTCATTCCATCATATTATTGATATGTCTGTTAGGTGGCCTCAAACTTCTGGAGGGATGTCTTGTGGTTTTGAACTATGTTTTGTTAGTCCTTCTTTTGTGTTATTGATAGAACTCTACATATGTAGAAAATGTTGACTGCTTGTGATCTGGACATGTTCTCAGACGCTAAACTGATACGACCTGTTAGTGATGCTGTACTGAACCTAATAAATCCAACTATATAAGACGCCAGCTCTGTGTCACGCCTGCTCTATGTGGCCTTCGTACAGCCCAACACCTGCAAGGAATGTGTCCAAAATCAGTGATTACACTCAAACTGACCTACTCATCAGGCTCATGGATTCCTTACCAGACTACTATCGCTTCTTCAGCAAGGGGTGATTGAGAATCAGAACTATATTTTACACTTCAGAATCTTGCAACATAGCAATATAATATTGTTTATAGTTAAGTATCTTTTTGTGTTCCATTCCAGAGATAAATAGGGGAGGAGTTGCGGTCACATTTCTGTCCTCTTTTACAAGTGGTCCCAAATCTCAGCCACCAAATATCACTCATGGTCCTTGCATTTTCCTTTTATACAGTGAGTGCTTTATTCTATTGATAAAATGTCTTTTTTGAGAATTTGATTTTATTATTTTAGACATGTTTTGCTTTTTTTGATGACTCTTACATAGGTTTATTTTCCGTTCTGATTTTCATATATAAAAAAAACCAGAATGGTCAATATCGTGTTCTCTGGAGATGAGCAGAGGAAGAATTTTCTAGTATTCGAGCAATAATGAGTGGGGCGTTAGGCTTCTAGCTGCCGGAGATTAGGGTGGTTCCTCAGTTTCACCTGCAGTATTTGCTGGTAGCCTTGTGTGGCTTGATAAATCAAACTTAAGAGCTGCGTAGCTCTTGCGCCCCATTGTGTGGCTCAAGGGCGACACAACTCCTACATAATATATGCCCCTAAATATAAAGACTTCTTTTCAAATATCATTTCTCAAAATGATCTAAATCTGAGTTTGTTTCTCCCATTATGCACCTGACGATGATTGTTCTACAAAGAAAAGGGCACCACCAAGTAAAAATTCTCAATGAATGATACTATTATCCAAAACCACATGAAATGATTAGTTCTATCAGCGATGACACCTTACATATTTGAAAATGTATTTTAATTTCTTAGGTGTTTGTTCCTTCGATTCAAATATAGTCTTTCCTTTACCAACTCCTTACAATTGAGTCCAATAATGTGTTTGACCTCATCATGTATCCCTATTTTTATGCTACTTGTAACAGAAAATAAATCTGTGACAACCTAGGGTCACGTTCATGCTATACAAAACCACTTATAATTTTTCTTCAATTGTCCCATTGTTTATGCAATAAACTGAAAGCACACCCTTCTATGATGGATAAATCCTCACTGCCGCAGTATGTTACTATTTGAGGGCTCTACGCAGGTGTAGTTTGAGACCTCTGTTGAACCTTTCACAATCATTTGAGAGCCTCCTGAAAGGAACCACATCAACTGGACGACAGTGAGGAGGCTTGGTCCACTGTTCTAACTACAGACTACAGAGGTCTTTGTGAATCCAGTTTAAATTCTAGTTACTTGCAACAATTACAGGGTTTGCACTCAATGCCTTAAAGAGCACACAATGTCAGCTAGAGCCCTGACTCTTATTGCTCGAGGAATGGAAGTCCAGAAGGTGATATTGTGCATATGATCTGGTCCTGCTCAAACCTCTAAGAGTACTGAAAGAAGACGGTCTCCTCAATTTTGTGAACTGGGGACATGGATTTTTTTGCTGGACTCTGTGGAGATTCTACCTCCACTATCCAAAGTATATCGATCCATCGCAAGAGATGGGTGGATTCGGAGCTGGTATTGGGTTCATCTTAGTGGAGGTGGCATCATACGAGAGAATGATATACAGACTACATGATTACATGTAGAGTCTCGAAGAAATACGGGGCCCATTTTTGTCAAATGTTTCCCTGGCACGCTACATGTCAGATTTAGATTTAATGATGCATAGTGCATTGCCAGTTAAATGTCTATACAGTTTAGACCAAATTCCCCTTCTCAAACAGCAATGACGTTTCCACAGCTATTTTATTGTGGAGTATAGACTGTCCTCGTATAATAAGAAACGCTAGCCTTTTTACCTCATCATCACGCGCATATGCATTCCTACTGGACATATATATCTGGCCTTCTACAGTGTCCCTTCTTCCAAAAATGTATCTATATGGTATTTCTATTGGACAAACCTAGCCAAAAAGCAGCGGAGCGCTGTAATGGTAAAAGACAAGCATAAAGTCAACAACTGATAGGAGAGATAACTGGGTTGTGGACTGTTAATTCACTGGGATGTACTGTTCTTTAAAAAGATGAGTCTTTAACTCTTTCCTGAATTGAAGCAGCATTGGGCCATTCCTGAGTGATATGTTCTGTTAATTGGGTCTTGTTAAGCGTGAGCATCGCACCCTATGAGGGTCTCATGGCACTGCTGTAAGAAATTCCAACAGATATTGACAGTGATGTTAGGAGTGGTTAGAACATCCATGTTTTTAGCCATTTTTTGAGTAGTCTGTGGTCGGTACAGGCCCGAAGGTGTGTAGGGAGCTGGTTTGATAATGAGGGCTAGGTAAGAAAATGATTTGCAGCCATTTCTGGCAGTATGGGGAGCAACAAATATTTTTCACCCGACCCAAGATTCCTTATTGGCGCATGCCAATTAAGTTTCCTTTGTAAGTACTGCTGCCCATTTCCATGTAATGATTTGTGTGTTAGGCAAATGAGTTTGAAACATGTTTGTTTCCTTATTGGTAACCAGTGTAGATTTTTTAGGATGGGGTCGGAAGGTGAACTTGGAGAAAGATGATGTACCAATCACCCTGGTATATAGTTCTTCATTCATAGACACCATTAAGGCGTTTCCATAGTCCAGGCGACTGATTACAAGTGCTTGGACTAGGGATTTCCTTGATCCCAGTGGAATCCATTGGAATATTTTTCGTAGGGTGCTCATGATGCCATAGCAGGTGCCTGATATGTAGTTTACATGGTCCTTCATGGACAGTTTGTTGTCTACTATTATTCCTAGATTCCTTACTGTTACTTTTGGGATGGGGCTTGGACCGAGACTTGTTGGCTACCAGTCATCCGACCAGAATTTGTGTGCTTTCTAGAATAGTACCACCTCCGTTTTACTTGTGTTAAGCTGTAGGCAGTTCATCTGCATCCAGTGGCAATATGATTCATGCAGTTCATAAATCTTATTTTGGTGTCTGCGGGCTTGGGTCCCATGGTTAGGACCAGCTGTGTGTCATCTGCATATGGGGATGTTGTTCCAGTCCTCAGTTCATAGATGGAAAAGGTCTGAAGTCTTCTTTTGACTTTTTACACTTCTTAGTCTGAAGTCTGATGGTGTCCTGGCTGCAGGTGTCCTGAGAATAACCAGAGATGGTGAACTTGTTTGCAAGATAAGTGTAAGTGCTGGCCATGATGGCTTTGTAATTAACGCAGCTGGTTTTGAAGATGGTGCGTCTGGCACAGGGAGTCATTGGAGTTCTGTTAGAACTGGGGGTCTCTAGTTGGCAATGGTTTGCACTTTTGTCCAAATAGGGACCCTTGCTTCTAGTCAGGGTAAGGGGGATACACTCCTAAAATAACCCCTGCTCACCCCCTGGTAGCTTGGCACGAGCAGACAGGCTTATCTCAGAGGCAGTGTGTAAAGCATTTGTGAACACATACAGTAATACAGTGAAAACACTACAGATGGACACCACACAGGTTGTATGTAAAAATAAGTAATCTTTATATAGACTTAACACAAGACCCAATAGCAAAAATCCACAATTCTGTAATCTTAAATAGACTTAAAATGATAGAGACAGTTCACGTTATCTTCAAAAATAGGATAGTCAATCAAAATAAAGCTTGTAGCAACCAATAACTCCACTTGGAGTTATCACGACGTCGTGACCGGTGGAAATCCCAAAGTACGGCGCCGACCGCGAGGTGCGCGGCGTCGGGCCCGGAGTCGAGCAGACCCACAAAGAACAGTACCTGGAATTCGATGAAAACCAAGACGGTGCACGGCGTCGGGGAGGTGAGGCTTCGTTGGCGCCGGCGGCGTCGGTTCCTTACGACCCCAGGGGAGGTGATGTCTCGGTTCCTTACTGCAGCGCAGGGGAGGTGAGGCGTCGGTTCCTTACTGTGTCGGGGAGGTGACGTCACGGATGGCGGCGAGGCGTCTGTTCCTTACGATGGTGCGGTGTCAATGGATTCGGGGGTCACCCACGTCGAGGATCGGCTCCGCGGTGATGAAGCCCTGGCGTCGGTGAAGTCGGGGCTGCGGTGCGAGTCGGGACGGTGCGTCGTGAGCATCACGAGCGGTGTCTTCGGCTCCGGTGCAGGCAGTGGCCTCGGTGACGGCTTCGGAGTCGATGTCGCACGGCGTCCGCAGGCGTCGGGCCTACGGTGCAAGTCGGGGCGGTGCGTCGTGCTCTTCACGAGCGGTGCCCACGGCTTCGGTGCAGGTTACGGCGTCGCTCGCCGGCGTCGGTGTTGCAATTTCCTTCTGTTAGCAGCTAAAACAGCAGTTCTAGATGCAGGCAAATAGAGGGGGTGAAGTCGTTGTGTCCCTGTGACTTCAGGCAAGAGGCAAGCTCAGTTCAAGCCCTTGGAGATTCTCTTCTTCAAGATGATAAGCACAGCAAAGTCTTTTCTCCTGTCCTTGGCAGAAAGCAACCACTGCAGGCCAACCCCAATCAGCAAAACAGCACAGGGGCAGTACTCCTCCTTCAGCTTCTCCGGTTCTTCTCCTTGGCAACAGGTTCCTTGATTTCCAAGAAGTGATCTAATTTCATGGGGTCTGGGCCCCAGTATTTATACACAGAAATCCTTTGTTCTCTGAAGGCAGACAGGCCTTTGCCTAGCCCAAACCAGTTCTGGTCAGTCCTGGAGCACTTTGTGTACATGACTCCTTCTTTCCTTTGAGAGTGAGGGGCAGAGCCATCAGACGCCCAGCAGGAGGTGGAGCCAGCATTGTGGAAGGCAGGCACAGCCCTATTCAGACCCAGGTTCAACTCCTCCCACCCATCCTCCTTCAGGCAGACCTATTCAGCCTAGTGCTGACTCACCCTGCCTCCTGGAATCCCCCAGCCCCTGTCACTCACAAACCCAGACATACAATACACAACCTGAGCAGAGGCAGCTGGATGGTTAGGCAAGAAAATACCTACTTTCTAAAAGTGGTATTTTCAAACACAGAATGTTAAAACCAACTTCACTAAAAGATGTATTTTATCATTCTGAGTTCAGGCATACTAAATTCGTTTTTCTACCATGTTCCCCGGGTCAGTTAGGATTATAAGGTGTAATAATCAAACTGCCCATTCTGGCCTATGGGGAACAGGTAGCCTTGCAATAGTGAAAAACGAAAATGGCTGTAATTCACTATTAGGACAGGCCACACACACCAGGGCATGTCCTACCTTATACTTACAATGCACCCTGCCCTTGGGCCTACCTTAGGGGTGTCTGATATGAAGATAAGGGAAGGTTTAGGGACTGGCAAGTGGGTGCACTTGCCAAGTCGACATGGCAGTCACAGACTGCACACAGGCTCTGCAATGGCAGGCCTGAGACACACTTTACAAGCTGCTTCTGTGGGTGGCACAACCAGTGCTGCAAGCCCACCAGCAGCATTTGATTTACTAGCCCTGGGCACCCATGGTGCACTGTACTAGGGTCTGACAAGTAAATCAAATAACCCAATCATGGAGTCACAAATCAACACATCAATTTACAGTAGGGAGCACTTGCACTGTGGCACTGAACAGCAGTGGCACAGTGCCCAAAAGCATCTAAAACCAGCAAAAACATAAGAGGCAACAGCAAAAAAATGGAAGGGAGACCCACGCCAATGGTGCCAAGTCTAACACGTGTCCCCTCCAGCCGAAATGTGGGGAGAACTACCCTCCCTCCTGGGAGTTCTCATCACTAAGGCGGAAAAATCTGGACAGACCATCAGCATTGGTGTGTTCTGTACCAGGGCGGTGTTCCACCGTGAAGTCCATCCCCTGTAGGGAAATGGACCACCTCAACAGTTTTGGATTTTCACCCCTCATCTGCATTAACCATCTGAGGGGTCTGTAGTCTGTCTGAACCCGGAAGTGAGTCCCAAACAAGTATGGTCTCAACTTCTTCAGTGCCCAGACCACAGCAAATGCCTCGCGTTCAATCGCACTCCACCTCTGTTCCCGTGGGAGTAACCTCCTACTAATAAAGGCTACAGGTTGGTCTAGGCCCTCCTCATTCATCTGTGAAAGCACAGCCCCAACATCATGCTCTGAAGCATCTGTCTGCACAATGAATTCCCTTGAGAAGTTGGGCGCCTAAAGCACGGGCGCCGTGCACATGACAGATTTCAGGGCATCAAAAGCCTTCTGGTAGGCATCAGTCCAGTTCACTTTCCTGGGCTGCTTCCTGGAAGTCAGCTCAGTCAAGGGTGCAACAATGTTGCCATACCCCTTGACAAACCTCCTGTAATACCCGGTGAGTCCTAAGAAGGCTCTCACCTCTGTCTGGGTTTTGGGGGGTTCCCAAGCCAGGATGGTATCTATCTTGGGCTGTAGGGGCGCCACCTGGCCGCTCCCAACCTTGTGTCCCAAGTACACCACAGAACCCTGCGATCAAGGCACTTACTCGCCTTGATCGTGAGGCCTGCCCTCCGCAGCGCCTTCAACACTTCCCAGAGGTGGTGCAGATGTTCCTCCCAAGTGGCACTGAACACTGCAATGTCATCCAGGTAGGCGGCACTGAAATCCTCCAGCCCAGCCAACACCTGGTTGACCAACCTCTGAAAGGTGGCAGGGGCATTCTTCATCACAAAGGGCATCACCCGGAATTGGTAGTGCCCATCTGGTGTGGAGAATGCTGACCTCTCTTTGGCCCCATCAGTTAAGGCGATCTGCCAGTATCCAGACGTTAGATCAAACGTGCTGAGGTACCGGGCAGCCCCCAACCGATCAATGAGCTCATCAGCTCTGGGGATGGGGTGCGCGTCAGTCCTGGTGACTGAATTGAGTCCTCGGTAGTCCACACAGAACCGGAGTTCGGGGGTGGCACCAGGCGCGGCAGCCTTTGGGACCAAGACCACTGGGCTGGCCCAAGGGCTGTTAGAGGACTCAATCACCCCTAAGGCAAACATCTTGGAGACCTCCTCCTTGATGCAAGCTCTCACCCTGTCAGTCACTCTGTAAGTTTTGTGCTTCACAGGAGGACTGTCCCCAGTGTCCACATCATGGACGCACCATTCAGTTATACTGGGTGTCAGGGAGAACAGATCAGAAAACTGTCCCAATAGTTGGCGACAGTCATTCTGCTGCTCAGGGGTCAGGGTGGGAGAGAAGTTCACACCATCCACTGACCCATCTTGCTCTTTTGCATACAGGAGGTCAGGAAGAGGTTCAGTCTCTTCTTCCATCCCAGCATCTGTTGCTAAAAGCATGCCCACCTCAGACCTCTCAAAGTGGGGCTTCAGGCGGTTCACATGCAGGACCCGCAAGGGGTTCCTGGGAGACTGCAAGTCCACCAAGTAGGTGACATCACTCTTGCGCTCCACCACCTCAAATGGTCCGGTCCACTTATCTTGGAGCGCACAGGGCTCCACTGGGGCCATGACCCAAACCTTTTGTCCAGGCTGAAACTCGATCAGAGTGGCATTCTGATCATGCCAACGTTTCATCTCTTCCTGGCTGGCTTCCAGATTCGCCTCAGCGAGTTGTCTGAAACGCCGAGTCTGGTTCCTGAAGGCCAGCATGTAACTAAATACATCCTGGGGAGTTTTCCTGGGAGCTTTCTCCCAGCCTTCCTTGACCAGACTCAGAGGTCCTCTTACAGGATGGCCGTACAGCAGTTCAAAGGGACTGAACCCTAAGGACTTCTGGGGCACCTCTCTGTAAGCAAAGAGCAGGCATGGCAAGAGGACGTCCCACTTACGCCTCATGGGTTCTTCAAGACCCATAATCATGCCTTTAAGGGTCCGGTTGAATCTCTCAACCAGCCCATTACCTTGGGGGTGGTAAGGAGTGGTGAACTTATAGGTTACACCACACTCCTGCCACAGGGACTTCATATAATTGGAAATGAAGTTGGTACCACGGTCAGACACCACCTCCTTGGGGAACCCCACGCGGGAGAAAATCCCCATCAGTGCACGGCCCACCACGGGGGCCGTCACTGTCCGAAGAGGGATGGCTTCCGGGTACCGGGTGGCATGGTCCACCAAGACCAGGATGAACCTGTTGCCCATGGCTGTCTTGGGATCCAGAGGCACCACAATGTCAATACCCACCCTCTCAAAGGGGGTGCTGACAACAGGGAAAGGTTGGAGAGGAGCCTTGCGCTTCCTCCCACTCTTACCACTTGCCTGGCAAGTCTGACAGGTCCTGCAATGAGTGTCTGAACTCTTGCGCATTTGGGGCCAATGAAAGTGGGTGACAAGCCTTTGAAAGGTCTTGTCTTGCCCCAAATGTCCTGCTAAAGGCACGTCATGAGCCAGACCCAGTAGGAAGGCTCTGAAGCGCTGGGGTACCACCAGCACACGGGCTGACCCAGGCTCAGCAACCTTAGGCTCACTATACAAGAGACCATTCTCCCAGTAGATCCAGTGTGATCCAGACTGATCACCTGATGCCTGGCTTGCAGCCTGTTGCCACAAGCCCTCAAGAGAAGGGCACTTCTTCTGCTCCTCGCAGAACTCTTCCCTGGAGGGGCCTCCTTCCTGCTGCCAATGGGTCAGCTCAGGCAGGTCCCCCAGTTCAGCCACTTGTTCCCCTGTAGGTTCCAGGGCATCCCCCTCAAGGTCTGCCTCCTCCTGGACCGTGGGAACTTCGGGGGCCGGTTTCCCATGCCCCCTGCCTCCTCTCTTTAAGGCAGGCACCTGGGCCATTCTTCCAGGCTCCAGGTCCTCTTGAATACCCTTACCGGCTGCCATTGACCGAGTGGTCACACACGCCCACTCTGGCAGACCCAACATCTCCAAATGAGACCTCCGCTCCACCTTCGCCCAAGGGGAGCTCTCCAAATCATTGCCTAGCAGACAGTCAACAGGCATGGCTGGCCTCACAGCTACTTGAAGGATACCTGAGACCCCCCCCCCCCACTCAAAGGGAACCTGGGCCACCTTACAGTAGCTCTCTGAGTTGTCAGCGGCAACTACGGGGTAGAATACGTTGGGGACCACCTGCTCCTCAGACACCAGCCGACAGCTGTCCCACTGGCCCCGGTGTCTCTCAGAGCCTCCACCCTATGGCCATTGATGGTCACCCACTGCCAGTATTTTTTAGTGTTATCAGGCAGCTGGGTCCTAGGGACCATCTCACTGTCTCCTAAAGAGACCAGTGACATCTCTGCAGGACCCCACCCACCTTGGGCACCCAACTCCTCTCCCAGGGCTACACTAGCCATCTGCCGGGGTGGTGCACCAGTGGGTGCAGTGGTCACGGTATTGGGGCACTTGGGACTTCCTACAAAGTGACCCACCTGACCACAACTAAAACATGCCTTGGGCCCCTTCTGAACAGACTTATCTGTTGGGACCCATGGTCTTTTCTCAGTGGGAGGCTGGGAACCCTTACCTTGGTTCCCTTGGGGTTTACTTTGGGGCCCTTTTTGGAACTCCTTCGGTTTACCCTTGTCCCCCCACTCTTCTGCTGGGGACCCTGCCCACCTTTGGCGGAGTCTCCCACGAGACCCTTGTGGACCCGGGTACTGACCCAGCGGTCCGCCTCCTCAGCAAGCTTCCTAGGATTAGTCAGCTTACTGTCAACAAGGTGCTGGCGTAGCTCTGGAAAACAACTACTGGACAAGTGCTCCCATGCAATTAAATCATAGAACCCCTGCAAGTCATCTACTTTGCTACCCTTCACCCATCCATCCAATGCTCTGCAAAAATAAGACACATACTCCACCCAGGTACTAGACTCCAGCTTTTTGTAGTTCCTAAACTTCTGCCTATAAAGCTCTGGAGTTAACCCATACCTTGCCACTAAAGCTTCCTTCAGGTGGGCATAGGACATCTGATCCTCTGTGGGCAAGGCTAGCAAGGTTTCCCTTCCCTCACCTGTAAAGCGGCCCTACTTCCCCGCTCCCCAATCCTTCTCAGGGACCCGGTGTGATGTCATGGCGATCTCATATGCTTTAAACCATTGCACCTTCATGAAATCTTTAATAACCTCCTTGGGGATGTACACTCTTCCTTCTACAGGCACTGGAGGTGTGCTGCCACCAGAGGGAGTGATTTCTAGGCTCCTAGCCTTTAGCTCTAGCTCCCTCACCACTCTCTCATGCTCTAAAAGCATCTTCTTTTCTTCCATGGCCAACCTCTTACGTTCCAACTCCAATTTCTTGTGCTCAAGGCTATCATGGCTTCCCTGTTTCAGTTTGGCCATCTCCATTTCATGCATCCTGCTTTTCTCCCTGTCCTCCAGGTCCTCTGGAGACAGGCCCTTTTGAGAAACACTGCTGCCCTCCCTGGAAGGCACTCTCCTCCCAGGTAAGCCCAATGGCCCCTCAAGCCGCTCATCTAAATCCTCTGCCTCCTCCACAGGCTCCTCGGGCTGCCCACTGGCATTCCGTGCTTCCAACCAGGCCCTCAGCGCCTTTTGAAGCTCCTCCTTCCTGGTGAGGCCTCTCATAGAGATTTTTAACTTTTTACAAACGGCTTTGAGCTCTGGCACAGTGTAGGTATCAACCCTATCTTCTTCAAATTCAATATCTGCCGGTGCAATGGATCCTCTTTTGCTCATTGTGAAAATTGGCAGTTCTCAACAAAAATAAAGGTTCCAAGGAAAAAAGTCCTATCAAAATGTATGTGGTCGCGTATTGGTCTGCACTCACTAGTAGTGTACACCAATCACTGTATATGAATCACAAATGCAAGTCCAAATCCTCACCGCTGACCACCAATGTTAGAACTGGGGGTCTCTAGTTGGCAATGGTTTGCACCTTTGTCCAAATAGGGACCCTTGCTTCTAGTCAGGGTAGGGGGATACACTCCTAAAATAACCCCTGCTCACCCCCTGGTAGCTTGGCACGAGCAGACAGGCTTATCTCAGAGGCAGTGTGTAAAGCATTTGTGAACACATACAGTAATACAGTGAAAACACTACAGATGGACACCACACAGGTTGTATGTAAAAATAAGTAATCTTTATATAGACTTAACACAAGACCCAATAGCAAAAATCCACAATACTGTAATCTAAAATAGACTTAAAATGATAGAGACAGTTCACGTTATCTTCAAAAATAGGATAGTCAATCAAAATAAAGCTTGCAGCAACCAATAACTCCACTTGGAGTTATCACGACGTCGTGACCGGTGGAAATCCCAAAGTACGGCGCCGACCGCGAGGTGCGCGGCGTCGGGCCCGGAGTCGAGCAGACCCACAAAGAACAGTACCTGGAATTCGATGAAAACAAAGATGGTGCACGGCGTCGGGGAGGTGAGGCTTCGTTGGCGCCAGCGGCGCCGGTTCCTTACGACCCCAGGGGAGGTGATGTCTCGGTTCCTTACTGCAGCGCAGGGGAGGTGAGGCGTCGGTTCCTTACTGTGTCGGGGAGGTGACGTCACGGATGGCGGCGAGGCGTCGGTTCCTTACGATGGTGCGGTGCCGATGGATTCGGGGGTCACCCACGTCGAGGATCGGCTCCGTGGTGATGAAGCCCTGGCGTCGGGGCTGCGGTGCGAGTCTGGACTGTGCGTCGTGAGCGTCACGAGCGGTGTCCTCGGCTCCGGTGCAGGCAGCGGCCTCGGTGACGGCTTCGGAGTCGATGTCGCACGGCGTCAGCAGGCATCGGGCCTACGGTGCAAGTTGGGGCGGTGCGTCTTGCTCTTCACGAGCAGTGCGCACGGCTTCGGTGCAGGTTACGGCATCGCTCGCCGGCGTCGGTGTTGCAATTCCCTTCTGTTAGTAGCTAAAACAGCAGTTCTAGATGCAGGCAAACAGAGGGGGTGAAGTCGTTGTGTCCCTGTGACTTCAGGCAGGAGGCAAGCTCAGTTCAAGCCCTTGGAGATTCTCTTCTTCAAGATGGTAAGCACAGCAAAGTCTTTTCTCCTGTCCTTGGCAGAAAGCAACCACTGCAGGCCAACCCCAATCAGCAAAACAGCACAGGGGCAGTACTCCTCCTTCAGCTTCTCCGGTTCTTCTCCTTGGCAACAGGTTTCTTGATTTCCCAGAAGTGATCTAATTTCATGGGGTCTGGGCCCCAGTATTTATACACAGAAATCCTTTGTTCTCTGAAGGCAGAGAGGCCTTTGCCTAGCCCAAACCAGTTCTGGTCAGTCCTGGAGCACTTTGTGTACATGACTCCTTCTTTCCTTTGAGAGTGAGGGGCAGAGCCATCAGACGCCTGGCAGGAGGTGGAGCCAGCATTGTGGAAGGCAGGCAGACCCAGGTGCAACTCCTCCCACCCATCCTCTTTCAGGCAGACCTATTCAGCCTAGTGCTGACTCACCCTGCCTCCTGGAATCCCCCAGCCCCTGTCACTCACAAACCCAGACATACAATACACAACCTGAGCAGAGGCAGTTGGATGGTTAGGCAAGAAAATACCTACTTTCTAAAAGTGGTATTTTCAAACACAGAATGTGAAAACCAACTTCACTAAAAGATGTATTTTATCATTCTGAGTTCAGGCATACTAAATTCGTTTTTCTACCATGTTCCCTGGGTCAGTTAGGATTATAAGGTGTAATAATCAAACTGCCCATTCTGGCCTATGGGGAACAGGTAGCCTTGCAATAGTGAAAAACGAAAATGGCTGTAATTTACTATTAGGACAGGCCACACACACCAGGGCATGTCCTACCTTATACTTGCAATGCACCCTGCCCTTGGGCCTACCTTAGGGGTGTCTGATATGAAGATAAGGGAAGGTTGAGGGACTGGCAAGTGGGTGCACTTGCCAAGTCGACATGGCAGTCACAGACTGCACACAGGCTCTGCAATGGCAGGCCTGAGACACACTTTACAAGCTGCTTCTGTGGGTGGCACAACCAGTGCTGCAAGCCCACCAGCAGCATTTGATTTACTAGCCCTGGGCATCCATGGTGCACTGTACTAGGGTCTGACAAGTAAATCAAATAACCCAATCATGGAGTCACTAATCAACACATCAATTTACAGTAGGGAGCACTTGCACTGTGGCACTGAACAGCAGTGGCACAGTGCCCAAAAGCATCTAAAACCATCAAAAACATAAGAGGCAACAGCAAAAAAATGGAAGGGAGACCCACGCCAATGGTGCCAAGTCTAACAAGTTCCATCAAGATAATAGTGATGTGATCATATTTCTTCAGGCCCCAGATGAGATTTGCTGCGGCATTTAGGGTGCCCTTAAGCTATGCCAGTTTGGAGTCTAGGAGACTTGGAGCAAGGTGTTACCACCTTCCAGATATGAGTACCTGGGCTTGAACAGCAGTTTTGATGTCGCTTTCTTGAAGAAACTGCTTCCATTATTTTAGGGGAGAGAGCTGGTACCAGCCATCAAGATTCATGTCTTTAAGTGAGATTTGTACTGCTTCTGTACCTTGAACACGCTCGTAGGAGATCTTCTTAGTACAATCCTCCACTGTTGCTAATATTAAGTATTTGATTCTGATCCCCCTTTCTTGTTAATTTCTTACCCCCTTGTTATCCTCCCACTCCACCCCGTGCTTTACCCCTGGATACACTTGTATGAGACAAACCCAATATATTGCCCTTGGACCATCTATATTATGCTCTTAGAAGGTTCATACTGTGTCAAAGTTGAGCATCACTCATCTTCGCAGACAAGACCCTTTTGTGGGACAAAAACCTGCTCAGAGTTTCATCTGGTTGGAAAACTACAAATCTCTATACGCTCTGTTAAAAGGTAATTTTGGACGCCATAAAGAATATTACTGATTCTTCATTGATAGGCTTGTTTGAATGTAATTCTAGTATATTTTTTCTGGACCTACTGGCAGATGGTCTATTGGAATCATTTGGTTACTTCTACCTGGTTTCATAATGCCTAGCCACAGTCCCAGTGGTGAAACAAACTTTGAGGGGGCCCCCATGCAAAGTACACAGACGGGGACACCCTCCCGGCCCACCACCTACCACTTCTGCTGAGGCGGCCCCATGTTTCTCAGCCCCCCCACACACACTGCAGGGGCTTAATGTTATGCCACTGCACAGTCCCTCCTAATGTGTTGTCTATTTTCTTTTAGGATTTTGTTTTCCGACCCTCATTTTGTTGCTGTTCTGCTCTTCAGTTTACGATATTCATTTGTGATGATGTAATTTTTCTTTGTTTCTTCACGTAATTATAATAAAAAATGCTATATGTTACGTGAGACTTCGGGGGTGATTTACTAACAGTTTGCACTGACTTTGCATCATAAAAGTGATGCAAACTAGCACAAACTGTTTTTTAAAATTATTTATTGTCCAGCACAAAACTTGTTTTACGCTGAAAATTGCCTAAAAGTAATGCAAAGCAGCGTGAAGCACTGCTTTTCATTACTTAGCGTCACGGGTTGTTAGAAATGGGATTTTTGGTAGGCTAGGGCGTGGGCCACAGCCAGGCAAAAACCACCACTCTAGTCAGGATAAGGGAGTTACACTTCTAAAATAACCCCTGCTCACCCCCTTGGTAGCTTGGCATGAGCAGCCAGGCTTATCTTAGAGGCAGTGTGTAAAGCATTTGCACATAACCAACAGTAATACAGTGTACGTACTACAAAAGGACACCACACCAGTTTAGAAAAATATCCAATATTTTTATATAATTAAGACAAGACCAAAAACGATAAAAATCCACAATACAGTACTTAAAAATCTTCAGTTATCAAAATATGCTTTAAAAACAGTTCCTTGATGTCAATAGCTCCGTCCGGGGCTATCACGGCGCCGTGAGCAAACAAATCCAAACAGTTCTGCCTCACCGCGGCGTCGCGGGCCAGCTACGGTGTCGGGAAGACCCGCAAACAGTACCTTTTAGAAATGCCGGGCGTCGGCGACCTCTCGTTGAGCTTTCGAAAGCACGGCGTCCGCAGGCGTTGGTTCCGGAGGTCGGTGCAGGAGTCGTCGGGGCCCTCGAAGTCACACGCGTTGCAGATCGATCTCCTCTTTGTTGAAGTCAGGAGCGCTGGCGTCGGCAGGCGTCGTGTGCTGCGAAGTGCAGCGGTGCGGGTGCGGTGCCCTCAGGTCACGGTGCGAGCAACGGCTCTGTGGCGGCATCGGGTGGCGTCGTCGGTGAGACCAGGGTCGCGGTGCGAGATAAAGGCGGTGCTGGCAGGTCACGGTGCAAACAGCGGCGTCGTTGCTGAAGCGCTGTCGTCAGGTGACGAACTGGAGTCAATGGCGCCGGCATCGGTAGGCCAAGGCTGCGGTGCGGGATGAGGGCGGTGCGTCGTGTAACTTTACGAGCGGTGCCCTTGAACCACGGTGCAAGCAGCGGCGTCGGTTTCGGCGGGAAGTGGCGGCGTCAAGGAAGGCCAAGGCGTCCTCGTGAAGCAAGGCGGTGTGGAGTGCGGTGCCCACAGGTCACGGTGCGAGCAGCGGCTCGGTGGCGGCGTCAACAGGCGTCGTCGGTGAGACCAGGGTCGCGGTCCTCTCTGCAGTGCCAAAGCTTCGGCGTGAAGCGAGGCAGTGCGGTGCCCACAGGTCGCGGTGCAAGCAGCGGCTCGGTGGCGGCATCAACAGGCGTCGTCGGGGAGACCAGGGTTGCGGTGCGGCATTGCGGCGGTGCCAAAGCTTCGGCGTGAAGCGAGGCGGTGCAGAGTGCGGTGCCCACAGGTCACGGTGCAAGCAGCGGCTCTGTGGCGGCGTCAACAGGCATCGTCGGTGAGACCAGGGTTGCGGTGCGACATTGCGGCAGTGCCCTCTGCGGTGCCTTCAGGACACGGAGTCGGCAGTGGCGTCATAGACGTCGTCGAGTTGGTGTTCTTCGGGTTGCAGCACAAAACACACAGTCCCCAGTGCTGCGGGTCGAAGAACTTGAAGTCTTTGCTGTTCCTGAGACTTCGTGAACAGGGGGCAAGCTCTACCTCAAGCCCTTGGAGAGACTCACAAATTAGGTTGCAGAAAGTCCAGTCCAGGCCTTTCTCTGCCCAAGATGGAAGCAGCCACTGCAGGTCAGCCCAGCAAAGCAGTCATTCCTTTTTGCAGCTTCTCCGGATCTTCTTCTTGGCGGTCTTCTTGTTCCAGATGAGTTCTAAAGTTCAGGGGTCTGGGCCCCAGTATTTGTATCCAAAAATCCTTTGATCTTTCAGGCAGAGGGTGTCTGTGCCCGGCCAGAACCAGTTCTGCCTTCTTTGGGGGGATTTCCTGGCAGGAGGTGGAGACGGCATTGTCAGAGGCAGACCAGGCCCTTTGAGGTGCAAGGAAATCTCCCCCTTCCCCCATCGCCGCCCAGGTCTATTCAGCCCTTTCCTGACCTACCTAGACTATCTGGAGCCCCTCCGGCCCCCCAGCCTTCTGTCATCCAAAACCCAGACAGGCAATCCACATTCCAGCAGAGGCACACGGGATGACTGAGCAAGAAAATACCTACTTTCTAAAAGTGGTATTTTCAAACACAGAATGTAAAAATCACCTTCACTAAAAGATGCATCTTTAGATTCTGAGTTCAGGCATACTAAATTCTATTTTCTTACCGAATTCCCTGGGCCAGTTATGTTTATAAGATGTTATAACAAACCTCCCATTCTATCCTATGGGGAACTGGTAGCCTTGCAATAGTGAAAAACGAAATTGGCTGTAATTCACTATCAGGACATGCCACACACACCAGGGCATGTCCCACCTTTCACATACACTGCACCCTGCCCACAGGGGTACCTTGGGACTACCTGAGGGGTGTCTGACATGTAAGAAAAGGGAAGGTTAGGGACCGGCCAGTGTGTGCACTGGCCAAGTCGACATGGCAGTTACAAACTGCGCGCAGACTTCTGCAATGGCAGGTCTGAGTTACCGTTTTCAGGGCTACTCACGGGGGTGGCACAACCAGTGCTGCAGGCCCCCGAGTAGCATTTGATTCACTAGCCCTGGCACACGCAGTGCACTTTACTAGGGCCTAACAGGTAACTCAAATATCCAATCATGGAAACACCCATCCATAACACAATTTACACAGAGAGCATATGCACTTTAGCACTGATTAGCAGTGGTAAAGTGCCCAGAGTCCTAAAACCAACACAAACAGGTCAGGGAAAAATAGGAGGAAAAAGCAAAAAGTTTGGGGATAACCCTGCAAAAAGGGCCATTTCCAACACAACCCCCTTCCAGCCTAAAGCCAGGGGAGACCAATCCATACCTCGATGGGCTTCCCTGCTGGGGGCGATAGAACACAGAACCTGGCCCGCAACAGCAGGGTTTCCTTCCCGTTCTACGGCTTCCTGAACCTAGTTGGATCCCTCTAGCCATACTCTCAGGGCCCACTAAGCTGACCCATGGGGGACCCTTCTCCTCACCTGTGGACCCCATCTGTGCAGCACCTAAACTTACTTTGCTCACAGATGTGTCCCAACAGGCAGACAGTGCCCTCATGGCCAACACAACAGTGTGGCCCAGTCCACCTCCGGGGTGTGACTCCTCCCCCCCCCCTGGGGCGACTCTGTCCACCAGGACGGCCAGTCACATTGGCCACTGACAAATGTCAGTGATGAGAGCCATGCCTTATGCCTTTCAGCCCACTCCAACCGCTGTGGCGTCAGAGAGTGGGGGGCGGTAGTCCCAGGTGCCTGGCACCCTTTCTCCACTCTCCCTCATGCCAAGTCCGGTATGGCATCCTGACACTGGCCCCCCAGCCCAGGGACTGTACCCTGCGGCTGGACAGGAGACTGGGGTGGGCTCTCCCACACGCTCTCCTTCTCCCTGGGGCTATGTACCCTCCCACTTGGAGCGGTACCCCCTTCCAGAATTGTCAGGGCACCTGTGGCAGGTGTCCTGCACAACTCGCCCACCAGTTCAGGGGTGCTAACCGGCAACTGGTACACCAGCCCAGGGTCTGTACCCTGAGGCTGACCAGAGGTCTCGGGCGAGGCTCTCCTCCCAGGAGAAACACTCTCAGAACCAAAGACTGTCAGGACGCTGGAACCAGTCCTCCAAAATAATTCTTCCACCAGTTCAGGGCCTCGACCCTGCAACTGATCCACCACCCTTGGCTCGAAACCCCCAGGTTGAACAGGGGTCAGAGGCGAGGACTCCCTCCCTCTGCACCCCCTTCCAGAGTTCTGCACCCTCCCCCCGGGAGTGGTACCCCTAGAAGACAAACTCGTCAGGACACTGCTTACAGTCGTCCTTCCCTCCAGGTCAGGCAGGACCTGAACCTGGCCTCCCAACCCAGGGACTAACCCCTGCGGCTGAGCACCTACCCGGCGCACCAGGACTTCCTTGGGAGCACGCATGCCCCCCCTGAGGGTAACACAGGACTCCTGTGTTGTGTGACAGTCTGCCAGACACAGATCTCCCGACACCTGTCCATCCGACAGTGCGCGAAGATCCCCCAGGACAGAAGTGGTGTCACCATGGTCACTCCTAGGAGGCTCAGCCCTTCTGGCTGGCCCCTGACGCACTGGTTTTCCCACTGGGGAACGCATCCCCCTCTCACCCCTCCGTCCGGACTTCTGCACCCTCCACTTAGGAGTGGCACCGCCAGACACCAGGACCGCTGGAGCTCTGTTTACAGACACTCCACGTCCTCCTGCCACTAGGAGATCCCCCTCAACAGACGGCCTACCAGTACAGCCTAGGCTCCCCATCTGGTGTTCCCTCCTGGAACCACCCAGGCTCTGGGACCGGGTTTTGGGCACCTTGGGCCGCAGCCCATTCCCACTCCTTCTCCGCGGAGAGAGGACGTGAGTCCCTACACCCTTCCCACGACACCAGGACCTATCTGGGCTACCACGAACCTTTCCCACCACCCTTGGTTGGGAAATACCTAAGCCACTTCCTTCCGGGTCACCCCCAGATGCTTCTCCAGACCCTCTGGAATCCACCAAAAGGTCTGCCTCCAGTGCAAGCTCCCTGGGGTCAGAGAACTCACACTCCACTGGGTGTTGGCATAGCTCTGGAAAACAGGGACTTAAAATATGCTCTCCAACAATTGAATCACACAGCCCCACACAGGTGTTAACCAAACTACCCCTCACCCAACCATCCAGTGCCTCAGAGAAGTACCCCACATCACTCTCACAAGACTGGCGAGACAGTGTTGGACTGTTGCTGTCTCTTAACCCATACTCTTCTGGCTGGTCTCCATACTCCCTTACGAGGGCTTCTATCATGGGGGAACCCCTCTCCCTGCACCTCTCATCTAGAGTCGGTAGAGTGTCCCCCCCACTACCAGGAAAAGGATCCCCTGCGCCAGTTCCCCAATCCACCTCAGGGACACTGCGCGCCACTGGAGTAATCTCATAATCCTGAACCCCCTGGTGTATGTCAACCCCCTCCTTGAAGCAGGGCCCCAAATCTGTGTGTGTGTACCTCATCTTCAGTACTGGACCTAACACTTTTGCTGCCACCATCTGGGCTGGGCCTAACCCCACTGGCTTCCCAGTCCAGCTCTCTCATTCTAAACTCATAGTTTAATATCATCCTTTTCTCCTCCAGGGCTAACTTAAGCTTCTCCAGTTCCACAGCAACTCTCCTTGCTTCCCGCCTGTCCTCCAGCTCCTCTGGGGACAACCTGCTGCTGCCTGGTTTAGAGGGTGACCCCCCTCCCAAAAGCACATCCACCCTCGGAATAGGCTCCTCTGCCTCCATGCCAAGATCCCCAGACAGCTCACTAGCATGTCTGGCTGCTACCCAGGTCCTCAGCGCCTTTTGTAGCGCCTCTCTTCTGGTGAGGCCCCTGATTTGGATTTTGAGGTTTTTGCAGATCGCCTTCAATTCCCTCACATTGTAGGTTTCTAACTTCTCCTCCTCAAAGGCCACTTCCAAGGATGTAACAGATGATGCAATTGATTCAGGCATGTTGTACTGGAAAGTTCAAGTTCAAAACCACAGGAAAGGCAAAAATAGACCCAAAAAACCAGTATGTGGTACGTAATGGTCTGCGATATGGTAGTAGTGCACACCAATCACTGTAAGTCAAGTGCAAACGCAAGTCCTATCCTCACCGCTGACAACCAATGTTAGAAATGGGATTTTTGGAAGGCTAGGACATGGGCCAAAGCCAGGCAAAAACCACCACTCTAGTCAGGATAAGGGAGTTACACTTCTAAAATAACCCCTGCTCACCCCCTTGGTAGCTTGGCACGAGCAGCCAGGCTTATCTTAGAGGCAGTGTGTAAAGCATTTGCACATAACCAACAGTAATACAGTGTACGCACTACAAAAGGACACCACACCAGTTTAGAAAAATATCCAATATTTTTTTATAATTAAGACAAGACCAAAAACGATAAAAATCCACAATACAGTACTTAAAAATCTTCAGTTATCAAAATATGCTTTAAAAACAGTTCCTTGATGTCAATAGCTCCGTCTGGGGCTATCACGGCGTCGTGAGCAAACAAATCCAAAAAGTTCTGGCTGACCGCGGCGTCGCGGGCCAGCTACGGTGTCGGGAAGACCCGCAAACAGTACCTTTTAGAAATGCAGGGCATCGGCGACCTCTCGTTGAGCTTTCAAAAGCACGGCGTCCGCAGGCGTCGGTTCCGGAGGTCGGTTCCGAAGTCGTCGGGGCCCTCGAAGTCACACGCGTTGCAGATCGATCTCCTCTTTGTTGAAGTCAGGAGCGCTGGCGTCGGCAGGCGTCGTGTGCTGCGGTGCGAAGTGCAGCGGTGCGGCGTGCGGTGCGAGCAGCGGCACGGTGGCAGCGTCGGGTGGCGTCAGTGAGACCAGGGTCGCGGTGCAAGATAAAGGCGGTGCTCGTCACGGTGATGGCAGGTCACGTTGCAAGCAGCGGCGTCTATGCTGAAGCGCTGTCGTCGGCTGACGAACTGGAGTCGATGGCGCCGGCGTCAGTAGGCCAAGGCTGCGGTGCGGGATGAGGGCGGTGCGTCGTGTAACTTTACGAGCGGTGCCCTCGAACCAAGGTGCAAGCAGCGGCGTCGGTTTTGGCAGGAAGTGGTGGCGTCAGGAAGGCCAAGGCGTCCTCTTGAAGCAAGGCGGTGCGGAGTGCGGTGCCCACAGGTCGCAGTGCGAGCAGCGGCTCAGTGGCAGCGTCAACAGGCGTCGTCAGTGAGACCAGAGTCGCGTTGCGGCGGTGCTAAAGCTTCAGCGTGAAGCGAGGCGGTGCAGAGTGCAGTGCCCACAGATCGCGGTGCAAGCAGCGGCTCTGTGGTGGCAACAGGCGTCGTCGGGGAGACCAGGGCGGCGTTGCGGCAGTGCCCTCTGCGGTGCCAAAGCTTCGGCGTGAAGCGAGGCGGTGCGGAGTGCGGTGCCCACAGGTCGCGGTGCAAGCAGCGGCTCTGTGGCGGCATCAACAGGCGGCGTCGGTGAGACCAGGGTTGCGGTGCGGCGTTGTGGCTGTGCCTTCAGGACACGGAGTTGGCAGTGGCGTCGTAGACGTCGTCGAGTTGGTGTTCTTCGGGTTGCAGCACAAAACACACAGTCCCCAGTGCTGCGGGTCGAAGAACTTGAAGTCTTTGCTGTTCCTGAGACTTCGTGAACAGGGGGCAAGCTCTACTTCAAGCCCTTGGAGAGACTCACAAATTAGGTTGCAGAAAGTCCAGTCCAGGCCTTTCACTGCCCAAGACAGAAGCAGCCACTGCAGGTCAGCCCAGCAAAGCACCCAGCAAAGCAGTCGTTCCTTTTCGCAGCTTCTCCGGCTCTTCTTCTTGGCAGTCTTCTTGTTCCAGATTAGTTCTAACGTTCAGGGGTCTGGGCCCCAGTATTTGTATCCAAAAATCCTTTGATCTTTCAGGCAGAGGGTGTCTGTGCCCGGCCAGAACCAGTTCTGCCTTCTCTGGTGGGATTTCCTGGCAGGAGGTGGAGACGGCATTGTCAGAGGCAGACCAGGCCCTTTGAGGTGCAAGGAAATCTCCTCCCCCTTCCCCCATCGCCGCCCAGGTCTTTTCAGCCCTTTCCTGACCTACCTAGACTATCTGGAGCCCCTCTGGCCCCCCAGCCTTCTGTCATCCAAAACCCAGACATGCAATCCACATTTCAGCAGAGGCACACGGGATGACTGATCAAGAAAATACCTACTTTCTAAAAGTGGTATTTTCAAACAGAGAATGTAAAAATCCCCTTCACTAAAAGATGCATCTTTAGATTCTGAGTTCAGGCATACTAAATTCTATTTTCTTACCGAATTCCCTGGGCCAGTTATGTTTATAAGATGTTATAACAAACCTCCCATTCTATCCTATGGGGAACTGGTAGCCTTGCAATAGTGAAAAACGAAATTGGCTGTAATTCACTATCAGGACATGCCACACACACCAGGGCATGTCCCACCTTTCACATACACTGCACCCTGCCCACAGGGGTACCTTGGGCCTACCTGAGGGGTGTCTGACATGTAAGAAAAGGGAAGGTTAGGGACCGGCCAGTGTGTGCACTGGCCAAGTCGACATGGCAGTTACAAACTGCGCGCAGACTTCTGCAATGGCAGGTCTGAGTTACCGTTTTCAGGGCTACTCACGGGGTGGCACAACCAGTGCTGCAGGCCCCGAGTAGCATTTGGTTCACCAGCCCTGGCACACGCAGTGCACTTTACTAGGGGCTAACAGGTAAATCAAATATCCAATCATGGAAACACCCATCCATAACACAATTTACACAGAGAGCATATGCACTTTAGCACTGATTAGCAGTGGTAAAGTGCCCAGAGTCCTAAAACCAACACAAACCGGTCAGGGAAAAATAGGAGGAAAAAGCAAAAAGTTTGGGGATAACCCTGCAAAAAGGGCCATTTCCAACACGGGTGCATTACATGGGCGTTCCCATGCAGCAGCAACACACTTTTTGATGCAAAACCCTATCTAGCATAAATGTGAGACAGGAAAATAACGCATCTTGAAACTAGGTGTTAAAAGGAGAAATGTTAACATTTCTCCTTTCTTTTCCGACTTTGCATGTGTGCTGCAATGTAGAGCACACTTGCAAAGTAGGAAAAGTTTTAAAAGTTGTCTAATTATAGTATTTTGTACTGGAAGGGAATCCTTCCAGTACAAAACCTATGCTAGACTCTCGCACATATCCTTGCACTATGGCGCAAAGGTGTGTGTGTGTGGCGAACGGAAGCAAAATTCTGGCATTCTCCTGCTCCCTCCCTGTTACGCAACTCATTGCCGCATTTTTGGCATCTGCGCTGCGTTGGGTGGCACGTTAGTACATCTGCCCCTGAGCATGGACAGAGAAAGGTCAGAACCTCAAGTCACATCTGTGCATGTTAGAGAATCCCTACACTTAGAAGTCTGAGGGGAACACCTGCCTTGGTTCATCTCTCCCACTTACATTTTCCTTTTTGCAGAAGGCCCAACAGAAATTAAGTATCCGTGAGCATTACCTAGCGCTTAATTTACAGTGTGTTCTTCTGTCCAGGCTATCATCAATAAGGTGGTCAGTCACAGAATCAGAAAGTATATTTAGCGATTTTCTCCAATTTCGTTTTGACATCAAAAGATAGAATCCCTTAACTGTATTTTTTCACTCAACTTGCTAATAAAAGTGTGTCCTTGCTCAGAACTTGCGTTGGCATCCGTTGGCACCACAAGCATATTAAATTCTTAAATTCATCTCTTCTTAAACACACTCGCTATACCCAGAAAAACGGACACATGGAATAGCCTTTACAAAGTTGATCCCCTCGTGTAAGGAAGACAGAAGCAAAATGTGATCTTTGGGGAAATTTTGCAGAAGTTCTGAATAGGTCAAGATCTGTATGGCTCTGGGACAACCAATCGGGGTGAGGGAAGTCTGCCACACACAGATAATTGTATTCGGCGTTCAGAACACAAAAATGGTTTGCTATGTGTAGTAGAAACTACTCACCTGTAGGAACCCAAATCATTTCTGGTATCCCCATACAAGGCAAGACCCAGAAGAACACATCAGTAGATTGCATGTCGCAACTTATATGTTCCTATGCAAGGTAGGCAGAAGAAAAGTGAGATATTCTAGTGGATGTAAGAGAAATGTGGAAGGTTTCTTTGATTTGTCATTGCCTGTCCTAATGAGGAAGATCTGTCACTCGCCAATAGTTTTTTTCTAGGGTTGCAGAGAGGAATGTAAGTTGTCAGCAGGTTAGCAAAGTGTATGGAGATCTAAGTGTGAGAAAATCATGGATCAGCCATGCACCATATAACTGCAATCAGAATGACTGGTATTTATCTGGGTTCGTTTTTTGGTCGCGGCTCCAGCACAAAATACTTTTTTATTTTTTCTTCTGACCAGTGCTGGGATTGGTAAAAAATATCTTAGGGAACCCATAAATTAGGGATCAAGGTGTGGAAGAGCAAAGGGGTTGGAAGGATGGAGCTTGAAAAGCAGACTCTGACAGTCAAAGTACACATTTATTTAAATTAAAAAAAAATCTGCTGCAAAGAAATTGGCAACAAGGATATATGTGGCAGTAAATCTGTTCTGGATTACTTCATTGGGCACAAAGAGGCTGCATTTTAAAATATCTTACAGGGTTAATACGCCTGCTGCAGAGATCAATGTGTGCCCAGGAATTTTGAGGGGTAAGGTATCGCTAGTGGTTAACACTGTTCTGGGAGAATTTGGTGTTTTGTACAGGTAGTTTTGAATCATAAAGTAGCATAGAAAGTTAATGTGCCGGCTGCGAAGCCCTTTCGTGTAACATGCCCATTACAGATTTGTATTTTATGTAGATAGGTAATTGGGTTACTGCTTTTGATACTGAGATCATTTTGTTACTTGGAGTTCATAAGTTGCAAGCCTTCTAATATAGCACAGTGATCTATTTACCAGCATCAAGGAGCTGCATGCAAACTGTAAGTCATTTGTTTAGATCCTTAATATTTTTTTCTCAATCTGTAGTCATTCCAAGATTGCATAGAAGGGTTCCTTTGGGAAGTAATAAAATCTTATTAGTGCAGACAATCACAATCACTGCATTATGTTTTATATCCTGACTTTGTGTTTCTCCCCACCATTCACTCTTAACATTTGGAGGGAGATTCTCAAATATTTTGCACTGGGTTAGCATCACAAAAGGGACACTAGCCATCACAAAATGTTTTTTTCCTGATTTACTTTCCAGTGCAAAACTTGTTTTGCCCTGAAAGGTACCTAAAAGTAATGCAAAGCAGCACGAATTGCTGCTTTGCATTACTTTGTGTCGAGGGGGCGTTACATGGTGGGTGGCACATGGGCGTTCCATGCCAGCACCCATGCTTTTTGACGCTAAACCCTATCTACTAACATCAGTAGACAGGGTTTAGCACCAGAAGTTAACACAGCTGAAAAGTAGGCGTTAAAAGGAGAAATTGTTTTATTTCTCATTTATTTTCCGACTTTGCATGTGTGCTGGTTACCCTTCCTGTACAAAACCTATAGTAGACTCAGGAAGGATTTCAGCTGCCGTGCACAAGGCACACACCTTAGCACTATGGCGCTAAGGTGTGTGCCTTGTGCACGGCAGCTGAAATCAGCACCAGCGCTAGTGAGGGTGGGGAAGAGAGAGCCATATCTCTGTGAATATGACGCTCTCCTGCTCTCTCCCTGTCACGCAACGCAGCACAGCATTTTTGGCTGCTGCACTGCGTTCCACGGCACCTTTGAGAATCTGGGCCATAATGTCTACAAGCATAGATGCTATGTGATTCCTACACCTTATAAGTTATAACCCTCATTGTCTTATGTACCATTCCCTGTATATTGAATTACACACATGTATGATTTAGTGTGCCTCTGTCTGTGATAGAAAGCACTCTGACACCCGAAACTGGCAAGAGTTGTATTTAAATAAATAGAGGCCATTTACATTACTGTTTGTGTAATTTCTCATACAGACTGGTAAGTCTTTCATTCTTACAGTGCAAGCACATCTTTTACATAGAGAGTTCAGCAAAATTAAAAACTCTCTTTCAATAGTTTCTCCTAAGTACTTGTGAAGTGATAACAAGCAGTGCACCTTTGTTTTCTTCCAGTGCATTGGCGCCTAGGTGTTAGGCTCCGGATGACTCCCAGCCAGGGTGATACTTAAACAAAAGAAGGCCTGATCTGATGTCCCTTTAAATCAGGCCTTTGGTTGGGTCCCAGCTGGATATTAAAATAAGGAAGTCCCCTCTCTACATGCAAGTTGTTGCATTGACCGGAATGCAGACAACATATGGGTGCTGATGAATTGTGGCCCGATATCGGAAAATGACACCAGAACAAATTCAGCATGTGTCCCGGGGTCAGCCGGATCCCAGATCCGGACCAGAAATAGCTGCCGGAACAGGGACATGGTATGATCCCCCTACTTTCAAGCACTACCTCCGACTGCTCTGCAAAATACGCTCACTGACAAGAGAAATAAGGCAGTGGTTTTAGCATTTTTTTCATAAAAGTCACTTGAAATGTGCTCAGCTGTTTGTTAACAGCAATGCTCCCTCCCTTGGAAACTCTGATGGTGCAAACACTATTAGAGATTGACGTTGAGTCATCAAAGGTAATTGTTCCAGGAGATTTTAGGATTTATTTTGACAGTCAATTCAACCCACTTACAAATACCTTTACTGAGCTTTGGGACTCTTAACTTGACCATCATTATCCCCCCACCCAGTTCATATCAAAGGTCATGCACTAGACATATCATGTTCCAAGTCTCTCTTGTTTATCTCTCTTATCCCTCTTCCTAGGCCCTGTACATACCACTTTCTTATCCCCTTTATATGTAGACTTCAAAAGAAGCAGCAATTGAGCATGGGTCAGACTCGACAATCTAGGCACGAAACGGGACAGTGGTTTCAGCAGAAGCTTTAGCCTCTTACCTGAGTACTGAACTTAAGGACACAGTAGATGATTCTCAAACTAAGCTGAATATTTATTACAAACAGCTTGGCTCTGCCTTGGATGTAATGGTCCCTTCCATCAAAACTAGACCCAAAACTTCTCACGTATCCTTCACTTGGTACAGTAAGAAATTAGGAACACTTACCTATGACCTGCTGTTGGCAATGCAACTATGACCCTATTTTTAAATCTGTAACACAGAAATTGAAGTACATTTAAAAGCAGACTATATGCAACACTAAAGCAAGTTTTTACTCCGGGCTCATTTTCACAAACATCTTAGCAGAAACATTTTCCTCCATTAGAGAACTGACTGAAGTGGCTTCTGATGCTAAATGTAACCTAATAGCTGATCACTTTGTCAATAAGATCTGTGATATCGCAGAATGTATGTCATTAGATGAACCTTCTTATCAGATTCCCGAGTTACCTGGGTAAGTTCCAATAATGGCAGCTATTTACGAAACGCTCTTTACGCTGTGCTATCGGAGGAGGACGTTTTGAAACTGAGTGAGAGTGAATCCTCCAGTTCCCCTAGAGACCCTTTGCCTTGAAGAATTTGTAAAGATATGTTACAGTTAGTTTTCTTTTACCAAAGCCATTATTAACTTCTCTTTATCGTCGGGAAGCGTTCCCAAGTGTCTCAAACGTGCTTATGTAATGCTGCTGTTAAAGGAATCGTCATTCGACCCTGACGACTTGTCAAATTTCCACCCAATCGCACAGAGAAGGGTTCACCTTCAAAATGCATTATTTTTATAGGCAAATCTATAATAGAAGCCAATGGAAATTGCACAGAGTCAGGGTGAGCACATGTAATGAACTTATAAATCACAGTATAGAATTATGCATCACCTAATGCCTTAATTCTAGCACTAGCCACAACTGAATCTTAATGTGCCCTATTTTAACCTGTCATTGGAGGTGGCAGTACAAATCTCGTTACACAAACAATCGATGTCTTATAAACAATGATGCAGGCAGGAAAAGCCTTGAATGTTGCAAAAAGGCTTTCTCCACAGTTCTTTGAGAACAGCATGTCAATTCAGAGCATTTTGCTATGTGTGGTGTCAGAATGAGAAATGGCTGCTTTAGAATCCCAGATGAAGTTATGCCTAGTTTGGTCCTAGTTTAGCCAAACACAGGAAAATACAGTTCTGTCAAGTGCAGTGTTTTAGTGGAAAAATGCTCATAATGTTTAGCACACATTTAATGAAATCTATATTAGGTCCTACAAGCTCAAAATCTTCGATTCTGTCTGCTTAACAGATTCTCTAAGCACATTTGTACTCTCTTGTTGGACTGTCTCTTATTCCTTCTGATCCGTGTCATGAGGCTATTCATCAACCAGACATCATCCTAACTAACCTCTTGCGGTCAGAGGCTTCTCACCTTTGCCTGTGTCATGGTCAGACCATTTTGTAGTTCCTATTCTACTTCCCCACATTGATTCCTCTAATGACCTCTCTTACACGGTTAGACTATCCTGTGACCCATTGGTAACCTTCCTAAATTTCCTAATGCCCTTCTCGCTTTCCCTTTCCATCCTTCAGCAGACATGACAGAACCTGGCTTGACGAAGTACCTAATCCTTTTCTTGCAGCAAAACCTAGGCATTCTTTCCGCAAGTCGCTGTCTGCACCTTGGTACAATGATAACCTTACAGCTACCAGGAAAACATGTAAAAGAATTGGAATGGCTTTGGCACACCTCCTACAGCTTTTGCAACAAAGACAGCCATAAGGCTGCCATTAAAAGTTTTCATCGTCTTCTCCTTGCTACTCGCATTATTTTTACTTGAGCAAAATCGAAATTTCGATTAAAGCCCCCAAGGAAATCATCTACATAGTCAAGGATCTGATCAACCCTGCAGCAAAACTATTGTGCCCTCACAGGAGCTATGCTCTAACCGTTCCTTTTTTCCTTAACTAAATCACTTCACTTGAAGACCACTTCCCTCCTCAATTGCCTCTGAGGAAATGATTTCTTCGCTCACTCTTCTACAGCCACTCCTCCATCCCATTCTCTCTGTATTTAAGTTAAGGAGACTGAAAAACGTTTAGACAATATTAAATCTGGACTTCCCAATGACTGTGCCCTCCTCATATCATTGCCCTTGCACTTTCTATCCAATGTCACATTTTGACAGAGCTTTGCAATCTCTTTATCACTGCAGCCTTGTATCCAGCCACCTGGAAACACGCCTATATAGTTCCTTTATTATAGAAGCCTTTGGCAGACCCCAATTCACTGAGCAGCTTACGCCCATCTCGCAGCTCCCACTTCCATCCATCAATTATACAAAAAGCTATCAATTTTAAACTTCCAAATTTTTTAGAAGAAAATACACAAAAAACACACATACATAATAAAACACACATTGCTGTTACCAACAACCTTTGCATGCTTTTAGATTGTCGCTTTGGGTTTTCTTGATCCCTCCACATCACTCGATAAGGTCTCTCATGTCTCCCTTCTACATTCTTTATTTAAGGCCAGCATCGGCTAGGCTCATTTCTCTCCTCCAGATTTTAAACTGTTACTCTGCACCCTTTTCGTCTGAGGCCCATCAGGTGCATTTTAGGGTCCCCTAAGTTCCTTCTGTTAATCCTACCCTATTAAACTTGTATATTTCTGCCCTTAGTTCCTTGCTCTAAGCCCTTGGATTTGATACACTATTATAAGCTGATGAAACTCAAATTCTGAATCTTCCTCCTGCTTCCTCTATCTCAGGTCATAATAGATCTACATTGGCTGCCAATTGAAAAACGTGCAACCGTCCAGGCCTGCCCTACTCCCAGGTCTATCCGCAACTCTGGTCCAACATACTTGCAAAGTTTAGTCAAGCCCTGCTCACTTCCCGACTCTTCGTTACCTCTATGCCAAACTCCTCTTTACTCCTCGCATTAGGCAGTCTATGTCAGGAGGTAGAGCCTTCTCTTACATGTCAGCTAAACACTGGAACTCTCTTCCTCTGGACCTCACCAACACTACTAATCATTCAGCCTTCCACAAGAACTTTAAAACTTGGCTCTTTTAATGGTTTTCCCCTTTAGTCCCTGCTTTTCTCCTTTTAGCTTCAGGACAGAATTTGGGGTCTTTTTAGAGCCCTTTAACATAACACTCAGGAAAGGCCTGAAGATGTGGCTGTTGCCTAAAACTCTTTAAATATGGACCGATGACTGTAACTTGGAATTGTCTGCAGCTGCTGTACTACTTAATCTTGTAGGTATGAGAGTCAGGCTACCCCAATAACGGTGTCAATTTGTGCTTTACAAATGCTATAAATAAATAAATATAAATGAATTTATGCACTGCTAACAAAAACACACCAGAGCATTTGGATGTGGAGCGAATATTTCAATATAGCAATATAAGAAAATTCGGCAAAGTAAGGCGGTATTCTAAGGGGCAGATTTACCATTCTTTCACCTGACTTAATGCAGCAAGGCAAGTTGCTGTACTGCGTGAAAGAGAGAGGAAAGGAATGCGCCATATTTACAATGCTATGGAGCATTTCTGCTCTCTCCTTGCACGGGTGCACAGTGTGCTGCCTAGCATCAACGCGGGC
Organism: Calotriton arnoldi; assembly: GCA_963921515.1. Classification (NCBI taxonomy): domain Eukaryota; kingdom Metazoa; phylum Chordata; class Amphibia; order Caudata; family Salamandridae; genus Calotriton; species Calotriton arnoldi. The sequence continues at coordinate 832,696 of CAWUFW010003435.1, read as the reverse complement.
ATCCTTGCACCATAGTGCAAGTGTGTTTACGTTATGAGAATGCTTGGTTTTGTGCAGGAAGGGGCACCTTCCTGCACAAAAGCAATCCATAAAAGCATAGTCCTCTTCCTGTGTGCTGCAGAATGCAGCACATGTGGAAAGAGGAATTAGTGAGGGGAAATAAAGATATTTCTCCTTGTTAAGTCTCTATCGGGTATGCAGATCAATTTGGCGCAAACCCAGATTTACAAATCTTTGTAAATCGGGGTTTCCGTCAAAAGCCCATGTTCCACCTATGTAACACCTACCAGACGCAAGGTAGCTCAAGGCATCGCTATGCACTGCATAGTTTTACTTTTTATTTACTAAACCATGCAAAATCACGCAAAGTGGCTTTGCGTAGCTTATTAAATCCCAGTTAAGGACTTGTTGTGCCTTGCAACAACTTGTGTCATGCAAGGACAATGCAAGCCCTTAGTAAATATGCCCCTAAGTGATTTTGGACCAGGCTTCACCTTCTGGGCACGACACTATCACACTGCGTAACAAATACAGCTATAACACTCTTGGCAGAAGTGGATGACTCGTATCCAGTTCTGCATTGTAATAAAGACATTAATGACATTTTTGAGTGAAGTTTGTTGTGTGTGTGTATTGAGAGAACAGCAACCTTTTGTCTGCCTTGCTGCATTAGGATTGGTATGTTTTGTTACAGTATATTTATATGATGTAGCGTCCACTAATAACTGGTCTTTGCACATTAGTATGCAGATTCGATGTTGGGATTTCCAAGCAGAAGTTATTAATGGAAGGCTTACCTCAGTCTCCAAGTAGTGAGGGCCAATGTGGTTTGGAGGGTGTGCACCAGACCCACCAAAGTGGGTCTTTCATTTGACACATAGGAGCATATTTATGTATTTGCGTCACTCTTGCACCCTTGAAGTGGGTAGAAGGGCAAAGCAAAACCTAAGTCGGATTTATCAAGCCATGCAAGGCCACCTTGCATGGCCACGCATGGCCACCTTGCATGGCCACACATGGCTTGCTAAATACAGAGAAACGCAATGCAGCGCAAATGGCTGCATTGCGTTACTCTGCCTCAGGGAGGCGTTCCCTGGGTGGAGCGTGGTTATTTCTACGCATCAATTCATGGATTTTGGCGCATTCTCAGATGTACTTCCTCCTTCTATGTGTGCTGCATTCAGCAGCACACATAGAAAGAGGAAAATGCCTCTCAGGATTGTTTTGTGCAGGAAGGGAGCCTGCTTTGGCAATAGGTAGCACGTTGTGCGCCAGTGCAGGGAAAAGCAGGAATGTGCTGTATAATGCGAAGTACTTCGCATTCCTGCCCTTTCCCCATCACGTAGCGCAGCAAGATGACTTACTGCGCTGCGTCATTTCTTAATAAATATACCCTATATTATCTTCCATATCTTGTACATTACTTCATTCTTGAATGAAGTGACTTGCTCTATTGAAATCAATCCTCGGAGGCAAAAACCTGTCAAAAAAGATGATGTACATCTGGATGGCAGCCACTTCTACTATAGAGTAGTAGAAAAGCAGGTAGAGGTAAGCACCTGGGTGTTTTAACTAGTAGAGCTAGACAGACCCAAATGAGTGGCCCTGTAGATTACAACAGTTTACAACAGATCAAGACATAGGGTAGCTAAAAATGAGTACAAATAAGACAAACTCGGTAGTATATTTCTATGCGTTACCCAGTGTGAGAATATTGACTTCCCTCAATATCATAATGGTCTTCTAAGCTCATAGGTGATCTTCCATGATCGATACAGTATTTAACTTGTGAAGGATTTGGGAACAACTCATTGAACCAGAGAGGATAGGTGCTCCTGCAATAATAATCTGCCCAGGATCTGAAAGGATTTTTCGCACTTTAATAAAATTCATAGCTTTATTGTCCCTAAAGATTTCAATGGTGAAACATGATGTTGCAGGGTCTTTAATATCTCAATAAAAAATCAAATAGGTTAATTCTTCTACTTTATATATGTATCAAATCTATTATTGATGTATGTAGACTCAATTTAGTCCCCTAATAACTCAAATTCTTTCAGATTGAGATCAAGTGACTGTAGAGCTTTGCATAATCTTGAAAGAGGCGATCTACTTTAATGAATTTACCATGTGCCAGTTGATCTGGTGTGTCATTTATGACATTAGCGGCCCCTTCTTCCCAAGACTGACCTTTGGTTTTTTCTCTCGAGTACATTATGGATTTGTTTGCGTCATGCTATCAATGACTTGGATTAATCTGAGGTGAGAAATTGGGTGTTTGGTTGAGGGGTAAATCCTTTTCAAGCAACAACCACAATCCTTGTCAGGGTGAACCACAAAAGTCACAAAATGAACTTGTACTTAACCCTCTGATACCTTGGCACAAAAGCAGTCAGGTTTAACTTAAAGGCAAAATTTTAAGTATTTATGCAGCACACAAATAGTAATAACGTGAAAACACAACACAAGGAAAATCTAGAACAATAATTATGTTTAATAAATTATCTGAGACCAAAACTACAAAAAACAATCAGTAGAACTGGAGATATTGAATTTTAAAGGTTTAGATAAAAGTAGCGCCAAAAGGCGCAAAGGGCCAACTGACGGTATCTGGTCGCACTGGAACGGGACAAAGTCACAAGTTCAGGTCGACCATGAAGGAGCGCAGGCCGGGCACAGGACCAAGTCTGACCCACTGAGAGTTGTACCGTATGTCCTTGGTGCGAGGTCTGCACGCCTTTACTTTGGGAGGCTTCAAATCAGCCATCGTCGGTTATGATAAGGCTGTGCAGCGAGACTTTTTGTCACTCGGTGTCTGTTCTGATGAAGCTTTCAGCTGTGCGGTGAGGGTTTGCGGGGCTTCATGTCCCTGTGTCGGTTTGATGAAGGTGGCAACTGTGCAGTGAGGCTTTGCGAGGCTTCGAGTTGCTCAGCGTCAGTTCCGGCAAAGCTTTCAGCTGTTCGGTGTGGCTTTGTAGGGCTTTGTGTTGCTCGTGTTGGTTCTGATGAAGCTGGCAGCTGTGCGGCGAGGCCTTCTGGAGCCTGCATCACTCAGCATTGGTTCTGATGAAGCTTGAAGCTGTGCGGCCAGGCTTTGCGGGGCTTAGCAGCAGTTTTGATAGAACGTTCAGCTGGGACATGAAGAGTTCTCTCTGATGCCTATCAAGGGTCCAGGAACTGGGGAGCAACTCTTGAGGATCAGCAACTCACTCCAGCAGAGGTCAGTAGGGTTTAGACAGGTCCAGGAGCAGGAGGTGGATCCTGTTGTGTCCCTGTAATTTAAACAGGAGGTCAGCCAACTTACCTTTGGAGTCACTCTGCTAGTCCTGAGTTCAAGGAGATGGTCCTCTCTCCTTCAAGCAGCAAGTCGGGCCTCAAGCAGCAGAGGAGTCCTTTGAAGAACAAGGCAGGCCTCAAGCAGCAGGGCAGTTCTCTGAGAAACAAGGCATGCCTCAAGCAGCAGGGCAGTCCTCTTAAATACAAGGCAGTCCTTCTGAAGTCTTCCACAGGTCCAGGAGTGTACCGAAGAGATGATCTGAGGGTCCAATATTTGTTTGGTGCCAGCCTTTGAAGTGGGACAAACTTCTAGACTTCCCCCCCCACATCTGGTTTTGGAATTTCCTTCCTTCCCTGCTCAGGCTCCAAAGGGGTCTAGGGTGAGAATGGACTTGTGTCAAGTTCTTTGTGAGTGTGCTGAGGCAGCCCCTTTGAAAGGTAAGTGGGGCAGGGAACAGCTCCACCCCTCCCATTCGGGCAGGATGCACCATCTTTCCAACACTTACTCCCCCTCTGTCTTACTGTCTGTTAGAAATACACAAAGGCCAACTGCCAACTACACCCAGTTATGTGACCCAAGAAACAGGCAGCAGGCACCAAATGGTCAGGACAAGAAATACCAACATTCTAAAAGTGGCATTTTCAGAATTGTGATTTAATATCCGACTTTGCCATTAAAGAGGATTTTAAAATTAGAATTCTTTTTGAGACCAAACGGAATGCTCCTCTGAGATAGTCTTCTTGGGAACTCGAATTTGCAAACGTGTTGAAACTGGGCATTTTCAGAGGTGGCAAAGATATTGAGTCAGGACTATCCCCATTGCTGGAAGGCGTCCACCTTTGGATGCAATTGTCATTTGTATTCAACTAGGCACCACAAGCTGAGTTTGCTCACCCTGGCATCTAATGACCTCGCCAGGTGGTGTACAATCACAGACCCCCAGGATGTTATGGTATAGATTAGCAAATTTAGCATCACAAAAACGGGAATTTAGCAGCAAAAAAACCCTGAAAATTAGCTGCAATTTAATTTGCTACAGTTGCATATTGTCTCCAAGTTAAACCTGTCTGCTCTGTGCCATGACTACCAAGGGGTTGATCCGAGGTTTAATAAATTACTTTAGTCGTTCACCTTGACAAGGATTGCGATTATTGTTTGAGGTGGGCACTTACCCCGCCAAACTAACAGTCCAATTTCTAACAGTTGTGTTTTGGATGCAGGGTGGCAGGATGGGGAATAATGTTTTGGGTGATGGTGTGGAGGGGGCACTACTGTCGTGGGAGGGGGAGAGGGGATTGGGGCCCCTCTTTGTCTTGGGAAACAATGGGGTAGAGGGCCTTAGGTGTGGGAGTAGTGACTGGGGTCCTTTGCAGTCCCAACTTGCTTTTGAGCAGGTGCTTGTCGAGTTGAAGGGGCACTACTGCCTTGGGTCGGGGGTGGGGTGATGGTGGGGCAAAGTCTCTTTGGTGGCATCTGAAGCCTGCACACACCTAAACACAGAAAGAAACATGGCATCTGAAATCTACTTACATCTAAAACACAGAAACGTGGCCTGTGGATCCTTTCCACACCTAAAATACTGAAAGAAAGAAGGCCTCTGTAATCTGCCCACACCTAAAACATAGAAATTGGGTCTGTGAGGGCTGTCCTCTAATTTTTATTGATTGAGGAAATACAATTTGCACCTTTCAGCCTTGGGTTACCATTTGTGTTTTTTCCAATAGATTTGTATTTTTTAAGAACAAATGGCAAGTACCAATGGCAGTCTTGAGATTCAGGAAGGTTTCTTGTTTCCCATAACAGGTGTTCACGCCTCCATTTTATTTAGTTCTTGATCCTAATCAAACATCAAAACTCTGCAAAATAACTACAGAAAAGAGGTTTCCATCTTCAAAGGTTTTGCCATAAAGGAATGTATTTCTGTACAAACTCACCATACTGATCCTATGATTTTCAAATACTGAGGTGATTCATTGTATATACTACTAATGTGATCATGTCCTAACACTGCGCTTATTTGTCCTCATTTTATCATTTATTTTCTTCAAAATCTGATACTGAAGAGACCGGCTCACCGCCTCTGGTTTCATCAAAGGCACCATTGAAGCCCCAGGGAGGGACAGAATAGCTACCAAACATAAAACGAGTCGGCGACGGTCCGAAAAATGCTGCATTCACTAGTGCACCTATTCTGATAAAAAATATACAGAGACCTACAACTTCACTATTGAACGGAGATGCCGTAAATGTATGGCTTAATTGAATGCAGTGAATATTGTCTAAAGTAAAGGAGAGAACCCAAGCACGAGGAGAGGATGTGGTGTAACGGCCAGAGCTGCCGACTTTGGAACTGGGGAACCATGTTTGAGAGTCTTGTTGGCTCAACAAACAACCTGTGATTGTGGGCAAATAACTTAATCTCCCGTGCCTAAAAACAAAATGTGTCCTTATTTAATGTAACTGGTGCTCATGGAAAGCCCTCCAATACCTTTGGGTCAAGTCTGCGCTATATAAAAAAAAAAAATCGAATCTTTAGGGCACTTTTGTAAAAATGGCGGGATTTTTACAAAAGTGCTGATTTTGCGATTTAAAAAAAGAAATTTGCACATCGGGAAATGAACAAAAACCTCACCCGCAAGCTACAGAACATCCAGAACGCCGCCGCAAGACTGGTCCTCAACCTGCCAAAACACTGCCACATCTCCCAGCACCTGCGCACACTCCACTGGCTCCCCGTCGAGGCGAGAATCACCTTCAAGATGCTCACCCACGCACACAATGCCCTCCATGGCACCGGACCAGCATACCTGAACAGCCGACTCAAATTCCACGCACCCCAAAGGACCCTACGATCAGCCCAGCTCTCCTACGCCGTGGTCCCCCGCACCAGAAAGACCAGATCGGGAGGCCGCTCCTTCTCCTTCCTCGCGGCCAAAGCATGGAACGCCCTTCCGCTCCACCTCAGACAGACAACATCGCTCCCCATCTTCGCAAGAAACCTCAAAACCTGGCTCTTCGACAGCCCCCTCCTTGATGGAATGGAACCTGCACCCCCCACCCCTAGCGCCTTGAGACCCTTACGGGTGAGTAGTCGCGCTTTAACAAACCCCTGATTGATTGATTGATTGAAATTGCTATGTACTGGGAGGTCTGCCTTACGATTCTGCCAGGTCCAAAGCCGCAGTGCCTCTTGGCACCGAGTGCAGGACCTCAGTCCACACTGCTTGTTGCAAAACCACATGGCGGTGGTGTTGTTTGTGAAGACCTGAACCAGCCTCTCCTTGTTGGACAGTAGGAAGCCTTTTCAACAGCAAGCGAATGGCCTGCAATTCCACCAGGTTGATGTGAAGGCAGGCCTCTGCTGAAAACCTCTGAGCTTCACCTCTCCCAGGTGACCTCCCCAACCCAGCAGTGACGTGTTTGTCACCACAGCCGTCTCTGGGTGGGGAAGGGAGTGAGGTCTGTCGTAACCTTGAGAGCGTCCGACAGGTTCCCTTTGTGCTGGGCCCACTGGAACTTCAGAGCCCACATACGCCATCCGGTATGATCGGCAAGCAGGATGCAGGAGGACAACAGTTCTAGAAGCCTCAGAGGCATTCTTACTTTAACCCAGGACTAAGGCTGAAACATCGGGCTCACAACTCAAATGTCTTGGAGTTCTTGTTTGGAGGGAAGGCTTGAAAATGCACTGGATTCAGGATGGCCGATGCAGAGGAGTCAGATGTGGCTTCAGCACATTGATCGTGATTCCCAAAGATGTAAGGATTTTCCCCATTGTCTGAAGGTGGTTTACGACTGACTGAGGTCAACACGCTTTCAGCAGCCAGTTGTCGAGATAGGGGAAGACTGGTACTCGCAATGTCCAAAGATACACTGTGGCCACTGCCATCACCTTTATGAACACCCGAGTGGCACTGGTGAGGACAAAAGGGAGCACAGCAAACTAAAAATGCTTGTGGGCCACCTTGCACCGCAGGTAGTGTCTAAGGGCTTGCAGGACGGGGACATGGAAATAAGCATCATGCAAGTCCAACAACAACATCCAGTTGCCTGGATCCAGGGTAGAGAGAATCTGGGCCGTTGTGAGCATCTTAAATTTGTCCTTCTGCAGGAAGAAGTTGGAGGGTCAAAGATCTACACCAGGAAGATGGTTTCCACACTTCTTTGGCACTAGAAAATAGTGGGATTAATACCCAGTTCTGATTTTGAAAGCCAGGGACCCTCTCAATGGCAGGCAGGGGCAAGGATTGGACCAAATGAGTCAGTTAGGGCCTAGTTAAAGGGCAGCAGAGGTTCTGATGAGGCTTTTTCAGGTTGCAGCACCCCATGAGGATGTTGGTCTTTACTTTGACTGAAGGAAGTTGTAAGTCTAGGACTTTGGCTGACCATATAATCGCCATGGCGATAGAAAATGACGCTTCTATGACAGGACCAGGGGGAAACAAGCCCACAGGCTTCTTGTTGGACCCTATAACTATTGACTTCATCATATTGTGGGGAAAATTCATCCCCATTATCACCATCATCACCAAAACTGGTTGGCTCTGGTCAGAGTCCAACCCAAAAAGTTGTTCAAGTACTGGAGGACGGCTTTAGGTAAAGGGAGTGTCTTGGAGGCAGAATTAACAGGGGCTGGGCATGTAGGAACTGAGGTTGAGATAGCTTCAGCGTGGAGTCGAGGAGAACTATGGGTTTGACATAATCCTCTGGCGTTGGATGTAGTGGAAACTGTTATAGAAAGGGGTGCTGGTAGTGGAACGGCCTCCGGAGTCAGAGCAGAACGAAGTGGGCTCAGAATGTACAGCCAGTGCCGAGGGCGGAGCAATCAGTAGTAACCTGGCTGGAGACCACAGTGGATCCATGGGGCCTGAACGCATGCCAGAGAGAACTGGTTAGGTGCCAAAAATGCAAGGCATAGCTGACTTAGGCACCTCAATTTGTTGCGGCGGTGCTGACTGGCCTGGGAACTCAGGGTTGAAATGTAATCTGCTGTGGACTCTGCTCCTCAGTAGGGCCCTGAAGGAAAACTGCAGGGCAGCTTGATATCCTTGCAACTTTGCAGGTGGGAAGTGGCGAGGATGGGTCTTGGCCTGCTTGGACATCTTGTGCATGTTTATTGACTTCAACTTGCCTGAAGGTTTGGAGCGCGACAAATATCCGTCACGTGACTGGTCCCGAGAGCCGAAAAGGGCCCATGCCCTTGACTTCAAGTGGGAGTTGCCTTTATGCAACTTCCGTCGGTGTTCGGTGATATATAGCTTGTCTTTACAGTCTCAAATCGCCTTCAGATTCATTAGGGCACATTCCAGTGAGTCATGCCTCGACCCCAAATATCAGAGGCATGCTTTGCGAGGATCTGTCACAGACATTCGTTTGTGACAGTCCCTACAAGGTTTAAAACTTAGTCTTGGGAGGGAACATATTCTCTTGCATATTGGTAACATTTGAAAGAAAAAAGATTATGAACTGATGAGAAAAAGTAGGCGCTAGCTCTGGATCCATCCACAAAGGAGTAGAAAGAAACTGACAGTGTGCTTGGGTGATGCCTATATACAGTCATCACTTCTGGGGGGAGCGGATTTGACAAAGCGCTGCACTACACCACCTATCTGCACATAGGGACCATGCTGAACAATCTTCTGGATCCATTCTGGCACATAGGGATATCCTAAAGGTGAGGAATCTGCAGTTAAAAGTATCCATCGGAATGGCCATTATAAGACATTCAAGCAGCCATGGTAAAATTCCCAATCATTTATTTTTGTGACTACCAGGCTGTGACATCATCTGTCCCCTGAGCCCTGATGGTAAGGCCTAACTCACCAGATGCGCTCTCCGTGATCAGAAGATCAGTTATGGGACAGTGAAAAAGAATGTAGTTTGCCTCATAGTCCGGAAATGGTTTTTAAGCTTTAGACAGTCCGTTTCAAATGGCCCCCCTTCTCTCATGAAAATACTTTGGGGTCGATTCCGATCTCGGCCGGTAGGGCTCCGAATCGGATTCGGCTTTACCGGATCCGATTCGGACACCCTGTTTCCGACCGAGTCAGACGTGCGTCCGAGCGAGTACGATGCGAACGTACGCGAAATCGCCGACCGACTCGTTTGCGGGACCCAGCCGCGCGAGTCGCACACAGGGGGGGGACCCATGGGTCCCCCTACCTGTGCGTGTACGGCGCGACCCGCTTCGACGCGTACCCGCTATAGGGGGCGCCCTTGTTCGCCTCGCACCCATTGAGTCAATGGGAGCCCGCGAACGCGTTGTACAACCGGCTCCCATTGACTTCAATGGGAGTCCGACCGAATCAAGTCCGCTAGCATGCGAACGCATCGTACTCGTTCGGTCGGACTGCTAGGGTCCGATTCGGTCGGAAATCTCTCCGGGTCCGGCTCGGTCGGAGAGATTTCCTGCCCGAATCGGAATCGGCCCCTAAATAGTTGTTCATTATTTTTCCAGGCTCGGTATTGCAGCCTAAGTGTACTTTCGCCTGAAATACACACTTTAAAAAGTAGCTTATGATTGACTTATTTCCTTCAGAACATATGTGGCATTTAGGGCCATATTTATCAAATCGCAACGCAGCACAGCAAGTCGCCTTTCTGGTGCTATGTTACAGGGAAAGGGCAGGAATGTGCCCTATTCATCACAATACAGCACATTCCTGCCTTTTCCCAGCATTGGTTCGCAATGTGCTGCCTGGCGCCAGCGCAGGCACTCCTGCACCATGTGCAAGGGTGCCCGCGTTGTAGGCAGGATTGTTTTTGTGCTGGAAGGGGCAATACCCTGAGGAATTTCCTCTTTCTATGTGTGGTGCAGAATGGAGAACACATAGAAAGACGAAAAAACTAGGAAAAATGAAGATATTTCTCCTCGTTACGCCTCCCCTGGGAAGGCGTACCATTCTGCTGCATTTCCAGCTCTACCAGTAATGGTAAATCTGGGAATGCGGCAAAATCCATGAGTTTTGCGTGGGAACACCCACGCACCAGCCATGGAACGCCTCCCTGGGGCAGAGTAATGCAACGCAGCGATTTGCTCTGTGTTGCGTTACTCTGAATTTATCAAGTCACTCAGGGCGACGCAAGGGGGCCTTGCGTGGCTTGATAAATCGCACCTTAGAGGATGCGTCGCTTTTGCACCACGTTGCATGGTGAAAAAGCGACGCAACCCCTTGATAAGTATGGGCTTTAATATTTTTCCTAGTCAGATGATTCTAGTGAATAATTCATTATCCCCAGCAGGAGAGCGTACGCCACATCCCTTATGCTAATGGGCCTGTTGGGAGTAGCCAGTGGCTCGTAGTGTAAATGATTAGCATGAGGGGCCAGTTGAGAAGGATTAACTTCCCTCCGCCTGCAATATTCCAGTGGTCCACGTACATCATTTCTGTTTGCTGGCCGCGGAAATCTCTAGGAAGGCTTGTGTGTGTGCCTTTCTCAAACGCATGGAATGTCTGTATTTTCTGGAAGAAACATCTGGTTTAGTAGTATTTTATCAATTGTTGACAGTCTCGTTTCCAAGGAGGAAGCCCTCTGGCGTTTTTGTTATACTCACATGTCCTCTGTGTAATTAACCAGCCTAGTACCAAACATCACAAGACTTGTATGACATAATTGTGCTGTGAGCACGGATGTTTGATGTTTGGAGCTGGCAATGTGCACTCGTGGGAATGCCTTCCTTGTGACAACCTTTAATGCTTGAGATATATGGCTGATCATGGAATCCTCCAAGATAAGCCTAATCGTCTGCAGCCCAGAAGCAACAGTCTCCTGGTTGGTTCTGCTGATGATTTTAAGCTGTGGGAAAAAGTTCCATTGTAGAAAACAGGGCCAGGAAGCACCAATTACAGCCTGACTCAATGCACTTATGAGTCTTCTAGATTTTTGCCTATATCCTGCTGTGTTCTTTTGCTTATTAGGAGACTTTTTTAAAGAATTTCAAGGGATACTAACATCTGCAGAGATGGCAAACCATTATTTGAACAAATAACATTTCAAAGGCATAATGCACATTATACATCTCACTAATGGAAGATGTGCTGGATTCAAAGAAGGAGAATCTTCTATATAGAAGTATTCAAGCATGGACATTGGTTAGGGTAAAGTACACAAGTGCATATCAAGTGTCACCCACCAATATGAAGTTATGAAGAGGAGTGGGCTGTCCGATACCGCTCATGCCATGACTCCTACATCTTCTGGTGTGTCCGAGGGCAGCGTCTACCCTTAAAGATTAGGCCTTCAAGGAGCATGCATTTATTAATGCCAGTCTCCATCCAATTAGAATGGGAGTGTCTGCTACACACCACTGTAGGGCAGTGCCTCACTGGGTTAGTACCAGGCCCAGGTTTCATTACTGTTTTTAGGATCAGTTGGCTGCTACAGGTGGAGCAGGTCTGCTTTAGGGGGGTGCTGGATCTGCTACCCCTTTGCCCTCAAGAGTGCTCCGTGCTTTGAGACTTGGAATTTTGATTACGCGTAAAGCCTCATCCTTGACGTTTTCAGATTTATGGAATTCAAATTTGGTACAGGTGGAGATTAAGCCCACTAGACTTTTTTCTCCACAGCTGTGTCAAATCTGAAGGTAGAATTAAGTAAAGGGGACAACCCCCTATACATATCCAATCGATACACTTGCAAGTGGGCTAAAGAGAGTGCAGACCTCCTGGCCAATCCCTCTGAACAAAGAATATGTATTTACTTCAGTTTTTGATTTTACGTTGATTTTTAATGTAATGCCACATGCCATTTATTTTTATTGTTGTTACTTTCCATTATATATGCGTTTCCATTTATTTTATGTGAAACGTTTTCACCATTGATATTTAATAGTTATATGTTTCTTACTCACTGCATTTGTTCTCCAGATATGTCGTTCTTTAGTTTTAGAATATTTTTTGGACCAGTAAACAGGTTTGTCGCACCAGGAGACAGCTATTGAGTTCTGAAGACAAATTTGATAACATGCTATTGATATGGACATGATTTTGAAAGTTTAAGATATGGACTACATTAATAGAGTATGTTTAGTGATTCTCATTTTCATTATTGTTTGTGAATTCTGTTGATATTTATACAATACAAAACAAAATGAAGGAGCATATTTAGAAGGAGCTATCGCAGCCACAGGGTCAAATTTTTGATGCTGCAGCAGCTTTTTTTTGTTGGTGCCATATTTTCAAAGTGACGCTAGAGGGCTTTAGCAGCACTCTTCCTCCTCCAGCGCCTATTTTTTTTTAACCCTAGATCTGGTAGCAGAAGTTTTCGCTAATGATATGCAAGGTAAAGGTTCCCCCTGAAAAAGCATCGCAAAACTGACGCAGCCATATGTATAACGATTTTGGAAAACGGCTCTCTCTTTTGAAAAACAGGAGCAGAGTCCCAGTAGTGGCAGTTTTTTTACCACTACAGAAAAGCAGGCTTTAAAATGACGCATGGACACTGGCATAAAAGCAGAACATACCCAAATCACTCTGGCAAGCTCAACTACGCCTTGAACCTACTACTAATGCAGCTCGGAGCACCAAGAAGACAACTACCACCAGAGAGGCAGTGCGGGAGAAGGGAGCGGACATACTGCCAGAAGATTACCCTCATTGACCTCAGGGAGGAGGAGGTAATTGCCCATTACAGGCTCAGAAGGGAGTCCATTGTCTGCCTCCTGCACCAGATAGCACCAAGGCTGAAGCCAGCATTGCAACGCTGCACCAACATACCTCCGCAGGCTAAGCTACTGCTGCCCTGCACATGTTGACGCCTAGAACTTTTCACCCCACCACAGCCAGAGTGGCAGGACTAACCCAGGCATCCTTCTTAAGCTTACTCCCCTCCACCCTGGATAGCTTCATAAGCCTCACACCCCAGTACCGCTACTTCCCCAACACAGCAGAGCAACAACAGGAAAAAAAGCAAGGCTTTTATGCCATTGCAGGATTTCCACATGTGTTGGAGGCAATGGACTGCACCCATGTGCAACTTGTGCCTCCAGCAGCAACATCACACCTCTACCGCAACAGGAAGCACACCTATTCGATGAATGTGCAGGCAATCTCGGTGTCCTTGTGAAGTACCCTGGCAGTGCTCATGACTCCTTCATCTTCTGGCATTCCACCATCAATGAGCGCTTCCAAAATGGGACCTATGGGAATGGCCTACTGGTTGGTAAGTACTTCTCAAGCACATGAAAGACCACATGATATTCAATTATGTAGGAATATGTTGACATATCAGTCTTGGGTTGAATGAGACAGTGCATACATAGTTGATGTGGGCCTACATACTTGCGCCATACTACATAGCATATGCGCAGCACAATCCTACAAGTCACACATGTTGAGACTGCCTACGCCACTGTGGGCCAAATGTACAAGTGAACTGTGCCGATGGAGTATCACTTTTCATGATGCTCTGGTGGAGCAGCTCCCCCAAATTATATCATTGTGGCAATACAAAGTCTGTCTGCATAACAATGCATTGGATCATAGGTATACAGTAAGGCAAGCCACAGCAAAGTGCAGCATTCCTTCACCCTACATTAGGGATGTGTACCATGGGCCTTGCGGTGGCCTTTCGCATGCTACACCAATGAAGATCTCACACCTCCTATGTTCAGGGACCCTGGGACTGTGTGTAAATAGTGTGCCTCCCAAGGGAAGGTGAAATGAGGATACATAATTACATGTCTCTTTGTCATGTCCAATTACTATGTGTCCTGCATTCCGCAGGACACATAGGAGGGAACTGCATAGATTGTGGGGTTTTTTGGTGGTGGAATATGTCCCTTAAAGCATGACGTCATGTTGGGACACTAAGCTGACACACGTGCATCATTGTGCAAGGGTGGGTAATGGCACTAGTCACTACCAAGTGATGGTGCGTATGCATACAAACCGTGGATGTACTGTTTGTTAGGAACAAGGCACATTTCCCCCTTCACTTTGGATGTAGGTCAACACAGCCATATTACATCCATTGCTGCCCAGTGGCAACAGCTGCTACATGAGGTCCTGTGTGTGCATTCAATAGTGTCAAAGACCCTCACAAATGCAACACTTTATAAAATTTTGCGACCAAACCCCCTGTTGACGCATGGCAATCCCTGTGTCTAGTCTGTGTGTACACATGTAAATCCCATGGTCATGAAGCATGAAATGCATCCCAAACCTGTGAAACTGAGAAATATTGTCATATATGAACCTCACAAGATCATGTCTACCATGCTACATTATATCACTCGTCATATACACACATCGCCGCCTATGTGCACATCGTTTTGTAGCACACAAACCACTCTATCATTCCTCTAAGGCCCCAGACTGTGCAGCAGGGTGCAGCCTCGTGCACAAACTACATGTCCCATGACAGCCAATAACATAGTTATCTTTGGAATAATGTGCCGGTCTTGGAGCAATGCTGCACAGGTTCTGCCAGTGCAGCCATAAAACCCTGGACATTGTATCATGTGGACAATATAGCCTATCCTGTCCACAAGCAGTGTGGCACTGTAGTGTAGATAATCATACCAGTTGCACTGTACAGTGCACGATTAACACATATCTCAAACCTTTTGTGTACTGTCACCATAGTTTCACACTGTACACTATCATGTCCCACATTGATATCTACTCACTATCTTTCCCATAGCAGTACACATTGAATGACATTTACTCCAACTCTCAACGCCAAATATGTGTGACTGAAGTACGCCACATCACCTGCTCCAGTTACATGTTGTCAAATCTGACCGGTATCAGTTCAGGTATGGCAATAGCAGCCAATAATAGACACAATAGATGAATGGGAGACATGTGTCTACTCAATGGCAAATTGACACTCCTTACTGGTGGCAAATCATCACCTGCATGACATTGGCACTAACCAGTATGACAAATAGTTAGTGAATTACAGAGGACAGCACACCTGTATGTGTAGCACTGTGTCAGTCATTTCCAATCCCTACTTGTGTGCATGCCAAACAATGTCATAGCACATCTCTTACAGTAAGCAAAGTGTATGAGCCAAACAGGACACATAACAGAATGAACATGAATGTTGGGCCATTCCTTGTCATGACTCTTAATGAATTGTACACCTCCTGTCTTTGCAGCAGACCAAAGGTACGCTCTGCTGCCCTGGGCCATGACTCCTCTGAAAAACCCACAAACAGAATCCCAGTAGATCTGCAATCATGCTTTAAGTAGCACCCGGTCCATCATTGAGTGAACATTTGTAGTTTTAAAATCCCGCCTCAGGAGCCTTGACATACCTGGGGCCCAATTGTTATACTCGCCACCTATGGTGTGCAAAATAATATTGGTTTGCTGTATATTGCACAAAATATATGTAAGGACAAATGTGCCATGGGCTGACGATAATGGGGAGCAAGAACTGCCAGACGATGAGGAGGAGGAAGATGAGGAGCCTCATAGAACTCTACCATCAGTTACCGCAACATGGCGGAGGGACCTCTTCATCAACAATTTCTTGACAGAAGCATGAGTGATGTACATTAAATCACACAATGATGACAGATCTAGCTTTGTTAATGTATATGTAAATAAATGTGTGAGCACTACCACTGTGTATGCATTTTGATTCCATAGTCACAGTAAATACCTAAACATTCACATTTGACCTGCTAGTAATTGTCACACAGAAAATGTATGTAGCTATGTGTAACAAACCGAATTGAACATCATCTGGTACAATGAAATAGTGTGCATGCCAACTACCTGTAGCAAATAGTCCTCCATTACCAGCCACAATTAACATGGTGTGGTAACGTAGATAGTGTGCAATGACTGTGTGTGTGTGTCTCTCCTGCTGCTAGCCATTTGTACGGCCTCATACTTATGGACGATATTAGAGTCCACTCATAATATGATGACTGTGAAGTGTTCTTCATAGTATGTTCATGGGAACACAGTCCAAAACTACAGTTTACATATGCTACATCAATAACTGTATCCACATGTGGAATCCATTAGGTGATCTTATATCACACATACAAATGCTACATACTATACTTTGAATAGTAATG
This sequence comes from Calotriton arnoldi, assembly GCA_963921515.1. Taxonomy (NCBI): domain Eukaryota; kingdom Metazoa; phylum Chordata; class Amphibia; order Caudata; family Salamandridae; genus Calotriton; species Calotriton arnoldi. The sequence goes on along the minus strand of CAWUFW010003435.1, from coordinate 816,380 downwards.
GGGCCTCGTCAGGTTCCAAACCAGAGTGCGCAGTGCCAAAAGAGAATTCATTCAACAAACTTGATTCTGAACTTATTCCTTTTATTTAAATCCATTTTGTTGTTTCCAAATTTAAATGCATAATCACATGATGCCCATATTTTATATAAGAATCGTACTCCATATTCACTGAATGCCTATCCAGGCGTTTTGTTTTGACAACACTGGGGGTTCACCCCTCCTTGTAGCAGGACGTTAAATTAATGGTAAAACCCAATGCATTTCGGGCAGCATGTGCCCTTCCTCAGGGGTAGCTGTAATGAGACAAATAGTGGAAATCACCAGTTTATCTAATTCCAAGATATCTTATGCTTCTTAAGATATTCTATATTATACCTGCGCTCTGGGTACACAGCGTTTAGTTCGCAAGCGGAACAACGCATGCCATAACAACGCGGTCATTACAACGACCGCGTTATTTCGCATACCGTTACAACGCAAGTCGGAAAAACGTTTTAAAAAAACTGGTAGTGCATACTACCAGTTTTTTTAAGCATTTTATTGATTTTCCGTCCAAGGCAGTTTTGCACCCACCGATGACTTTTGGCTAACAAATGAGGGACAGTCCATGAAGATTACAACACTGGAGGTTCATCTCTCTCGGATAGAGTTGATGAATTGAGACCACCTACAGTTTTTTAGGACATACAGATATCCTTTGTTCCCTACAAGCTGACATGATAGCTTCAAAACACTTGTAGCCACGCGTAAATGTCCGCAATCTGGTGATCCGTGTTATAGCGGGTCAATCTGGGTACACTTACCTAACCTTCAATGAAGGAGAAACGGTACCCATAGCATACAAATCACACTTGTACACAAATGCTGAAATGCGCTTTGCTTCTACAGAAAAATTACTGACAGCAGTAGTAGCAGTAGTGCTGTAGTAAGAGAAAGAGCACTGGCTCAGGAGAAACGAATAATTGTCATAACTCCGTTACCAGCCTTCGAGGCTGTTACAAAGGCAATTTATTTATTTATTTATTAAACTTGTAAGGCGCAGCAGCTACCCAAAAAGGGTTTCCCGGCGCCGAAGCGAGACAGAAGAACAAAAGGCAGCTAAATAATTACTGGTTGAAGAGCCAAGTCTTCAAAGATTCCGAAACTGGATGTATGCCGTTTCGTTACGGATGGCTTTAGGAAGTGAGTTCCATAACAAGGGGCCGAGGTAGGAAAAAGACCTTCCTCCCATCCGGGATAACTTTATTCTAGGCACAGTAAAGTTCCCTTGAGTCGATGAGCGGAGGCACCTAGAGGGCACGTAAGGGTTGACCATAGCTTGAAGATATTTGGGGGCAACACCAGTTTTAATTTTGAACATATAGCTCAGGGCTTTGAACTTAATACGGTTCTCCACCCTGAGCCAGTGCAGGTCTCTCAAGGCAAGGCAAGCGTTCCTAATGCTAAAGCCTTACATCCAAGACGGATACAATGGGCTAATTCTCTCACTGCAACGGATGTAGATTACAGATATGACCCTAGTCTAAAAACACAAGTATTTCTGCAATATGAACAAGAATATCCTCTAACAAATGAAATAATGCCTCCAGATCAGTATGAATACATTATTTACACTGACGGATCTGCTCAGCCAGCCATAGGGAGTAAACAACAATACAGCGCCGCATGTGCAATTGTAAAAGGTCATATGCAGGACGGTAAGTTCCATCCTAGTGATACAAAGACACAGTCTCTAGGAGACTGCACGGCTCAGCTGGCAGAACTAAAAGCCCTGTTACTGGCACTAATAAATACGGATCGAGAATTCCCCACACTGATTGTGTGTGATTCTTTTTATTGTGTTCAGTCATACAACGAATATCTACACTACTAGGGTCAAAATGGGTTTAAAGACTCAAAAGGTGGCACAATTAAGCATAAAATGCTTTGGGAGCAGGTACCAAGAGCTCACGTGATTCACACGCTGAGTCATCAATGTGGTGGCGTTCACGTTGAAGGGAATTCATTGGCCGATGAAACCGCAAAGGGGGCAGTACGAACTGCTGCCGTAGCTGCAATCACTCGTTCAAAAAGAAGAATAGACGGAGAGATAATGGTAGCTGTCATTGCTACACGCAAAAACTGCCCAGCCTTCCCTAAAGGCTTTCCACTCAAGTACTCCTACAAGTTAGATGCAAACAACATTCCGTATGCTCAGATTCCAGGAGTGGGGGATAGAGTAATACCAAACATAGATCGCAGATTAGGCTTAATACTAGCTGCACACAAGGGTCTAGGTTTTGCACATGCAGGGATTACCGCGACTGTTTCATTATTGAAACTGCACTTTTGCTGGCCAGGGTTAACTAAACAGCCAAAGAATTTTGTCCTGAATTGCGACATCTGCCAGCAGATGAAGAGTTCCACTGTGGCGCGTCCAGTGCAGACACCTTTACTAATATCAGACAGACCACTCGCATGTGTCTATTTGGACCACTACGGCCCCCTACAATCGGATGGGGCTTACAAGTATATCTTGGTGGCAGTGGATTAATGCTCTAGATTCCTATGGGTATGGCCTCAGCCCTCGGCTGACGCTTGAACTGTTATACAAGATTTGCGAGTCTTTATAGGGACATACGCAGTTGGCACATTACATTCTGACCGTGGCCCTGCGTTTAGCTCTAGGGCTTACAAGGAAGCCATGGAAGGTTTGGGTGTAGCATTGCAGTACTCCTCTCCATACCATCCCGAGGGAAATTAAGTCATGGAGAGGAAAAACCGGGACTTAAAGCAATCTTTAACAGCAAGAGTATTAGGTTCGGGTGGTAGTTGGGTCAATCACTTATACGGGGCCCTTAATAAAATGCCAAGAAGTTCTCTAGGGGATGTCACTCCTTACGAGGTCCTATTTGGGAGGAGAATGTGGGTGCCTGATCTCGATTATGAAAGCACAGTGGCGGATGAAAAACCATTTGATATCAATAAACGTTTGGCTGTTTTACAGGATCTGAATGAATCCCGGGCACTACTAAGCAAAGTGCAAGTAAAACGCACCGCTACTGGGGAAGTCAAATCAGTCACGGCAAGACCTATCTGGATCCCAAAAGTCGGGGATTTGGTCAGAGAAAAGATCAAGGACAAGAAAGAATTTGGGCCATCTTACAGAAAGCCTGTACCTGTCCTAGCAGTCGAAGGAACAAGAACAGTAATTCTTCCGTCTCTTGCCGGCAAAAAAGAAAAGAGATTCGTCTCCATTGATCTGATCCAACCACACTGTGTGGCCGATACTGAATAGTAGGCCTCATGGGCTCCTGGGTAGCCGACGCTCTCCTCTCACTACCATACAGGAAGTTCAGACAGAAAGACTCATAACATTTGAAGAGTCACCAATACAAAATGATGGAATTTCCAGCAATGAAATGGAACTCGGTCCTCTTGAAACAGAACTTCAAAACACAATTGAAAGACAAATATCAATTAGGCTTAACACCGATGTCTTCATCAATATGCCTCAACAAGAGACACCTACCGGTTCAACAAAACCTGTTGAGCTACCAAAGATAGATCGATCTGCATCTGGCTACTTCATCCATTTTGATACCTTCTCTCTTGATCCCAGTGAACCTGAGACAACGTCGGCTCCAGTTTCCCGTAAGCAACAAATTTGTGACTTCTGCACTTTTCTGAAAAAGACTTACTTAGTATCACCTTGGCTCCTGCTCTGGATAATAACTGGAATATTGTTTTTTCTGTTCTGGATTGGCCTAGTAACTCTGTTTTGCTTACTCATAAATGGAAAATATCTCTCAGAACGCTCTGCAGTATCAAATGTGAGCTTGGTCCTGAAACCTCATACATCATCTCATCGTGAACAAAGACTTGTTTTTCATGAACATTACAGCTGTTCCAATTCCTGGTGGTATAGTTTGGGACAAGGTTGATTATGATGTATTTGGCTCTACTGATGTTTTGAAAATACCAAATTATTTAAAATTTCTCTAAATGATATCATTACCTCCAGTACATTTTCTGATGATTGGGATTTTGAAACTGTAAATAATATGTTGTCTGATTTCAAACAATCCGCTGCATTTGCAAGCACTGAATGCGGACACATCTGATTTTGACACTATGTACTGTTACCATCATTATGGTCATCACTTTTTACACAAATCCAGTATCCCACGAAATGTTTTCACATACCACCAATGGGAACATTGCCCGACACCACCAAGATGTAGTTCGAAAACGTTTGCACAGAAATGTTCTTATTTTTCAGGGTTTAACACTTCTGACCCGACCTCATATTACTATAAGGTTGCACCTACATCTGCACAGAAAAATATGCTGACTAACACCAAACAGATATATTCTGCAACCTTCATTTCCCAACTGTCTGAACAGGGTTTCGACTTATGGAAGGACACTATAGATACAAAATCAGTCTGGGGTTCTAGGGAATGGCAAGTTCATGGAACAGAAGCACTATTTAGAGCGTGCCTCATTCCACAGCAGATAATATTTCTGAATGACACTGTGCAACAGACTTCCTGTCTTGGGATAGCCAAGAACAAGGATTTGAATGTCAGGTCCCGAGTTTAGTTAGGGTCTCGCGGGGCTTGGGTCTATTATCCTTTTGTTTCCTTCTTACCTTTTTCCTGGGTACTGAGAGTGCACTGATGTGACTGCAGTGATTCCTGTGTGAAGTCGGCGGGTATATAAACGCCACTCGCCTTCACCTCCTTGCTTGGTTTCACATCCGGTTCACGCTGCCGGAAGGACTTTGCCCGCAGCGTCTCTTGGCTACACGCTGTCGTCTTCGTTTCTTGCTCCGTTCTGGACTTGCTTGTTGGACTTTGGTTCCTGAGGCATTTGCTCTACTTTCAAGGAATCTCTGTCAGGCACTCTGTCCCACCCTTTGCTGGATTGAACATTCGGGACTCACGCCGGTGAGGTAACGGGGTTGTTTGTTTGTTTTCCCCATCTCACACTATTCTCTGACCACTCTTATTTTGCAACATATTAGTTTCGTTGTGGGTTTCTTGGGCGCTTTTACGAAGCATAGAGAAACCGATCATTTCTAAAGGGATCCCTTATATTTTTAATTAAATAGAAGTGGGTTTTTGCCATTCTGTTTTTTTCTCCCACATTGAGAAGGTGGCATTCTATGATATTTGGACATTTCAGCCTCTGAGTTTTCACTGAACCAACATCATCTGTGATCTACTTTAAATGGATTAAGTGGAACCTAGGATGTTTTGACTACCCTCTTTGGACAAAGTTGTGTATAGAAAGGGGTAAGAAAACAAACATCATTGCTTTATGAGCTTGTTGGACTTGGCCCTTTTTGCAGGGTTATCCCCAAACTTTTTGCTTCTTCCTCCTATTTTTTCCTGACCTGTGTTTGTTGGTTTTAGGACTCTGGGCACTTTACCACTGCTAGACAGTGCTAAAGTGCATATGCTCTCTGTGGAAATTGTTATTATGATTGGTTCTCCCTGATTGGCATATTTGATATACTGGTCAGTCCCTAGTAGAGTGCACTGAGTGTGCCAGGGCTGGTAAATCAAATACTACTTGTGGGCCTGCAGCACTGATTGTGCCACCCACACGAGTAGTCCTGAAACGGTAACTCAGACTTGCCACAGCAGTGTCTATGTGCAGTTGTTAACTGCCATGTCGACTTGCCAAGTGCACCCACTTGCCAGGCCCTAACCTTCCCTTTTCTTACATGTCAGTCACCCCTAAGCTACGCCCAAGGTACCCCTGTGGGCAGGGTGCAGTGTATGTGAAAGGTAGGACATGCCCTGATGTGTGTGGCATGTCCTGATAGTGAAATACTGCCAATTTCGTTTTTCACTATTGTAAGGCTATCTGTCCCCATAGGAAAGCATGGGAGTTAATTTATAACATCTTATAAATATAACTTACCATTGGGACCAGTTAGGAAAATAACGTTTAGTACGCCTGAACTCAGAATCTAAAGATGCATCTTTTAGGAAAGGTGATTTTTACATTCTGAGTTTGAAAATACCACTTTTAGAAAGTGGCTATTTTCTTGTTCAACCATCCTGTGTGCCTCTGCCTGTTTGTAGATTGACTGTCTGGCTTTGGACTGACAGGGGCTGGGGTGGTGCAGTGGCTCCAGGAGTCTGGATGAGTCAGCACTAGGTTGAATAGGCCTGACCTGCATTTGGAGTGGTGGGAGGAGTAGCACCTGTACCTGAATAGGGCTGTGCCTGCCTTCCACAATGCTGGCTCCGCCCCCCTGTGGTGTGTCTGGAGCCAAGGCTCACACGGACAATGGATGTTGTTGTGCACTTGCGGAGTGCCCCCCAGAACTGGTTTGAACTGGGCTCAGGGCCACTTGCACAAAGAGAACAAAGATATTTTGGGGTATAAGTATCAGGTGAACTGGGGGGACTGCTGTAACAAGCATCCCACCAGTTCTGGTGTCTGGCATCACCGCTCCAGTGGGGAGGGTGCATGAGTCCAGAGAAAAGGGTGAGGGGGGACGAGGAGAAGGAGAAGAGCTGGAGAAACTGAGGAGAAGTACTGCCCTTGCTGTGTGTCTGGGGTTGGCCTGCAGTTGCTGTTTCTGCCACGGAAAGGAGAAGGACTTTGCTGTGTGCTGTGTCCCCTGCTTGAGGAAAGTCTCCAAGGTCATGAGTAGAGCTTGCCTCCTGTTTTGAAGTCTCAGGCACACAAAAACTTCACCCCCAGCTCCCCTGAACTCCCTTGCTGGGGGTTCTGACCTGCCAGGAGTGCCTGTGGCTGTGTGTGGCCTCTGGAGGTTGTTTTTGCTACTGGGAGCTGGAAAGCAACGCAACAACAAGAAAATTGACACATCGCTCTTCTTGAGGCAGTTTTTCCAACGCAACGCCGTGGTGCGAGAAGAATCTCCCCGCACCGCTGTGCTGCTGCTGAAACCGACGCAGCACCTGTCGCCGCGGCAAGAATCGATGCATCAAGGGATTTCGGCTGAAAAGGTCAACGCAGCGCCGCTCGCCGACGCCGCATCGTTCACCGACGCATCCCGGATTTCCACGCATCGTCAAGTTTTCCCCGACGCATCACCCGCGGATCGGAGTCATCTCAGAATCAACGTATCGCTTCCCCCTACAGACCGGACCCGACGCATCGCTCCCCTGTGTACAGCGGAACTGTCGCATCGCTGCGGCTGTTTGGCTTGGTGAATTTTGTCACAACAACAGGTACTTTGCAAGAAATCACGCATCCATAGTTTTCTATGGACTCAGTTGCTAAAACCTTTTGAAAGTCATTTTTCTTAATACTTGTATGTTGGATTTTTGTCGTTTTGGTCTTGTTAAGTTTAGATAAAGATACTTTATTTTTCTAAACCGGTGTGGTATCCATTTGTGGTGTTATTACTGTGAGTGTTGGTACAAATACTTTACACATTGCCTTTGGGATAAGCCTGTCTGCTCGTGCCAAACTACCCAGGGGGTGAGCAGGGGTTATCTAGAGTGTGTATCCCCCTTACCCTTACTAGAAGCAAGGGTCCCTATTTGGACAAAGGTACCTACCTCTGCCAACTAGAGACCCCCATTTCTAACAGAGCTATTAACTGGTTGTGTGTGAATGGAGTTCTTTTCAGTACCTACTGCTTATAACGCTCTTCTTTTCTCTTTTCAATAGCTGCCTGTTCTTTACCTGTGATCCATCAACAGCCAAAGAGGGGGAGCCTAAGACGGATAGTCCACATTTTGTTTTTTCTCTTCCCTTGTTTCCCCACCTTCTCTCAATGCCATCTTCTGCGTTTGCCTTTATATATACATAGGCGATTGTGATTAAGGCACAGGTAGTGGAATGGGACAGTCTTCGCTCCTGCAGTGTTGGTTTTACCTGTGAGTGGTGGCGGAACAGAAACCCAAGCCCACAAAGGTTACACTGCCCGAGCAAAGATGGACCAGGAAAATATGAACCAGATGACCCTCGATAGTGGGGGTGCTGGGGTGGGTCCTTCAATGCAGGAGTTGATGTTAGCTCTTTCTAACCTCCAGACAGAGGTACGGGAGTTGAGGCAAGAGAACCATGGGCTGCACCAGGAATTAAATGTTTTTAAAGCCAAGGAACATCCCTGGGGGAGAAGTTCTGGTCCTCCGCCTAAGACACAAAGGCCTGTAGTACAGCCCGCTACCTTTCAGTTTGAACGGAATCCCAGTATTGGGACTAGTGGAGGTCCACCTGTAGCAATCACTGTCACTACTCCTGTTCCGGTTCCTTTGGCAGTTCCAGAAAGATTTTCAGGAGATAGTAATAAGTTTGGCATATTTATGAACCAATGCCATTTGCATTTTATGTGTAGGCCCACGGCGTTCCCTGCTGATTCAGCAAAGGTCGCATTTGTAATCTCTTATTTGGCAGGTACGGCAGCGATGTGGTCTGTCCCTTTGGTGGACAGCGATGACCCTATTCTTTATAATTTTCCAGCTTTTAAGGAGCAAATGCGTCGCTTGTTTGCAAAACATGCGTTCATGCAGGCCAGTGACGCAGAATTGCTCAAGCTGAGACAAGGGAAACAGGACTTGTTAGTTTACATTTCTTTCTTTAACCGTCTTGTATCTGAAACGCATTGGCCCATTGAGAAAAGTAAAATAAAAAGTTTCTCTTGGGAGATGACTCTCGGGGAAGTCAATACTCGCTAATAAATACCAATCATACAATCACGATCATTCTAGTATGCCCAATCCATTGTAAATTCAGGACCCATAAACCAATTTTAAACCATAGACTCACAAAACCTATTGGAAATTATCACAATTTAATTAATAAAATTACAATCAATGAGTAAAACCACAAATAAGAACAAATACCAAAACAATTGACAAAGAAATTAATACACAAATGTAAAACTACATAAAAACTTGTATTGATGTGTGCAAGAGACAAAGGACAAGTGACATATTAAAAATCATTGTGATAGACTCCTCAAAAATTGATTCAGTCGAATTGACTCCATTCTCAACTATTATGATTAGTCTCAATTGTTCCTCGAATAACAATACGATAGGCGTCGACGCGTTTCGGTGGGTTATTATTAATTCCAGACCACCTTCTTCAAGACATTTATTTATATTGTCTCTTCTAAAAAATGGTACACATTTCATATGTGCCTGTTTAAAAACACAAAGACATAATATCAAATAACAACAGACACAAGACTTGTTTCAAAAGAATACATCAGTCAACATATACAACAATAACATATATAACAATGCCATGGTTAAAACAATATATATACACAATTACTCTCTATTTCCTGGAAAACATTTGCAATCTTGAATAGTACCTGTCAAATCTATAAATCAAAACACATCGTGACTATAAACAGTTTATAACTGTTTTAGGGGTCCACTCCATTCATACTGACAATCCTCATACCATACTAGATTCATACCATCCAATCATGCTCCTACTTATGTACTATATCTTCCTCTAGGGGGGATGTATGCTATATCTTCCCCTCTAAGCATATGTATTATGGAATCACATCTATATGAAACCAACTATGCAACTTCAATAATATTAAGCAGTTTGGAGTAGTAGCTCCAAGGAATATATACTCATCACGGTCTAATCATGAGTAACTAAACATGGAAAAAATCTAAATCAAGCCACATATTCTTTAAGTTAATTAATCCGGCATGGATTACATCATACTCTAAAAAAGTTACCTTTTTATGGAACCCTCAATAGGAGCAAGTTTTTCAATCCATTTGTCATAGGTAAATCAAGCAAATCTGTTTGTTAAACAAGAAATTGATGTATCAATACTAATTTCTAAGGGAATGTTTCACAAAAAGGTGCAAGATATATGAAAACACCATTTACCCACCTAAAATTTGACAATGAATAGTAAGTCAAAAGAAGAAAACGTTGATAATTTAAAATTGAATTGTCAGCATATCTTGCATATCGTTATCCTACAAGTTAATGAAAATGAGTCAATAGCATCATATGCCAAAAATAGTAACAGAACATTAGTTTAAAAGTATATCAAATCCGCATACCTCTAATATTAGGTAGTCTTTCATCAGGATAAGCAGTAGTCCATTTATATATAAAACACGAGGGGAACCGGTTCTCCTTAGAACATCTTTAAAAATTGTAATGGTTCATGGAGTCATGTATGGCTCTATATTGAAAAAGAAAGAGGGTTTTCTTGAGCAAAACTAATACCATTCCTTAATAGCCTATATTACCCAGTCTACACTAACTAGCCAGACCAAAAGATACATAGGTCTGGAAAACTGCTGTACCATTTTGCAGTTTAAAAATAGAGAGGGCATACAGCACGAAAATAAACACACTACCGAGGTCACAGACAGGACCTCGCCGTGCCCTCAACTCTGTGCCTCATATTATAAAACGAGGTTCCGAGTGTGGCGGCGTTCAACCTCTCATTCTATTTAGTGGCGCTTTCTCATGGTAATTCTATCGATTAACCACCGTTACCCGATGATGATAAGTAATGTATTAAAAAAGAAACACTTTGTACATGTTTCAATAAGGATGGGGACAAGAAAAGGGCAGCCAGAAACGATGCCTAGAAAATCAGTGGCTTTTGTGAAACAGGATGTAACATCAACGTGTTCTGAAGAAGGTGTCCACATCAACACATATGATATTGCTGGTTCAGTCCAAATGGTACCGCGTCATTTCACTATCTCGGTGACTATGGTACTTACTAAAAGCAGGAGGACTACCATTTCAATGTAGCTTGATTCCGGTGCTACCGGGAACTTTATGGATATTCAGTTGGCTGATAGATTGGATATTCCTTGTGTATATAAAGAACAACCCGCCGAACCAGTAAGAGCTATTGATGGCACTGATTTATCTGGGTTAATCACTAAGCAAACCGAGCCTCTCCTGGTGATATGTGATAACGGGCATTCTGAGACCTTTAGTTTTGATCTTATTGACGCCCCTTCTTTTGGGGTGATACTTGGAGTACCCTGGTTACAGCTTCATATCCCAAAAATTGACTGGGTGAGACGTACGGTTACACTGGACTCCGAATATTGTTTGCAGCATTGTTATCAGGAGGCTACAGATTGGGTTTCACCATTGATGTGTGCAGTGGGTACAAGTGTAGAGGACAGTAGTATTCTTCCCCCTTATGCGGGGTATGTTGATGTGTTTGACAAAGCCCAGGCTAGTGTGTTGCCCCCACATAGGAACTTTGATTGTCGTATTGACTTGACTCCAGGGGCTACTTTGCCATGTAGTCGCATTTATGCTCTGTCTGAACCAGAGGAGCGTCATTTGCGGACTTATTTGGATGAGATGTTGGCATCTGGGCTTATTAGACCATCCTCTTCCCCTGTGTCATCTCCTATCTTCTTCATACCAAAGAAAGAAGGAGATCTCCATGCCTGTATTGATTACAGAGCTCCCAATAAGGTGACGATTGAAAACAAATATCCGCTTCCTTTGATTCCGGTGTTATTGGATCAATTAAGGCATGCAACAGTTTTTACTAAACTTGATTTGTGGGGAGCTTATCATCTCATTCATGTCCGTGAGGGGGACGAATGGAAAACCGCATTTTGCACTAAGTTTAGTTTATTTGAGTATTGTGTTATGCCTTTTGGTTTGTGTAATGCCCCTGCTGCTTTTCAGTTCTTTATTAATGAAGTGTTACAGGATTATCTGGATGTGAGCGTAATTGTTTATATCGATGATATATTGATCTTTTCCAAAAATCCTGAGGAGCATGAATTACATGTAAAACAGGTGTTGCAGAAACTACGTGATAATCGTTTATTTGTGAAATTGGATAAGTGCAAATTCCGGGTTTCTTGTGTGGCGTTGTTGGGTTTTCTCATTTCCTCTGATGGTATCAAGATGGACACTAAGAAGACTGTGGCAATCACTACTTGGCCAGCTCCTACTTGTGTGAAGGATGTACAGGTACTCTTAGGATTTGCCAATTTCTATAGGCGTTTTATCTCACATTTTTCTGACATAACACCTATGACTAATCTGTTGAGAAAAGGGGTGCCCTTTGTTTGGTCTTCTGCAGCCCAAATTGCTTTGGAGACATTGGCGGAGAAGTTTACTTCTGCTCCTATCCTTAAACATCCAGATCCTGCCCTTCCTTTCTTTGTTGAGGCAGATGCTTCACAATATGCTGTGGGGGGGAGGGGTTATTGTCACAACGGATTGTAGATTCGGGACTTATGCATCCCATTGTTTTCTTTTCCAAAAAGTTGTTAGCGGCTGAGCAGAATTACACTGTGGCTGAAAGAGAGTTGTTGGCTATAAAGATGTCCTTTCAGGAATGGCGACATCATTTGTGGCAAGCCAGACATACCATCACAATTTACACAGACCCTAAAAATTTGGAGCTCTTTCGATCTGCACGGGCTTTAACTCCAAGGCAGATGAGATGGGTGTTGTTTTTTAACGAATATGATTTTATGATTACATATAGACCTGCGGTTCAACAAGCTAAATCAGATGCCCTATCTCGTATACATGTGGCTCCCTTGGATGATGTCTCTCTTTCTGAAGATAGGCCCATGATTTTAAGGGAAAAGATCGTTGGGTGTACTTCCATTGATGAATTCCTTGCTTCGGTCAAGAAAAAATTGTTAGACATTGACATGACTCCGTGGTTGATAAATCCCCTATTTCAGTTGAGGGATGGAATGTTGTATCATGGTGACCAACTGTTCATACCACCAGAGTTGAGAAATCAAGTACTTACCTGGTGTCATTCCTCTTCATTAGTTGGACATCCTGGGATGACTAAGACAAAGGAGTTTTGTCTTTGTTGGTTCTGGTGGGACACATTAGGGCATGATATACAGGTGTTTGTGGCACCATGTCCTGTTTGTGCAGTCAGTAAAGCTTCACATACCCCTCCTGTAGGTCTGTTACACCCACTACCTGTACCCCCTTCTCAGTGGCATACTATTAGTATGGATTTTGTTACCGATCTTCCCTTGGAAGCAGGGTACACCATCATATTGGTGGTTGTGGATCTGTGTACTAAAACAGCTTATTTCATACCTTTGCCTAAAGTGCCTACAGCTAGAGAATTGGCTGATGTTTTCATCTCACAGGTATTATGATTACATGGTATACCCACTGCCATTGTGTCTGATGGGGGGGAGCAGTTCATTTCCCAGTCCTGGAGGGAATTGTGTTCCTCGTTAAAAATGGAGCTCCGGTTGTCCTCAGCCTACCATCCACAAACGGATGGACAAACGGATGGACAAACGGAGCGTACCAACCAGACTATGGAACAGTATATACGTTGTTTATTGTCTTCTTTAACAGGTAGTTGGGTAACAGCGCTCCCTATAGCTGAGTTTGTATATAACAACAGCATACACTCAGCCTTAGGTATGACCCCTTTCTTTTGTTCCATGGGGTTTCATCCCAAAGCTATACCTATTCAACCCTCGGATCGTGTACCAGCAGTAGACACTTTGAGCCATGCTTTGGTGGAGATTTGGAAAAGGCACAAGAACACCTATTGGTAGCTAAGAATAGCATGAAGAGACAGGCAGATAGACATCGTTGTCCGGCTCCATCCTATGCATCAGGGGATATGGTTTGGTTGTCTACTAAGAACTTGAGATTGGGGGGTCCTAGGAAGTTACAGCCCCGTTATGTGGGTCCCTTTAAGATAGTGCGGGTGGTGAATCTGGTTGCCATGAAACTAGACTTACCTGATGACTACCGGATTCACCCTGTTTTCCATACGTCTCTATTGAAACCCTATACTATCACCTCCCAGACCTTGCCCCCGCCTCCTCCCGTGGTGATTGATGAGCATGAGGAGTTTGAGGTTAATGCCATTCTGGATTCCTGGAGAAGGCGTGGTAGACTGTTTTATTTGGTGGACTGGAAAGTTTATACCCCTGATGAAGTACTTGGGAACCTGCCAGTTTTGTGCATGCCCCCTGGTTGGTGCGTTTATTCCATACACGTCATCCGTCCAAGCCCCGTTCAGTGGGGGGTTATTTGGGTGGGGCTACGGTCAGGTCCCGAGTTTAGTTAGGGTCTCACGGGGCTTTGGTCTATTATCCTTTTGTTTCCTTCTTACCTTTTTCCTGGGTACTGAGAGTGCACTGATGCGACTGCAGTGATTCCTGTGTGAAGTCGGCAGGTGTATAAACGTCGCTCGCCTTCACCTCCTTGCTTGGTTTCACATCCGGTTCACACCATCGGAAGGACTTTGCCCGCAGTGTCTTTTGGCTACATGCTGTCTTCTTCGTTTCTTGCTCCGCTCTGGACTTGCTTGTTGGACTTTGGTTCCTGAGGCATTTCCTCTACTTCCGTGGATTCTCTGTCAGGCACTCTGTCCCGCCCTTCGCTGGATTGAACATTCGGGACTCACGCCGGTGAGGTAACGGGGTTGTTTGTTTGTTTTCCCCGTCTCACACTATTCTCTGACCACCCTTATTTTGCAACATATTAGTTTCGTTGTGGGTTTCTTGGGCGCTTTTACGAAGCGTAGAGAAAACGATCATTTCTAAAGGGATCCCTTATATTTTTAATTAAATAGAAGCAGGTTTTTGCCATTCTGGTTTTTTCTCCCGCATTGAGAAGGTGGCATTCTATGATATTTGGACATTTCAGCCTCTATGAGTTTTCACTGAACCAACATCGTGTGTGATCTACTTTAAATGGATTAAGTGGAACTTAGGATGTTTTGACTACCCTCGTTGGACAAAGTTGTGTATAGAAAGGGGTAAGAAAACAAACATCATTGCTTTATGAGCTATTAACTGGTTGTGTGTGAATGGAGTTCTTTTCAGTACCTACTGCTTATAACTCTCTTCTCTTTTCAAAAGCTGCCTGTTCTTTACCTGTGATCCATCGACAGCCAGAGAGGGGGAGCCTAAGACGGATAGTCCACATTTTGTTTTTTCTCTTCCCTTGTTTCCCCACCTTCTCTCAGTGCCTTCTTCTACGTTTGCCTTTATATATACATAGGCGATTGTGATTAAGGCACGGGTAGTGGAATGGGACAGTCTTCGCTCCTGCAGTGTTGGTTTTACCTGTGAGTGGTGGCGGAACATTGAACACACCTCGGATTCCAACACTGTCACACTTTGAGGGGTGGCAAAACTTTTCATCATGTGGAGGGGATACAATAGATGACATCTTGCAGTACAATTCATCAGACCCTAATTGGAAGGGTTGGTTAGTTTGGCCCACAAACACAAACAGATGTCTATCAAGATTCAAGGGTACCACTGAAGGGTTTAGTATCCATAGGCCGGACCAACGATATGTACAAAGAGAACATCCGGGGGTGGTGACATCATTCAGTGTTGGGAAGTTGTGCCTCGATTGGTTAAAAACGTCGACACTGTCCCAGGTGAAACAGCACTTATCCTTACTCTCAGATGAGGTGGATCTCTTAGGTCCCCGAAAGCCATGTCGGAAACATTTCTTATACGCGGTCTATAATGAAATTTGGAAAATCTCTCAACAAGAAGCTGCGGAGAGACTTCGTGAAATAGACAGAATTAACCTAGAAAAGGCGTAAGCTGTAGTTGACAATGGTATGACTACATTAACATCCAGGATTTACTCACTGGGCAACATTGTATCTTCTGCTATAGATATACTAGAACAGGACTTGTCCATACTACAGCACGGACAATCGCAACTACGTTCTATTACGTTATTAAGCTGGATGCTGCAATAATTGCGCGCTGGTTATGTGCCTTGGCGATTTATCAACAGTACGTCACTATTTTCTGCATACAATCTAACTGAAAAACAGATAATAATGGCACAAAGGGGAGCAAAATATACAATGCTGCCTATTGAAAAACTGGACCAATTACCTTTTACTGTGGCAGAGTCACCATCCACAGAATGGTTAATCTATGGCCATATAACATTACCGGTCACAACTTTCCAGTTTCAGTATTGCCTAGAACAACAACAGGTGGGCAGATATGAAGCGATGGGTAGGGAATTCATCAAGGAATCTTGGGAATTGCCATACAGATTTCGATGCAGGAATGGGGACATGGAAGTGTTTCTAAGCGGTACCAACTGCGAGAACTCTAAGTGGATCTCTCATATGTCAGGATATCATGCTTCATAGGGCCCGTAATGGTTCAGTTGCTAACTTATCCTGTCACTTGAAAGGGTCCCCAGCTGCCGTGATTAATCCGGTGTTCAAGTTACTTTCGAATGGGAGTTACTGGATGCTGATTGATCAAGATCGTCCCCTGACCTTGACTGGTAGGTCGCTCCCCCACCACACAGCTCCGTCTGTGTGCCCTGCTGCTGCCCCTGATTGTGCTCGTTTTTTTCCTTTCTGTGCCCCCTTGCTGCCCCTGATTGTGATCGTTTTTCCTTTCTGTGCCCCCTTGCTGCCCCTGATTGTGATCGTTTTTCCTTTCTGTGCCCCCTTGCTGCCCCTGATTGTGCTCGTTTTTCCTTTCTGTGCCCCCTTGCTGCCCCTGATTGTGCTCGTTTTTCCTTTCTGTGCCCCCTTGCTGCCCCTGATTGTGCTCGTTTTTCCTTTCTGTGCCCCCTTGCTGCCCCTGATTGTGCTCGTTTTTCCTTTCTGTGCCCCCTTGCTGCCCCTGATTGTGCTCGTTTTCCTTTCTGTGCCCCCTTGCTGCCCCTGATTGTGCTCGTTTTTCCTTTCTGTGCCCCCTTGCTGCCCCTGATTGTGATCGTTTTTCCTTTCTGTGCCCCCTTGCTGCCCCTGATTGTGATCGTTTTTCCTTTCTGTGCCTGTTTCCCGCCGCTGCGCCTGCGGCCCCGCCCCCTCACTGCCCATTCGCTGCCCCATTCCCTGCTCCTCCCTCCCACCTCCCCATTTATGGCGGCCGCTGCGTGGTGAAGAGAGCGACCCCTGACCTTGACTGGTAGGTCGCTCCCCACCACACAGCTCCGTCTGTGTGCCCTGCTGCTGCCCCTGATTGTGCTCGTTTTTCCTTTCTGTGCCCCCTTGCTGCCCCTGATTGTGCTCGTTTTCCTTTCTGTGCCCCCTTGCTGCCCCTGGTTGTGCTCGTTTTTCCTTTCTGTGCCCCCTTGCTGCCCCTGATTGTGCTCGTTTTTCCTTTCTGTGCCCCCTTGCTGCCCCTGATTGTGATCGTTTTTTCCTTTCTGTGCCCGCTTGCTGCCCCTGATTGTGATCGTTTTTCCTTTCTGTGCCCCCTTGCTGCCCCTGATTGTGATCGTTTTTACTTTCTGTGCCCCCTTGCTGCCCCTGATTGTGATCGTTTTTTTCCTTTCTGTGCCCCCTTGCTGCCCCTGATTGTGCTCGTTTTTCCTTTCTGTGCCCCCTTGCTGCCCCTGATTGTGATCGTTTTTCCTTTCTGTGCCCCCTTGATGCCCTGATTGTGCTCGTTTTCCCTTCTGTGCCTGTTTCCCGCCGCTGCGCCTCGCGGCCCCGCCCCCTCACTGCCCATTCGCTGCCCCATTCCCTGCTCCTCCCTCCCACCTCCCCATTTATGGCGGCCGCTGTGCGGCCCGCGCGCTGGCGCGCCGAAGGCGCGCCTAAGGCAAGCTCCGTCTGCGCCCGTCCGCGCCGTGACCGCGCCCAGCGCCAGACCCCCTGGTCCGGGCATCCCCCGCGCCCGCCACATCAACAGACGCCGATACGACGCCAGCACCCTCCACGCACTCAACCCCGGAAAAGATCACGCCTGCTACCAGGCCACCCCGAAGCGCACCCAAGGGCCCTTCACCTGCCGGAACTGCAGCTTCGCCAGCACCCGCCCCGCCAAACCACCGCCCAGGAAAGAACCCAACTACCTCAGATGCATCCTCCTCAACACCCGCTCCGCCCGCAAACACGCCATCGAACTCTGGGACCTTCTCGACTCAACCTCCCCAGACGTCGCATTCCTGACGGAGACCTGGCTGAATCCCGCTTCAGCCCCGACATCGCCATTGCCATCCCGGACGAATACAAGATCACCCGCAGGGACCGCACCAACGGAGTCGGAGGAGGCATCGCCATCGTCCACAGGAACACCCTCAGAGTCTCAACCAACACCGACGACACCCTCAGCACCGCCGAACACATGCACTTCCAGATCCACACCGATCCCAACACCACCCTCAGAGGAACCCTCATCTACAGACCCCCGGACCCCGACCACAGTTCAGCGATTCCATCGCTGACTTCGTCAGCACACACGCCATCGCCTCCACGGACTACATCCTCCTCGGGGACCTGAACTTCCACCTCGAGAACAACAAGGACACCAACTCCACCACCCTGATCGACAACCTCGCCACCCTCGGACTCAGACAGCTCGTGACTACACCCACCCACGCCGCCGGCCACACGCTAGACTCCATCTTTTCCGCAAGCCCACACGTCTCCTTCAACCACACCTCCGAACCCCACTGGACTGACCACCACTGCATCCACTTCACCTACAGGAAGCCCACCACGCACCACCGCACCGAACAAATGCCTCGCCGCTGCTGGAGCAGAGTCACGGAAGACCAGCTAACCACAACCCTCGCCCTGAGCCCACCCGCCGAACCCTCCGACCCCGACACCGCCGCCCGCAACCTCAGACAGTGGATCGACGACTGCGCCAACACCCTCGCCCCGCTCAAGAATCCGCCCAACAGCCACACCAGCAAGAAAGCCACCTGGTTCACCGAAGACCTCCAGGCCTCCAAGCGAACATGCCGAAAACTGGAGAAGATCTGGCTCCACGAACGGACAGCGGACAGCTACGCCGCCCACAAGAGCGCCACCCGCAATCACCATCACCTCATCAGATCCGCCAAAACGGCCTCACTCAAAGACCGCCTAGACAACAACGCACACAACAGCAAAGAGCTCTTCAACATCGTGAAGGAACTCTCCAACCCAAGCTCCAACACCAACGACATCCAGCCGTCGCAAGACCTGTGCGACTCACTGGCCACCTCCTTCCACCGCAAAATCGCCGACATCCACGACAGCTTCAACACCACGACCGCCCCGGCAACCACCAAGACCACTGCCCCCACAACCACCAACCGCCTGCTCTCCTGGACCAACATCAACGACGAGGACACCAGCGAGATCATGAACACCATCCACTCCGGTTCACCGCTAGACCCGTGCCCTCACCACATCTTCAACAAAGCCAGTACAGCCATCGCGCCCCATCTCCGGAAAATAATCAACATCTCCTTCGAGACAGCAACCTTCCCGGAAAGCTGGAAGCACGCCGAGATCACCGCCTTACTCAAGAAACCCAAGGCAGACCCCAAGGACCTCAAGAACTTCCGACCCATCTCTCTGCTCCCGTTCCCCGCGAAGGTCACCGAGAAAATCGTCAACAAACAACTGACCCGCTACCTCGAGGAGAACAACATCCTGGACCCTTCCCAGTCCGGCTTCCGCAGCAACCACAGCACCGTAACCGCCCTCATCGCCGCCACCGATGACATCAGGACCCTGCTAGACAACGGAGAAACAGCAGCCCTCATCCTCCTGGACCTATCAGCCGCCTTCGACACGGTCTGCCACCACACACTACGAACACGCCTTCACGATGCCGGGATCCAAGAGAAGGCCCTGGACTGGACCACATCCTTCCTTTCCGGCAAAACACAAAGCGTCCGCCTCGCCCCCTTCCGATCCAAGGCCACCAAGATCATCTGCGGCGTACCCCAAGGCTCCTCCCTCAGCCCAACGCTGTTCAACATCTACATGGCACCCCTCGCCCACGTCGCCCGACAGCACAACCTCAACATCATCTCCTACGCCGACGACACCCAGCTGATCCTCTCCCTCACCAAAGACCCTCACACCGCCAAAGCCCACCTCCACGAAGGAATGAAGGCCGTCGCCGAATGTATGAGGACCAGCCGCCTGAAGCTGAACTCGGACAAGACGGAGGTCCTCATCCTTGGTTCCAACCCTTCAGCCTGGGACGACTCCTGGTGGCCAACATCACTGGGAACAGCCCCGCCACCCACCGACCACGTACGCAACCTAGGGGTCATCCTCGACCCCACCCTCTCCATGACTAAGCAGGTCAACGCCGTTTCCTCATCCTGCTTCAACATCCTCCGAATGCTCCGCAGGATCTTCAAGTGGATCCCCACCGAAACAAGAAAAACAGTCACCCAGGCCCTCGTCACCAGCAGGCTGGACTACGGAAACGCCCTCTACGCAGGAACGACGGCTAAGCTCCTGAGAGCGGCTGCAACGCAGCCAGAACGCCTCTGCACGTCTTATCCTCGACATCCCCCGACGCAGCCACATCACACCCCACCTGAGAGACCTGCACTGGCTCCCTGTCAACAAGAGGATAACCTTCAAGCTCCTCACCCACGCACACAAAGCACTCCACAACTCCGGACCAGCCTACCTCAACAGACGACTCAGCTTCTACACCCCCACCCGCCAGCTCCGCTCGACCAGCCTCGCCCTCGCCACAGTCCCCCGCATCCGGAAAGCGACCGCCGGCGGCAGATCCTTCTCCCACCTCGCCGCCAAGACCTGGAACACCCTCCCCACCAACCTCCGACAGACCCAAGACCTACTGGCCTTCAGAAGACTCCTCAAGACCTGGCTCTTCGATCAGTAGCAGCACCACCCCCCTCTTCCCCCAGCGCCTTGAGACCCTCGCGGGTATGTAGTGCGCTTTATAAGTGACATGATTGATTGATTGATTGAAGATTGTTGTGGGATGCTCCCGGGCATCGCATATCTTGTCACTGTAAGACAAGATATGCGATGCAAGTATTGCTTCCACCGACCCATACAGTTAGGGAGGCACCGTTATGGCCTTCGTTGAATGTTTCCTTTATACGGTTTGATACTCTGAGCCGAATGAAAGCCATGCTTCTTCAGCAAACCGTGCCCTTAACCTCTGCCCGAGAAACTTATGATCTCCAGGTTGCACGGTCCTCGGCTGAGATACAGGCACTAGTACGAACAAACTGCCCTTTCCATTTCACAGAAATGGTTCAACGTATCTTTAACATGTCTGATACGACGGGTATAGTACACCTATTTAAGACCATAGGTTCTGGACTGTTAAGCACCTTTCAGACAATCCTCTGAGTTATTCCCAACTTCATACACTCCGTATTCTAAAAGCATTTTTGGAGGACTTCCGCTGATCCTGTTCCTCATAGCAGGTATCCTGATTGTCATTTTTCTGCTACGCAATGGGCGTCCCAGTCACCAAGGAGATGCAAAAGATGCAAAAAAAAGGAGATGGAAAAAACGCTCTTGGAGCACCGATACCGTGATCGCATGGTACTCCATCTGGGCACACCTCACCTTCGCGAACTAAGTGAATCTTGGTTCCTATCATTTAGACCAGTCTGGATCGACTGTATTCTGCCTGTCCTACGGGCCTGTTCTGTGGACAAGAATGCGTGTTGGACCTTTGTCTAACACTTCCATCAGTTGCGCCACCGGACGTTGATGCTTTACTGGACCCGATAACGGCCCATGTTCTGCAGTGTCCTCAGCGTATTCCAATGTTGATGTCTGCATTCTTAGAGCCACCACAGGATGCTTCAGCTCCTATGGGAACGGATACAGGCTCCTCAACAGGCCTTGGTTGTCACACAGGCATCCTCAGCAGCGGCTGTGGAGAATACAGAGAAACATCTGTGCTCGATTTACCTGATCTGCGAGGTGTTGCAGGGACCGTCGTCTGCGATTGCAGGCAACAGTGATGTTGCATCTCCCAGCCAGGACACATAAACATTTGGCTCATCGTGGGCTGGGAAAATTCGGCTTTTTCAAAACAACCAAATTTGGAATTTTAAACAATCGACACTTTTTCTAAACTGCATGGCTTTCAGTCACTCATTGTTCGAACTATATATACGAACATATTTTTAAAACTTCTACCGCTTAACCTACGATCTTAACATTTTTTAGCATTTTTAAATATTTTTAATCACACTAATGTTTTGAACTAATTAGTTGTTTGCGTGCAAATGCCTGGTAGTACGTTAGAATTTTAGTATGTCATCCAGTCAGATGAGGAGTGGGTGTTATGTTTCATATAGGTACCCCAATATAGGCTTAGGTAGTCACCTAACCTTTCACCTATATTCTCCCCTGCCATTACACTACATAACAGTTCATGGGACTGGCCTTTTACCTAGTTACGATACTGCTTACAGGACGTAGATTTTCCCTGAAACCTAGCCTCATCCATTATGCATGAGAATTCTTGGAAACTCAGCAGGACTACCATTTCCTGCATAATAACTATGTATAAGGGTCATTCCTTCCGTCATCCTAAGTCCGACATGACACAGCAAGGTAGAACCCCTGAGGGTACCACTTTGGGTATATAAACACCATATCTTGCTGAGGTAGTCAGAAGAGAAAGGACTTCCATGCAGACACACTGACGTGAGACGCTGAGGTTCCTGCACACAGACACTCCCGCTCGCAGTGGTCTGACATCCCTTGCGGGGTGTCCATCTCGAGACCAAGAAGGGGTCCCACTGTCTCTCACTTCAGGTAATGTGTTTGACTTTATCCTAGAGGGATTCTTGGCTTTACACCTACATACATGCTAGGTACACTTAGGTACATCTAGTTAGGGTCGCATCGTAGGAGTATGCTTTTATTACTGTCATGTATTTTATATACTTGCCTGTATTCATTGTTTTAGCACGATGGTAGAAATCTACCATTCTTTTACTCTGTTAGTGCTTCCAATCATTTATATCTGTTTCTGTCTAATGGTTGTTTCAGCACACCTATTTTACACTAGAATGACGCTGGTTCAATAAATGCTTATTGAAAAACATCCCCACCGTTTATTCTGTGTATCTCTCTAAGACAAAGTGAGCACGAGTGACTGAGCGAAAAGTATCGTACTGTTTCCACGATCCTGAGGGATCAGAGTTGTCATGTTCGATAGTTGCCAAGAACTATTCTCTCCTTGGTAAGAGGGGTTCCTAGTGGCACTGTGAGCCAGCTGGTATACAGGCTAACATACCCGGTGGGGGTGTCTAGAATCAGTCCAGACACCAATCCTACAGTGTATGTTGTCTAAACACGCAGGTCCTATATAGTTTATAGGAACTACACGACAATACAGGCCTACATTATGATTTACTGTGTGGGAGTTAGCATGTGTGTTCAGGTAATGTTATGCACATGCATTTGTCTTTGCTAGCAGTGTTTGGCAACATGTGTGTGTAGGTGTCTTACCTACGGACAGGGATCTGTCAGGTTGGCCATGGCTTCACATTCTCTATCTACAGACATTGTTGAGCAGTGCACATGGCAATCATTATGGAAATGGTACACAGTGCACACATGTTCACATACAATTTCTCTGTGTGAATACATCATGCAACATGCTTTGGAGGGATTTTATATTTACATTTGTTTATTGGCATTTCCAATCTTACTGTTCAACATTGAACAGAATATATGTAATACAATCTCATCCATTCAGTGACGTTTTTTACATTGCAAATCTCCATCTGTTTTTCACACAAGGGATACAGTGTCCTGCTTTGTTGTAACTCAGCTTTCCTCATTTGACATCTGTCTACCTTACAGATCTACATTCTCTGGATTTGTTTACTTCTTCTTAGTCAGTGTCATGCAACTTTTGTTCCCTCGCTAATTTCGCGTTCGTGTTCATGTATTCCCAGTTTGTATGGCAGCCTGTTATAAACTGACATACTAACTTTATAACTAATACTTTGTGTCTATCCTATTTCCTCCTGTGCGCTCCTTGTTGCTTATCTATGTATTGGGGTGTCTGTGTGCGCCCGCGGAGGCGGGCCAGTCTTTTGGTTTCTGCTATGTGGTCTCGTTATCTGCCGTTCGGGGTCCTGGCTGTGGTGTTCCCAATACTATGTGTGTGCCCGCACTCTTGAGATCTGTTGTCTGTCGCGTCCTTTTCCCTTTCCTCTATACATGTTTTGACATTTTGGTCCGTTCACTCCTTGTTTTCCCCTCAATCTCTCTCTTCTTCTACTAAATCTAGACTAGGCTCTCACCAACTCCCTCCACTGGTCTGCTATTGGCTTCCTTCACACCCCCCTCGCTTCTTCCCTGAGGACTGCCCTGGACTCTGCTTCAGCCCAGTTCGTGAGGTCTCTTTTCCAACTTTCTATGTGTGGTCCTGTGCTGGCTTTCCAGGCCATCGCCACTCGCCTTTTTGCCAGGGCCCTGGCCAGGTCAATGAATGTATTTCCTACCTTCAGCTTCGGTGGGCGGGGGAAGAGGCCTAGTAGGGACACCTCCACAGTGGTGTCTAGTTCTCTTTCCAATGTCACCCCCGTTCCCCGGACCTCTTCAGTCCAAAAGGGGGTCAGCACTGGGCAGGCCCAAACCATGTGGACACGTCCGCGATTTACCTCCATGAATCCTTTGGATTCTGTGTGGGGTCAAGTACGTCATGTGGACGTAGTTGAACGGTATATATTTCAGTCTTGTGTTGCGCGATATTGTTTTGGGGGACGCCAAGACTCTCCTCCATTCTTGATCCAAGAGTTGTTTATTTAACACTTGCTCCCAACGCTCTCTGATCTTGGGTAACGTCGTCAACGATGTCTCCACCAGGGTAATATATAGCCACTTTACATGATGGCCAGCGGTCCCTATGGAAAGCAATGCATGAAGTAAGGGATGTGTATCCAGTTCCTCTCCTCCTCTGCCCCATATTTCTCTGAAAGTGCAGACCAGGGCCTCATGTTGTAAAAACTGTCCTACTGACAGCCCATATTGCTTCACAAGTTCCACAAAGGGGATCAGAGTACTTTCTTGGTAGATGTCGCCCACCGTCCTGAGGCCCACCTCTTCCCATTCTGACAACTGTTCCGAGGTGAATATTTGGCGTGGGGTTCCTTCGGGGAGCTGTGGCGGGTCTGTATTTTAGGCGCAACAGCCGGTGACTGGTGATACGCAATTGCGCAATTGAGCCAGCACCACGACCCCTACTCCCATGAGGCACGCGAAGCTGCGTCACATAATTTTTTCCTTTCAACTAATCGGATGAAAGGTCTCCTAACTGTGAGTACATAGTTAGGTAACAGTGATCAAGGGCAGGGTACACCTTAGCGTGTGTATACCGCCCGGGTCACGTACTCTTGGTCCTGACGAAAACCTAGTATTACCGATTACAGGTTGAAACATGTAGACCTTTTTATGCACTTTTTTGCACATTTTTTCACTTTAAGATACCAGTTGGTCAATTTAACCAAAAGGGTGTCTTACCACCAATTTTTAACATTGCCCAGTTGCTCCATAATTAAAAACAATTTTTTGAGTTATATCTGGCCAATTTTTAAATCACTTTTTCACTCACCTACACAGAAAACAACCTGCTCCACTGTAATCAGGTGTTGAAGCACACCCGGATGGCATTCGGCCATTCGGGTGGGACCCCGATGATGAAGCATGTCACCAACTAGGTTGGTGAGTGAGGGGTCTTCTTAAGAAAGGACATCTCCTTTCTTGTGCACTTCTCCCAATACTTTGGAGACATTGAGTTTTCTCCTGGTTGTACTCCTTCTATTGTTTGTTTATGTGTTCCATGGGGAAGGCCATCTAGGGGGAGCCTCTGTGAATACCTGGGGGTCGCGGGTAGCTTAGCCAAGATTTTCTTCCGGCACTGTAGTGCCGTGGACTGTGGCGTTGACCTGTAGGGGGTTGCTATTTTATAGTCTGGTATCTTGGCCAGCAGTAAAGTGGGGTGGGCGCTCGGTTCTCCCATGTATGTGCCCTCCACATTGGCACTCCCCAGCCATTGGGCCAACCACTGCAATTGGGAGACCAAATAATAAAATTAAAAGTTGGGCACCCCCAGTCCCCTGTTCCGGACCGGGCGTTGCCGAGTTGTCAGTGAGACCCTTCTGTGCCCCTCTCCCCATATCAAGTCCCGCACTAATCAGTCCAGGGGGCAAACCAACTTCTGGGCAACACTAGAGGGAGATTCACAACATAATATAATAATATGGGCTGCATTACCATCTTGGTCAATGATATACGCGCCATCACTGGCAGTTTCAGTGAGCTCCAAAAAGCTACGCAGGATCTAAGCGATCAAAGCACCCTATCAAGATTACCCTCGCACATATCCACCAATGAATGGTAGACATGTGTGCCCAATTTAGGTCCTCCGGAAGTGTAAGTGGTCTCGGCAGTGGCCCTGCCAGTGGGAAAAGGTAAGTCTTTGCCCTGTTTACTCGCAGCCCCGTCAAGACAGCAAATCTGTCTAGGAGCTTCAGAGCCGTCGCTGACCCGGCCACTGCCTCCTGTAAATAAATCAACAGATCGTCTGCATATAGGGAAACAACATGTTGCCTCTTATCAAATGCCGGTCCCAGTCCTGTCCCTCCCTTGGCGGAGCAGCACTGCCAGGGGCTCCATCGCCAGTACAAACAGCACCGGCGACAGCGGGCAACCCTGTCTTGTGCCTCGGAATATCCCATAATGGGTATATACCAATGCACCTGTTGTCGGGCGGGCATATAATAATTTAACCCAGGTAACCTACTTTTCCCCCGAGTTCCATCTTCTCCATGCATGCAAAGAGATAATCCCAGCTAACTGTATGGAATGCCTTTTCAAGGTCTATCGACAGTATTGCGGCATGCTCAAAGGATTTGGCCTCCGGGTGGAATAGGATGGAGTATAGCCTCCTCAGGTTGTATGAGGTGTTTCGTGAGGGGATTAACCCATTTTGATCAGTATGGATCAGCTTGGGCATGTGTGGGAGCAGTCTCATTGCTAGGATCTTGCTCAGGATTTTAAAGTCCAGGTTGAGCATGGATAACGGCCAATAATCGCCCACTCAGGACTCTGGGGGGTGGTCTTGGGGAACGGAATCTGGAAGTCACCCTAGTTCTAATTATGTAGCATATAGAGCTTCCAGTCGGGGTGCCAACTTGGAGGCAAATGTTGAGTACAACTCGGCTGGCAAGCCATCTGGGCCCGGTGTCTTCCCCGTGGCCATTGATCGTATGGCTTGTCATAGCTCAGTCAATGTGACCGGCCCTCCCAATTCTTCCCTGTGTTGTCTGTCTAGGCTTGGTAGCTGCAGGGGCCCCAGGAATTCCCTAACTGCGTCTGGTGAGGGTGGCAGTGGGGCCTCTTATAATGTTTCATAGTATTCCCTGAAGAGGGTGTTGCCCTCCTCCGGGCCATGCAAAATCATGTCCGCAACATTACTGATGAGTGTTATATGAGACCCTTGTGTTTCCGGTTTAATTAGCTGTGCTAGTAGTCGGCCTGATTTACCCTTCTCATTGTGCACCTTGGTCAGGTATCCTTTATAGTCAAATTTCCGGAGATGTTCCAGTGCCTCAGTGTACTGTGGTCTAACTTCTGCGAGGTCCACCAGCGCTGTCTCATCTGTTCCCTGCCTATTATCCATTGTGCGGAGGCGTCTCTCCAGTTCGTCTAATTCCCTACATAAAGTTCCCCGCACACCCACCGACTGGCCTAGACAGTGTCCTTGTACCACCACCTTAAAAGCCTCCCATTCTACTAATTCCGTAGAGGCAGAGTGCTCGTTTGTGGCAAAATATGTGTCAATGCATCTGGTAAGTGATTCCCTGAAGTGGCCATCCTCTAGCATTTCGGACTTGAACCTCCACATGGGGATCGTGGGCCTGGTTCTTGGGCCGATGAAATAATAGCAGCGGGCTGTGGTCAGAGCATGTACGCCCCAGGTACTCGGTATGTGTAACTATCTCATTTATAGTTGGGGAGCTAAAGAAGGCATCTATTCTAGTATGTAGCTGGTGGAGGGGGGAGAAGAAAGAGTATTCCCTATCTGCTGCATGTTGTATCCTCCAAGTATCTACCAGACCCCAATGGCTGCTCCAGTCTCGGAATCCTGCTGTTGTGCGGAGTGCCTGTGTTCCTGGGAGGGGGGGGATGTGAGCGGTCCAGAGTTACGTCCTGCACACAGTTAAAATCAACCCCCAGTATTGTGGCTTCTGAAGGCAGATCTGTCAATTGGGCCGAGAGCTTCCTCAGGAAAAGTAACTGATCGTGATTCGGGGCATAAATGCTTCCAATAGCTATGTCCTTACCACCTAGTTTCCCGGTTAATAACACGTATCTTCCCTCCTTATCAATCTTAGTGTTCGTGACCTCTAAGGGTACCCCAGCCCTCACCCATATCAGGACCCCTTTGGCAAAGGCTGAGTAGCAAGTTGCATATATCTGCCCCCTCCACCATTTATGTAACTTCTTAATTTCACTCTGCGTCAGGTGTGTTTCCTGAAGCAGGGCAATCTGGCCCCCCCTTCTCCTCAGGTAGCTATGTATTGTGTATCTTTTACTCATTGATCCCAATCCTCTCACATTTCAGGTGAGGAATTTAATGGTACCTGGGTCAACTGTCATTATTTTTGGTGGCTTGAAGCA
The DNA here is from genome assembly GCA_963921515.1 of Calotriton arnoldi. Classification (NCBI taxonomy): domain Eukaryota; kingdom Metazoa; phylum Chordata; class Amphibia; order Caudata; family Salamandridae; genus Calotriton; species Calotriton arnoldi. The sequence continues at coordinate 788,041 of CAWUFW010003435.1, read as the reverse complement.
CCCAGTCCCCCACAGGTCCCTACAGACACCCACCATGGCCCAATGGCCACACACTCTTTGCAGAAAAGGCATCAGCACTTAAAACAAAATGCAACAACTCCCAGTAACTTACAACTCCAGAATCCCTGAGCAGTTCGACAACGGTCAACCACCCAAACTTTGACTCAGTCAGTAAGTACCATTGTAGGGCAGGAACTGGAGTGGTGCCCACCCACCAGGGGGGTTCAGCCATTAAGGTAAGTTCAGCGTCACTCCGTTGCACCAGCCCATATCAGTCTTTCCGGCCCAGGACTGCTTCCACAGAGTCCATATACATTGGGTCTTCCCTTTCAACTGTTAATTTCCGACATCCTGGCAACTCTTTGTTAAATAATATCATCCGGTGTCCCAGGGGTGACTATTGGAAGAACTACACTGCTGACCCAGAGGCCTCAGACTCCAAACCTGCAGACCCCCTTGCCGAGCCCAAGCCTACCTCGTCAGAGGTCTCCGCACTATGTACGATGGCCACCACCGTCTGCAATGCTGCCGCCTTCTCTTTCTCAGTTTGCGAGTGGCTTGGTCTTTTTGGTTGCTCTCGTCTGGGTCTTCTCCTGGGTCTTTTCCATTTCTCCCCGTCCAATTGCCTCCATGACTGGGTTCTTTCCATTGGCCTCTGTTTTGTTGCTGTCCAACCAGTCCCAGGCCAGTTTGGAGTAGTCGCAGAAGTGGGACTGACCATCATGCACTACTGGCCATCATGCAGACTGGCCGGAAACATTAATGAATACTGGGTCCCTTCGTCACGTAGGGCCCTCTTTACCTCCAAATATGCCGCCCTCCTTCTCTGCACTTCTAGCGTGTAATCCGGAAATATGGAGACCTTGCTATTATTTACTGTGAACGGGCCGTCCTATCTCGCCTTTCGCAGCAGCAGATCTCTATCTTTATAGTGCAATAGCCTGGCCACCACTGGGCGGGGGGGTGGCCCGGGGCCGGAGGTCTCCCAGGGACTCTGTGTGCTCTCTCCAAAGTGTAGAAGGTAAATAGCCCTTCCGGGGCTACCACTGTTTGGAGCCATGTTTCAAGGTAGCTAATAATATCTTTGTCCTCAACTTTTTCAGGGAGACCCACCACGCATATGTTGTTTCGCCTATTGCGTCCTTCGGCTTCTTCCGCTCTGCGTTCAAGCATATCCACTCTTGTTAAAAGATCCAGGGCTTGATGTGACATCGCCGTCTGTGCCAGGGATAAAGTTGCTATTGTTGCTTCCCCCGTTTTGAACCTTTCAGACAACTTATGGTGTTTGTTTCAAAGTAGCCCCAGGCCCACCGAGACAGTGCTAATATCTTGATGTAGGGTGGCTTTAGTGTCCGCTATAGCCTATAAGATTTTGGCCGGCTGTTGCTGCACCGGGTCCACTGGAGGTTCAGATTGATCGTTTGACTGTTGTGAGGCTGAGGGGTCCTCTTCTTGTGCCATGTGGGCTCCCACAGATTTTGTCCTGGGCTTGCCCATGGTCGCGCTCGCCTACCCACCCACTGAGGGGGTGATAGGGTCCTGCTCCAGTAATTGCTGTGATGCTTCTTATTAGCTTCTAGACCCCCACTTCGGGCAGTGGTTGGCAATGATCCTGGGTCTCACTCCTCTTTCAGCACTACGTTGCAATCTGGTTAAGCATTCCCCCTCTGCCACATTCCTCCTTTACAGGCAGCCCATTTTACACCAGGCAGTTTCCTTGTGGTATGCCAATGCGTGACAGGCAGCTCCGCTTCTTCACGCTGGTTTGCCCTCCCCGCCTTTGAGCTATACACTGCTTGGCCTACCAGGCCACGTGCATGTCCGCCCACTTCTTTGCCCCCTCAGGCTAGATCTGCCTACTTGTCCACTCAGGTGACTCAGGATCTTCAGGTGGGACTCCCACTGTATTTCCCTGCGTGTTGGGTCTGCACTGTTCGGCGGTTGCGGTCTCTCCCCATTCCATTCGCCGCTATGCGGCCTAGCGCAGAACTTCCACCAAGCCTTTTCCCCCCTCCTCCAGGGGGCCCAGCAAGATCTAGCAGCTTCCCAGTGGTGCCCCTGCTCACTACAGTCTGTCTCTTTGTCTTCCGCTGGACTGTGTCCTTCCCTTGCGGACTCTGCTCCACGCGCGCTCCTCACCTGTCCGCCGGGCTCACCAGGTCAGGCCCACGCACCGCGCTCCTTCGGCCTTTCTATGCAGTGCCAAGTCACCGCTCCTGCAGGCTTCTCCAGGCTCTCCGCCGCTCTACCCGCTGTATGTTGGCGTCGACCGTAACCCAGGGTGGGGGGCAGCTGCAATCGCCGGTGCCGATTCTGGACCCGCCCCCACAGGCTCAGCCGAGCGTCGTCTCCTCCAGGTCTCGGGGGCTCGCCCACTGCAGCAGTCCTCCGCCCCCGGCGGGGGCCTCAGCTGTTATAAGTTTGCCCCTAGGGCACACATCTATTACAGTAGCCCCGGGGGGCGGGGGGGCGCTCGATACTTCTCGGCCCGTCCTGTCCACCAGACCCAGCAGGGCAGATCGTAGGCTGCACTTCTTACCCAGCTACTAGGCCCTTCAGGCCAAGCCCTTTCACACCGCTCCCTCAACACTTGAGCTCTGCACCAAGCCACTGCTCTTGCAGGTTTCTTCGGATCTTCCGCTGTGCCTCTCGCTGCGCTGCTTCGCCAACAGTATCCTAGGGTGGAAGGCAGCTGAGGCCGAGCACGCAGATCCCAGTCCCGCCCTCGCAGGCACCTCCGAGTGCCGTCATCGCACTTCCCGGCCGGTTTCACTCAGCCCTCGGGAGCGCGCCCAATACGGCAGAAAGCTGCTCCAGCGGGAGTCTTGGCAACTGCGAATTCGCCCCCCGGGCTCACAATCGGCGCAAGCTCCAGGGGACAGTTTAGCACCTCTCGGATCGTCCCGGCAACCGGGTTCAACAGGATAACTGGTTGGCTGATGCGGAGCTCCCGGCTCACGCGTCCGGAATGATCTTCAGTCAGGCCACGCCCCCATGCTTTGGAGGGATGTTGTAGGTTTTTGGACTCTCACACTCATGGCTGCCCCATACCCACTAACACTAACAGCGTTTACTTGTCGGCCCAATGTTGTTTGCTTGATAGTATCCATGGGTAGACCTGGCACTTGTGGTATTACTTAATTCACCATTAACATTGACTGCATGACACCAGTTGAAATTCATGCTTGCAACCTTTAGTAACCACTTGCTATTCAACACACACATAAAGGTCACCAAACATGATTCACTCTCACTGTCTAGCATTGTCCCTGGCTCCAAACAACACATGTCACTTTGGCAAGTAGTTGGTGTCTTTGCCTCACAGAATGCACAATGGCCAACTTGGTCTTACTCCAATTCACGTTACTGAAGCAAGCCTTTATATTGAAATTTCATGAATACCGGGATATCCTACCAACTAAGTTGAAGACAGTCTGCTCCTCTGGAGGGTTCACCTTTCCTAGAACCCAAGTATTGAGGGTTGGACCATTGAGAATTAACGGTCCAGTGAATTGGCGCCTTTGGCAAATACCGAAGTGCCTTGGTCCCCAGAAGTCCTGTCCTGAAGAGACCCCGATATCCGTAGTGTGGTCGAAACGTCGTCGGCAACCAATAAAGGATAGTCTGAAGAACACTAGAACAAACTCTAGGACCTAATGATTTAATCAGAATCCCTAAAGGACATCATTTGAATTCCAATAACCGACTTCTTTTTTTCACCTTGTGCTTGATCACATGTTGGTTATGGTCACTTCACTGGGGTCACATAAGTCACTCCCTTATAAGTATGTACATAGTATCCACATATATTGTGTTTTATGAGTGTATGTTTTTTATTAAGAATTTTGTAATTGCAAATAAATATCACCCACTTCGGCTAAAGTGAGTGTTATAAAAAAATATTTTTTCTTATGGGCTACTCTTCTCCAGTTAAAGGTCAAATGAAACAATGAACAGTGTGAACTAATTTGAACAGATTGATTTATCATTTTTATTTTCTCTTTCTGGTCTGTGATCAAATCATTGCAAAAAGTGAGATATTTGCTAAAGTAAAAAAATCTTTATTTAAATGAGTTCCTTGTGAACAATTGTGCTGAAGCTGATTAGCTATTACCCAGTTCACAGCGACGTATGGGTTGCTCTTGTGTTTTGATATAATCAGTGAGGAGGATGGTCATATTGTCATTAGGGAGGACATGCCACATTGACAGTCCACAGATGGTCAAGGTGAACAGGGCAAAATCAAAATGAGGTCAGTGGCAGCTGATTTTCCCTGGCATGTTCATAAGCACAGGGCAAAGTAGAAACTGGGTATGTGACACAGATGACTGCTACAGGACACTTTTTCGTTGGAAAGAGATGCCATCCACATCTTCCTCCTCTGATGTGTGTGTGCGGTGTCTCCCGTGAGGATGGTGTTGTAGATGTGGCAGCCAAGGGAGGCCCGAACACATCTGGGGCGGAAGATGTGGATCCCATGCCTGCAGCAGCATTCATCTGTGCCAACACATGAGGCAGCACAGCAGCGAGGAGGGCCTGCTGGTTTTGGATAACAGCAGCAACATCGCGGTGGTAGACAGCCATGGCATCAAAGTGGGAGTCCTGCTTCCGCTCCATGATCTCCAAGATGGTTCTTATTGCCCCCAGCTGGTTGGTCACCTCGCTGGTGCCACTTTGGCTGGGCATTTGTTCATGCCTCTGCCTCATGACACGAGCGATGTGAGCCAGGGACTGCTGGAGGCCATGGAGCAGAGAGTATGTGCCTCTATTAGGACCAAGGCACCCACCAACTCCCTCTAGGGTGGCCGCCACGGTCTCCATCCCTGCCCGCACCTGCTCTACCAACTCCCGCTGGACTTCTACCACAGTACGTTGGAAGGTAATCTGTGGGTCCTCGGAGTCCATGGGTCCGCGTAGGGTGGCAGGTGGTGGCTATTAGTTGTTAGGAGGGGGATGTGGAGACCCCACAAGGATGTTGACCCTCCCCATATCCAGAGATGGTGTCCCAGAATTCTTGGAGGGTGTCCTGGTCGATGGTTTGCAGGTTGTTATCATCCCCATCATCACTGAAATGCGGGACAGGGTGCTGGCCAGGAGGTGAGGGTTCATGCTCTGCAATGAGATGGAGAAATGCTATTGCTGATCTCTCTTAGATGTTGAAATGAGTAATCCAGTTGACAATCAAGTTGTAATACATTTCACTTTAAGTTCCTCATTGATGCGTAGGACACCTATTACACCAGGGTATGGATTGCAAATAGCACTGTATTTCCCTTTCAGATAACTGGATCTCAGCATTGTTCTCACTACCACTGTGTGCACACTCTGAGTGGATGGGCTCTGTCATACTAGTCATATTACGATCACTGACGTTCACCCCATTTCATCAGGACCAGAGTTGTGTATCTGCAGGGTGTCACACATTGTTTTAATCAGACCCATTCGCTTGTAGGTGTACATGCCTCCTCTGGCAGTGGTGATGTTGATCCTGGCAAACGACTTACTGCCACACAGTGTTGGCACCCTCATCATGCATTGACTTCTCATGTGCCTATGACACCTACCTCATGCGTGACCATATCCAATGGACTGACATGTCAGGCTGTTGTATGTGTTAGGCAGCATCCTGGTTGGCAGTAGTGATGGGAATGGAGACATGTACCTACCGAGGGGCATATTTAGATAGAAATGGAACAACATGGCGGTGCAAGAAATTCAGCAGCGCCACCATGCATCATTTCAAAAACACAGGGATGCACCGTATTCACAAGAATACGCCACACGCCATGTGTTTCCCCTTACACTGGTACTGTAAAAAAACAGCAGAGCGCCAACACTGACCCCTTCGCACTATGGTGCAAGGGTGTCAGTGTTGGCATACCCTGTTCTTATTGCACCAGCTCAGGGGTATGCACAGGGGTGGCACATATTCCCGTAAATTTAGCCCATCCATGCATTTTTGCAATGACGCAGCTCAGCGCTGGTGATTTGTTAACATCGACGCAGTGCGGCATTTAACTGTAAATATGGCCCAAGATCCTCTGGTGTACATCACTTGCATTCACCCCCACACCCAGTCATATTCAGTAGATAAAAAGAGTTCAGGTGGTCCCTACCACGGTAGCTGACAGCTCTGTGTTCTGAGCCTGCATGCCAGGACATCTGCGTACAATGTAGTTGAATCTAGGCGACTATGGGAATAGCACTCGTTACAACGCATGAGTTTACAACGCATGCCATTACAACGCAAATCGTTACAACAGCGCGTTGTTACATCGCATGCCATTACAACGCAAGTCGTTACAATGACTTGCTGTAGGGGGGAGCGCTGGAGTTTGGAATAGTATAATTTACTATTCCAACTCCAGTGTGTGCAACAGTAGGGAAGGTGTTGGATTGAAAATCCAACAAATCCAACACCTTCTGCCCCCCTACAGCGCGTCGTTGTAACGACTTGCGTTGTAATGGCATGCATTGTAAACCGACTATGGACGTGACTATGGGGGATATGTGGGTCATGGGTGCTACCAATGGCCCACAAATCCCCCACCCCTCAGGTGCGTTGTTACTACTCTGAGATACCAATTCTAAGCTAAGGATTTGTAGGCTAGATTAATTTGCATAGGTCCAGGTGAGACAGAAGAGCATATTTCATAGACATGTGGTGCAGCAGAGCGCCACAAACCAACATGCTACGCCAAGCTGTGTGATTAGGAAAGTGCATGGTTACGCTGTGGTTACAACAATACAACGCATCCCTGTGCTTTCCTCTATGCTGGTGCACATTCAGCTGGCTGGCACCAACGCAGTTGCAAGGGTGCCTTCTTTGGTGGAAGTCTGCTGTTTGTGCACCAGGGCTGGCAGAAAGGACAGGAATGCAAATTATCTTGTAGATACGGCGCATTTCCATGTTTCACCATAGATGAACCAGTATCCTACCCTATGGCCTACACTCAGTGCCGCAGAGCGCTGGGATATATCTGCCTACACTGCATGGCATTACGTAGTTCCACACATTGCCCCTTGTTGCAACTTACCCTGTTGCTGTTGTAGTTCATCATAGCCAGCACTATCCTGTCCCTCAACTCCAACCACTGACTCCTCGGAGATGACAGCGGACACCTGCTTCTCCAAGGGATCCAGCTCCTCCTGGGGCACCGGGCTACCACCTCTGGTCTGCAGTGCTGCCTTGAAATAGGTTAACAGTTTCTCCTTTGTCTTGCGCTTACAATCGTGCCAGTGCTCCTTACAGTCAATCAGTTTGGCAACGCTGTTTACCTTGTCCACTATGGTCTGCCATATTGTCTTTCACCTCCCCAATGGCACTTTGGAGCTGATGAAGAGCTGGTGTTGGTGCTCCGTCCCCTCTGTGATCAAGATCTCATCCTCCTCCTGACTGAACTTGCGCTTCCTCTATGACTCTGGCTGGTCATCCTGGCTGGTAGTGGGGTTGCTGGGGTTGTTCTCCAGGGCTGTGCTCACTCCTGGCTGCTCCATTGCTGCTTTCAGGTAAGTGTAATTTTTTTTTTGCCACGTAACGTTTTTTTGTGGGGGGTTTTGCACACTAAGCGCACAAAAGTGACGCTTGGACGGCTAGCATCTATTTTCTAGCTGCTAATTGGCCGAATGTCACTTTTGCAGCATTAGCGTGAAATTTTCTCATGACACGGCGCACACAACTGCGCCCGTTTTTATTACTGCTACCTCTTCCTAATGCCATGGAGTGTGGTATTGTAAATATGGAGCTAACATGGCGTTAGAATCAGTTATAATGCAGCTGCAATGTTTTGGGTGCACCGCTGCGGAAAAACAGCGGTGCGCCAGTTCTTGTAAATTTACCCCTTAGTACGGCAGAGTTTTTCCACTATTTACAAAACATTCTAGGGCACACCATTGTATTTTGTTGCTGCATTCTAGTGGAATTTGGTTTACATTTTTTACCCCAAAAGTACGAGACCTGTATAGAAATTGAGCTCTGCACCCAAAAACAACCTTCATTCCCATCATATAATGCTCCCACTCCCTAAACACAGCCTTATTGCTCGTGTACAGCAATGCCTTTCTGATAAGCACCAGAATTGTCCCTAGAAATTGATAACAGTGTTGCAGAGCAGTGATAGTACTGCCCATTCGTTATATGGCAGCTTTGCTGAGAAGTCCTGGACCATTTCCACTTTGGTATAAAGTTCCCTTCTGAGAAGCACTAGAGACCGGAAATAGAGGGAGGGATTATCATTTCTCCACCATGGAGGCTTGTGAACTCCGTTCCCATCTTGTGAAGAGGGAGTAGGAAAAGTAGCTGAACTGTAACTCAGAACTTAGTGAACACCATATGAGGGTATGTCAAATGAGAAAGTGATGAGAGGGGTAGCAACATGTACTTTTAACAATCCAGTACTCTGTACAGGGATTTGTCACCTTTGACAACCTTTACATTTCAATATCTACGATCTGAGATACCTAAGATACAGGGCTGTGTCAGCAGGGCCCTTTCCACAGAAGGTCATTTTGAGTCGGAGGGAAAAGACTGGTGCCATGTGACCACTGTTCCCCAAATGTTATTGTGGATAATGTGATAGTTGCAGGTTCTGTGCCAAGGAACCCCCTGCCCTAGAAGAGGACTGTGCATGGTGGTGTGGGATCAAGGTCTGTGACAGAGGACTACTAGTTCCCCCAAGCTTTAAAAAAATATATATCATATTAGTTTTTATATACATTTAAAGTGCAGGGTGTCCAATTTTCGATCAAGTAGACGAGAGGTGGGTCTGGGGGTGTCACTGCTTGTGGACTTGTTGGGTGCTTATGATGCATCTACAATGCAGGTAGTGTACAATAGTAGTGTATTACGGTGTAAGGGGGTACATTGTTTGAGTCCACCATGAAATCCCAAAGAACTGCCTCCCATTACTCGAAGGACGTGTGTTTGGTCAACTTGACTTCTAGGGCACACAACACTGCAATCTCTACTGGGGCCCTTCTGACCTCCGTTTCGCCATCAACGGTGCCCGAAGGTATTTCCAGTCCAAGTCTGTTCTTTTTTTTCTTTTTTTACTGTATGTATTGATTTTCAAGCAACAAACATTGTAAAAGAAGAGGAAGAAAAAAAACCAGGTGAGGTTCGAAGGGGGGGGCGGGGGGAGATATCCCTTTCATTTAGCCAAACATCATGAAATGATATCAGACAGTCATACACAAATGTATCTAATGAAAGGAATAACAACCGCGTTAGGTCACAAAAATAAAGAGTGGGGTCAAAGGACAAATGAGGGGGGCTCACTCAGGTGCAAAGCATGTGTTCAGTAGGGTTAGCTCACAAACAGGCAAGAGCGGTTTCTCCATTAGGGCAGAGGAGAGTCGCCCCACTAAATAAAAATGCCCCAGGGATGAAAAATAAAATGGTAATAAACTTTATTACCATTTTATTTTTCACTAACCCGCGTCCCAAGCCGAGTGTCACGGCGGGGCATTGCAGCGAGTGGCAGCAACAGGGAGGAGTGGTGAGCTGTGCACTTAAGTTTAAAGTGCACATGTCACTTTGGCCCGCTGTCTTGCGAAAGCCAGCCAGCCATGCACACTTTAAACCTCTCCTGGGGAGAGCAAGCACAGGCCTCCAGTGTCCTTGGGAGCACTGAGAGAGCCCGCTCCATCCAATCCTGGAAGTTCTCTCATGCTGGTTAACAGCATGAGAGGTCTGATAGGGGAGTTGGCTGGGGCCCGCGCTGGACGAAAGAATAACACCGGGACCAGAGCGAGGACATGCAGCAAGGTAAGTGAACGTTTAATTTTACTTTATTTAATGTACACTAAATTGCCAACATGCAATACATTAACGTTTCATAGTTAGACATTTTAACTTTAAAATGATAATGTAGTGCATGTCCGCAATTTAGTTAATATTAATTGCATGCATGCACACACAGATTTGCCTGGCCCACCACTTTTTGTAGTTGGCAGCTGCCACTGCAAACGGGGCTTCTCCTGGGGTCTGTGGAACGTCACATCTCTAGAGTCCCCGGCCTTAGTGGCGTAACACAGGCCCCCGCGGTGCGTGGAGGCCCCCGCCACCCCCGGGGTGCCCCCCAAGCTCCAGGGGGCCCCCTCAGCACTGTACTCTGGTCGGGGAGCTCCCGAATTAGTCCAGAGGGGGCGCCTCCAAGTACCTTGCAGGGGGGCCCCCTCAAGTTTCGTTACGCCAATGCCTGGCCTCATCTCCTAGTCTCAAGTGTGAAGCGAGTGGGGCCCAGATATCCATGTGAGGTGAATAAAGGTAGCCTGTGGGGCAGCACATCACAAGCAGCGTGCGTCTTCTGCAAGCCCCATCCTGTGCAGTTGGGCTGATATGCGATAAAGTCTGTGAAGAAATTTAAAGTGGATAAGGTGGAGTCTATAGTTCAGCGTCATTGTTCCCTTGTAATTAGGGGATCTGTGTCCATCTCCCTGGCAGTTCATGCCCTTGGGTCAAATACAGGGGCTTCTTCTGCATCGTGCAACGGGTGATAAGCTTGCGGGGAGGGACTAACAAGCAGGTGTTCTAGAGCGTGTAGCACAGGGGATCTGATATGAATGTGTTGTGCAGGGCGCACGAAGCGCATGTAGCGCGAAGTTGGTGGTATAGCAGGATATCAAGTGCAGCAGACTGGAGGTGAATGTCAGTGCCAGGAGGGGGGAGAAAACGCTCAGCTTGGTAGAGGTCACCAAATATGTGGAGTCCCAGTCGGCGTTCGCACCGACATGCACCCTCATCTGCCATTACAGGGAGCAGAGGAGTTTTCGCCAGAGGCATGCTGGGCGCATAGAAGCATGAAACACTAGCTTGCCTCAGTAGGCCATCCCAGGCACAACAGGCACAGTCAACTGTGTCCACTTCAGCATGCAGGGCTTGTACGGTTGGTACAGTGTCGTACACAGGAGGCAGGGGCCGTCTGATCTGTCTCAGCTGCGGTGTGTGGTTGAAATAAGGTGGGATGAAGTCAGCAATGTAGAAACTGGGCCTGTGCGCAGTAAGCATACAGTTGCATGTCAGGGCCATTGAGGCCACCTTGCTGGAATGGCAATGTCAGGGTTTCCCAGGTCACTCTCAGCTGTTTACTCGCTCAAGTCAGGGATACTAAATTGGAACTAAGCCCTTTGAAGAAGTGTGCAGTGAGCGGGATTGGGATGTTTACAAATAGGTAGAGAAACTTGGGAAATACAACTATTTTTACAATAGCTATCCTACCGCCATCGATGGAAGCGGTCGAGTCCAGACAGGTATGCGCTCCTCAAGCCAAGTCATGGCAAATCCATAGTTTACCCGCCACAGCTCATCTACATCCCTACTGAGTGAGACACCCAAATATTGAATCAGTTCTGCTGCCCATTAGAGTGGGTACTCGGATTCAAAAGGGCGAGTGGCAGGAATAAGGGGAAGGAGAGTGGACTTCGGCCAGTTGATTAGGATTCCGGAAAGGCCACCGAAGTGAACCACCTCCCGAATGATAGGAAAGAGGTCAGACTTGGAGTCTCAGACATACAAGGTTATGTCATCTGCAAACATGGACATGGATATCCCTTTGGCAGTGAAGTGGAAGCTTCAAGCAGCGTGATGTTGACACAGCCGAGCTGCCAGGGGCCCCATTGCTATTGCAAAAGGGATAGGAGATAGAGGGCACTCTTGCCGGGTGCCTCTGGTGACCGAGAGCGAAACAGAAACACTCCCATTGATACGCAGCTGCACCATACGGGAGAAATACAATAGTCAGATCAAGCATAAGAAGCACATGCTAAAGCCGTAATTAAAGAGGAGGCGAAAGAGGTATGGCCATTCCACAGAATCAAACACCTTAGTGGCATCCGAAGTAATGCAAGTACCTCAAGTTGGGGGGCCAATGATGTGCATGAGTGTGAACATTGTACAAAAGTTGTGCACAGTCGACCATCCTGGCACGAATCCATATTGCTCTGGCCGGAAAACAGCAGACAGGAGAGTCAAAACACAGTTGGCTATTAACTTGGCGAATATCGTATTGTCAACGTTTATCATCGACAACGGCTGATAAGAGTCACACTGGTTTGCTGGCTGGCCAGGTTTAATGATGGTTACGATAACTGCTTCGCGCAGGGAAGACGGTAGCTGGCCCAGGGACAAGGAGTCATCATACATTGCTAAGAGGTGGGGACAAAGAGCTGAGCGTATTCTTTATAGTAGGCACTGGTGAGCCCATCTAACTCCGGCACCCTATCACCAGGCATGCTCTGGATGACCTGCATCGCGAAGGGGACATCTAAGTAAAAGCAGTGTACGTTATCAAGCCACAGAAGTTGAATTGTGTCCAGATACTCATATAAGGCCGCTGTGTCCGGAGCCATAGAGGCAGTGTATAAATCAGCGTAGTAGCATGTTATAACTTGCACAATCTCATCTGACTAGGTGTGAGGTACTTGTTGATCATCTAAGAGTTCCGGGATGTACGAGCTAGCCCAAGGCTTACAGAGTAGACCCGCTATCTCCTTCACCACAGCGTCTCGCCACCATCTCTCTATTGAGATAGTGAGTCTCCCTGGCCGCTTCCTTCGTATATTCCAAGAGATTTTCCCTGAGTGTAACAAGTGCCAGTGGATTGTTCATAGTGAAGAATTCCAATTTGAGCGTGTTGTATGTTTATAACTTAGTAAGTTACGTATGGATTGCCTAAAGGATGCCGGATTGTTTCACCATGCAAGTGCCCTGGATGACTACTTTGAACGCCTCCCATAATGTGGAGGGAGAGTCAACTGACCCCTGATTGTGTGCAAAGAAGTCTAGGATGGCCGTGCAGACCTCGTTTCGAAGCACCGCATCGTGGCGGGCATGCAGGCCTAGACCCCAGGTGAAGGCCCTGGAAGGGACGTGGGGGGAAGTGAATTCCAACAGGATTGGAGCATGATCAGAGAGTGTTTTGGGAAGGTGAGTAACATTAGTGGTACAGGAAAGAGCGTATCGCTTGAGGAGTCAGTAGTCTATGCGAGACCAAGTGTTACAATGCTATGGATATGTCGCAAGTGCCAAACATACTGCAGGCTGTTATCTTGAATGAGTGTATGGAGATGGGCTGCAGCATTTGGGAGGGGCTGCCGAGTGCCGCTGGATAGGTCTACAGTGTGATCCAAGACGAAATTGAAATCCCCTCCCCAAAGGATAGTGCCCAGTCCCAGTGTGGATATTAACTGCCAGACCTCTGCAAATAATTCAGGGTCAGTGTTGGAGCCATACACTGAGGCCAGAATCACAGAGAGGTTATGTAGCTCTACCTGTATAATGACAAACCTGTCTTCCGGGTCGCAGAGAGAGTGTCGCGTGTGCCAGTGTAGCCCGTTGTGAAGGAGAATGTACGTGCAGCAAGCCTAATTAGAGTGCAAAGAGACATTTGTCTCAGTGACCTAGCGTGTCCGATGGTGGGAGGCGGTCGCCAGGGTCAAATGTAGTTCTTGGAGGAAGCACACGTCTATATGATGCCTGTTAAGGTACGCATGCACTAGTCGTGCCTTGCACTGGTCATTTAGTCCCCGGATGGTCCAGGTCAGACATTTAATGGATGTCCTGGGGGACGAGAAGAGTTTGACAGAGTCACACCTGTAATGGGTGGGATAACTATCGCTAACGCAGAGGTGTAATGAGGGGGACTTCTCCATCATGGCATTTAAGGTAAGTAGAGGAAAATAGGAGAAATGCAACAACAATTAAGGTACCACCGACCACCCACTTCAACCCTCCCAACTGGATGAAATAGCACGACCCAACTCCCACCCAAGCCCATTTCCAGAGAACGATATAGTACACTGGGAAACATCCCTCAGGGACAACAGAGGGCCAGGCGTACACCCCAGACAAAGATAATCCGGCTGGCTGAAGGAAGCAGATAGAACCCCCACAGGGGATCGGTGCAGGAATACAAACATGGAAAACGAGTGGTGGCCATGACCTAGCCATGGAATCTACACTCACACCCGTGGGTCAGAGAAAGTAACAGCACTGCAGGGGGAGAGTTCATGACAGGTGAGCCACAATCTCACCCATAGCGGAAGGACTCTGAGATGTAGAAATAAAAAATGTAGGGTTTGTAATCATTGTCGCTGATGTGGCAGCCCCAGCAGTTGTGGGGTTGGGTAGGGGAGTTGTCTTAGTGGTTCTTAGGCGTCAATAAAACCTCATGGCGGCCTTGAGACCTGTGGTGTTTGTCTTCAAGTTGTATTCGCAGTTTGGCTGGGTAGAGCAGGGAGTAGGCGATTTCAGACTTTTGAAGTAGGCATTTCACTGGGAGAAACTCTCAGCGGGCAGCCTGGATGGCGATAGTGAATTCAAGGTATATGGCGATGGTATTACCCTGGTGCTGAACCGACCGGCATTCTCTGGTGATCCGCAGCACAGTGTCACTGTCCCTGTAATTGAGGATTCTGGCCGAGATGGGTCTCGCTGGCATGCCAGGAGGGAGATGTGGGCCCAGCGCACGGTGTACACATTCAACTATGAAAACTGGCAAGAGGGCATCACCAAATAGGGAGCGGAACATGGTTTTGATGTAGGTTTCCATCTTGTCGATGGCCGCGGACTATGGGACTCCCAGGATACGTAGACTGTTTCACCTGGAACGCACTTCAAGGTCTTTATTCTTGAGCTTGATAACCTCCAGTACGTTCTCCATACGTAAGGTGTTCATCCGCAGTGGTGTGAGAGTCTTCAATGTCAGAGGTGCGGGTTTCTAGGTGATCAAGATGTTCATCTTGTTTGTCCACTCCTTCCTTTATGCAGTTAATTTGGTCAATGGTACGAAGACTTTACATCAATCAGCATCTCCCTGATATCTTGGTCCAGCGCGCCGGTGCCAGGGTCAGGAGCCCTGGTCTGGATCCATCATGCGCGTCTGCCGTTTGTGCTCAAAGGGCAGCTTAGATTGCTTGGTGTCCTGCTTGCCCATAGTGGTGTTGTAGCCTAAACGTGTTGGGCCTCAAATACAATTTTTACTACAGAATACATTTCCCCAGAATAACCTCCGCTACCAATTTCTGTCTCCCCTTAGGTCCTCCGATGAATCTTGTTCTGTGAGCAACGAAGTCCCGGGCACACGTAGTTGGGGTTAAAGTATGGTCATAGAGTGTTCAGTGTCCAATAACAGAATTTGTGGTCAACACCAGAATGATGAGTTGCAGTAAATTTAATTAATGTGGCACAAAAAAAGCAACCAGCCGACACGTGTTTCGTCACCTATGGGAGTGATCCCGTGACTTCTTCAGGGCTGTAAGGGTAACGGATATCACTGGGATGGGCCACAAGCCGGTGATAATTCCAACCCGGCTGGGTGTCCAGAAATTTGAAAAAGTTGGAGGACGGCATCAGGAATCGATCATGGTGTCCACAAGCAGAGTGAGTGAACGTGAGTCTAAGGTAAGCGATCGCGATTCTTCACAAATTTAGTGTAAGCGTATTAGGCGCCGTTTGGCGGCAAAAACCAACGGTCCAGTATTCGGCGTGAGGGAGGCGGGTGGGCCTGACCACGGGGGTCCGTTTAGCGGCAAAAAACAACGGTCCAGTGTTCGGCGTGAGGGAGGCGGGTGGGCCTGACCACGAGGGTCCTGAGTAGTTGGAGATAGACGGTGTAACACTGGTGCCGAGTCGCTGTCCGGAATCTTGTTCTGTGCTGAAAGGGACTAGAATACTTAGAGGATGAACTGTTATCATATGAGGACCTGCAATAAGTTAATAGTTAAAATGTATTCATTACCAAATGGATTTGTTCAGGCAGAAACTGTTCAGATCAAATGAATTTGGAAAACAGACAAAAATGACCCCAACAAATGAATGGAACAGAATCAGCAGAATAGTTCTCAGTTGGTATCTTTATCGCATCTAAAGAAAATTTCATGGCAAATTAATTTACGATTTTATAGAATTTTAATAAGCATTATTAAAGCTATAAGAATCAAGATAAAAGGACAATCTTCCTTCTCTGAGGGAGATTGAATCATGAGAAATGAGTCTTTAAAGCATATAACCCTTATACAAACCCTATAGATGTAAGTTCAGTAATCCCCAAAATTAACAGTTCCAGTTCATGAACAGGTTTGTCTGTCCCTGTCTGCACTGCAGCATCAAATGTCACAGCTGATTGTCGTAAACCTTCCAGCCGGAAAGGTTCCACTTACCCAAGCATACCAACCAGCAACAAACGCAGTAATATGTCTCAGCGCTCTTTTCTGGAAATCAAAATCATCAGTCTCTGTACCACAAGGTGGGTTGAGAAGGTGGGCAAGATAGGGGCCGCCCTT
Source organism: Calotriton arnoldi (assembly GCA_963921515.1). Taxonomy (NCBI): domain Eukaryota; kingdom Metazoa; phylum Chordata; class Amphibia; order Caudata; family Salamandridae; genus Calotriton; species Calotriton arnoldi. The sequence continues at coordinate 771,760 of CAWUFW010003435.1, read as the reverse complement.
GTCCACACTTTAGGCAATTATACTCCATCGATTTCTCGTTAACAGCCCTTGACATCACCAATTTGATCGGACCAATCTGTCGCATTGGTCAGTTTCGATAGGATGAGATGATGTAGTAGGTAAAGTGTACAAATCCGGAAGAATAAGTAATTCATTACTTTGCATTTTCCATAAGACCAATTATTTTTATTCATCCGATTGGTTATAACATCTAGGAAGTAGGCGAGTCCATGCTCTCATCCTTTGTCAGTTCGTTCCCAAGCATTTACTCTAGGAAGTAACACATTTGATGCAAGTCCAGTCAAGTAGGCTACAAGCGTGAAAGAAACTATTGAGTGTTAGAGCACAAGTAGAAACTTTCCGAAAAGTTCTCATAAGCTTCAGACTATTTAGTTCATTAGTTCATGCTCGGAAGGAAACTAAGTTTTGAGGCCTATATAAAAAGCAGCTTGTGCGCGCTGAGTTGTGCTAAAATATGAATTACACGTTATTGAACAGAATCTATTACTTCTTCATTGATGTCAATTAATAATTGCATCTACATTATGTAAGTATGAACTACCTATAACATTTTTTATAGCACTTTATAGTCAATTCACATATTAGTTTTTCAATACCCTTTCCATGTTACAAGCTCGTTGAACAAGTTACTTACCTTCGGTAACGATATATCTGTAAGAGACATAGATTAGTTATAGATTCCTTGCCTTAGAATTACCCCCAGGCGTCAGACTGAATCCGGAGAATTTTTCGTCAGCAGTACCCGTCAGCATCGAAAGGTGGCGTCGGTTGGCTCCGCGTTCGTCGTTGGCGTCGTGGTCGCTGGGATGTCGTCGCGGTAGCTACTTAGACGCTGCCCTCGCGCGCTGACGTCAGTTCTTTTACACGACATTCCACGCCAGAAGCGCAGAGCCATGCAAGACACTGACCACTGGTGCACAAAAACTAGGGCCCTGAAAGGGATTCCCTGACCCTAGAAATCAGTTCGCAGAACGGGGAGGATGGGTGGGGCGGTAAGGAATCTTTAACTAATCTATGTCTCTTACAGATACATCGTTACCGAAGGTAAGTAACTTGTTCATCTGAAAGAGACAATTAGTTATAGATTCCTTACCTTAGAATAGATACCCCAGCAATAGCAACCCCGGAGGTGGGTCTGCGAACTAAGTTCACACCAGAAAGTCCTGGAGAACAGAACGGCCAAATAAGCCGTCTCTCCGGACTTGGCTGTCCAGGCAGTAGTGTTTGGTGAACGTGTGCAGAGACGCCCACGTAGCCGCCTGACAGATGTCATTAAGGGGGACTCTCCGTCCCAAAGCAGTGGTAGCTGCCGTCGCCCTGGTGGAATGGGCGCGCAGTCCCAATGGAAGCTCCTTCTTTGCCAAAGAGTAGCAAGCTCTGATGCACAAAACGACCCACCTGGAGATGGTCCGTTTGTGCACTGCCCGACCTTTCTTGGCACCCACGTAGCCAACAAAGAGCTGGTCATCCACCCGGAATTGTTTGGTGCGATCCAAATAAAAGGAAAGCGCACGTTTAGGATCCAGACGGTGGAGCCTCTCTTCCTCCTTCGAAGGATGCGGAGGCAGAAAGAAGGTGGGCAAAGTGATGGTTTGACCAATGTGAAAAGAAGTAACCACCTTGGGGAGAAAGGAAGGTCTAGTTCTGGGGACGACCTTGTCCGGATGAACAGCCAAAAAGGGAGGCTTGGAAGAAAGGGCTTGAAGCTCACTGACCCTGCGAGCAGAAGTGATGGCAACCAGAAAAGCAGTCTTTAAAGTAAGAAGTCTAAGAGGACAGTTATGAAGCGGCTCAAAGGAAGCCCACATCAGGTAGGTAAGAACCAAGTTCAAGTCCCACTGAGGCATTACGAAGGGAACAGGAGGAAAAAGATGAGTAATGCCCTTAAGGAAGCGATTTACAACAGGGGACTTGAAAAGAGAAGGCTGATCAGGAAGCCTAAAAAAGGCTGAAATGGCCGAGAGGTAGCCCTTAAGAGTTCCCAGAGCAGAGCCCTGCTGGGCCAAAGAAAGAAGGAACAAGAGAACCTCAGAAAGAGAGGCAGAAAGGGGATCCACAGCCATTGCTGCGCACCATGCCACAAATATGTTCCATCTGCAGGCGTATACCATCTTAGTAGAGGAACGGCTGGCTGCCAAGATAACATCACAGACTTCGGGAGGCAGGTCAAACGACGTCAACTGCCGCCGCTCAATCTCCACGCAAGGAGATGGAGGCTGGACAGGTTCGGTTGGAGGACCGTCCCCTGCTGCTGCGACAGAAGATCCTACCGAAGAGCCAGTCGGATCGGAGGATCGATGGCCATGTGTAACAGCTCAGGATATCAGACCCTTTGTGCCCAATCCGGAGCCACAAGAATGACTTGGGCCCAGTCGCGCCTGATCTTCAGCACTCTGGGCAGAAGTGGTATAGGCGGAAAGGCGTATAGAAGACCGCAACTCCACTCGCAACAAAAAGTGTCGCCTAGCGAGTGCCGCCTTGAAAATTCCAACGCGCAGAATTGCTGACATTGCGTGTTCTCTTCTGTGGCGAATAGATCTAACCAAGGTTCTCCCCACTGCTGAAAGAGCCCTGGCGCCACCTCCGAGTGAAGACGCCATTCGTGATCCATCATGCACCTGCGGCTGAGTCCGTCCGCCCTGGCGTTCAGTGAACCTGCCAGGTGTTGAACCATCAGGGATATGCCCTGATGTTCCAGCCATGTCCAGAGGCGGAGAGCCTCCTGACATAGGGTCCGCGACCCCACCCCACTTGTTTGTTGCAGTACTACATGGTGGTGGTGTTGTCCGTGAACACCTGCACTACTCTTCCCCGCACAGAGGGAAGGAATGCTTTTAGTGCAAGACGGATCGCCCGAAGCTCCAGAAGGTTGATGTGGAGCCTGGACTCCGCCGGAGACCAGAGGCCTCTGATCTCCCACCCTCTCCCATGTGGCCACCCCATCCCAGCAGTGATGCATCTGTCACCACTGTGAACACTGGTTGGGGAAGGGAGAGGGATCTGCTGTTGACCCAATCCCGGTTCGTTAGCCACCACTGCAATTGACATGCAGTGCCCTCCGAGATCTGGACGCAATCGGACAGATTCCCCTGATGCTGTGCCCACTGGAACTTCAGGTCCCACTGCAGAGCCCGCATATGCCACCTGGCATGATCTACCAGCAGGATGAGGGAGGCCATGAGGCCCAGCAGGCTCAGGGTCATTCTGACCGAAACCCGGGATAGAGGCTGAAAGATCGGAATCATAGCCCAAATATCCCAGACTCGCTGTTCGGGCGGATAAGCCAGAAACTGCGTCGTGTCCAGAACTGCTCCGATGAAGAGGAGCTTCTGAGAGGGAGTCAGGTGGGAGACGACAGCCTGGGGCGAGCCCGCCTTCAACAGCCAGTCGTCGAGATAGGGGAAGACTGGAACCCCTGATGTGCGCAGATGAGCTGCGACCACCGCCATCACTTTCGTGAACACCCAAGGGGCGCTGGTAAGGCCAAAGGGGAGCACGGTAAACTGAAAGTGCTCGTGGCCTACCGTGAACCGCAGGTAACGCCGGTAGGCCGGCAGGATGCGGATGTGAAAATAAGCATCCTGCGAGTCCAACGCTACCATCCAGTCTCCAGGATCGAGGGCAGACAGGACCTGAGCTAGCGTCAACATTTTGAACTTCTCCTTCCGGAGGAAGCGGTTGACGTTCCTGAGATCCAAGATAGGACGCAGGCCTTTGTCCTTCTTGGGCACCAGAAAGTAGTGGGAATAGCAACCACGAACTACTTCTGGGACAGGAACTCTTTTGCTGGCTCCCTTGGCCAAGAGTGCCAAAACTTCCTGTTGGAGAAGGGCTAGATGATCCTCCGACATGGGATGGTACTGAGGTGGCATGGATGGAGGGGTAGTCTCGAAGGTGAGGGAGTAGCCCCTTCGGACTATTTGCAAAACCCACCTGTCTGACGTGATGGAGCTCCAGTGGGGGAGGTGATGGCGAATCCTGCCGCCCACTGGCGTTTGGTGGCCCTGAAAGGTCGGACTAGGAGGGTTTGGAGGCTGCTGCGAAGGGGCTGTGGTGGACTGGCCCGCACGCTGGCCCCCAGAACCCCGGCGATGGTTCCCACGTCCCCGGCCGCGCAGGGGCTGAACAGCTTGCGCTGGCCTGTGGCTTTGGGCGGGACATGTTGGGGCACCCCTTCCGTAGCCACGAAAGGGGCAAAAGGCAGACTGCGCAGGGCGGGTGTTGGAGAGGCCCAAGGACCTGGCCGTAGCCCGAGAGTCCTTAAGGCGCTCCAGCGCGTTGCCTGCCTTGTCGCCGAATAGGCGACGGCCATCAAAGGGCATGTCCATAACAGTGGATTGGACATCCCCTGAAAACCAGTTGACCTCAACCAGGCATAGCGTCGAAGGGCTACCAATGTGGAAATCGTCCTGCCTAGTGAGTCGGCGGTATCCAGCCCACAGCGGATGGTAAACTTTGCTGCGTCTCTCCCTTAGGCAACTGCACGGGAGAGCACAGCCCGGGCCTCCTCTGGTCACTGGGGCAGCACTTGCGCCACAGTATCCCACACGGAGTGGGTGTAACGGTCCAACAGACAAGCGGTGTTTACCGACCGCAGTCCGAAGCTGGAGGAAGAAAGCATCTTCTTCCCAAGATGGTCCAGCTTCTTGGATTCCCTATCAGGTGGTGCGTTAGGGAATGCGCCTTTGGAAGTGGAGGCTTGGACCACTAAGCTCTCAGGGGTGGGGTGTTGAGAGAGGAAAGTGGGGTCACCCAGGACCGGGCGGTGGCGTTGGGCAACCATCCTATCCACAGGAGCCCCTGAGTTGGGCCTGGACCAGGTGCCCAAAAGGATGTCGGTTAGGGCTTCACTAAACGGCAGCAGGGGCTCCGAAGAGCTCGCTGCCGGTTGAAGCACCTCTGTCAGGAGGTTAGTCCTGACTGCCACCGTAGGTAGCTCAAGGTTGAGAGCCTCGGCCGCCCTACGCAGCACCACTGCGAAAGACGCTTCCTCCTCCGTAGCCACGGTAGGAGGAGACAACATGCCAAGGTCTGGTGAGGTATCCAGACCACTGGCTTCCCCCAGTTCCTCTCTCCAGTCCTGTTCGTAGCCTAACTGGTCAGTTCAAGTCAAGTCAAAGATACTTTATTCGACAGCTAAGAGTCATAAAAGCACAGTTCATTGCAAGACATTGGTACATAAAACCTTAAAAAACATTAAAAAATTATATTCTAAAAATGCTATATGCAGAGCAGATAAAAAGGTATCCCAATTTACAAATTCATCAAACATCTATAGGTATACAAACAGAGCAGCAATATAAGGTACAAACAAGCAATAAATAAATGACCAAAGTATATTGGATCTGTCTCGTGAAGTACACATTAAATAACCGAGCACACTGACTCTAGAGCCGGCAAGCTTTTCCTGTATCTGATGGCCGCTTTAAAAAGCTTGCAACCCCCAAGCAAACTGTGGGAGAAGATAGCATTTGAAGATAGGTCAAAGCCGGCCTCACTTGAGCAAACTGTCAGTCTTTAAACAGTGGTAGAATGTGAGACCTGCGCTGAGGGTCGTAAAAAGTGCAGAAAAACATAAAATGTAATATATCCTGGTCTGAAAAATTGTCACAGGGGCAGGGTTTGAGCGAATCAGGCTTCGAGTAGCCTTGGGGAAATGCCAAGAGCCAAGGGACCAGATTCAGGCGAAATCTAGTCAATACAAAGCGGTGATATGCTTTGTTAACGTAAGTTAAATAAGGCTGCATCTGTGGGCCCATACTCAATATAACAAAACTCCTCACAGACGGTTTTACTACTTCCGCCTCCTCCCTAAGCATCTGTTGCTTGTCCAAAAACTGCTTTTTAAAAGCTCTGATAGCAGTTTTGCTCAGTACCCCAGGGTTCAGGAACAGATCCGGGCGGCCAAGCCATCCGGTCTGTTCTTTTATGTAGTTCAACCAGGGGATGCGCAAGGCCCCGTCCAGACTAGAGCAGTCGCCAATTGAGCTGGCCCAGATTTGGTGCTGGGGACGCCCACGTTCTGAGCCAGCGCAACAACGGTGCAACCGCAATCTCGTCTGAGATATATCCAGCTCCCAGTTCTTCATGCACGTTAAAAACAGGTGTTGCAATGGGGACCGCAAGGAGTTTTCGCATATAATTATTCTCAGCTACCTGGATCCCCTTCGCATCCTTATACCCCCCAAATGTCACTCCCATACGTAGCCATCGGGATGCATTTTGCGTTATAGATCTTTAATAGAGCAGGGAGTGGTTTAGACCCCAATCTTTTTGCAAAATTCAAAGTAGCCCCCGCGGCTCTGGCCAGGGTGTTCCTTTTAAGTAAAATTTGCGGACCCCAGGATCCTTTTTCGTCAAAAACTACCCCTAGATAAGGAAACGTGGGCACCTTAGTCAGTTCTGCCCCTTTGCAATAAAATTTGACCTTTGCCGCCTTTCCTGAATCTATGGTCCTACTGTGCGGTTTCTTATAGTTCGTAGTTGGATCTAATGACTCCATAAAACTTATAAAACAGTTTAAAAGACGTTGTAGGCCCAATGCAGTTCTGGCCAGCAGAACTGCATCATCTGCATACAGAAGTGCAGGTATCATTTTGGAGCCCGCTCTGGGGATGTCTTCACAACAAGCTGTTAGGGTTTCACCCAGTCTATTAATGTAAAGTGTGAACAGCAGAGGTGCCAGAATGCACCCCAGCCTGACCCCCCTTTTTACTTCCCAGGAATTAGTCAAACTACCATCTGTGTTGTACCTTACTGCTGCTGTGATGTTTTCATGGGCAGTGTGCAGAAAGGACACTAACTCCGCATCTATCCCTAAATCACGTAACACTAACCACAGCTTAGACCTGTTGACATAGTCAAAAGCTGCGGTTAGGTCCATGAAGGCCAGATGTAAGGTACCTCTCTTGGCAATGGTGTACTTTCCAATAACTAGATGGAGGTTTAGGCACTGGTCCAAGGTCCCTTTCCCCTGCCTAAAACCATACTGCAGGTCAGAGATGATATTGGCCTGATCGAGGTATCCTATAACTGGTCAGTTAAAGGGTCCCCAGACCCCTCCCAGTCCTCCTCACCCTCCTAGGATACGACCTCCCACTTTAAACAAACACTAACCACAAGGTACCCTACAACTTATGTTGCCAAGGATTGTGAGCCTTATAATTAAAGGAAGAGTGCTTGACCCTGTAAGGAAACTGCAATTGCTTTTTTTTTGTTAGACCCTCACCCACTCTATTAGTGGTATTTTCATCATTGGGTCTCTTCCTGGTCGGTAAAAACCAGCATGGTCTCGACCATTTTTCAGGGAGCACTTTGGATAATTTCCTGCCTGGGGACATTTTTCAGCCCTGTCTCAACGGCCCATAGGGGCCCGGGCTTTGGTCAGGACTATGTGTTTTATGCCCTGGAAATTCTATTCTTTGAGATTAGTTAGTTTGTCTAACTATGTCAGTCAGGACATAATCACACAAATGTAACATTTAAATTATGCAACAGAACAGGGCTGAATCACCCTATCCCAGCAACATATTTGTACGGATTCTCACTTATGGGAATGTTTTTTGTCACCTAGAAGGAGGGGGGAACATGGGCCTGTAGTCACACTTTTATCAAGGGTGCCATGTAACCTGCAGTACTTAATCATGCCCTATCGCCTCCTGACCGTCCCCTCCTTCTCTGTGACAAAAACATTCATCATTTAATGATAAGGTTGCCAATCCTTGGCAACATAACTTGTAGAGTATCTTGTGGTTAGTGAACACTGACAACAGCCATGTCAGTGTTGCATAGGCCAGTGTCACTAGCCCTCCCCAGAATTCAGAAGGCATTCAGGGCAAGACACCTGTGGCAATTCCCTGATAAGTATACACACAGGGATTCTGTACCCCCTTGTTGCCTATTCTACTAACTGTGGAGTGCAGCGAAACAGCCTATGAACAGACAAACAAGTTATTTGTTTTTTAAGACACTCACCCACTCTAGTAGGATGCTTCATCATCGAGTCACATCCTGTCCCTATAAACCAGGATGGGCTCAACCGTATCCCAGGGAACACTTTTGATATTGATGCACGAAGATCCTTATATAAAAATACCGTAGATACGCCCCAGTTTTCCTTTATTATTGGGCGACCTAGGCAGGGCTAAAATAATTAAGTGGGTGTAAAATGGAGGATTACTGCCCAAGCACCCTTTATAGTGTCAACATGTTTCATCCTCAAAATGTGGCCTTTCTGAGCCCTAGATTTTCATCAGAATCTATTTCCCTGTAGTCCGGCTATGGTTGTATCTATTCCCTAACAGCCAGGGGACATTTCTAAGGACAGAACATAATACATAGACAAGCATGCAGGCTTACTTTGCCAGATGTAGAGGGCACCTATTAGTGCCTGGAAGGAACAAGCATATTGGTCACCATAGGTCCACATCTGACAATACATTAAGTAGCCTTGATATGCTACCAATAAATAACATACATTGCGTAGTCTCACAAGTAACATCAACACATGCACTGCACACTACATAAAAAAATACAAGTTTGATCCCATTCTCTAGGATATCATTCATGCATTGTAACTGAGAAACACACATATAAATTAGATACATATATTGTGGTGACTAAAAAACTTGGTACAAACTACTGCAAAAAGGTGAAGGCGTAGAAAAGTTATTGCATAGTCTCTCACCCTTATTAGTCATCAGGTGTTGCTTCTTAGGAATTGAGGGGAACGTGACCCTGTAGTCAAACTCAGAGCACAATATAATTGTATAACAAGGCTATGAATATCCGCACAATGTCGCAGAGTTAAATCAAACATTACCTACCTCGTCCATCTTCCTCACCCCAGTCTTGACTAGTGAGCTACTCCGTGGCTCCTGCACAGCAGTCACGCCTATAAGTAACATGCATTGGTAAATGTATTAGGTTTCGCCTATGTGATTAATAACAAGCTGTTTTTTGTTGTAAGTTGTAGTTTGCTGAGGAGTTGTACAATATAAGTTACAGAAAGTCTGTTAAAGTGTTATGGCTTGTTTATGTACAAAAAGGCAATATATTGTGCTGTTACTAGTGGTACAGTGTGGCTAAGTAATAGAAATGAAATGAAAGAGGGAAATAAAAAAATTAATTCATGTAATAGCAATATGATGTGTTTAGAGAAGTTCTGACAACTTTTAGGCCCGGTGCCACTGCACCTGTTGCACCATTCAAATCAAACCCCTTTTAACTGCAAGATAACTGCCATTGTGTCTGCCTGTATAGTAGTAAAAAATAGCAATATTAGGTGTTTAGAGGAGTTCTGACAACTTTTGGGCCCGGTGCCACTGCACCTGCTGCACCCTTCAAATCTTGACCCTAGTGCCTGAAAGATGACTGCACTTGTGACTGCTTGTTTAGTTTTAAAATATAGCACTAATCAGTGTTTGGTGGGGTGGCTGGAGGTTTCGGTCAGCAGGTGCCACTGCACCTGCTGCACTATTGAAATCATGACTCTAGCGCTTGCTGGATAACTGCACTAGTGACTGCCTGTTTTGTAGTAAAATATAGCAATATTAGGTGTTTAGAGGAGTTCTGATAACTTTTTTGGCCCGGTGCCACTGCACCTGCTGCACCATTCAAATCATGACCCCAGTCCCTTCAAGATAACTGCACTTGTGACTGCCTCTTTAGTAGTAAAATATAGCAATATTTGGTGTTTAGAGGGGTGACTGGAGCTTTGCGGCCACAGTGCCATTGCACCTGCTGCACTATTGAAATCATGACCCTAGTGTTTGCTAGATAACTGAACTTATGACATCCTGTTTAGTTGTAAAATATAGCAATATTAGGTGTTAAGAGGAGTTCTGACAACCTTTTGGCCTATGCCATTGTACCTGCTGCACCTAGTGCCTGAAAGATGACTGCATTTGTGACTACTTGTTTAGTTGTAAAATATAGCAATAATCAGTGTTTGGTGGGGTGCCTGGAGCTTTTGGTCAGCGGATGCCACTGCACCTGGTGCATCATTCAAATAATGACCCTAGCGCTTGCTAGATAACTGCACTTGTGACTGCCTCTTTAGTAGTAAAATATAGCAATATTAGGTGTTTAGAGGAGTTCTGATAACTTTTTGGCCCGGTGCCACTGCACCTGCTGCACCATTCAAATCATGACCCCAGTCCCTTCAAGATAACTGCACTTGTGACTGCCTCTTTAGTAGTAAAATATAGCAATATTTGGTGTTTAGAGGGGTGACTGGAGCTTTGCGGCCACAGTGCCATTGCACCTGCTGCACTATTGAAATCATGACCCTAGTGTTTGCTAGATAACTGAACTTATGACATCCTGTTTAGTTGTAAAATATAGCAATATTAGGTGTTAAGAGGAGTTCTGACAACCTTTTGGCCTATGCCATTGTACCTGCTGCACCTAGTGCCTGAAAGATGACTGCATTTGTGACTACTTGTTTAGTTGTAAAATATAGCAATAATCAGTGTTTGGTGGGGTGCCTGGAGCTTTTGGTCAGCGGATGCCACTGCACCTGGTGCATCATTCAAATAATGACCCTAGCGCTTGCTAGATAACTGCACTTGTGACTGCCTCTTTAGTAGTAAAATATAGCAATATTAGGTGTTTAGAGGAGTTCTGATAACTTTTTTGGCCCGGTGCCACTGCACCTGCTGCACCATTCAAATCATGACCCCAGTCCCTTCAAGATAACTGCACTTGTGACTGCCTCTTTAGTAGTAAAATATAGCAATATTTGGTGTTTAGAGGGGTGCCTAGAGCTTTTGTGCACTGCACCTGCTGCACCATTCAAATCATGACCCCCAGAGCCTGAAAGAGAACTGCACTTGTGACTGCCTGTCTAGTAGTAAAATATAGCAATATTTGGTGTTTAGTGGACTTATGACAACTTTTGGCCCCAGTGTCACTGCACCTGCTGCACCATTTAAATCAAGCCCTTTTCAAGTGCATGTTAACTGCAATTGTGACAACCTGTTTATTATTAAAATATAGCAATATTAGGTGTTTAGAGGAGTTCTGGCCAACTTTTTGGCCCATGCCATTGCACCTGCTGCACCATTCAAATCTAGTGCCTGAAAGATGACTGCACTTGTGACTGCTTGTTTAGTTGTAAAATATAGCAATATTAGGTGTTTAGATGAGTTCTGGCCAACTTTTGGGCCCATGCCATTGCACCTGCTGCACCATTCAAATCTAGTGCCTGAAAGATGACTGCACTTGTGACTGCTTGTTTAGTTGTAAAATATAGCAATATTAGGTGTTCAGTGGGGTGGCTGGAGCTTTCGGTCATCAGGTGCCACTGCACCTGCTGCACTATTGAAATCATGACCCTAGCGCTTGCTAGATAACTGCACTTGTGACTGCCTGTTTAGTTGTAAAATATAGCACTATTGGGTGTTTAGAGGAGTTCTGACACCTTTTGGCCCGGGTACCACTGCACCTGCTGCACCATTTAAATCAAGCCCCTTTTAACTGCAAGATAGCTGCAATTGTGACTGGCTGTATAGTAGTAAAATATAGCAATATTAGGTGTTTAGAGGAGTTCTGTCAACGTTTGGGCCCGTGCCACTGCACCTGCTGAACCATTCAAATCATGACCCTGTTGTCTGCAAGGTAACTGCACTTGTGACTCCCTGTTTAGTAGTAAAATGTAGCAATTTTAGGTGTTTAGTGGGGTGCCTAAAGTTTTTGGTCCTGGTGTCACTGCACCATTGAAATCCTGACCCTGTTGTCTGCAAGGTACCTGCACTTGTGACTGCCTGTTAAGTTTTAAATTTTAGCAATAATCTAGGTTTAGGGGGGTCCCTAGAGCTTTTGGCCCTGGTGCTACTGCACCTGCTGCACCATTCAAATCATGACCATGTTGTCTGAAAGGTAACTGCACTTGTGGCTGCCTGTTTAGTAGTGAAATATAGCACAGCTTTTGTATATTAGCTTTATTTTTAATGCGCAATGTTTGTTACAACATTTAGAATTTGATCATAATGACCAAATAGATTAAGTTGAAAAAATCAATCCGATAATGCCTACAAAGTGCAAAGAAAGGAACTGAGACATGAATAGAAAATGCCTCAAACATTCTCAGGCTAAAGCATCTGCTTTACACAGCTAAGTAATAAAAAGCAAGCATTCCAGCATACTGTTAGAAGCTGTCTGCCTTTTCCGTGGGAAAAGATCTTATCTTGACAGTGAATGGGGCGTAAACAGTGTGAACAGCTTTAGTAAAAGTATCGTAAAGGTGTGCAGCAAGGGGAAGTAAAAAAAAAGTTCCACTCAAAAGCGAATTAACAGTAATTCGGCTATGGGAACTGATGAGAGCCCCCTTTTAAGATATATTAAATACAAGAGATTGCGCAAGCGATGTGCAGGCCAAACCTAAAAAGGAGAACACACATGCCTCAATCAATATTGCCCCTAGAGGAAGTGACACTCACTCAGCCATAAAGGCGGAGGCATCCATGTGTGATTCATGTTTTTAGGTCTCGCTGAGCCAGCGCATGCGCTGCTCTGCGAGACATTTAGTTAGTGGCTTTTCAAAGTGCTACCACAATCCTTTCCTGGCCTCAAGCTTGCGTTCACGAGCGCGTGCATGCGCGCAGCCGCCATGTGGCTTTCATGGCTCATTAAGCCTTGCTCTCCCAAGCGCCTCGCTCTGCCCCTCCCCCACCACAGAGCGCGTCCCTGCCATAACTTTCGCTTTCACGGCCGCGCGGCCGCGTTACTTTCACGGCCGCGCGGCCAATGCTTGTTATATTTTAAATCTCCAACAGGGTGCTTGAAACCGGCAGTCTTTTCTCTTTAAATTGGGCTGCAGTATTTTCCCCCTCTGAACTCCGACATCCAGGTTGATGCGAAGAATGCCCAACGCGCGCCACCCAGCTGTGATTGATTTGTTGAAAAGACTGCCATGGCTCCAGGGAGACAGCCGGCGAGTTTGCTTGAGCTCTCCGCTGTGGCTCGTTCTTCATAGCAAAGGGCAACTTTCAGGCGACAGTTCTCAGCTTTATTTGAAGTGTTTTGACTTTTTTATATTTATAATTTATAAAGCTTCGTTGGCACAGGCGGAACAGATGCAGACGTTTTTACAGTAAGCAAGGTAAAGCGCACACTGGCAGCGCTTATCCCTCAAGCCTCTTTTCGTTCCTATGTTGCGCCGAGTATTTTGTGTCTGTTGCAAAATCTTCAGTTTCACTCCCAAAAAAACTCTGGGAGTTGAGGCAAATTGAAATGGCATAGGGTCGGGAAGGAGCATTGCATAGTAGTGGATATGAGCCTGAGAAATGTAAAATGCAGTGGACTAGGTCAGTACCGATCTATGCAGGCATCCATGGCACAAATGTAGCTCCTGTTGTGCCGTCAGCCTGCTGTCTAAGATTTAGTTTCTTGGAAACCCCTCCGGGTCCTTTCTAACTCCATGCGGCATTTAGTGATTTCGGATACTGGTGAACTTGAGTTTTTATCCGTTCTGCCGTAAGTGCTAGAATTTTTCTGTAGTTTAGATACACACTCCAGAAAGAGTAAATAATTCCTTTATTCTCAGCTCTGCAGCAGCAGGAAGCGCACCTTCCTTGCGCAAACCTTCTTTCCAACTGCCCTCCACAGAACCTTCTCACATCCCCCATTCCATATACATTATAACCTCACACATTCTGTTGAACGCAGGCAGCAACACCACACATCCTTCCTCTTTATACACCTAAACAAAAATAACAATCAGCCCAATAAAAACATTGATAAAACACTTGAGCTGTATTAAACGTTACTTAAAATGTAGATTAATACCTTCCTAAATAAAGGCATAAAATCATACTATAAACCAGTTCCTTTAGGTATACTTAAGCATGATATCACAATAATAGTTGTATTCAATGATGCTAAACTATGCACGGATCAATAATGAATACCATTCTACTTCAATAAAAAAATAAATCTATTTTTTCAGAATGTGACTGATCCTTCCTAATCAGCTAGTTCGTTCCATCCTAATACCTTCCTCCCCCGATCCTCATCCGTCTCTTCAGAGGCTCTCCTTTCTGCCTGCAATCCTTCCAAATCATGTTCATGTTCCACCACCACATCCTTCCACAACCATTCATTCTCATACAAACCATTTTTTTTCCTTTCGCCATTTCCTCACCATTGGTCTCATTGCATTTTACCATCAGACTTATATGCCACACACTATTATCACTCAACCTCACAGAATTTTGTGAACACTTCTTCACTCTCAAGGGTTCTGCATACTTACTTTCCCCTTTAGGCACCTTACCAACCTTCCCGACTTTCACCCATTCACCTTCCTTCAACTTCTCTATCTTAGTTCCTCGCTTGGTATCGAGTTCTTATAAACACACTGATCCTTCAAAATATTCTCCTTCACTATTTCTGATGACCATTCTACCTTTCTTGCAGTGTCCATCCACCATAAGCTGTCAGTATACGGTTCTGTCCTTCACATTAATAACAAGCATTGGCATAGCCAATAGGTCTCGCCTTTGGGACCTTATAAGGGTTTAGCCATGCAACAGTTGATGTTGTTGCACCAAGGATATAGTGCTGCATAACTAAATACTTATAAGGTCCCAAAAGCGAGACCTATTGGCTATGCCAATGCTTGTTTACTCTGTGTGCCGATAGTTAACTCCTCTGAGTGGTCTTCACTTCAGGTATGTGATTCTTCACTGTTATTATCTATTTATGTTAATGCGACTGCCTGCAGCAGCGACTGTTATTTATTTGGTAAAGGCAGCTGTGGTGTGTCTTTATTTCGAGCTGCCTCCCTGCTGAGAAACTTGGAGGCATTCATGGTTACGGCCAGTTCCTGGGACTTGTTTGAACAGCCTGCTTTAGCTACCGCTCGTACTGGGAGCCGGGCCATGCCGCGCCGCTTCAACTTGCTTGCCTCTTCACAGAACTTTGGGAGGCAGCCATGGTGCCTCAAGGAGGGGGCGGCCGCTGAGCAGCGCCTCTTTTTGAGTGTATTGTACAGAATGGTGGCGGTGCTGTGATAATTTCAAATAACGTGTCCTCGTTGCTAAGCAAAGTTTTAGATGCAGGAACTGCTGCACCTACAAATTGGAAGCACATTTCTCCTCTATGTTGGGTTGCAATGGAGAGAAAATGTGCTGCGAAGAGTAAGCATTCCTCTGACTCAAATCTGGAGGTGGAGGGGCCAGGGCTAGCTTCCATGGCTTCTGAGCCTCCCCAGAATTTGGATGTACTGCAGGATATGATTAATAAGGCAGTCCAAGCTGTTTTTTCTGCCTGTGAGGGTTCTTTGCCCAAACATCCCAGGCCTTTTTCTCCTGTTGATCCTGATTCAGATTCTTCTCAGGAGGAAGAACATAGGGGAAAATATGTTCATGGAAATGAGCTGAAGGAGGTTTAGTCCCACATCAGTGAAAACCTTTCCTTTCCTGATTCTCTGTCATCTATGGATGAGGATGACTTTTTGGCTAATACAAACAAAAGGAGCCTGAGAGTCTTCCTGTGCAGAAAGCCATTTGGTGACTTTTAACTCGTGAATGGTCAGATGTGGAAAAGGCAGGTTGTCGCAGATTCCTTGGGAAGAAGTATTCCCAGCATGATTTTTCCAAAGTGTATCCTTACGTGATTAGGTTGACTCTATTATAGCGGGATTGTCATCAAGTGGTACGATCATCTCAGAAGAGGCTTCTCCATCAGATCAGGAGGATAAAAAGGTGGAATCAGGGGTGAAAAAATCTTACTCTGCCTCCAATTTCTGTGTAAGGGCACCTTACAATGCAATCACTACTGAATGATTTTCACACTCTTGCTGAGGAGTTGCAGCAAGGAAGTGATACGTATGCCAGATTGTCCATTATGGAGCAGCAGGTCTGTTATTTATCAGATAGCACATTTGATTCCCTTTCGGCAGCAGCTGCAGCATCTGGGGCTTCCATCTCTGCCCGTCGCCACATATGGATGAGATCCTGGAAGGCCGATAATTCTCAAAAAGCCTTGGTTAGCCATCTCCAATTTACTGGGGCAAAACTGTTCGGTTCACAACTAGAAGATCTCATTACAAAATCTACTGAGGACTACAAACGGATTTATTTAGTGAAACCGTCCAGGAGAGGTAGAGGTCTTGGATTCCATAGAGGTTTTGGTCAATCCTCCTCATCATGGTCTTTCAATCAGCCCTTTCATTGGAGGGGACGTGGCCGTGGCACTCCTTCCACTGACAAGTCCTGGCAACTTCCCGGTGCTTCTTTAACCTCAGGTGCTGCTTCAAAATCCTGGCTATCCAGTGGGAGGAAGGATCTAGGCCTTTCTCACAGCATGAGAGGCAGAAGTTTGAGATTCTTGGGTTCTGCAAGTAGTAAGGGCTACTGAATAGAATTTTCCACTCCCCCTGATAAGGTCTTTCAATGGACTCTAGACCCTCACAGTCCTCTCAAGCTCCTGGCATTATGAAAAAGGATCCAGGACCTTCAAGTAAAGGGTGCGATCATACGATCATACTTCAGGATAGCTGTATGCACCAACGTTAGTGTCAAATGGAAGATAGATTACTCAATGGCACTATTCCTAGCTCATTCATTGGTCATAAACGGATAGCTTCATCCAATATGGCACCCGCAGTTATCACTCTAGTGTACAAGTGACACTTGTGGCAGATAAGCCAGCAGCGTCAGCTGTGGCTTCCTTGTTTTGCACAAGGCAGTTTGTGCCGGCTTCAGGGGATAAATGTTCTTCATCGTTTTACCAAATGAGTAAGTGATCAGTATAGGTAGCGCAGACCCATTACACTGTAGACCGGTCATGGACAGTTAAGTTGATGGACATTTGTGATTATTTCATAGGAGTAAAGAGATTACGATCCTTACTTGGCACGAGGAGGGATGGATTTCACTTCTCAAGATCATGTAGACACTTGGTATAGCTTGGTAATACAAACGTTGATTGGCAATAGCGTTGAGTATGCTTTATGTTTCTACAGCAGAAAGCGCATTTCATGTGGATATATTTATTGGATCTGTGAGGTCATGGTTAGCGCACAGTTTTTGAATAAGATGGCGTCGTCTACTTACATGCCGCTTCACTCATGGTGTGGGCTAGCTTCAAGATAAGGTGAGTGGGCACATCAGCTTACGCAGTGTGAGTCTGGTTTTGTCATAGTTAATTTATCACAATGACGAGGCGCATGATACTCGCAACATGATGAGGTGTCCCTTTAGTAGAGTTTAGGCGCGATTTACAACTGCTCGGGGCACAATGTTGGTGGGCAACAGGCTGAGCCCTACTATCTTTACAAGCATGATATTAATGATACGTTGGTGAGAAGCTTTAAACCATGGACAGCACATTGAGAGATGGTTATCACAAGCACATGCAGCTCTGTGGAGTTGGTCGATACACTGAGCCCTTCTTCGTTGTAACAATGGATGCTTGTTTACGGTTCAGGGAAGAACTGGCTTGGCAGTTCAGGCTTGTTAGACCTGGCACCATTGGCGTGGGTCTCCCCTGCATTTTTTGCCTTTCCCTCCTGTGTTTTTGCTGTATGTTGGACTCTGTTTTGCTGGTCTAGATGCTTTGTGCACTTTACCACTGTTGTTCAGTGTCAAAGTGCCAGTGCTCCCTTTTTATATTATTGTTATGGGTTGGTGTTTCCATGATTGGCTATTTGATTTACTAGTCAGTCCCTAGTAGAGTGCACCATGTGTACCCAGGGCCTGTAAATCAAATGCTGCTAGTGGGCTTGCAGCACTGATTGTGCCACCCACAGAAGCAGCCTGTACATGTAACTCTGGCCTGCCATTGCATAGCCTGTGTGCAGTCTGGTACTGCCATGTTGACTTGGCAAGTGCACACACTTGGCAGGCCCTTCCCTTCCCTTACATGTCAGTTACCCCTAAGGTAGTCCCAAGGTACCCCAGTGAGTAGGGTGCAGTGTATGTGAAAGGTAGGATATGCCCTGGTGTGTGTGGCATGTCCTGATAGTGAATTACTGCCAATTTCATTTTTCACTATTGCAAGGCTACCGGTTCCCATAGGATAGAATGGGAGTTTGTTTATAACATCTTATAAACATAACTGCCCCTGGGAACAAGGTAGGAAAATAAAGTTTAGTGTGCCTGAACTCAGAATGTTAAAATGCATCTTTTAAGGAGGGTGATTTTTACATTCGGTGTGCCTCTGCTAGGTTTGTGTATTGCATGTCTGGCTTTTGGATGACAGGGGCTGGGGAGGAGCAGTGGCTCCAGAGAGCCGGATGAGTCAGGGCTGGGCTGAATAGACCTGGGGCTGCATTTAGAGTAGGGGGAGGAGATTTCCTTTCACCTGAATGGGCCTGGTCTGCCAAGGACAATGCTGTCTCCACCTCTTGCCAGGAAGCTGCACCCGAGAGGACAGAACTGGTTTTGACTGGGCACAGGGCTTCTCTGCCACCAGAGAACAAAGGATTTTGTGATATAAATATTGGGGCCCAGACCCCAGAACTTTAGATCATTTCTGAGAATCAAGAGGATCCTTTGCCAAGGAGAAGAGCCGGAGAAGCTGAGGAGGAATACTGCCCCTGTGCTGTTTTCTGTCAGGGGTTGGCCTGCTGTGTCTACTTGCTGCCAAGGAAAGGAGAAAAGGGGTTTGCTGTGTCCCCTGCTTGAAGAAGATCTCCAAAGGCTTGAAACTGAGCTTGCCTCCTGTTCTGAAGTCTCAGGGACACAAAGACTTCACCACCAGCTCCCCTGAACTGCCTTGCTGGGAGTTCTGACCTTCTAGAGACTGTTTTCCGCTGGGAGCTGGAAAAGTAACGCAACTTCGAGAAGCGAGATGCATGCGCACCTGTTTCCGACGCATCGCCGAAGAAATTGTCGCAGTGCTTGCCGCGGCTCAAGAAATCGCCGCACGCCGCATCGAGTGCACTGAACTCCGAAGTCCGAGATCATCCCACCGATTTCGACGCAAGGTCTGCTGTGTGGCTGCAAGAGTTCACGCATCGTTCCGGATCGTCACATCGCATCGAGGCGCCAAGTTTGTCGCATCGTTGGGGGACGCAGTAAGAAACTGACGCATTACCTCCCCACGCAGTAAGAAAACGACGCATCACCTCCTCTCCGGTAAAGAACCTATGCATCACCTCCCCTGCGCTGCAGTAAGGAACTGACGCATCACCTCACCCGGAGCAAGGAACCGACGCATCACCTTCCCTGAGTGTAAGGAACCGACGCATCACCTTCCCTGTGGCCTGTTTTGTTTGCTTGCGTGACGCATCCAAGGTACTTTGTGAGAAAAGTGTTGCATCTGCAATTTGCTTTGAAGTGAACTATTTCTACCATCTGAAAGTCATATTTTTATTACTGTATTGTGGATTTTTTGTCGTTTGATCTTGTTTTGGTTTAGATAAAGATTACTTATTTTTCTAAACTGGTGTGGTGTCCATTTGTAGTGTTTTCACTCTATTACTGTATGTGTTCACAAATGCTTTACACACTGCCTCTGAGAGAAGCCTGTCTGCTCGTGCCAAGCTACCAAGCGGGTGAGCAGGGGTTATTTTAGAAGTGTATCCCCCTTACCCTGACTAGAAGCAAGGGTCCCTATTTGGACAAAGGTACCTACCTCTGCCAACTAGAGACCCCCATTTCTAACATTGGTGGTCAGCGGTGAGGATCTGAACTTGCATTTGTGACTTACAGACAGTGATTGGTGTATACTACTAGTACAGTGCAGACCATTACGCAACCACATACATTTGGTAGAGTTTTTTTTCTTTGGAATTTTCTTTTGTATCTTGAGAACTGCCAATTTTCACCATGAGTAAACCAGCATCACTTGCATCTGTGCATATCGAATTTGAAGAGGAGAGGATTGATACCTACACTGTGCCACAAATTAAAGCTGTCTGCAGAAAATTTAAAATCTCTGTGAGAGGCCTCACCAGAAAGGAGGAATACCAAAAGGCGCTGGGGGCCTGGTTGGAATCAAGGAATGCCAGTGAGCATACCGAGGAGCCTATGGTGGAGGGAGAGAATTTAAATGGGCAGCAGGATGGGCTATTGGGCATGACTGGAGGGAAGTTGCCTTCCAGGGGGGGCAGCAGTGTGTCTTCAAAGGGTCTGTCTCCAGAGGAGTTGGAGGACAGGGAGAGAAACAGAGTACATGAGATGGAGCTCGCGAAGCTCAGGCTGGGAAAGGAGTGTGACATGGAGAGTAAGAAATTGGAGTTGGAGAGTTAGAAATTGGCTATGGAAGAGAAGAAGATGCTCTTAGAGCATGAAAGAGGGTTGAGGGAGTTGGATCTGAAAGCCAAAAGTCTAGAGATCAATCCCAATGGTGGCAGCGCACCATCAGTGCCTGGAGAAGGAAAGTTATACATCCCAAGGATGTTATTAAGGATTTCATGAAGCATGAGGACATTGGTCAGTGGTTCAAGGCCTATGAAGTAGCGATGAGGTCCCACAGGGTCCCTGAGAGAGATTGGGGAGCGGGGTTGTGGGGCCGCTTTATCAGTGAAGGAAGAGAGACCTTGCTAGCATTGCCCACTGAGGATCAGATGTCCTATTCCCCATGAAGGAGGCCTTAATAGCAAGGTATGGGTTGAACCCAGAGCTGTAGAGGCAGAAATTTAGAAACTGCAAGAAACTGGAGTCAAGTACTTGGGTGGAGTATGTGTCCTATTTTTGCAGAGCACTGGATGGTTGGGTGAAGGGTAGCAAGGTGAATGATTTGCAGGGGCTCTGATTTGGTTGTATGGTAGCACTTGTCAGATAATTGTTTTCCAGAGTTACGCCAGCACTTCATTGACAGTAAGCTAACTGACCCCAGGAAGCTTGCTGTTGAGGCGGACTGCTGGGTCAGTACCAGGGTCCAAAAAGGTCATGTGGGAGACTCCGCCAAAGGTGGGCAGGGTCCCCAGCAGAAGAGTGGGGGGGGACAAGGGTAAACAGAAGGAGTTCCAAAAAGGGCCCCAAAGTAATCCCCAAAGGAACCAAGATAAGGGTTCCCAGCCTCCCACTGAAAAGAAGCCATGGGTCCCGACAAGTAAGCCTGTTCATAGGGGTTCCAAGGCATGTTTTGGTTGTGGTCAGGTGGGCCACTTCCAAGGGGATCCTAGGTGTTCCAAGAAGGTTACCACCGCACCCACTGGTGAAACGCCCCGGGAAATGGCTAGTGTAGCCTTGGGGGAGGAGACGGGTGCCCAATTTGGGTGGGGTCCCGCAGAAATGTCCCTGGTCTCTTTAGGAGACAGTGAGATGGTCACAAGAGCCCATCTGCCTGATAACACTAAGAAGTACAGGCAGTGGGTGACCATCAATGGCCATAGTGTGGAGGCTCTGAGAGACACTGGAGCCAGTGTGACAGCTGTCAGTTGTCAGCTGGTGTCTGAAGAGCAGGTGGTCCCCAACACATTCTACCCAGTAGTTGCCGCTGACAACTCAGAGTGCCTCTGCAAAGTGGCACAGGTTCTCTTTGAGTGGGGGGGGGGGTCTCAGGTAACTTGAAAGTAGCTGTGAGGCCAGCCATGCCTGTTGACTGTCTGCTAGGCAATGATTTGGAGAGCTCCCCTTGGGCGAAGGTGGAGCGGAGGTCTCATTTAGAGATGTTGGGTCTGCCTGAGTGGGCGTGTGTGACCACTGGGTCAATGGCACCCAGTAAGGGCATTCAAGAGGACCTGGAGCCTCAAAGAGTGGCCCAGGTGCCTGCCAGAAAGCGAAGAGGCAGGGGGCATAAAACCGGCCCAAAGTTCCCACGGTGCAGGAGGAGGCAAACCTTGAGGGGGGATGCCCTGGAGCTTACAGGGGAACAAGTGGCTGAACTGGGGGACCTGCCTGAGCTGACTCATTTGCAGCAAGAAGGGGGCCCCACCAGGAAGGAATTCTGCCAGGAGCAGCAGAAGTGCCCTTCTCTTGTTGGTTTGCGGAAACAGGCTGCAAACCAGGCAGCAGGTGATCAGTCTGGATCACATTGGATTTACTGGGAGAATGGTCTCCTGTATAGCGAGCCTAAGGTTGCTGAGCCTGGGTCAGCCCGTGTGCTGGTGGTACTCCAGCGCTTCAGAGCCTTCCTACTGGGTCTGGCTCATGATGTGCCTTTGGCAGGAACTTTGGGGCAAGACAAGACCTTTGAAAGGCTTGTCACCCACTTTTACTGGCCCCAAATGCGTAAGAGTTCTGATACTCATTGTAGGTCTTGCCAGACTTGCCAGGCAAGTGGTAAGAGTGGGAGGAAGTGTAAGGCTTCTCTCCAACCTTTCCCTGTGATCAGCACCCCCTTTGAGAGGGTGGGTATTGGCATTGTGGGGCCTCTGGATCCCAAGACAGCCATGGGCAACAGGTTTATCCTGGTCTTGGTGGACCATCCCTCTCCGGACTGTTACGGCCCCCATGGTGGGTCGTGCGTTGATGGGGATTTTCTCCTGTGTGGGGTTCCCAAGAGAGGTGCTGTCAGACCGTGGTACCAACTTCATATCTAAGTATATGAAGTCCCTTGGCAGGAGTGCGGTGTTACCTACAAGTTCAACACTCCTTACCACTCCCAAGGTAATGGGCTGGTTGGGAGATTCAACTGGACCCTGAAGGGCATGATTATGGGTCTTGATGAACCCATGAGGTGTAAGTAGGACGTCCTCTTACCATGCCTTTTGTTTGCTTACAAAGAGTTACCGCAGAAGTCATTAGGGTTCAGTCCCTTTGAGCTCCTGTATGGGCATCCTGTAAGAGGACCTCTAAGTCTGGTCAAAGAAGGCTGGGAGAAAGCTCCCAGTACACCTACCCAGGATGTATATAGCTACATGCTGGCCTTCAGGAACCAGACTAAGCGCTTCAGACAACTCGCTCAGGCGAATCTGAAAGCTAGCCAGGAAGAGATGAAGCGGTGGTATGATCAGGCAATGATTTAGAGCACTCCCATTGGGCGAAGATGGAGCGGAGGTCTCATTTAGAGATGTTGGGTCTGCCTGAGTGGGTGTGTGTGACCACTGGGTCAATGGCAGCCAGTAAGTGCATTCAAGAGGACCTGGAGCCTCAAAGAGTGGCCCAAGTGCCTGCCAGAAAGAGAAGAGGCAGGGGGCATGAAACCAGCCCAAAGTTCCCACGGTCCACGAGGAGGCAAACCTTGAGGGGGATGCCCTGGAGCTTACAGAGGAACAAGTGGCTGAACTGGGGGACCTGCCTGAGCTGACTCATTGGCAGCAGGAAGGGGGCCCCACCAGGGAGTAATTCTGCCAGGAGCAGCAGAAGTGCCCTTCTCTTGTTGGTTTGCGGAAACAGGCTGCAAACCAACCAGCAGGTGATCAGTCTGGATCACATTGGATTTACTGGGAGAATGGTCTCCTGTATAGCGAACCTAAGGGTGCTGAGCCTGGGTCAGCCTGTGTGCTGGTGGTACCCCAGCGCTTCAGAACCTTCCTACTGGGTATGGCTCATGATGTGCCTTAGGCAGGACATTTGGGGCAAGACAAGACCTTTGAAAGGCTTGTCACCCACTTTTACTGGCCCCAAATGCATAAGAGTTCTGATACTCATTGTAGGTCTTGCCAGACTTGCCAGGCAAGTGGGAAGAGTGGGAGGAAGTGTAAGGCTCCTCTCCAACCTTGTCCTGTAGTCAGCACCCCCTTTGAGAGGGTGGGTGTTGATATTGTTGGGCCTCTGGATCAGCCATGGGCAACAGGTTTATCCTGGTCTTGGTGGACCATGCCACCCAGTACTCCGAGGCTATTCCTCTCCGGACAACATCGGCCCCTGTGGTGGGACGGGCATTGATATTGATGGGGATCTTTTCCTGTGTGGGGTTCCCCAGAGAGGTGGTATCCGACCGGGGTACCAACTTCATATCCAAGTATATGAAGTCCTTGTGGCAGGAGTGCAGTGTTACCTATAAGTTCACCACTCCTTACCACCCCCAAGGTAATGGGCTGGTCGAGCGATTCAACCGGACCCTAAAAGCATGATTATGGGTCTTGGAGAACCCATGAGGCATAAGTGGGACGTCCTCCTACCATGCCTACTGTTTGCTTACAGGGAGGTACCGCAGAAGTCCTTAGGGTTCAGTCTCTTTGAACCCCTGTATGGGGATCCTGTAAGAGGACCTCTGAGTCTGGTCAAAGAAAGTTGAGCGAAAGCTCCCAGTCAGCCTCCTCAGGATGTATACAGCTACGTACTGGCCTTCAGGAACCAGACTAAGCGCTTCAGACAACTCGCTCAGGCAAATCTGGAAGCCAGCCAGGAGGAGATGAAACGTTGGTATGATCAGAATGCCACTCTGATCGAGTTTCAGCCTGGACAGAAAGTGTGGGTCACGGCCCCAGTGGAGCCTTGTGCACTCCAGGATAAGTGGACCGGACCATTTGAGGTGGTGGAGCGCAAGAGTAAAGTCACCTACTTGGTGGACTTGCAGTCTCCTAGGAACCCTTTGCTGGTCCTGCATGAGGACAGCCTTAAGCCCCACTAGGAGAGGGCCGAAGTGGGCATGCTCCTAGCAACAGATGCTGGAATGGAGGAGGAGTCTCTTCCTGACCTCCTGTCTGCGAAGGAACACGATGGGTCAGTGGATGGTGTAACACTCTCCTCCGCCCGACTCCTCAACAGCAGAGTGACTGCCGCCAACTGTTGGGACAGTTTGCTGCTCTGTTCTCCCTGGTCCCTGGTGTCACTCAGTGGTGTGTCCATGATGTTGACACTGGGGACAGTCCTCCTGTAAAGCAGAAACTATACAGAGTGACTGACAGGGTCAAGGCTTGCATCAAGGAGGAGGTCTCCAAGATGTTAGCGCTACGGGTGATTGAGCCCTAAAACAGCCCCTGGGCCATCCCAGTGATCTTGGTCCCAAAGGCTGCCGCACCCGGTGCCACGCCAGAGCTCTGGTTCTGTGTGGACTACCGAGGGCTCAACTCGGTCACCAGGACTGATGCACACCCCATCCCCAGAGCTGATGAGCTCATAGATCGGTTGGGAGCTGCCCGGTGCCTCAGTACGTTTGACTTAACGTCCGGGTAGTGGCAGATTGCCTTAACTGATGGGGCAAAGGAGAGGTCAGCATTCTCAACGCCAGAGGGGCACTACCAATTCTGGGTGATGCCCTTTGAGTTGAAGAATGCCCCTGCCACCTTTCAGAGGTTGGTCAACCAGGTGTTGGCTGGACTGGAGGATTTCAGTGCTGCCTACCTGGATGACATCGCACGGTTCAGTGCCACTTGGGAGGAACATCTGCACCACCTCTGGGAAGTGTTGAAGTCTCTGCAGAGGGCAGGTCTCACGATCAAGGCGAGTAAGTGCCAGA
The DNA here is from genome assembly GCA_963921515.1 of Calotriton arnoldi. Lineage (NCBI taxonomy): Eukaryota > Metazoa > Chordata > Amphibia > Caudata > Salamandridae > Calotriton > Calotriton arnoldi. Next base: position 746,497 of record CAWUFW010003435.1, on the reverse strand, counting down.
TCGGGCAGGGTTCGGTGGTGTACTTGGGACACCAGGTAGGAAGCGGCCATGTGGCGCCCCTACAGCCCAAGATTGATACCATTCTGGCTTGGGAACCCCCCAAGACCCATACAGAGGTGAGAGCCTTCTTAGGACTCACCGGGTATTACAGGAGATTTGTCAAGGGGTATGGCACCATTGTTGCCCCCTTGACAGAGCTGACTTCCAGGAATCAGCCCAGGAAGGTGAACTGTACTGATGCCTGCCAGAAGGCTTTTGATGCCCTGAAGTCTGCCATGTGCACGGCGCCCGTGCTTCAGGTGCCCAACTTCTCAAGAGAATTCATTGTGTAGTGTAGCTCCTATTTCCCTAATAGGCTCTGCGCATTGGAATAATATACCCTATAGGTTTGACATAGGACTAAGGTCAATATGTCCCTATCGAGTATATTAAACTTAATTACTTGTGCCAGCTAGCTCAGAGGCCACTAGAAACTCCTTGATAAACAAGAAGGGAGTAGTTTCTGGCAGCCGCAAGACATGACAACTTTGTTTCCCTTTTAGAATCAGAACGTGTCCCAGAGTCGTGGAAACAATAGATAACTATTTCACTCAGCTCACTCGTGCATACTTAGTTTTCCTCAAAGTTACACAGAAAGAATAGACGGGCGTTTCAATAAAAGATTTATTGAACAGTCTTGTTTCTCGTGCAAGTAATATGTGCTGTTACGATCACAAGACAGTATGCAAGATAAATAATGTACAGCGTAAGCAGTAGAAATAAATAATACTGCGCTAGCATGATCTTTAGTAGATATTCATTTACATAAATAACAGACTAAAAAATGCGAGTACTCATACGATGCGTTTCTAAGCTAGTTCTACCCCAATGTACTTAACCTAGGTGTAGGGAGAGGTATGAAGTAGGTGAAGTATTCCTTACTATGGTATACTAAGAGTATGTTACGCCCAGTATGCCTAGTATGCCAAGAGTCCCTCTAGGTTTCTAGTCAGCTCCATACCTTAAGAATGAGAGAGGTGGGAATCTCTTGCCAGACTCGAACTCCAACACCCCGCGAGGAAAGTCCGATCACTGGAAGCTGGACTCTCTGCGTGCAGGGATGACAGCGTCTTCTCAGTGCGTCAGGCCGGGAAATGGGCTCCTCTGAAGTCGAGGTCTCCTCTGATTTACAAGGGCTAGGGAAGGTATATTTATACCTGAGAGGTACCTCAGAATGTTAGCATTGACGTGAATCGGACAGCGGAAGACGTCATGAATGAACCCTCAAGGTATAACGGTTCATGCATAATAGATGAGTCCTTGAAGAAATCAATAGTCCTGTGCTAGGGAAACTCCCGAAGCCTAAGGGTCTGTTATTCAAGAACTCGTTGTGACGTTCGGGTGGACGGATGTCGGAGACCATGCCTGTATTTGGAGTGCACGGTTTAATGCCTAAATAAGGACTGGGATTTTATGCCTATATAAGGGCAGGGCGAATTGTGCCTATATAAGGACATGATACAGGAAAACCCATGTACGGACACCCTAAGAGGAATACAACACCCACTCCACTTTCGTGTGTACGATAATAATAAAATGCTAAACATTTAATATGCTAAACATAAAACGGAGTACCGCATATTGCTAAGAACATTTCTTAAAAGCATTTAAAAAGCATTTACAAACCTATTAAAATGCAAAAGGTACTGTACATTTTAAGCAATGCTTTTCTCAGTTCAGGCATATATTTGGAAATAAAATGCAGTTTGAATGAAATAAGCAGTAAATTTACATGTGACAGAAAACGATCGATAAGTTGTTCAAAATCAAAGTCATTTCATGTCATGAAAATGAATGAACTTTTTAGACAAATAAGACGACAAAGTGTCTGGGGAAGTACCGCGAAGTCCGTACTATAAGACTAGTTCTACTTCAAGCAGATTGAATTGCCATTTAGTTTGAAAAATGGAAAAAAGTTCAATTTGGGAAGAGTTCCAAGTTTTTGAAATATGAAGGCCATATTTTACTGCGTCTCTGGTACACTGTGGGTGGAATCAGAGTCAGTGTACGAGTCTGGTGTAAACATGAGATCAACTATTTCTGTAGGCAAAATATCGTCCACTGAAGTTGGTGTCAGTTGGAACACCTCGTGTAGTAGATTAATTGCACAGAGATGTGAAGCATCGCTCTCAGCATAGGATGCCGCAGCAATGTTCGCGTCCGTTGTTACCTGTGTGCCTGTAGATCCATCTCGTACCTCAGCAGCAGCTGGAAGCGTCTGTGAGATCTCAATGAATGCCGTCATCAGGATTGGTAGCCTCTGGGGACAACACAGAGCATGGGCCGTTATCGGGTCCAGGAGAGTATCGATATCCGTTGGCGTTGCTGATGGAAATGTTAGACAGGTGTCTAACACGCATTCTTCACCGCATAGCAGGCATCGTAGAACAGGTAAGATGCAATCTTGCCAGATTGGTCTGAATGACAGGAACCACATGGTATTAAGGTCCCGTAGACGAGTCATGCCCAAAAGCTGTACTATTCGCTCACGGCACTTTCGTTCAAGGAGAGCTTTCTCCATTTCGCTCGGAGTGATGTCTGCGAATAGGCTGGCCATAGCGTAATAGCAGGAAGAGAAATAGAATTCCGGCAACAAGTGCGAGGAGTAATGGTATGCCACCAAACACCGAATTTGCAAAGTTCGGGATGATTCCGAGTATTACCTGGAAAGGTGCTAACAGACCGGAACAGATGCTCTTAAACACATGTACAATTCCGCTTGTATCAGACATGTTAAAGATACGTCCTATCATTTCCACGAAATGTATATGGCAGTTTGTACGTAGTAAAGTCTGTATCTCAGTCGAAGTCCTTGCTACTTGTAGATCATAGGTTTCTTTGGCCGAGGTTAAAGGCACTGATTGTTGCAAAAGCATGGCTTTCATTCTGCTTAAAGTATCAAATCTAATAAAAGAGACGTTCAGCGAAGGCCACAAAGGCGACTCCCTGACTGTGTCTATTGGGGCAAACAATACTTGCATACAGCAAGTGACCCTGGAGTTGACCGTTAATAGATATGGGTTGCCTGGCAACATGCCGCAGCAACTCTGATCATTCAACATGAGGTAACTCCCATTAGAAAGTTGTCCAAACGTTGGATTAATCACAGCAGCTGGTGTACCTTGCTGATGGCAAGACAAATTTGCCACAGAACCATTGCAAGCCCCGTGTAAAGAAATGTCCTGACATATAAGTGAACCGCTCAGTGCACTTTTACAGTGTGTACCGCTCAAAAACACTTCACGATCCCCACTCCAACATCTATATGTATACGGTAAATTCCAAGATGTCTTAATGTATTCCTTACCCAACCTTTCATATTTGCCTGCTTGCATTTGTTTGAGGCAATACTGAAACTGAAAAGTAGTCACAGGCACTGTTCCCAATAAGGTGCGCGCGAGCGCGCGAACCATGGTCACCCGGAGCGCGCAGTGTCCTGGATTTAGCGCGCACACTACATCCCTGAGAGACCGTTTGCGCCGCCGCTTTTAAAACGCAAGCAGCGCGAAATACGGTCATTTCCTGGTTGCGGGGGGCAGGAAGAGACAATGGTGACACGAGGGAGCTGCAGGTAAGTGTCTCCCTTACCGCCTGTGGGGTTAGGGAGGGCTGGCATTCACTTGCTGCGTTAATTTTCCTAATGGAGCGCAGCTGTGGGGCTGATGTGGGCCTTTGAGATAGTATTCGTGTTAATTGGTGCGCCATTGTGCGCTGCAATTAACATGAATACTATTTCAAAGGCCCACATCAGCTCCACAGCCGCGCACCATTAGGAAGATTAATGCAGCAAATCTAAAGCACGACGTGTGCTTTCAGGATTCTGAAAACACACGTCGTGTTGGTTAACTTTCTGCATTTGTTTTCTTAAGAGTGCGCTGTTGCGGGGCTGATGTGGACCTTTGAAATAGTATTCATGTTAATTGCAGAGCACAATGGCGCTGCAATTAACACGAATACTATCTCAAAGGCCCACATCAGCCCCACAGCTGCGCTCCATTAGGAAAATTAATGCAGAAAGTTAACTAACACGGCGTGTGTTTTCAGAATCCTGAAGCACACGTCGTGCTTCTTGACTTTCTGCATTTCTTTTCTTAAGAGTGTGCTGTTGCGGGGCTGATGTGGGCCTTTGATATAGTATTCATGTTAATTGCAGAGCACACGGGCACTGCAATTAACATTAATACTTTTCAAAGGCCCACAATCGGCCTCGCAGCCGTGCACTATAAGGAAAAGGAATGGAGAAAGTCAACAATCACGACTGCGCATAGCTTCCAAGGTTTCAGATTGCTATGTGTGACATTGTCATATTTTCAGACTAATTATGAGTGACATTTCAATGACTAGGAGTGACACTTTCTTGCGAGCTAAATCAAGCAAAGAAGACGAGGAAATATACAAATATCAGAAACAACATCCATTTGAGTAATGAGAAACTCTATTAATTTAACTGCTGCAAAGCACAAGTAAAATATGCAGCCAGGAAAAAAGCATTCTGTGAAATTAAAATACAAACTGCTACTTTGGTTCTTTATTATGTTTGATGGGTGACAGCACAACACGTCTTTAATTACGATTATTATACCGGCTCAGTCTCTTAGGCACTTACTTTGTTGGTTGACGTTCTCAGGCGTGTCGGGTCCGTGGCAACAGGGGGCCCCTGCATGGCCAGACCGCAGCGATTTGGACTTCGGCGGGTAACCAACACCATCTACCTGGTCCGGGTGGGTCTGGCTCATGACTGTGAGACAGCCGCCGTTGACGCTGGTGGGGCCGGGATCCACTTAGTCCAGGATACATAATGTCAACAAGAGGATAACCTTCAAGCTCCTCACCCACGCACACAAAGCACTCCACAACTCCGGACCAGCCTACCTCAACAGACGACTCAGCTTCTACACCCCCACCCGCCAGCTCCGCTCGACCAGCCTCGCCCTCGCCACAGTCCCCCGCATCCAGAAAACGACCGCCGGCGGCAGATCCTTCTCCCACCTCGCCGCCAAGACCTGGAACACCCTCCCCACCAACCTCCGACAGACCCAAGACCTACTGGCCTTCAGAAGACTCCTAAAGACCTGGCTCTTCGATCAGTAGCAGCACCACCCCCCTCTTCCCCCAGCGCCTTGAGACCCTCGCGGGTATGTAGTGCGCTTTATAAGTGACATGATTGATTTATTGATTGAATACAGGCGCCGCCGCGGTGGTGAGATCAACGCGCCCAGCAGCCATGCTATTACCCATACTGAGCTGAGCAAATGCCGCCGCGTGGTGTTCTTATCGCACATGCTGCTACTTCAGGACCGGAGCTGATCACTGGTCCCCCACCTCTCTTTTCATGTTGCGGGCTGTACCTTGTCTCCGGGCGCCAGCAAGGCTGGCAGTTGTGGCCCGGGCACATTTGGCTTCACCCGCCCGGCGCATTCACCAGGCAGGCTCTATCAAGGCCTCAGCCTGCGCAGATTCTCTTTCCTCTTTACCTTGAGGGCCCACTCGTGACACGGAGGAGACCCAATGAGAGTGTTATCGCCGTGGGCAATAGAGGATTTTGTAGCGGCCCCGGCAAGTAATAAGCTTTGAGGCTATTTCAAATGATAAATGTTCCGGCCCAAGGAGCTATCGCAAAGCACTGCAGGATGATTAACTTTCAGATGCCTCCTGCTCTGCTCGCGCCGCGGACTACGCGCCTATTAAAATGAGTCTGACAACTTTAAAAGACTCACACACTGTCTCCACAGTAGCCATTGGGCGCACTGACAGTGACTCCTCTGACGTCAAAGTTATCGTGCGGCTGTAGTGTTACATTGTAGCAACGCTAGCGCAGATGAGCCCAGCCAGCTCCTAAGTATGCCAGGAGCATCGCGCACCACTCTCACAGCTTTCAGCATGGTGTGTATACATCATAGACACTCCGCTTGACAGCTGTGAGAGGCGCTATAATGCGTGACTTTCCATTTCAGTGCGGTGATGCGGACCACCGCACTGAAATGCGATAGTCTCACGCCTGATGCGTGACACTTGGCAGGGCTGACTGCATTTCTTTTATTAGTGCGGGGTTGCGAAGCTGATTGTGGGCCTTTGGCAGTTTTATATAGCGCTAACTCGATCCGAAGGTATCAGAGTGCTTTACATAAGCACCAGTTGCATTACGGACGGACACATTCATTTTTAGGCTACCTATACTCTAGTGCTTCTACACCATCTATTACTTTTCTTCATACTTGTTTTATTGTGCCCTCTTCCCTGTGTCTCCTTTTTATGGTGATTTATTTTTGTAATTCTTTAAATATTCTGTGCCGCACCCTCTCCAATGATAGGCCGAAGCTCTCCTGCCCTGCATGGATTCATTATGGCACCAGCCATCACTGTGTCGTTACCCTGCAGTGACCAGCTATCACCCATCGCAAGCAGGTAACCAAAGGAGAGAGAGAGACCATTATTGGCGCTAGGCTCTTGCTGCTTATTGTCATATGTTTGAAATAGAGATACCTTGAGGCCTTCCATATTTGAGGACGCAAAGGCACGAGCCATTTGTATCATTTTCCAAAAGGTAAAGGATATTTAAATCAGAACCTTTTGGTCTTCTACGTTTCAATCCCAAAACAAAGAAAAAATGAAAACGCAGGACAGTTTTTATTTAAATGAAGTAGTTGTAAAGTGGATGCTGTCTTTATTAGCTTTGCAGGCAGAATGTGGTTCAATATATTCATCTAATTTTAAAAAGCATGTATGTTAATTTTTTAAGAACAAATAAAATGTGCCTTGAAAATACTATCACATATTTGTCCTGCAATATAAAACACGGGTAAATACAAACATTACTTGTAGTTTGGATTGGGAGCTATAAAATCATCTATGTGAACTGTTTCTCTGTTTTGCCCTAAATCCTGTGCAGCTGGTGGTTTGGATCGTGGCTTGTGCCAACCGCTATACTTTCATAAAGGGGTTGAATTCTGAGGCCAGAACTCATACCTCAAAGTTCTAACCTGAAACTCAATTAGAGCTAGCAGAAGGCAACAGACTGTGTTGCTAGTGCTTAATTTGAGCCAGTGGTTGCAGGAGAAGTCTAGGGGTTAAAACGTACTGGAGTGGTTAGGGTTGTCTTTACTAATAATGTATTTCTACCCAAACCAACCCTTTTTACCATCATTAGTATAGTGAAAGATAAGGAAAAAAACATAACTCTTTAACCTATACCATGCAGTTTGCAAGCAGCTCTTTGACACTTCATACACATTTTTGTAACAGCCATATTAACCCTCTGTACTACTTTATGATGAGTCAAAACTGCAACTAGACAAACAACTCTCTCTAGCAGAAATATTAATCACGGGAAACCTCCTTTACCTCGCAGTCTCAACAACGACCAGCCTTTGCAAAGCATTCACTACCCCGACTGCGACTTTACCACAAGTTACTTTAACCCAGAAGTTGTTACGACGACTTGCTGTAGGGGGCTTGTTTTTGGACTGGTGACAAACTATCTCTGACGGGAAAGCCAGACATTACTCCGTAGCTTGCACATCAAATTGTAAATATGTTATGTAATTGTGTATGTATGTGATCTTGTATAGGCTCCCAACATTCCCCACCCTATGAACAGTGCTCGAGTTGAGGATCTTTAGTAAAATCGTATTACGGTACCACCATTGGAGTCCTGTGCTTTTCTAAACCCAAAGTGTACTTGCCTGTGTAACCAATTCATGTCATTGCGTGTATATCTAAATTGAAAACCTGCCTTAAGACACTTCATGTGGCGCTACATGTGTGGAAATGCACTCTTTTCACTTTTTTAAGTAAAAGTTTGGAGTGATATTTGGCGCTGCACCCACACGCGCGGTCTGGTTCCCGGCGCACATAGCCTTAGTTGCAGCGCACAGAGACCTTATACTGCCGCACACAGAGGAAAAAAATTAGAGGGAACATTGGTCACAGGTAGTGTGATTTTGCCATGAATGAGCCATTCTGTAGCTGGTTTTTCTGCCACTGTGAATGGTAACTTTTCCAGTTTTTCAATGCTCAGCACTGTATACTTTGCTCCTCTTTGGGCCAGTTCGATCTGTTTATCAGTTAGATTGTATTCTGCAAACAGAGCTGACGTGTTGATGAAACGCCAAGGCACATAGCCCGCACGCAAAGATTGCAGCGTCCAGCTTAATAACACAATAGAACGTAATTGAGATTGGCCTTGCTGTAACATCGCCAAATCTTGTTCTAGTATGTCGATAGCAGAGGATACAATGTTGTCCAATGAATATATTCTGGAGGACAAAGTTGTTAACCCATTGTCGACCACAGAGAGAGTTTTCTCTAAATTAATACGATCTAGTTCACATATTCGTTCTGCGGCCTCCATCTGTAACACTTTCCATGCTTCATTATAGGCAGCATAAATGCCGGTATATATGAAACGTTTCTGACGCGGTTTTCTTGGTCCAAGCAAGAATTCCCTAAGGTCTGCGTCTTCTTTAAGTAAGGATAAGTGTTGTTTCACATCCTGTAGTGTAGATTTCTGCAGCCAATCGAGGCATAATTTTCCTACACTGTATGTTGTTACTACCCCCGGATGCTGTCTTTGGACGTATCTTGGGTCTGGCCTATGAATAGTAAATCCCTGAGTTCTATTCAGGAATCTTTCCTGACAGTTGTTTGTGTCTGTGGGCCAGATCAACCATTTTTTCCAATCAGGATTAGATCTGTTGAGTTGTAGTATTTTGTCAACTGTAACCGCTGCCTGTGTATTGTTATCACATGCAGGTGTTGGTACAGAAGGTGTTTTCATCTCTTTTATCTTGGCTAGTCCAAAACAAGATGTTTGTTGGACAGTTTCATTCAAAAACATTATTTGTTCAGGGATGATACAGGCTCTAAATAAAGCTTCTATCCCCTGCACTTGCCAATCTTTAGTACCCCAGACAGTTTTTGTGTCTATTGTGTCTTTCCATAAGTCGAAACCCTGTCTAGACAGTTGGGCAATAAATGCTGCAGAGTAAATCTGTTTTGTATTTGTTAACATAATTTTCAGTCCTGTTTTGTTTACATTTTTATATTAAAACGTTTCTGGATCAGATGTATTGTAACCTGAAAAATATGGAAACTTGTTAGCAAATGTTTTTGAACTACCTTGTGGTGGTGTAGGACAATGCTCCCATTGGTTAAACATAAACACATTTCTAGGGTTTGCAGATTTATGCAAATAATGATGACCATGGTGGTTATAGCAATACAGCTGTTCATAGTCTGATGAACCCTCTAAATATTCACTTATGGAAAATGCAGCAGATTTTTCTAGGTCAAACATTATGTCATAGAGAGTCTCAAAGACCCAATCATCAGAATAGGTACTGGATGAAATGAGATCACTTAGTGAAATTTTAAACAAATGTGGAATGTTCAATTGTTCCGTCGGGCCAAAAATATCAAAATCTGTTTTGTCCCACACTATACCATCCTGTATAGGAACGGCTGTGATTATCACTGTTGACAAGTCTCTTGCTTCACGATGGGAAGGTTTCAAAAGTACGTTCACATCTTTTCCTTCAGTGTTCACATGTATGTATCTGCCATTTATAAGCACGCTCATAGTCATAACCAAAGCTAGCCAAAGCAGGAAAACAAATATTCCAGAAATAATCCAGAGTTCAATCCATGGGGAAACCAGATAAGTCTTTTTCAGAAAGTGAAGAAAGTCTTGTACTTGCTGCTTGAATTTTAATGATGCTGGCGTCGTTTCAGGTTCACTCGGATCTTCTGAGAACGTATCAAAGTTAATGAAATAGCCAGAAGCAGTTCTGTCAATTGTTGGAATTGCATCAGGATTTGTCGAAATCGCTGGAACCAGTTGATCACTTGCTACATTGGTGTAGACAGGTGTATTTGGACGAACTGTTACTTGATTTTCAAGAGGGATGAGTTCCATTGCATTGTTGCTTAGTCCATCATCTATTACAGCTGAATTCTCGATGGTTATCAGTCTTTCAGTCTGAACCTCTTGGATAGTAGCGAGAGGAGTGCGTCTGCTACTAGGTCGGAGTCCACGAGGCCTACTATTTAGTATTGGCCACATACTGTGGTTTGATGAGGTCGATGGACACAAATCTTTTCTCCTTTCTTCCAGCAAGGGGCGGCAGAAGTACTGTTCTTGTTTCTTGAACTGCTAGGACAGGTACTGGTTGTCTGTAAGAAGGTCCAAATTCCTTCTTGTCCGCAATCTTTTCTCTGACTAGATCCCCAACTTTTGGAATCCAGACAGGCCTTGCTGGGACCGCTGGTTTTTCCCCAGTGGTGGTTGGCTGCAGGAATACGTTGCTTTGTTTCGATCTTAGTACATTGAGTTCCTGTAAAACAGCCAAACGATCTTTGATATCAAACGGTTTATTTTCCACCACTGTGCCTACGTGATTGAGGTCTGGTACCCACATTCTTGTCCCAAATAGGACCTCATATGGAGTGACCCCCCCTTAGAGAACTTCTTGGCAGGTTATTTAATGAGCGTTGGACCCCATAAAGATGTTTGACCCACCCATCACTCGAACCTAATACCCTAGCTGTTATAGACTGCTTTATGTCCCGGTTTTTCCTTTCCACAACCGAATTTCCCTCAGAATGGAATGGAGAGGAGTACCGCAATGCAACGCCCAGACTGGCCATGGCTTCTTTGTAAGCCCGAGAGCTAAACGCAGGGCCCTGGTCAGAATGTAGCGTGCCTATTGCGTATATGCCGATAAAGACTCGCAAATCTTTTATAACAGTTCGAACGTCAGCCGAGCGCTGAGGCCATATCCATAGGAACCTTGATTCAGTATTTGTGGGATTGCATTTGTCCAGAAGGACGCATGCGGGTAGATAGTCTAATGCTGTCTAACAGTGGTGTCTGTACTGGGCAGCTACATTTGTAGCATGGTGTCTGGTGGCGGTCAGCATCACGCTGTACCTTACAGTCTATGCAGTTATTGATAAAGATGTGGATTTCTGTATTCATCCCAGGCCACCAGTACATCTCTTTTAATGTCAAAATTGTTTCAGAGATCCCTTGATGTGACAGACCCTCCCCCAAATGTGCTTCATAAATCAAAGCTGCTCTACGTTCCATGTTTGGGATTACCCTATCCCCCACTCCAGGGATTCGAGCAAAAGGAACGCTGTTCACATCAATTACATAAGAGTACTTGAGTGGAAACTTTTTTGGTAACGCTGCACCACTGCCTTTGCTTGTAGCATTGACAGCCAACATTATCTCACTGTCTATTTTTGTTTTTGAACGAGTGATTGCAGCTACGGAAGCCGTCTGAACAGCCCCCTTTGTGGCTTCGTCAGCCAATGAATTCCCTGCAACGTGAACGCCATCACGTTGATGACTCAGTGTGTGGATCACGTGAGCCTTTGGTAGTTCGTCTTTCAACTGAACTACTTGTTCCCAAAGCGTTTTGTGCTTTATTGTGCCACCTTTCGCATCTTTGAAACCATTTTCAAGCCAGTTTTGTATATATTCATTATACGACTGAACACAGTAAAAGGAATCGCACACTATCAGTGTGGGGAATTCTCGATCTGTACTTTCAAGTGCCAGTTTGAATGCTTGTAGTTCAGCTCGCTGAGCTGTACAATCTCCTAGAGATTGAGTTTTTGTGACCATAGGTCTGAAGATGCCATCTCGCATGCGACCTTTAACGATTGCACACGCTGCACTGTAAGCTTGCTTACTCCCTGTTGCGGGCTGTGCGGATCCGTCAGTGTAAATTATGAATTCGTACTGATCGAGAGGCAGAATTTCAGTGGGCAGAGGACATTCTTGTTCATATTGCAGGAACGCTTGTGTTTTTAAATCAGGATCAAAAACATATTCAACATCTGTTGCAGCAAGAGAATTAACCCACTGTATCCATCTTGGATGTAATGCTTTAGCATTTGGAATGCTTGCTTTTGTGACCGCTTCTAAAGCTGGTACTGGGGTTACGACAATAATGCGTTTCCCTTGGGCTAGGGCTCTTTCTTTTGCTACAGCGGTTTGAACTGCTGTCAGAATTTTTTCAGTTGAAGTGAAGCGCATTTCCGCTTGTGTATACAAATGAGATTTGTATGCAATTGGTACTTTTTCACCCTCATTAAATGTTAAGTAGGTGAATCCGCATTGACCTGAAATTATTCGGATCACCAGGTTGCGTTGACTTGCGCGTGTTTGTAAGTGATTTGTTGCTAACATGTTAGCCTCGAGTGAACGCAAGATTTCTGTGTGTTCCTGTGTCCAATTTCTGATTGAAAAATCAGGTTTGATTAATGCGTAGAGAGGTTTTACCCTTTCTGTGTAATTTAGAATGTATGTTCTTCCAAAATTTAGGAAACCCAGGATGGATTGTAAGTTTTTTAGCGTTTTTGGAGGTTGGAGCAGCGCACATTTCTCTAGAAAGTTAGCTGCCAAGCTCTTGCCTTCACTTGAAAGCTCATATCCTAGAAATAGGACATTGAGATGGGCAATTCTGGACTTTTTGAAGTTGAACTTGTAGCCCTCAGAGGCGAAGCCCAGTATAATGGTATTCACCCTGTTCAAGTGTTTTTCCAGGTCATCGTCTGTCAGAAAGATGTCATCGACATATGACAATGCCTCATTGTCATAAATTTGTAGTAACTCTGTTACCCTTGCTGAGAATAACCCTGGGCTTTTCTTGAACCCTTGTGGGAGTCGACAAAATTGACGCTGGGTCCCCATTATGGAGAAAGCTGTTAAGTACCTGCTTTCAGGTGCTATGTTTTGACAAAAGAAACCATTTGAGATGTCTAATGTGGTTTTATATTTTTTACGCACAATGTTATTCATTAATGCTGTGCTATGTGCATTTTGCACTGCAAATGTTTTAGAACAAGTGTTTAAGTGTCTGTAATCCAAAACTAGACGATAGGTATTGTCTGGTTTGGAGACAAGAAACAAAGGATTGTTCATTGAAGAGGTGCATGTTTCAATCACCCCTTGGTATTCAAGTTGATCTAAGATCTCCCTGACCTGTTTTTTAGCTTCTTGCTTTATTGGGTACTGCCTTTGTGCAGTTGGTTCATGTTTCAGATGTATTTTATGGTGAGGTGAATCCTCATCCCATCCTACATGATTTTTATATAATGCTGGGGCCTGGGCTACTGCCCATTTCCTGGCATATGTATATTTTAGGTGTATTGGAATATGGTTGGAGAAGGCGGGCATAATAATGTCTTCGCCGTGTTGGCATTCTCTGACAAATTGTGGTGGCCAGTCTTTTTCTGCTAGAAGTATGTCATAGCCCCTTGAAAGTTTTTTTTTGTGGAGTTATAATAATAATAAAGCCATTTGTTGAGAGCGAACAGATACCTCCAGCAGAGGTGTCCCGGCGCTATAGAAGCAATCAGCAGTGAGTAACCAGGCAGAGTCATGTCCGGGTCCAGAGAGCATTTTAGACTGAGCTGAAAAGCCATGTTTTTACAGCTTTCCTGAATAGTGATTCAGACTTAATCAGCCGTATACAGTTGGGCAAAGAATTCCAAAGCTTGGATGCCCCCACTGTAAATGATCTGCCGCCGAGTCGGGCTTTCTTAACTCGCGGAATACAAAGCAAATTTTGGGAGTTGGACCTTAAAGTGCGATTCTGTCTGTAGATACATAAACGTTGTCGCAGATAATTGGGACACCTCCCGTGAACTGACCGGAAAGCTAACATTAAGGCTTTGAATTCGATTCTTTTTTTCACTGGTAACCAGTGCAGCTCTTTGATGTGTGGAGAGATGTGGTGACGAAATGGAACGCGTCTAATCAGTCTTGCAGCTGCGTTCTGAATCATCTGTAATTTTTTGATTAGATACGCTGGCAAGCCCAGGTATAGGCCGTTGGCATAGTCCAGCCTAGATGTCACCGTGGCATGAACTATGACCCGGCGAGAGTCTTCCGGCAACAAATGTAGGAATTTACGCAAGTGTCTCAGCTTGCTGAAACAAGCAGCTGTTACTTGCTGTATCTGCGCTGAGAGTACTAACCCTGGTGTCTACAGTCTCAACTGTAATGTACTCATTCAAGTCCACTATCTCCAGAAGTTCCTTCAGGTTCTGGCGAGCTATTGTGACTTCTGCTGCACTGTCCAGCATTGTCTGTGCCCATTCTCCGTTCTTGAGTTGTGTTCTCAGTATTCTCGGCATGTCTGATCTTCAGACCTGCTACTTTCTTTTGGAGAATTGAGGTTTTGTTTTATTTTTTGTAGCGTGTTTGTCGTCTTTCGATTTCACGCGTTCTTCTCTATGTTCTGACCGACCTCTTCTTTCCGAAGTCTGTGATGAGATCTGAAAGGTACGAGAGGAACGTGTATCAGTATCTTGATACCTGTCAGGTTTTCTCAAATTATCCCTATTCCTGAGGTTATACCTCCTTTCAGAGGGCTCCTTTTGAGGAGACCTACCTCGAGATTGAGAACGTTTCTCGTTTGAATTTTGTTTATTAGTCTCCCACTTCTTTTTAGAAGATGTAGGAGTTTGTTTAATAGAGTCCTTCTCAGGACTTTCAGATAGTTTCGGCTTCACTGGTCTTCCACCCAAACAATCTCTGCCTAATTCTGCATAAGATTGTTCAATTATTCTGGGTAGCTCAGTTTGATGTTCTGTAACATCGAATTCCCTTAATCGTTGGCGGATCGCCACTGCTGCTGCCTCCCCTTTAATATTAGATAATATTATTGTTGAGACCTGGTCGAAATTTTTCAGTAATTTCATACCTAAATTCAGAGCAGGCTCTGCCCCGTATTCATTTTGAATTTGTTTCAGGACATCAGGTATTACAGCAATTGACGGAATGCCATGTGTTTTAGTATAGATGGCAGCAAAGACTGAGCCCCAAGTGGTGCAGTCTTCCAGTTGTGCTGTGATCCCCATTGGTAAACAGATGGTTAGGATTCTGTGTTTCTCATACGGGCTAGTATTTGGAAATACTGCTTCGATTTGAGTAATTTTTTGAGCTATCCAAAATGGAATTTGCTCACGTTTTGTGGGCATTTTACCCATGACTGCGTATAGAGTCTGTGGTGTCATTTTTAGTGTATTCCCCGGTTGAGGAGTTTGATTTGGAAGTGTCAATGGTGGTTGGACTGTGAAAGTCCGCATGACATATTGGACCAATTGTCTGTAAATTTTTATTAACTCTGTAAGTTGAGTAAGTAGTTCCTCATCTGACATTATATCCAGTTCAGGATGAGGTGTGTAGCCGGCTAGAATCGGCCATGTTGCTCCTGGTCTACCTAGTGGACCGAGCCTGGTAATGTTTCTGTGATGTTTTAGGGCGCCTTTAAACCAGAGCTGATGCTCCTGGTATGTTAGTGGAATTTCAATATCCTCGAAAGGAATATATTCCTCTGGTGGATCATCTTCTTTGTAGAAGTAAAACAGTTTTGTAACTGGATTGGATTCAGGAAATATTACCCATGAATAGAATACCTCTGTCTGAAAGGATTTGTGTGCCTCTATCACGAAAACTGCTCTACCACCTCTTGGTGGTAGGCCGTGTTTTATGAGTTTTAGAGTGATGGCTCTTCTTAAGTTTGGATGGATGTCTATGACACCCTCCTCAGTTTCATTTAAGCCAGTAAAGTTAAAAACTGCTATGGCTGGGTCAGCCGCAGCTCCACCGTTTCCGGTGGCTTCGTCCCCGTTTATGGACATTTTGTTTCTTTTTTTGAAAAATGTAGAACAAGTTTCAAGGAAACAAAGATAAGGTGCACAATATTTTGGAACACTGTATCCTTCAACGTTGAGCAAACCAAACAGGTAATATATAGGGTGCTTCCCTATGTAGCCGTGGCGGATACTTAACCCTGCCCACTCCAGACGTCTTTTGGAGTATATGGGTAGGGGTCTCTGAGAGAAAAGGCACGGCTGAGTTACTCAGTATCTAACGTTAAATTACCGCCTTACCAAACGTTGGGCGCCATGTAGTGTAGCTCCTATTTCCCTAATAGGCTCTGCGCATTGGAATAATATACCCTATAGGTTTGACATAGGACTAAGGTCAATATGTCCCTATCGAGTATATTAAACTTAATTACTTGTGCCAGCTAGCTCAGAGGCCACTAGAAACTCCTTGATAAACAAGAAGGGAGTAGTTTCTGGCAGCCGCAAAACATGACAACTTTGTTTCCCTTTTTGAATCAGAACGTGTCCCAGAGTCGTGGAAACATTAGATAACTATTTCACTCAGCTCACTCGTGCATACTTAGTTTTCCTCAAAGTTACACAGAAAGAATAGACGGGCGTTTCAATAAAAGATTTATTGAACAGTCTTGTTTCTCGTGTAAGTAATATGTGCTGTTACGATCACAAGACAGTATGCAAGATAAATAATGTACAGCGTAAGCAGTAGAAATAAATAATACTGCGCTAGCATGATCTTTAGTAGATATTCATTTACATAAATAACATAGACTAAAAAATGCGAGTACTCATACGATGCGTTTCTAAGCTAGTTCTACCCCAATGTACCTAACCTAACCTAGGTGTAGGGAGAGGTATGAAGTAGGTGAAGTATTCCTTACTATGGTATACTAAGAGTATGTTACGCCCAGTATGCCTAGTATGCCAAGAGTCCCTCTAGGTTTCTAGTCAGCTCCATACCTTAAGAATGAGAGAGGTGGGAATCTCTTGCCAGACTCGAACTCCAACACCCCGCGAGGGAAGTCAGATCACTGGAAGCTGGACTCTCTGCGTGCAGGGATGACAGCGTCTTCTCAGTGCGTCAGGCCGGGAAACGGGCTCCTCTGAAGTCGAGGTCTCCTCTGATTTACAAGGGCTAGGGAAGGTATATTTATACCTGAGAGGTACCTCAGAATGTTAGCATTGACGTGAATCGGACAGTGGAAGACGTCATGAATGAACCCTCAAGGTATAACGGTTCATGCATAATAGATGAGTCCTTGAAGAAATCAATAGTCCTGTGCTAGGGAAACTCCCGAAGCCTAAGGGTATGTTCTTCAAGAACTCGTTGTGACGTTAGGGTGGACGGATGTCGGAGACCATGCCTGTTTTTGGAGTGCACTGTTTAATGCCTAAATAAGGACTGGGATTTTATGCCTATATAAGGGCAGGGCGAATTGTGCCTATATAAGGACATGATACAGGAAAACCCATGTACAGACACCCTAAGAGGAATACAACAATTGTGCAGACAGATGCTTCAGAGCATGGTTTGGGGGCTGTGCTCTCACAGCTAAATGAGGAGGGCCTAGTCCAACCTGTAGCCTTCATTAGTAGGAGGTTACTTCCACGGGAAAAGAGGTGGAGTGCGATTGAGGGTGAGGCTTTTGCTGTGGTCTGGGTGCTGAAGAAGCTGAGGCCCTACTTGTTTGAGACTCACTTCCAGGTTCAGACCGACCACCGGCCCCTCAGATGTTTGATGCAGATGAGGGGTGAGAATCCAAAGTTGTTGAGGTGGTCCATTCCCTGACAGGGGATGGACTTCACGGGGGAACGCCGCCCTGGTACAGAACATGCCAATGCTGATGGTCTGTCCAGATTTTTCCGCCTTAGTGAAGAGAACTCCCAAGAGGGTGGGTGGTTCTCCCCACATTTCAGCTGAAGGGGACACATGTTAGACCTGGCACCATTGGCGTGGGTCTCCTCTGCATTTTTTGCCTTTGCCTCCTGTGTTTTTGTTGTATGTTGGACTCCGTTTTGCTGGTCTAGATGCTTTGGGCACTTTGCCACTGATGTTCAGTGCCAAAGTGCCAGTGCTCCCTTTGTATATTATTGTTATGGGTTGGTGTTTCCATGATTGGCTATTTGATTTACTAGTCAGTAACTAGTACAGTGCACCATGTGTGCCCAGGGCGTGTAAATCAAATGCTTCTAGTGGGTTTGCAGCACTGATTATGCCCCCCACAGAAGCAGCCTGTAAATGTAACTCTGGCCTGCCATTGCAGAGCCTGTGTACAGTCTGGTACTGCCATGTCAACTTGGAAGTACACCCACTTGCCAGGCCCTACCCTTCCCTTTTCTTACATGTCAGTCACCCCTAAGATAGGCCCAAGGTACCCCTGTGGGCAGGGTGCAGTGTATGTGAAAGGTAGGACATGCCCTGGTGTGTGTGGCATGTCCTGATAGTGAATTACTGCCAATTTCGTTTTTCACTATTGCAAGGCTACCTGTTCCCATAGGATAGAATGGGGAGTTTGTTTATAACATATTATAAACATAACTGCCCCTGAGAACACGGTAGGAAAATAAAGTTTTGTATGCCTGCACTCAGAATGTTAAAATGCATCTTTTAGGGAGGGTGATTTTTACATTCTGTGTTTTAAAATACCACTTTAGAAAGTAGGTATTTTCTTGCTTAGCCATCCAGTGTGCTTCTGCTAGGTTTATGTATTTCATGTCTGGCTTTTGGGTGACAGGGGCTGGGGAGGAGCAGTGGTTCCAGAGAGCCTGATGAGTCGGGGCTGGGCTGAATAAACCTGGACTGCATTTAGAGTAGGGGAGGAGATTTCCTTTCACCTGAATGGGCCTGGTCTGCCAAGGACAATGCTGTCTCCACCTCCTGCCAGGAAGCTGCACCAGAGAGGAGGACAGAACTGGTTTTGACTGGGCACAGGGCTGCCACCTGAGAACAAAGGAATTTGTGATATAAATATTGGGGCCCAGACCCCAGAACTTTAGATCATTTCTGTAAATCAAGAGGAACCTTTGCCAAGGAGAAGAGCCGGAGAAGCTGAGAAGGAATACTGCCCCTGTGCTGCTTGCTGTCTGGGGTTGGCCTGCAGTGGCTACTTGCTGCCAAGGAAAGGAGAAAAGGACTTTGCTGTTTGCTGTGTCCCCTGCTTGAAGAAGATCTCCAAGGGTTTGAAACTGAGCTTGTCTCCTGTTCTGAAGTTTCAGGGACACAAAGACTTCACCACCAGCTCCCCTGAACTGCTTTGCTGGGAGTTCTGACCTGCAAAGAGGTGCCTGCTGTTGTTTGGACCTCTAGAGACTGTTTTCCACTGCTAGCTGGAAAAGTAACGCAACTTCGAGAAGCGAGACGCATCAGCACCTGTTTCCGACGCATCGCCGAAGAAATCGTTGCAGCACATGCCGCGGCTCGAGAAATCACTGCACGCCGCATTGAGTGCACCGATCTCCGAAGTCCGAGATCATCGCATCGATTTCGACGCCAGGCCTGCTGTGCGGCTGCAAGAATTCACGCATCGTTCCGGATCGTCGCATCGCATCGAGGTGCCAAGTTTGTCGGATCGTTGGGGGACGCAGTAAAAAACTGATGCATCACCTCCCCACGCAGTAAGAAACCGACGCATCACCTCCTCTCCAGTAAGGAACCGATGCATCACCTCCCCTGCGCTGCAGTAAGGAACCGACGCATCACCTTCCCCGGAGCAAGGAACCGACGCATCACCTTCCCGGAGTGTAAGGAATCGACGCATAACCTTCCCTGCGGCCCGTTTTGCTTGCTTGCGTGACGCATCCAGGGTACTTGTGAGAAAAGTGTCGCATCTGCAATTTGCTTTGAACTGAACTAGTTCTACCACTCGAAAGTCATATTTTTATTACTGTATTGTGGATTTTTTGTCGTTTGGTCTTGTTTTGGTTTAGATAAGGATTACTTATTTTTCTAGACTGGTGTGGTGTCCATTTGTAGTGTTTTCACTGTATTACTGTATGTGTTCACAAATGCTTTACACACTGCCTCTGAGATAAGCCTGTCTGCTCGTGCCAAGCTACCAATGGGGTGAGCAGGGTTTTTTTTTGGAGTGTATCCCCCTTACCCTGACTAGAAGCAAGGGTCCCTATTTGGACAAAGGTACCTACCTCTGCCAACTAGAGACCCCCATTTCTAACAGGGCTGGACTGTTCCCAAGACTGATTTACATATAGCTGGGTCTGAACAGAGGTGGCGAAGTGAGCTAAAGAACGATGATTGATTCAACCCACATCTGTGACTGGGGGTGAGTGTCTGAAAAGTTTCAGTGCTCCATCCATCACCTCCTTGTGTTTGCTTTAATATAGTGTGAGGACACTATCTTTGTGTGTTTGATTATAGCATTTACCAGATTGTTCTTGAATTTTCATGTCTTGACCGTGGAGGCAATAATGGATCTTTTCTTCCTGAGACACAAGATTGTTCATGTACAGGTGCGTGACTATGCACATAATTGTAAGCAATGGTGTAGTCTGTGGCACTTGCTGTGCTCAACCTCGGGGACTTCCACAAGGGTTCTGTCTAGTCCTATGTAGGCAGAATTCATTCCATGTGGCATATAGAGTATGGCACTAGCAAAACATGCACAGTTCTTGAAGCACATCTGGACTAAGGGCCATCTAGACACTGGTGAGCATACCAATGTTGGGTAACAACCACTAATTTAAACATGAGCTAGTGTGAGCTTTACCTGTAAATAAAACTACAGTGGTTGGGTACTAAGCACAATTGATTGCTAACAACCGGTTTCCATGATTGAAGGTAATCAAGTTTTGATTTATCCATACGTTGTCTAGATTCACACAAGACATTCTTGATTTATGGTGGTGTATCTCTGAAGTAGATGGTACGTCCAGGATATACTCCCATATGGTGAGTGCTTCATAGGTCTTTTAACTTTGCATTTGGACTTTAGACTACTACTGATGAGGTGCATATTGATTGTTGAGTGGTCTGGATTTCTATCTCCACTTATATGCAGTTTCTGATCCAGATGACTTAGTCCTGAAGAGACCCTTTTACTTACACAGGGTCGAAATGTTGACAATTTTCCCCTTTGGTTCTCAGATTAAGTGTGATCAACTTGATTCTGCAACTATTCATGCACATGCATATCAAAAATCATGTATTGAACCTGGGACCTGTACAGTGTCTTATGTATATGTTTTATGTATTCATGCACTCACTTGAACACTGCGTCATCTGCACTTTTGATATAATGTCATACTGACTGTTGCATATAATTTGGATAATATTTACTCGCTACAGGAGCGCTCTAAGTCTGTTTGTTTTTCGTTATATGCGAATCAAGTAAGAATACATTACTGGATTGTTTATTGAATACATTGTTTGGTGGACTCCACGAATACTTGAAGGGGTTTCTGGCATGCTAAATGAGACCCACGGCGCATTGTATATATAGCTAATACTGACCGTGGCCCCATGGGCGTATAGGGTTGTCCTTGTGATACTTTTCATCATACCAGTTCCACAGCATCATTGAGGGCAAAGATATTACTTGATTATGTTTATGGTCCAAAAGTCATCAGGAGAGTTCAGGCCAGTCTTGGACTTAAAGACTGTGAATCGGTTCATTCCTCATCTCAAGTTCAAGAAGGTGAATCTACAACAGATTTTTCCTCTCATCTCACCTGGCATATTTGTGCCATCAATTGATCTTCTTGATACTTACTTGCACATTCCTATGCACCCTTCTTCTCAACAATACCTCAGGTTCTCTGTTTTTGGAATACAGTATCAGTTCTGTGTTCTCCCTTTTAAGTTATCTTCGGCGCCTAGAGTTTTCACGAAGGTGTTTGCTCCCTTGGTGGGTAACCTGCATTCCTTGGATCTGTTGGTCTTCCCATATCTGGATGACTAGTCAATTGCTGCGTCTCCTTTTTTCAAAGGGTCTCCATGCCATTCAGACAGTTCGCAGGTGCCTGGAGGACCACAGATTTCTATTGGACATCAAGACATCCCAGCTGGTTCCCTCTAAGACTCTTCAGTTCATTGGCGCTCTTTTCAGCACAGAACTAGGGAAGGTATTTCTTCCTCTGGAATGGCAACAGAAGTTCCTTTCCCATCTGGTTTCTCCTGCAGTCAGAGGATCCTTTGGCAAGGGAGTGGTTAAGGATTCAGGGAGACATGGCGGCCTCCCTCTTTCTGGTCCCCTGGGCTCACCTACACTTGTTTCATCTGGTGTATCACCTCCTGTCTCACTGAGATCCTTTTTCACAGCACTATGAGGCTCCAGTGCAGGTCTTTCCAGAAATAGCCAAGCAGCTCCAGTGGTGGCTGGATCCATCGAATCTCAACAAGGGAGTTCTGCAGTCTCCCCCTCCCCCCCCTGTCACAACCACAATGGATGCCAGCAATCTGGGGTGGGGAGCAACCCTGGAGGACTAATCAGCCCAGGGATTTGGACTCTGGAGGAATCCAATCAATCTCCCAACTGAAAAGAACTGGCAGCTGTGTACAAAACTCTGTTATTCTTTGCTCATCAGATACGATCAGAATAGACAGTCAAGTCACAAGGGCATATGTGAACCATCTGGGTGGTACCTGAACACCGGGGTTGGTGGCCTTGGCAGAACAGATTGGATAATGGGCAGAACAGAACCTCCTCTCTCTGACACCGATCTATCTGCCGGGGATGGAGAATGGGCATGCAGATCGGTTAAGTCGCACATTCCCCTCCTCTGTTTCCCTGTCTCTATGTTCAACAGTGTTTCAGGGGATCAGGGAGTGGCTGGGGGATCCCTGGTTAGATCTTTCTGCCTCCCCTCAGTATACTCTTCTCCCACATTTTTGCTTTCTCCTTCCCTGTCAGGAGGCCTGGGGACTGGTTGCAATGAGTTTCAGGTGTGCCCAGAGTCTCCTTTGTGTTTCACCTCTACCCTTTGATCAGCAGTGTCCTGTCCAAAATCAGGAAGGAACAAATGGAAGTCCTCCTGGTGGTGCCTTCTTGGATGCACTGACCTTGGTACCCTTGGTTGCTCCATCTGGCAATCCAGCCTCCCTGGATCTTCCTTGTTGTCCCATCTCCTCTGAGTTTCCCCTCTCTTCCTGAGAATAATCTTTGCCGCCTCTCATTAGGGGTCTGGAGAAAGGCAAAGATTACTTGCTCTAGCTTGCCCATAGGATTTTGCCCTTTCAATCCAGAACTCTAGGAAGGCTAGCACTTCTAGGCCCAGATTCTCAAAGGTGTTACGGGACAAAGCCCAGCAGCCAAAAATGCTGTGCTGCATTGCGTGACAGGGCAAGAGCAGGAGAGTGCCATATTCACAGAGATATGGCACTCTCCTCCCCTTTCCCTAGTGCCGGTGAAGATTTCAGCTGCCGT
The DNA here is from genome assembly GCA_963921515.1 of Calotriton arnoldi. Classification (NCBI taxonomy): domain Eukaryota; kingdom Metazoa; phylum Chordata; class Amphibia; order Caudata; family Salamandridae; genus Calotriton; species Calotriton arnoldi. Next base: position 723,434 of record CAWUFW010003435.1, on the reverse strand, counting down.
GCGCCGGGCACACACCTTAGCGCCATAGTGCTAGGGTGCGTGCCTGAGTCTACCATAGGTTTTGTACAGGAAGGGTATCCTTCCTGTACAAAATACTATGGCTAGACAAGTAAAAAACGTTTTCATACTTTGTATGTGTGCTGTGCAGTGCAACACACATGCAAAGTCAGAAAAGAAAGGAGAAATGAAAACATTTCTCCTTTGAACGCCAGCTTTTCAGCATCGTTAATTTTTGGTGCTAAACTCTGTCTACTAATGATGTTAGATAGGGTTTGGCGTCAAAAAGCATGGGTGGTTGCATGCAAACACCCATGTACCACCCATGTAATGCTCTCTTGGTGCTGCTTTGAGTTACTTTTGGGTACTTTCCAGTGCAAAACAAGTTTTGCACTGGAAAGTGAATCGGGGAAAAAACATTTTGTGCTGGTTAGCTTCACTTTCGTGACGCTAAACCAGCGCAACATTTTTGAGAATCTCCCCCTTAGAGTCTTGGAGAGACAATGGGGTAAATTTTATTTTATGGTGTTCAAGTAGGCAGACATTCCTTCCTCCTGTGAAGGGGATAAAATTCTGGAATTCCTGGGAGACGGGTTTCTATTGGGGTTGGCTGTCTCTACTTTGAGTAGCCAGTGAGCTGCTATTCATGCCATCAGGGGTCCTTCCATTTCCCAGTTTAATCATCTAGCTTCCCATCTGATGAGAAGGTTTCTGTTGAATAGACTGATGGTCCATGCTTCTGTTCCTTCATTGGACCTTTTATTAGTGCTTTCCTGCTTGCAGAAGGTTATCCTTTGTCCAGACCCAGTATTTAGTTCCTAAGGTGGCTTCAGTTTTTCATGAGTCTCAGGATTGGGTTCTTCCTGCTTTCTTTCCTGCTTTCTGCTCAGCTCAAGACATTTCTTGGCATACCCTTGATCTGATCAGGGCATTGACAATTTATCTCCAGAGAATGGCTTCTTTTAGGACGGTTGACTTTGTTTCTCACTTTCGGTCTGGGCAATAAGGAACAATGTCCTGCAGTGTTTACTCTAAGCCGTTGGATCAAGTCGGTAATTTGTTTGGCATATCAGGCATCTAATGTGTCTCTTCCTTCTGCTGTTCAGGGACAGTCCACAAGGGCTGTGTCGTCTACCTGGGCTGTCTTCAAGGGGGCATCTCTAAAGGATATCTGTGCAGCCACCACTTGGGCGGACCATATTACCTTTATTTCACATTACAAGTTGCAGGATGTTTATTCAGCAGCTTTAGGGACAGCTGTTCTTTTGGCAATGATAATTTCTCTGCATGTTTTTCCGTTCTTTTGAATTTGAATCAATAAAGTAATTTCGTGTAGCATTGATATGCTCCAGCTCTGTCTATAGTTGATGAATGGTCAATGGAGCAGAGGCCTATTTCATTAGGATAGTACAGGATCTTCGAGGACCATCCATGTATTCGAATCAGACCCATGTCCAAATATATAGCGATCCTTTGGGTCCCCTTTGTTATAATAGCATTTTTTGCACAAATATACTTATAAGTTGTATGCCCATAGTTCACTTGGCATAAAAGCAATGGTATTTGTTTGCACAATTATAGCCTCTTTATACAAATGTATCTACATTCTGTATTGTTAGGGGTTTATCTTGTATAAATGGAATGGTATCTCTCGGTTGCTCTTTTTAAATAATAGTATTTTATCTAAATATATTTGTATTCTGTAATTTTTATGTTTTTATTCTGTCACTTTTGTGACGCTCCGGAGGCGCAGCATGCTGGCCCAGTCCATATTTACAAAACCACGGAAAGCCACCCTGTGTGGCTATTCATGGCCTTGTAAATATGGAGTAAGGCAATGGCTTACTGAAGGGGCGTGTTCCATGGGTGTTGCTGTGGGTGTTCCCACGCAACACCCATGGTTTTTGACACCGCCTCAGATTTACAACATAACGTAAATCTGGGGCAGCGCCAAAACGGACGCCTTCCCAAAGCAGGCGAAACTAGGAGAACTCAACTAAGCAGAGGGTTTTAGTGCATAGGAAGTCTTGGCGCTCAGCAAATTTACGTTCCGTGTGTCTGGGTGAACTAGTAAGTATGGTGCTGACCAGAAAGGGGAGACCCTTAAAACCCCTCAATGTGTGTAGGGAGAACCCTACAACAAAACAGTCTAGCTAAATCCTGTGCACACATACAAGGTAAAACAAGTAAATACAATTATTGATGCAAGCAATCTGTACAGAGTTCTTGAGTGTAGCTGAAAGTTCTTTATTATGATGAAAACGCAACCAGCCGACAAGTGTTTCGTCAGGGATGAGTAGTCCCTCGACTCTTCAGGGCTGGGAATGATACAAATAATAGCGTAAAACCATGGCAAAGGGTAACTGTAGCGGGAGAGCATAGACTCTCTTATCGCATGCGTGGAGGTCACCAAGGCACACGTGGAACCCTAAAAACCATAACCAAACTCAGGTGGGTGCGGTGAGCTAAAAAAATCATCACGTCATTATGTGGGCATGAATGACATAACAGTCTAAAAGATTACACTGTATCATATATTGCTGAAACATGACCCAATCCAAAGAACTACAATAGTAATCGTGTGACGCCAGTAAAACAATTTAAGGTGAAAGAAAAAAGCTGGCAATATGGTGCAGCGCAAACGGAAAGGTTTCTAATGCAGTGTTCAAAAAGTAGTAAGAGAGAAAAAGAAAATGAAAGGGGGTAAATTGGGAAAGGGGGTAGCAGAAGTATATTGCAGAATATACGAGGGAAATACCTATAGAACAAAATACCATAGGGAGTTGCGTGTACACGGTATCGTCTACAAAGTAAAGGGACAACACAAGAGTGTGCTAATGTCAATGTACTTATTGATCCAAGTGGAGACATGTCGTAAGGATCAAAATAAAAAAACTATAATCATTTAAGATTCTTACCCCGTAGCCGGTGATAATTCCAACCCGGCGGGGCATGCTTGTTACAGGGTAGAAATTCAAAACAGCAAAAATTTGAAGCGTCTGAGGAAATGTGAAAGAAAACCCAGTTACAAGGGAATCAGCTAAAGGTATATGTAGTAAGGGGTCTGATTGTGCTACCCACGTACTGTTTCCCACATGTGCATTCAATTATGTAGATAACGAATCTGGTGGTACAGTTGATATTGGATCTGATCTCATAGGGTCTGTTATCGTGTCCGTGGAAATGCTTCGTTTTGTGTTTGGCCCATTTGCAAACCCCACAGCAACCACATTTGTAGAAACCCACAGTGTGTGTAGTTAGCCAGGTCTGTGTACTGTTTATTTTAGGCGCCGTGGGACTTAATCTGGTGCGTAAAGTTTTGCCTCGTCTGAAGGTGATTTGTGGGTGATTGGTAATCACATCGGTCAAGGAAATGTCAGTCTGTAGAATACCCCAATGCTTGATGAGGCTTTTCCTCAAAGTATGACTAAGATCATTAAAGTCTGTGACCATGCGAACCTTGTGATCCCCAGTGGGTTTCTTACTCTTGATTAGTAAAGTATCATCCCGCTTTACGTGGGAGATTCTATTTACAGCTCGTTTGAGGTTTTGGTCGGAATATCCTCTCTTCTTAAATCTCTGTTTCATGTCTCTGATACAATTCTGGAACTCAGGTTCCTCACTGCAATTTCTTCTGGCCCTTATAAACTCACCATAAGGAATGGCACTGATTTGGTGAGAGGGGTGGTAACTATCCGCATGAGGTACAGAATTACAGGAATCTGACGTATCCCCTACTCGCGGCACCTGTTTATTGTTATATTTTAACTAAGGTGAGATCTGGTCTTAGTTTATTCTAGCGTGGTCATATATCACTAATATGTCACATGACTTATGAATTTGAAGGCCATTGACGCTCGGTGTGTTTATTTCTTTTCTTTATCATCTTTTACAGAGTATCACTTTCCACATTATATCCTTGAATACACATCAGGATAGCCGGGTTGGAATTATCACCGGCTTTCCGGTGAGAGGCTACCTCCCATACATATTTTTACATCTTTTTGTGTTACCTTTTCCTTTTGTTGTATTAAGCTCCGTCCTAAAAAAATGTATCCCTCCTCTTTTTGTTCACAGAACTTATTGCATTACTCCGACTTATGACAGGTAGTGTGTGGACGCCTTCCTTTTCTGGTTCTTGGAACTTACTACATATACCTTTAGCTGATTCCCTTGTAACTGGGTTTTCTTTCACATTTCCTCAGACGCTTCAAATTTTTGCTGTTTTGAATTTCTACCCTGTAACAAGCGTGCCCCGCCGGGTTGGAATTATCACCGGCTACGGGGTAAGAATCTTAAATGATTATAGTTTTTTTATTTTGATCCTTACGACATGTCTCCACTTGGATCAATAAGTACATTGACATTAGCACACTCTTGTGTTGTCCCTTTACTTTGTAGACGATACCGTGTACACGCAACTCCCCTACAGGTACCTTTAATACGGTATTTTGTTCTATAGGTATTTCCCTCGTATATTCTGCGATATACTTCTGCTACCCCCTTTCCCAATTTACCCCCTTTCATTTTCTTTTTTCTCTCTTACTACTTTTTGAACACTGCATTAGAAACTTTTCCGTTTGCGCTGCACCATATTGCCAGTTTTTTTCTTTCACCTTAAATTGTTTTACTGGCGTCACACGACTACTCTTGTAGTTCTTTGGATTGGGTCATGTTTCAGCAATATATGATACAGTGTATTCTTTTAGACTGTTATGTCATTCATGCCCACATAATGACGTGATGATTTTTTTAGCTCACCGCACCCACCTGAGTTTGGTTATGGTTTTTAGGGTTCCACGTGTGCCTTGGTGACCTCCACGCATGTGATAAGAGAGTCTATGCTCTCCCGCTACAGTTACCCTTTGCCATGGTTTTACGCTATTATTTGTATCATTCCCAGCCCTGAAGAGTCGAGGGACTACTCATCCCTGACGAAACACGTGTCGGCTGGTTGCGTTTTTCATCATAATAAAGAACTTTCAGCTACACTCAAGAACTCTGTACAGATTGCTTGCATCAATAATTGTATTTACTTGTTTTACCTTGTATGTGTGCACAGGATTTAGCTAGACGTAACTAGGAGAACTGTTGACTTTTTTCTTCGTTTTTTCCTTTTCCTCTTTTCACGTGTGCTGCATTCGAGAACGAGGAAAACACCTCCCTTTATTTTTTTTTGCAGGAAGGTTTGCCTTCCTGCACAAAAACAATCATGCAACAACACAGACACCCTTGCACCATGGTGCAAGGGTGCCTGCATTGGCGCTCAGATGCAGTTTGTGCGCCGGTACAGGCAGAAAGGAAAGTAATGCGCCGTATCTTGTTACTTCGATGTTCTCCTTTTCTGAATTTAATCTTTCTAGAGGTCATACCGGTGTTCTTTAGATGAAGGAACACCTAATCAGATAGTAACATTAGTAGAATTGCAGTTCGTGTGATTGCGTTGTTCCCATTGACGTGGAAGGCAGGGCTTTAAGTGGGATGAAAAAACTGGAGGGTCTCTCACAGGGGCGTGGCAATGTAATCAAGGGCGTGGCTTAAATACACGTAAGATAAAAATCTGTGCTTAGCATAGTGTGCCGCCCGACTTGTATTTTGCTGTTTCTGTCATTGCATCCGGATACATGATACAACAAGTTACATCATACCTACAAGAAGTCAGGACTATTGGCTTTGTCAATGGTTGTTAGTTGCATAAGATAAATAAGCAGCAACTATGACTTGTATATAATATTGAAAAAGCTTCCACTTAAAGCCCTGGTGACACCACGACAATGTTGCTGCTCCTGAGTTTCAAAAAGAGAAGGGAAATCCAGAGAGAAAATGACTCTTTAAAGGATTTCCCTTTCCCTACAACGCTCACCTGGCATGGCCTCATGCCGTAACTTCTCCACTAGTGAGAAGTGAGCAGTTTAGGCATGTGCACATCGATGTGCCTACTGTCACTGCACTCCGGGGAAAAAACGGACCGTCTGTGCCAGGGCACAAAACAGAGCCTGATAGAGACCCGTTTCGAGGCCCCCTTTAAAAAACTGCCGGTGCTCAGACCCGGTGAGACCCGGCCCACCTAAAGCCCTGGTGGAAGGCCTAGGTCTATGGTTTTCGCAGCTGTCATGAACCGACACACAGTACATTGCCCGTGTGCGAAATGCCCTGTTACAGTTGGAAAATTTCATATGGTGTTCATGTCTGAAGAGGTAGTTTCTCATGGTCTTGTGTGTAGCAGTATATCTCTCAAACTTATATCCCATTTATATGGAAATAAACGTTTCCCAAAATTTAGTTTGGGGGAAATTGAGGATACGCCAAAGTCTGTTGATGATTTTTCCCCTTATTAAAATCGTTACTGAATGTGCTTACACAAATCAACTGTGTAGGTTCTGTTCTCTCTCTGTATTCTAACAAAGAGTCCCTGTTGTTGTTTTTGGCACATTTTTCTGCTCGCCCTGCTAAGTACTTTGGATAGCATCTGTTAGTAAGTTTATTGGATAGTTTGTGCGCCTCTATTTAGAAACCTTGCATGTGAGAGCAGTTACATCTTATACACAGAAATTGTCCATAGAGCAAGTTCTCTTTTATTGCACATAAATGAGCACTTTCAAAGTGAGGTAAATAGTTTTTATCCGTAGGTTTATTGTATAAATTATTATGTAAGATACCATTTTCTGTTCTTATGGATAAATCAAGAAAAGAGACATCTTTATTTATCATAGTCATCATAAAGTTCAGATACTTACGCCATATTTACCTTTACACTGTGCATTCCTCTCCTTTTCTAGTGCTGGCGCACTTTTGCCTGCCTAGCGCCAAAGCAGGCACCCTTGCGTCATGTTGCAAGGGTGCCTGCGTTGCAGACAGGATTGTTTTTGTGCAGGAAGGGACGGACACCTTTCTGCACAAAAACAATGCTCAGAGATAGCACACTTAGAAAGTGTAAACAATGAGAAATAAAGATATTTCTCCTTGCTGCGCCTCTGGTGGGGAGTCCTACAATTCTGACGCATTCCCAGGTCTACCATGGATGGTAAATCTCGGAATGTGTCAGAATCCATGGGTGGATGCGTGGGAACACCCATGCTCCATTCATGGCTCGCCTCTCCTCCGCAGAGCAAAGCACAGCAGTGATTTGCACTGCCTTACTTTACTCTAGATTTATCAAGCCACTCAGGGCCCCGCAAGGTGGCCTTGTGTAGCTTGATCAATCTCATTTAGGTTTTGCGTTACCCTTGAGTCCCCTTGCAAGGGTGATGCAAAACCTTGATAAATATGCCCGTTATTGTTTAGCCACAAAAGAAAAGTGTCCGCGTAGTACTTTTTGTACCCTGCCACATGACCTGTATGTAGTCAACATACTATCGCCAAACATGTAGGTTTTTTGGTAGGAATTATTCGCCCATATGTTTTATTTCTCAACTTTGGGACACATAGGCAAGCAAGGCTGGGAACAAATGTACTGCCCATAAAGTTCCATGCTGTTGTAAGTTGATGGTTCCTTCAAGTTCAAAATACTTTTTTGTAAGTGCTAATTCCCAGAGGCGTCATGAGTATTTTGCAAAGCTGGTGTAAGGTAGGTACAATGGAGGCAAATAATCTGGATCATCTTAAATATCTAATTTGAGAGACTTATGCCATCTGCTCAATTACCCTATCCCATTCTTCATCTACAAATTCCCTAGTCGCCAGCTTCCCATTGTGTGTGTAATCCTATCAACAGTTGTTCTAGGGAAGTGATTAGTCGGCTGTACATTTGTGATACTATGTTACATCCATAGCCCTATGTTAGTACGTTCTTTTATTCTATGGGACAGATTTACGACCCTGTCACACAACACACCGCAGCACCCAAAGTTGCTGCACTGTGCTGCATGACAGGCAGAAAAGAGGAAAGCGACAAATCTACAGAGATATGGCACTTTCCCTAGCGCTGGCGGCACAGACTGCTGAGCGCCATGCACAAACCTTTGTGCCATAGTGCATAGGTGTCTGTGGGAGTCTAGCATAGGTTCTGTACTGGAAGGGTACTCTTGTAGTACAAAATACTATGCCTAGACAAACTGTAAAAAATTTCCATCTTTGCATATGTGCTGTACAGTCCAGCACACATTCAAAGTCAGAAAAGAAAGAGGAAATAAAAATATTTCTCCTTTTAACGCTTTCTTCAAAGCTGCTTTATGCTTTGGCGCAAAACCCTGCCCACTATTTTTATTAGATAGGGTTTTAGGTAAAAAAAACATAGGTGGGAGCACGGAAATGCCCAGGTACAACCAATGGAACACCCCCCTGATGCAGAGTAACTCAAAGAAGCACTTTGCGCTGCGTCACTTTTAGGCAACTTTCCAAAGCAAAATAAGTTTTCCGCTAAAAAGTAAATCCAACAGAAAACGTTTTGCGCAAACCCAGCGCAAAAGGTTTGTAAATCTGGCCCTCTGTTAGTCAATAGTTCACTACTATGCGAATTGGCCCCGGTTTAGCCCACTCTCGCCCTGTATTTCCTTGAAAGTGCAGAGGACACCAGAATATTATAAATCCCTTACCATCTGCAGTGCACAATTCTCCTGCACGGACATATTCACAGAGGTCATTGGGGTTTCCTGATTTACCAAGCAGGGGCATATGGCCAGTCTGTCCTGCTTAATTTCACCATGGAAATCAACTTAGGGATGGATTCTGGTACCCAAATTTGATTGTTGGTGTTGAGGGGTGGGGGCTGATGGCATGCGAGCGGCAAGTGCGCTTGAGATTCAGTGTGGGTGATAGGGGCCAACTTTGGAGGCCTTCTGTCTCCCTAGATCCATGTGGGTAGGGGCAAATGCTGCAGCAGACTGTTTGGGATGGTTGTGTTAAGGTGCAGCCACCAAAATCAAGAATACCTCTCCACCTACCTCCGTGTCAAAACCCAATGGCCGAAGTGGAAAAGCTGGGGATGAGGAACACTTACCTTTTTGTGTTCCTCTGTTATACTCCCAGCTCAGTCCTCCATCACATTGAGCATGTGAAGGGAACCTCATGGTGCAAGGCCTGCTTGTCCTCATTTGACACCATAGACCGTGAAATGTTATGGATTAAACTGGGTATGGGTATTTCTAGACCACTGTTATGTGCTAGTCAAACTTGGTCAAAATAGACACACGGACTCTGAACATTGAGACTCATCAAGGACTCCAACGGGGTTGTGTGACATACTTCTCCTTTTTAGCCAGTACACAGGTGGTATGGGACCACCAATAACTCACAAATAGTAGATCAGCCCGTCCTGGAATCGGAGGGACCACCGCACAACTCCGCATTGGAGAATTACCCACTATGAAAAATATACTAAAATGGGTAATTAAAATCGATGTTGAATAAGTCTGCTATTTGTTTCCCATTTACGGTTGTACTGTTTTATTGGAGGAACAGATATACTGGACCGACCTGTATTTAGAAGGTTGAGAGGTTTGTGTGTTCAAAGTTCAGTCTTCCTGGGATAGATGCTATGAACAGATTAATAAGGACAAGCATTGGCTTAGCCAATAGGTCTCGCCTTTGGGACCTTATACGTGTTTAGCCAGAGCTATTGGAATTGCCAATGTCTTTAAGGTATGTTGTACAGCAGTGTGGCTGCTATGCAGCATGTTGAAAAGTTATAATAAAAAAGTGTTATAAGCTTTTTTGTTACCTTATATATAACCAAGAAGACATTATGCCAAGTTAGTGCTGCATTGGTGGTAGTGCACTGATAAGGAGGTGGTGCTGTGCTGATGCTGAGATGGTGCTGTGCTGATGGTGAGGTGGTTCTGTGTTGGTGCTCAGGTGGTCTGTGCTGATTCTGGGGTGGCGTTGATACTAAGGTGGCGCTGCGCTGATGCTGTGCTGAGGTGGTGCTGCGCTTGTGCGGAGGTGGTGCTCAAGTGGTGCTGTGCTGATGGTGAGGTGGTGCTGTGGCTAAGGTGGTCTGTGCTGATTCCGAGGTGGCGTTGATACTAAGGTGGCGCTGCGCTGATGCTGAGGTGGTGCTGCACTGGTGCTGAGGTGGTGGTGCGCTTGGGCGGAGGTGGTGCTCTGGTGGTGCTGCGTGATGCTGAGGCGGTGCTGTGCTGGTGCTCAGGTGGTGCTCATTGATGCTGAGTTGGTGCTGAGAAGATGCTGCACAGGTGCTGAGGTGGTGCTGCGCTATTGCTGAAGTGGTGCTGCATTGGTGGTTCACTGATGAGGTGGTGCTGCACTGGTGCTGAGGTTGTGCTGCGCTGATTCCGAGGTGGCATTGATACTGAGGTGGCGCTGCGCTGATGCTGTGCTGAGGTGGTGCTGCACTGGTGCTGCGCTTGTGCGGAGGTGGTGCTCAAGTGGTGCTGCGAGATGCTAAGGCGGTGCTGTGCTGGTGCTCAGGTGGTGCTGATTGATGCTGAGTTGGTGCTGCATTGGTGGTAGTGCACTGAGAAGGAGGTGGTGCTGTGCTGATGCTGAGATGGTGCTGTGCTGATGGTGAGGTGGTGCTGTGGCTAAGGTGGGCTGTGCTGATTCCGAGGTGGCGTTGATACTAAGGTGGCACTGCGCTGATGCTGTGCTGAGGTGGTGCTGCACTGGTGCTGAGGTGGTGCGCTTGGGCGGAGGTGGTGCTGCCTGATGCTGAGGCGGTGCTGTGCTGGTGCTCAGGTGGTGCTGATTGATGCTGAGTTGGTGCTGAGGAGATGCTGCACAGGTGCTGAGGTGTGCTGCGCTAATGCTGAAGTGGTGCTGCATTGGTGGTTCACTGATGAGGTGGTGCTGCACTGGTGCTGAGGTTGTGCTGCGCTGATGCTGTGGTGGTGCTCAGGCGATGCTGAGTGACACCGAGGAGGTGCTGAGTGATGCTGAGTTGGTGCTGTGCTGATGTTGAAGTGGTGCTGAGGCTGAGATGGGGCTACGCTAGTGTTGAGGTGGGGCTGCGCTGGTGGGGGTGCACTGATGCAGAGGTGGTGCTGATGCTGAGATGGTGCTGTGCTGATGTTGAGGTGGTGGTGCGCTGGTGCTGAGTTTGTGCTGCACTGGTGGTGGTGTACGGAGAAGAAGGTGGTGCTGTGCTGATGCGGAGATGGTGCTGTGCTGATGCGGAGGTGGTGCTGTGGTGGTGCTCAGGTGATGCTGAGTGATACTGAGGTGGTGCTGAGTGATGCTGAGGTCGTGGTACTGCTGCGCTGGTGCTCAGGTGATGCTGAGTTGGTGCTGTGCTTAGCTGAATGTGCACTGATGCTGAGGTGGTGCTGCGCTGGTGCTGAGGTGGGGCTGCGCTGCAGCTGAGGTGGGGCTGCGCTGCAGCTGAGGTGGGGCAGTGCTGGTGAACTGATGAGGAAATGGTGTTGTGCTGATGCTGTTGTGGTGCTCAAGTGGTGCTGTGCTGATGAGGTGGTGCTGTGCTGATGTGGTGCTGTGCTGATTGATACTGAGGTGGTGGTGTGCTTATGCAGAGGTGGTGCTCAGGTGGTGCGGAGTGATGCTTTGGTGGTGCTCAGGTGGTGCTGTGCTGGTGCTCAGGTGGTGCTGCATTGGTGCTGTGGTGGGGCTGTGCTGGTGGTGGTGCACAGATGCGGAGGTGGTGCCGAGTGATGCTGTGGTGATGCTGAGTCATGCTGAGATGGTGGTGGTAAGCTGGTGCTCAGGTGGTGCTGTGGTGAGGCCTCGCTGATGCTGAAGTGAGGCTGTGCTAGTAGTGGTGCACTGATGTGGAGGTGGTGCTGTGGTGATGTTGAGATGGTGCTGAGGGTGATGCTGTGCTGCTACTGAGTTGGTGCTGCACTGATGAGGTGGTGCTGTGCTGAGATGGTACTGTGCTGATGCTGAGGTGGTGCTTAGGTGGTTCTGTACTGATGTGGTGCTGAGTGATGCTGTGGTGGTGGGGCTGCGCTGGTGCTCAGGTGTTGCTGAGCTGGTGCTCAAGTTGTGCTGAGAAATGCTGAGTTCGTGCTGTGCTAAGGTGATGCTACGCTGATGCTGAAGTGATGCTGAGTTGCTGCTGAGGTGAGGCTGCGCTGGTGGTGGTGCACTGATGCAGAGGTGTTGCTGTGCTGATGCTGAGATGGTGCTGTGCTGATGCTGAGGTGGTGCACTGTTGCTGTAGTTGTGCTGTGCTGATGCTGAGGTGGTGCTGTCCAGATGCTATGCTGGTGCTGAGGTGGTGCTGCACTGGTGCTGAGTGACACTGAAGTGGTGCTGAGGTGGTGGTGTGCTTGTGCAGAGGTGGTGCTCAAGTGATGCGTAGTGATACTAAGGTGGTGCTGAGGGATGCTTTAGTGGTGCTCAGGTGATGCTGTGCTGGTGCTCAGGTGGTGCTGAGTGATGCTGTGCTGGTGCTGAGGTGGTCCTGCATTGATGCTGAGTTGCTGTTGAGGTGGTGCTGCGGTGGTGCTTAGGTGGTGCTGATGCTTAGGTGGTGCTGCACTGATGCTAAAGTGGTGCTGCGATGGTGCTGAGGGGGGGCTGCACTGGTGGTGGCGCACATGTGCGGAGGTGGTGCTCTGCTGAGATGATGCTGAGCTGGTGCTGAGCTGATGCTGAGCTGGTGCTGCACTGGTGGTGGTGCACTGATGAGGAAGTGGTGCTGTGCTGTGATGGTGCTGAGCTAGTGCTCAGGTGTTACTCAGTGATGCTGAGTTGGTGCTGTGCTGAGGTGATCATTCGTTGATGCTGAGGTGGTGCTGCGCTGATGCTGAAGTGGTGATGCTGAGGTGAGACTTCTCCGGTGGTGGTGCACTGATGTGGAGGTGGTGCTGTGCTGATGTTGAGGTGGTGCTGCACTGGTGCTGTGCTGATGGGGGTGCACTGATGCAGAGGTGGTGCTGATGCTGAGATGGTGCTGTGCTGATGTTGAGGTGGTGGTGCGCTGGTGCTGAGTTTGTGCTGCACTGGTGGTGGTGTACTGAGAAGAAGGTGGTGCTGTGCTGATGCGGAGATGGTGCTGTGCTGATGCTGAGGTGGTGCTGTGGTGGTGCTCAGGTGATGCTGAGTGATACTGAGGTGGTGCTGAGTGATACTGAGGTGATGCTGAGGTGGTGGTGGTGGTACTGCTGCGCTGGTGCTCAGGTGATGCTGAGTTGGTGCTGTGCTTAGCTGAATGTGCACTGATGCTGAGGTGGTGCTGAACTGATGCTGCTGAGGTGGGGCTGCGCTGGTGCTGAGGTGGGGCTGCGCTGCAGCTGAGGTGGGGCTGCGCTGCTGCTGAGGTGGGGCAGTGCTGGTGAACTGATGAGATGATGGTGTTGTGCTGATGCTGTTGTGGTGCTCAAGTGGTGCTGTGCTGATGTTGAGGTGGTGCTGTGCTGATGTGGTGCTGCACTGATGCTGTGCTGATTGATACTGAGGTGGTGGTGTGCTTATGCAGAGGTGGTGCTCAGGTGGTGCGGAGTGTTTGAGGTGGTGCGGAGTGATGCTTTGGTGGTGCTCAGGTGGTGCTGTGCTGGTGCTCAGGTGGTGCTGCACTGGTGCTGTGGTGGGGCTGCACTGGTGGTGGTGCACAGATGCGGAGGTGGTGCTGAGTGATGCTGTGGTGGTGCTGAGTCATGCTGAGATGGTGGTGGTAAGCGGGTGCTCAGGTGGTGCTGTGGTGAGGCCTCGCTGATGCTGAAGTGAGGCTGTGCTAGTAGTGGTGCACTGATGTGGAGGTGGTGCTGTGGTGATGTTGAGATGGTGCTGAGGGTGATGCTGTGTTGCTACTGAGTTCGTGCTGCACTGATGAGGTGGTGCTGTGCTGAGATGGTGCTTAGGTGGTTCTGTACTGATGTGGTGCTGAGTGATGCTGTGGTGGTGGGGCCTCGCTGGTGCTCAGGTGTTGCTGAGCTGGTGCTCAAGTTGTGCTGAGTAATGCTGAGTTCGTGCTGTGCTAAGGTGATGCTACGCTGATGCTGAAGTGATGCTGAGTTGCTGCTGAGGTGAGGCTGCGCTGGTGGTGGTGCACTGATGCAGAGGTGTTGCTGTGCTGATGCTGAGATGGTGCTGTGCTGATGCTGAGATGGTGCTGTGCTGATGCTGAGGTGGTGCTGTGCTGATGCTGAGGTGGTGCACTGTTGCTGTAGTGGTGCTGCGCTGATGCTGAGGTGGTGCTGTCCAGATGCTATGCTGGTGCTGAGGTGGTGCTGCACTGGTGCTGAGTGACACTGAAGTGGTGCAGAGGTGGTGGTGTGCTTGTGCAGAGGTGGTGCTTAAGTGATGCGCACTGATACTAAGGTGGTGCTGAGGGATGCTTTAGTGGTGCTCAGGTGATGCTGTGCTGGTGCTCAGGTGGTGCTGAGTGATGCTGAGGTGGTCCTGCATTGATGCTGAGTTGCTGTTGAGGTGGTGGTGCTTAGGTGGTGCTGATGCTTAGGTGGTGCTGCACTGATGCTGAAGTGGTGCTGCGATGGTGCTGCGATGGTGCTGAGGTGGGGCTGCGATGGTGGTGGTGCACAGGTGCGGAGGTGGTGCTCTGCTGAGATGATGCTGAGCTGGTGCTGAGCTGATGCTGAGTTGGTGCTGCACTGGTGGTGGTGCACTGATGAGGAAGTGGTGCTGTGCTGAGGCTGTGCTGTGATGGTGCTGAGCTAGTGCTCAGGTGTTACTCAGTGATGCTGAGTTGGTGCTGTGCTGAGGTGATCATTCGTTGATGCTGAGGTGGTGCTGCGCTGATGCTGAAGTGGTGATGCTGAGGTGAGGCTTCTCCGGTGGTGGTGCACTGATGTGGAGGTGGTGCTGTGCTGATATTGAGGTGGTGCTGCACTGGTGCTGAGGTGGTGCTGCGCTGGTGCTGCACTGGAGGTGGTGCACTAATGAGGAGTTGGTGCTGTGCTGATGTTGACGTGGTGCTCTGTTGCTGAGGTGGTGCTGTGCTAATGCTGAGGTGGTGCTGCACTGGTGCTGAGTGATACTGAAGTGGTGCTGAGGTGGTGGTGTGCTTGTGCAGAGGTGGTGCGCCGTGATACTAAGGTGGTTCGGAGTGATGCTGAGGTGGTGCTGAGTGATGCTTTGGTGTTGCTCAGGTGGTGCTGTGCTTGTGTTCAGGTGATACTGAGCTAGTGCTGCGCTGGTGCTGAGGTGATGCTGCACTGGTGCTGAGGTGGTGCTGCACTAATTCTGAAGTGGCCCTGCGTCAGTGCTGAGGTGGTGCTATGCTGGTGCTGTGCTGATGCTGTGGTGTGGTTGCGCAGATGCTGAGTGATGCTGTGCTGTTGCTGCACTAATGCTGAAGTAGTGCTGCACTGGTGCTGAGTGATGCTGAGGTGGTGGTGGTGGTGCTCAGGTGCTGCTGAATGATGCTCAGGTGATGATCTGGTGGTGCTGCTGAAGTGGTGCTGAGTGATGCTGACTGGTGCTGAAGTGGTTCTGCAGTTGTGCTGAGGTGGTGTTGCACTGTGTACTTACAGGACATATTGTTAAGTAACCTCACATTACATGCCGCATTTGGAGAGCACGAGGAGGCATCCCTTGATATTGGTTTTATTTTACCAATGATTGAAACCTAAAAGAAAGAATCAAAAGTTGAAAGTGCGTAACCTAAAGTCGCTTCCATTTTCATAAAACGGAGCAATAACAGCATGCACCTCTCTACTCATATCCAAATAATCACACTGTCAAAGGCACAATGTAATTAGGTTGATTCTACTGCTGGCCGTCTTCTTAAACTACACTTCCATAAAGTAAGTATATTATTTAAGGTTTGGAGATCTGAGCTAATGAAACCAAAAATGTTAAAGGACGAAAAATAGCATAGCCTCCGGCTGAAAAAGTGCTTGAGAAACCAAAGACAGTGGAAAACAAGACAAGGACATGATTTGAAGCCCTTGGCTGAGCGCGTTCGGAAAGCCAAACAAGCCAAGGTAAAAGAAAAAGTAGTGCACCGAAACTAACATATGGCCGATAGTGAAGTAATCCATGTAACAGGGCCAGTCTCCAGGGCATGACTAAAACAGCAAAAGGAGGGATAAATGTAAATTATTCACCAACGAAAATGGATGAGCATGCTAAAAGCCCATACAGTAGATCTCGAGAGACAGCGAATGGGCTGCCTAGGCGAGACCTAAAAAAGGCTGGTACAAATTTGACATGACAGTTAAGAGGGCAGCGATCGAAGCAATCGTGAGACCAAGTAATTGCTAATCGGTCAAAGACACCAGCACATTCTCCCTTGATTTCAACTTGGTTGGCAATGTCTAAGAAAACTTTTCTGATGCTAGGTACGTAGAAATGAAGTCTTGGTGCTCGCTGTTCCTGCCTGCTAATGAGTGATAAATGGCTTCTTGAAAGGATGGTCTACCAAGAAGGGTTACAGAGAGTTAAAAGTTAAAACCCTGCAGGGCAAGAAGTTAAGGAGAAGATTTCTCACTGTCATCTATAACTCTACCACTGCCTCTGTTGACATTTGTGTAAAGATTAAGAGATGGAAAATGTTAACTTCTGCTGTCCAGTACACTCAACAACATCTTAAGATGCTCTTTTTTAAGACTGTGAGGCATATTTTCAAAAGGTTCATGCAATGAAGTACTGCAAGTGATGTTGCTGTGCTGCGTGAATGGGAGCGTGCAGAACTGTGCCATATCTTTAAAGAAA
The DNA here is from genome assembly GCA_963921515.1 of Calotriton arnoldi. Lineage (NCBI taxonomy): Eukaryota > Metazoa > Chordata > Amphibia > Caudata > Salamandridae > Calotriton > Calotriton arnoldi. The sequence continues at coordinate 706,904 of CAWUFW010003435.1, read as the reverse complement.
TGGTACAGTTATGCTCTCACCATGTACTGGCACACTTGTTACTGTCTAGCACCAACGCAGGCACCCTTGCACCATAGTGTAATGGTGTCTGCGCTACGGTCAGGATAGTTTTTGTGCTGGAAGGAGTCCCAGCCTGCACAAAAACTATCCTTTGATATTTAATCTTTGCTGCAGGATATATACAAATAGCAAATAACGAGGAGAAATAAAGATATTTACCCTCGTTACACCAGTCTCAGGGAGGCACAGGGTTTTGGCGCAAATCCATGTCTAAAAGTCTCTGTAAACATGGGTCTGTGTCAAAATTCATGGGTTGATGTCCAAGAACGCAAATTCAACACCCACGAACCACCTATCTGGAGCAAAGTAACGCAAGTCAGTACAATGGGGCAGATTTACAAGAACTGGCGCATCTCTGCATATTAGCAGAGATGCGCCAGTTAATTTGTGACACATAAAATAACCCTTGCGCCACCATGGATGAGTCGCATTTACAATGTGGCGCACCGTGGTGCAAGGATAGACAGATGCGTGACGCATCTTTTGACGTAAGGGCAGTGCATTGCTGGAGTCATGCCGCAAGCACGACGCAACTCCAGCAATGGTCAGGAATGCCTATTCCTATCATGCTGCGTCACTCCTTATGCATGCTTCAAGCAGGCGCAAGGTTTTGACGCAGTGGTGTCGTTAAAGTGACTCAGTGAAATCTTGTAGATTTCACTGCGTCACTTTTACGAGGCTTTCTTGCGTCGGAACGCCCACTCTGCATACATTATACCTGACGAACAAGTTACTTACCTTCGGTAACGATATATCTGTAAGAAACATAGGTTAGTTATAGATTCCTTACCTTAGAATTACCCCCAGGCGTCAGACTGGATCTGGAAAGTTTTTTCGTCAGCAGTACCTCTGCGCATCGGAAGGTGGCGTCGGTCGGCTCCGGGTCCGTCGCTGGCGTCGTGCTTGCCGGGATGACGTCGCAGTAGCTACTTAGACGCCGCCCTCGCGTGCTGACGTCAGTTCTGTACACGAATTTCCGCACCAGAAACGCAGAGCCATGCAAGACACTGACCACTGGTGCACAAAACTAGGGCCCTGAAAGGATGTCCTTAACCCTAGAAGTCAGTTCGCAGAACGGGGAGGATGGGTGGGGCGGTAAGGAATCTATAACTAACCTATGTTTTTTACAGATATATCATTACCGAAGGTAAGTAACTTGTTCATCTAAAAGAAACAGTTAGTTATAGATTCCTTACCTTAGAATAGATACCCCAGCAATACCAACCCCGGAGGTGGGTCTGCGAACCAAGTTCACACCAGAAAGTCCTGGAGAACCGAACGGCCAAAGAAGCCGTCCCTCCAGACTTGGCTGTCCAGGCAATAGTGTTTTGTAAACGTGTGCAGCGATGCCCACGTAGCTGCCTGACCGATGTCATTTAGAGGGACTCCTCGTCCCAAAGCAGTAATGGCTGCCGTCGCCCTGGTGAAATGGGCGCGTAGCCCCACTGGAGGCTCCTTTTTTGCTAGAGAATAGCAGGCTTTAATACACAAAATGACCCATCTAGAGATGGTCCGCTTGTGTACGGCCCGACCTTTCTTGTCGCCCATGTAGCCAACAAAGAGCTGGTCATCCACCCGGAACTGTTTGGTGCGATCAAGATAGAAGGAAAGCGCACGTTTTGGGTCCAGACGGTGGAGCCTCTCTTCCTCTTTAGAAGGATGCGGAGGCGGAAAGAAGGTGGGCAAAGTGATGGTTTGCCCGATATGAAAGGAGGTGACCACCTTGGGAAAAAAGGATGGACGAGTTCTTAGGACAACCTTGTCCGGATGTACAGCCAGAAAAGGAGGCTTGGATGAAAGAACCTGGAGCTCACTCACTGTTCTGGCAGATGTGATGGCTACCAGGAATGCAGTCTTAAGAGTTAAGAGTTGTAGAGGACAGTTGTGAAGCGGCTAAAGGGAGCGCACATCAAATAGGTCAAGACCAAATTCAAGTCCCACTGAGGCATTACGAAGGAGATAGGAGGAAAGAGATGAGTAATGCCTTTTAAGAATCGATTTACAACCGGGGACTTGATGAGAGAAGGCTGATCAGGAAGCCAAAGAAAGGCAGAAATGGCCGAGAGTAAGCCCTTGATAGTGCCCAGAGCAGAGCCCTGCTGGGCCAAAGAAAGGAGGAACAAGAGAACCTCAGAAAGAGGGGCAGAAAGGGGATCCACAGCCTTTACTGCGCACCATGCCACAAATTTGTTCCATTGGCAGGCGTATACCGTCTTAGTGGAGGGACGCCTGGCTGCCAGGATTACATCACAGACTTTGGGAGGCAAGTCGAATGACGTTGACTGCCGCCACTCAATCTCCACGCAAGGAGGTGGAGGCTGGACAGGTTCGGGGGGAGGACCGTCCCCAGCTGCTGCGACAGAAGATCCTCCCGAAGAGGCAGTCTGGTCGGAGGATCGATGGCCATGTTGAGCAGCTCGGGATACCAAACTCTTCGTGCCCAATACGGAGCCACAAGAATGACTTGGGCCCGGTCGTGCTTGATCTTCTTCAGCACTCTGGGCAGAAGTGGTATAGGCGGAAACACATACAACAGACCGCAACTCCACTCGCGTCGAAAAGCGTTGCCTAGCGAGTGCCGCCTTGGAAATTCCAACGCATAGAACTGCTGACATTGCGCGTTCTCTTCGGTGGCGAATAGATCTAACCAAGCCTCTCCCCACTGCTGAAAGAGACCTTGCACCACCTCCGAGTGAAGACGCCATTCGTAATCCATCATGCACCTACGGCTGAGTTTGTCCGCCCTGGCGTTCAGTGAACGTGCCAGGTGTTGAACCACCAGGGATATGCCCTGATGTTCCAGCCATGCCCAGAGACGGAGAGCCTCTTGACATAGGGTCCACGACCCCACCCCACCTTGTTTGTTGCAGTACCACATGGCGGTGGTGTTGTCCGTGAACACCTGCACTACTCTTCCCCGGACAGAGGGAAGGAATGCTTTCAGTGCAAGACGGATCGCCCGAAGCTCCAGAAGGTTGATGTGGAGCTCGGACTCCGCCGGAGACCAGAGGCCTCTGATCTCCGCCTCTCACATGTGGCCGCCCCATACCAGAAGGGATGCGTCTGTCACCACTGTGTGTTCTGGTTGGGGAAGGGAGAGAGATCTGCCGTTTACCAAATCCTGGTTCATGTGCCACCACTGCAATTGTCGTGCAGTGCCCTCCGAGATCTGGACACAATCGGACAGATTCCCCTGATGCTGCGCCCACTGGAACTTCAGGTCCCACTGCAGAGCCCGCATATGCCACCTGGCATGATCGACCAGCAGGATGCAGGAGGCCATCAGGCCCAGCAGCCTCAGGGTCATCCTGAACGAAACCCGGGATAGAGGCCGAAAGATCGGAATCATAGCCTGAATATCCCGGACTTGCTGTTCGGGAGGATAAACCCGAAACTGCATCGTGTCCAGAACCGCTCCGATGAACTGGAGCTTTTGAAAGGGGGTCAGGTGTGACTTCGGCACATTGATGGAAAACCCCAGCGAATGCAGGAGGTCGGCCGTAGTCTGGAGGTGGGAAACGACTGCCTGGGGCGAGCCTGCCGTCAGCAACCAGTCGTCGAGATAGAGGAAGACTGGAACCCCTGATCTGCGCAGATGAGCTGCGACCACCGCCATCACTTTTGTGAACACCAGAGGGTAAGGCCAAAGAGGAGCACGGTAAACTGAAAGTGCTCGTGGCCTACCGTGAACCGCAGGTAACGCCGGTGGGCCAGCAGGACGGGGATGTGGAAATAAGCGTCCTGCAAGTTCAACACTACCATCCAGTCTCCAGGGTCGAGGGCAGACAGGACCTGAGCGAGGGTCAACATTTTGAACTTCTCCTTCCGGAGGAAGCGGTTGACGTCCCTGAGATTCAAGATAGGACGCAGGCCCTTGTCCTTCTTGGGCACCATAAAGTAGTGGGAATAACAACCACGACCTACTTCTGGGGCAGGAACGCGCTCGATGGCTCCCTTGGCCAAGAGAGTCGTAACTTCCTGATGGAGATGGGTCAGATGATCCACCGACATGCGATGGTACTTGGATGGCATGGGTGGAGGGGTAGCCTCAAAGGAGAGGGAGTAGCCCCTTCGGACTATTTGCAAAACCCACCTGTCCGACGTGATGGTGCGCCAGTAGGGGAGGTGATGGTGAATCCTGCCGCACACTGGCGTGTGATGGGCCTGAAAGGTCGGACTTGGAGGGTTTGGAGGCTGCTGCAGAGGGGGCTGTGGTGGACTGGCCCGCCCTCTGGCCCCCAGAACCACATCGGTGGTTCCCACGTCCCCGGCCGTGCTGAGGTGGAGCAGCTTGCGCTGGCCTGTGGCTCTGAAAGGAACGTGTTGGGACACCCCTTCCGTGGCCACGAAAGGAGCGAAAAGCAGACCGTGCAGGGTGCATGGTGGAGAGGCCCAAGGACTTGGTCATAGCACGAGAGTCCTTGAAGCGCTCTAGCGCACTGTCTGCCTTGTCGCCGAACAGGCGACGGCCATCAAAGGGCATGTCCATCAAGGTGTTCTGGACATCCCCAGAAAAGTCAGTCGTCCTCAACCAGGCGTGACGGCGAAGTGCCACAGACATTGAAATGGTCCTTCCCAGTGAGTCGGCGGTGTCCAGTCCACAATGAATGGCGAACTTTGGTGCGTCTCTCCCCTCAGCAACAGCACGGGAGAGCACGGTCCGGGCCTGCTCCGGACACTGAGGCAGCACTTTCGCCACCGTATCCCACACGGAGTGAGAATAACGACCCAAGAGGCATGCGGTGTTCACCGACCGCAGCCCTAAGCTGGAGGAAGAAAACAACTTCTTCCCAAGCTGATCCACCTTCTTGGATTCCCTGTCCGGTGGTGCGGTAGGGAATGCGCTTTGGGACGCTGAGGCTAGGACCACCAAGCTCTCGGGGGAAAGATGCTGGGAGAGGAAAGTGGGGTCGCCCGGAGCCGGGCGGTGGCATTGGGCAACCATCCTATCCATAGGAGCCCCTGTGGTGGGCCTGGACCAGGTGCCCAAAAGGATGTCCGTAAGGGCCTCATTAAACAGCAGCAGGGGCTCCGAAGAGCTCGCTGCTGGTTAAAGCACTTCTGTCAGGAGGTTAGTCCTGACTGCCACAGTAGGTAGCTCGAGGTATAGGGCCTCGCCCGCCGTACGCAACACCACTGTGTAAGACGCTCCCTCCTCCGTAGCCACGGTAGGAGGAGACGACATGCCATGGTCTGGTGAGGTGTCTAGACCACTGGCATCCCCCAGGTCCTCTCTCCAGTCCTGGTCATACTCTAACTGAGCAGTGAGAGGGTCCTCAGACCCCTCCCAGTCTTCCTCATCCTCCTCTGGCTGCCAAACTGGCTGAAATTGGCCAGGGTGGAATGCAGGCACAAAAGTACCCCTCGGCGTCGAATCCGGCATCAGCCGACGCCGGTCCGACTCCATATCCACATGGAGGTGGGAGCCAGGGTTGATGCCGGCTGGAGGTCCAGCAGGCGTCGGCAGCGGACGCAGTGCCGGTGGAGTCTGCACCGGTGGAGGTGTCACAAGGTCGACCGGCACCGATCCGGATCCAGGCCTGGATCCATGGGGGCCCTGCGGCGCCGGGGCCGGAGCCACCGGCAGGGAAGGCCTAGGGCCCCCAACCGAGTCCGCGGGGCCCAAAGGCGCACCGGCGGAGTTGGACTGCCCAAAGATGGCATGCATGGCTTCGTAAAACTGACGAAGCTGGGCAGGGGTTGCTCCGGGTCCCGGAAAGGGAGGGAAACTCTGAGTCGACCCTTCAGGCTCTGCACGCGGAGCTACGGGAGTGGCACCGCCCGCATCCCTCGTTGCGTCAGCCGACCGACGGGGAGAAGTCAAAGAGCGACAATGCTTCTTGTGCTTAGACTTACCTGACCCCGAGTGCGAAGACTTGGATGACGAGTGGTGATGGCTCCACGACCGGTCCCTCGACCTCTCTCGCGACCGGGACCTTGAACGGCGCGGAGCCGACTGCCGGCTCTCACGAAGCTTTCGGGACCGCTCTTGCAAAGACTTCGGAGCTATGGTCCGGCAGTCGGAGCACAACTTGGGGTCATGGTCGCGCTCCAGGCAAAAGAGGCATAAGCGGTGCGGATCCGTTACCGACATCATACGGGAACAGGAACCGCAGGCCTTGAAGCCAGACATCCCTATGTGCACCAGGAGTCGGTAGTGACTCAAAAAGACGTTGACAAAAGTCGCTCAAAAAGTTCAGTCAAAAAATGACTGGAGGTATCGCACTCTCCGGATCTGCGCTGGCTGGCGCGGAAAAAGAAAGAACTGACGTCAGCGCGCGAGGGCGGCGTCTAAGTAGCTACCGCGACGTCATCCCGACGTCCACGACGCCAACGACGAACACGGAACCGACCGACGCCACCTTCCGACGCGCAGAGGTACTGCTGACGAAGAAAATTTCATGCACATCTAACCTGGGCTTCTATTGGAATTCTACAACGCATATTAGCAAGCCCATTATCGCCGTTTTAGCGGCAGTTTCCTGCCGCTAAAACAGCGATAATTTTATCGCCGGTCTTGCTAATATGCCCCTACGTTTTATGTTCTATGTGTGATAATGCAGCACACATAGAAGTTGAAAAACGCCATTTCCGATTGTTTATGTGCAGGAAGGGAACCCTTCCTACACATAACATAACATGTGTATTTGTAAAGCGCACGTTCACCCCAGCAACGGGGCATCTTGGCGCTGAATAACAGATGTTTATTGTTACCCAACTCAATGGTACTCATTTTATCGACCTCAAATGGATGAAAGGCTGAGTGGACCCGCCGGGATTCGAACCTGTGACCATGAGGTCGAACAGAGGCCCCTGCAGTGGATGCATTAGTCCACTGAGCCACCAGACCCGACCCGACCCGATAAACAATCATTTCAGTGACGCAGGCATCCTTGCACCATGGTGCAAGGGTGCCTGCGTCGGTGCATGGCAGCCCATTGTGCACCAGCGCAGGGGAGAGCACAGGAATGCAACATATTATTGTAAATATGTTGCATCCCTGTGCTTTGAAAGTGCCGCAGCATGGCGCAACAAAAGGGCTTTGCACTGCCGCGCTGCAGCACTTTCTTGTAAATGAGGTCCCATATCTCTTAAGATATGGTGCAGTTTTTCTCTCTCTCGGTGCTGGCGCAATTTTGGCAGCCATGAGCCAGTGTACACAACCTTGCACTACAGTGAAAAAATGTGTGTGTTCTCTAAATCATACATTTTGAATTAGAAGGGGACACCTACCAGTACAAAAACTATCCTTTAAGACTGCTCCCACTTTCTACGTGTGCTGGACAATGCAGCACATGTGCAAAGTTGGAGAAATGAAAGTGGAGGCATAACATTTTGACGCAAATACCCGCCTACGCCCATGTACCACCCATGGAACACTCCCTTGATGCAAAGTAGCATATGGGCAAACTTTCCGTTACTTTGGGATACTTTCCAATACAAATCTTGTTTTGGGTTGGCAAGGAAATCACACCCCAACACTTTTTGCTAGGTTAGCGTCACAAACGTGAGAGCACTGCTGGGTGTACAAAGTGTGGATTAACCCTGGGCGTAGTACTACGCTACGCTCACGGAGCATGTGTAGTTTGTGCTACTACGCAAATTGCATGTAGCACAGTGTAAAAACTGTGCTAATTGACGTAACGTAGCAGTAAAATCATCAACACCTACAAATGCTTTGATAAAGCAATTTTACATGCTATAAAGCATATAACCAATTCACAAAAGTGAACTTTGACAATGAAAATATCAGGCTATGAGAGAGGTGATGATTTTGGGGTCCCCCCTAGCCTAGGGGGAGGACCAAGCAGATGCCTTGAACACAAAGAGCATATCATGCTGAACGATTCAGTGGTGGTCCCTTCCTCCTAGGACCACCCCAAGCACAGTTATGGGCAAAAATACAATCCCAACCAAAGGCCCTGCAAAGCATTATGGGATGAGATTAGCAGTGGGCAGTGAATATTATAGTGTCCAATATCAAAATAATTCTACAAAGAGCTGCAGTTCAACTAGTCGTTACTAGATGTCCCTCACGAGTCAAATGCAAAAGCATTGAAATTATTAATACATCAAGCTGCAGTTCCACTAGTCGTTACTAGATGTCCCTCACGAGTCAAATGCAAAAGCTTCATTTCAATGCTTTTGCATTTGACTCCTGTCCTCCGGCTCTGGCTCTCTTAAACCGCGGGATGGCTGCCAGATGCTGGCTGAAAGAGCGCAGGAGACAGGTGGGAGTATAAGATGTGAGAAGGTCTGCTAGGATTTCAGGGGATTGAGCGTTTAGGATACGGTGGGCAATGCACAGCGCTTTGAAAAGAACACGCTTCTCCACTGGAAGCCAATGAAGTCTATTAATGAACTCCGAAGTGTGACAGGTCCTGGGGAGCCCAAACAGTAGTCGAACGGCCGCATTCTGTATTCTTTGGAGGCGCTGTGTCTCTGCTCTGTTAACCCCTAGGTACAGAGCACTCTCGTAATCCAACCTAGATTGAATGGTGGCCTGAATGATAACCTGCTGAGTATTAGCCTCAAAGAAGCCCAGCAAAGGTTTGAGACCACGAAGGAGCCCGAAACAGACTCCTGCCACTGCCTTAGTTTGGTGCTGGAAGGAGAGTGCCGTGTCCATCCAAACGCCCAGATTTTTAACCGTCTGCTTGGGTATAGGTGGGGAGCCAAGGGCGGAAGGCCACCATTGCTCACTCCACAGATGAGTGTTTTTTTCCCACCAGCAGGATTTCAGATTTGGTGGCGTTTAGTTGGAGGCAGTTCGATGTCATCCCGTCCGCGACCGCTGTCAAGTCCTCTTTGAATTTAGAGGCATCCCGTGCGGGGTTATCGGATAGGGCGATTACTAACTGTGTGTCGTCCGCATAGGAGACCACAGTCAAACCCCTAGTCTTTGCCACAGCTGCCAAAGGTCAAATATATATGTTAAAAGGGGTCGGGCTCAAAGCAGAGCACTGCGGGACCCCTTGGCGCACACTGTGCGTCTGAGAACAGAAAGGAGGGGGCGATCACTTGAAAGGATCTTTCCGCAAGAAACGAAGAGAGCCACCCCAAGGCTGGGCCACAGATGCCAATGTCCTCTAGGCTCTGCAAAAGAATCTGGTTGGACACAGTGTCAAATGCAGCACTTAAGTCCAATAGGATCAGGGCAGAATTTCCTCCAGAATCCAGTGAAAGTCGCAGATGTTCCGTGTCCGCCAGAAGGGCGGATTTCGTACTTTGACGAGGACGGAAACCATTCTGAGAGGGGTCCAGTAAGTTATTAGTGTCAATATAGTTGGTGAGGATGGAATTAATGTGGGCTTCGGTGATCTTGGCTGTCAAAGGGAGGAGGGAGATGGGACGAAAGTTTGCTGGCTTGGAGTCATCTAATATGGGTTTCTTGAGGAGTGGATCACTTTAGCATGTTTCCAGGCAGTGGGGACCACAGCCGAGGATAGACAGATTTATAAGATCACAGAACACGGGTGATAGCTGTGGTAAAAAAATCTTAAATTGGTCGGGTTTGAGGGGATCAGCCGGGGATCCGGATTTGAGTTTGTTACAGATAAGCTGCATGGCTTCCTGGGAGAGCACAGGAAAGGTGGAAAGTGAAGGGCCAGTAACGGCCATGGGGATAGGCCGACCTATTGGAGGCACCATATGAGGAAAGGTTTTGTAGATATTGTCCACCTTTTTAATAAAGAAAGCAGCAAGGATCTCACATTGTTCGTTGGAAGTGAGAGGGGATGACATAGGTTGCCCAGAGGTTTTAAGATCCTTAAGTAAGGAGAATATACATTTAGTGGGGCTGCTGCTGTTTTTAATTTTCTCCGCAAAAAAGTCTGCTCTCTCCTTCAGAATAGACTTGTGGTATTGTTTAATGACTGCTCGGTATTGTAATTTCAGGATAGGGTCATACTGTCTTCTCCAAGCCCTTTTCAGGGCTTTGCACGTCCTCCTAGCCTGAGCCAGTTTGTCATTAAACCATGGGCCAGATTGTGTTCTACCGCTGTGGGACATCTTAGCAGGGATCAGAGTGTCGAGAGTATGTGAAAGCCAGTCTGACAGGATACTGTTAGCCCTATCCGGATTTTTAGGGAGGTTAGGCCTTTGAGTAAGGAGGAGGTCGGGGAAGCGAACAGCGTCCAACTTATGCCAGGGACGTTTTAGAATGGATTTCCGAGGAGCCTCTTGAGAAAGGCCTATTCCCTGTAGTGTCAACGACACCAGATAGTGATTGGACCAACTCATGGGGAGGGGAGAGCTCGCTGTGAGAGCCGATAAATTTGAGAAAAAAGGGTCTAACAGATGGCCAGCAGAATGAGTGCTGTTAGGGACATATTGTATAAGTTGGAAGGCTGCAAGGTCCACTAGAAAATTACTAATCTCCCTATCTTGACTTGCTTCCAAGTGCAGGTTAAGGTCCCCAACGATGTTAAAGTTGGCCGACCTAGTAGCCAACAGCCCCGATGTAGTGACAAGGGCTTCCATAAAACCTTTTGAAGGCCCTGAGGGGGGCGATAGATCAGGAGGCCCGAAAGGGTAAAATTAGCATTAACACAAATTTTGAACAGTGCACATTCAGAGTCTACAATGCTTTCTTTGGTCAAAGTGCAGGTAAATCCAGTTTTGAAGACAATCGCAATGCCACCACCCCTACCTTCTCTGTTAAGAGCTTTAATGGCATATCCCTGGGCAGTGCCAGGTTAGGCTCTGCCTCGGTGTTAGCAGTGAGCCAAGTCTCAGTTAAAAAAAGAATGTCAGGGGCCTCATCCTGAATTAAGTCAAACACTTCAGCAAAGTGTTTGACAAACGAGCGGCAGTTAGGACTAAGAAGTTTAATAGCAGGCGAGGGAGCGAGTACAGGACTGGCGATTGCCAAAGAATTGAAACCACAGGAATTGCAAACAAAAGGACTTTCCAAAGGAGCGTCAGGCTGATGTGTGCAATGGTGGATGCCCTTGCCGATATCGATGAGTGTTTCGTGAATAAAGCCACTGCTGGGCGGCCAAACGGAGCAGCATGTCTGGCATCTGGCGACGTCCAGGCGCGGACGGGGGCAGACGGGCTTGCCTTAGGTGTGCCTTCGACACACCAGCGGCGTGCCCGCTCCGCGCGTCCGCTGTGGCCCGAACCAGCATGAGCTTAAGTAGGCAGGGGAGTCAAGAAGAACTAGACTGCTGCCTGCCCGCCCGCCCGCCCGGAAGTGCCTGTCCCAGAAGGGAGGAGGGGCGCGAGTCTACTGCTCTCCGCTCAATCGGCAGCTAACGCCGTGGCGGACCGGAGCAGAGGCTGACAGAGTGCAAGTGAAAGGGCTGCCCAAGGGCCCAATACAATACGAGGCAAAGTGCAAATGCAGGTAAAACCACTAAAAATGTTTAAAAGTTAAAATAACATGACACAGTAAGAATGCGAGTGATACTTTCCAACAGTGCTAAATAGCTCTGTGCAAGTAATGCCCACTAATGCCCTAAGTTTAAAGCCATCAGCATGACGACTTTAAAAATGAAAAAAGATATGCAGGTTTTCCACAGAGTTCATTAGGAACATAGCAGATATAGTTATTAGTGTATCCCAGCCAGAAACCTCCATTTTGTAGCCCCAGCTCCTGTGAGCCCTAAACAGCCCAAAGAGCCAGCTCAAAGCATATGTGGTAAGAGCGCACACTGTGCAAGGCAATTTTACTTTAAAACTGCAGTTTTTTTCTCTGCAGGGCTGTTCAAATTTCTTTCCTTGTTTTAAGCAATCTATGCTAAGGGTACTGAAAGGCAAATCCCCTTACACCGCCCCCCCCCCACACACACACTCACACACACACTCTAGAATTTAAAAAGGCAAACAAACATCCCTAAGCTGAGTGTTTAAGAGACTGATTAACCTGTTTTGTGGTTAGAGAATGTTTTTGTAAAGTGTATGTAGGACTCGTTTTTGACTGGAAAACAAGGTTTTTAAGTGTGCGAGAAGCATTATTTAGTAGTTTTACATTTGGGCCCTACCTAAAGAGTTGAACAGGACCTGCAAAGTGTGAATTGGACTGGTCTTTATCCAAGGAGATTCTGAGCTCAGGAACAGCTGCCACTTCCCTGCATACCAGTTTCAACTTTACTGATTGGCTCACAGGGCACCTGACCAGGCCTCTGCCCTCCCCTAACACCTTGCGCATCCCCTTAAGTTTAAGATCACATGCTCTTTAAGTAGGTTTTTTATTGGTTGTTGCATCCATGTTGTGATTGGCTCCTAGGGCCAAGGTTTCTATTGGACCTAGGGCTTAGGGTTTGAGTTCTGATTGGCTGATATGTCTAGGGTTCTGATTGGTTCCTAGGGGTTTGAGTTTAGATTAGCTAGGGTTCTGATTGGTGTCTAGGGTTTCTATTGGAGCTAGGGCTTAGGGTTGAGTTCTGATTAGCTGATGGGGTTTCTATTGGGCTTGTGTTTAAATTGGTAGCGAGGTCTGTGATTGGTTAATGGGGCCAGGCTTATCCATTGGCTCTAAGTTTTAGGGCTAGGGCTCTGATTAGTTAGGGCTCCCATTGAAGCACTGTCACCTGATCTAGGGCTATTTAACCTTAGGGCTCAGGGCGTCTCAACTAAGGGCAGAGAGGACAAGGGCAGTTGCCTGTTTGGGACGCGTTTGGCCTAAGGACAGAAATGCTGCTCTTTTTTCCAATTACCAACCACCATCATAACCTATCCACATCATTAAACATACAAACACATCCTCAGCAAATGCATACTACTCATTCACCACTAACACACTGAATCCACAATTCAATCTCTCAAAAACACTACAAAAGACATCTATATACCCATCTACACCTACTGCCTCACAATGGCACCTTTTTTCTCACACAAACCACTACTCTGGCGTATACAACAATCAAACACACATATCACCAACACAACACAAAACCTCACTACAGATAACCTTGATCCCCTCAAACACACCCTTCCTCTTCATATAAAAAACAGCTCTACCCTCTACTTACTCCTAACAGACCCCACTCTAGCACCAGCAACCCTTTACTCAACCCTCTATCATATCATTCTCCTACAACTCCTCCCTCGACTTTTTACCAAAAATGCACACACTCCTTACACTCCACCCCAAATCAACTACAAAAACTCATAACCCCATTTTCATCTCTTCTCACACACCACATACACTCTCCTCCAACACACATCACAACCCCTTTCCCCTTCAACACACACACCCACCAGTAATTTAGAACCTAATTCTACGCACACTCACTACACCAATATCACATATGACTACTCCACAAAAAGCAAACATCACACACAATCTCTTTCAACCTTCCATAACAAAACACAAACACCCACTTCCTCTCTCATGCCCACACAAATAATACACATCCTACACCAACTTTGCACACATATTTTCAAACATTTACAAAACCAAACATAAACTCCTAAAATACACAACAATACTCATCCACTCGCCTTTCATCCATTGCACAATTTAGAGCCTTAAAACATGACCCACAGGCTCCACTATCGACCCCCCACACACACACACATCTTCCACCCACAACCTACATAAAAGACAAACACACCCATGTTCACAACTTTGCACCTCCTTGTCTATTACGCAACAAGGATACACCACAAAAACAACTGTACTGCCCACCACCTCACTCTCAACCTCTACCCTCCCCACCTGCACACACAGACCCAACAAAATGCCTTCTAGGCCTGTTGGACAAGGATAATGATATAGACAAACACTCTTGAAATTCCATAACAGTTAACAACATCACCAATAGTCCACCTGCTACAAGCCCAAAGATACTACTCACTCTTCCAGAAAACAATCTCACACAACCACTAAAACACAATTTCTAAACCGCCTACTAATAAATGCATGATACCTTTCTAAAAACAAGCACCACTTCTACGACCTAGTCACAGACACACAACCTGACTTGCTCTTCAGAACCGAATCATGGTTGGGGATGGCATGGCACTGGTATTGTACAAAGCTGTTCTTCCAGGCTATCAAACTCTCACACATACTCGCATAGGCAAAAGGAGGCCGTGGACTAGCTATTTATATTCAAGCAAACATTAAATCTCACCAAAGCTGGGGATGTTTCCATACAAGGTCGTGAGGCCCTCATCACCAGATGCAACCCTACACCAACTTTCTCCTGTAACTGTCTCCTCCTTTGCAGACCACTACCTTGCAATGGAACATTCCCAGACACATTTTCTAACCTTCTGACACTACACTCTAATCTATGCATCCTAGGTGACCTAAACATATGATTTGATAAACCTAATATAGCCCATCCCAATACTATCATCACTAACCTAGACACACTGAGACTACATCAAATCGCTCCCAAACTGCTGTACACATCCTAATGTCATTTCTGCCATCCGAATGTTATTTTTACCAATCCAGAACTAGTCACTTTCCAAAGGATTACTCCAGTCATGTGGTCGGACCACCATGTAGTTGCTTTCCAACACAAGACACCACAACTCTTCACACGTAAGGCCACCTTCCAGCAAGCACATATCGAACTTGGAGCAAACTGAATTTTGAGGAACTAGAAACACAACTAACATCCAATACAGATCTGGACACAATAAATCCAGTTACAAAACTCTGAGTGGCTACTGGAAGCTTTTGATATCCTAATTCAGATTAAAAAAATGCCAAAATAAAACAAGCACCTTGGATGAATGCAAAACTGAAAAAAGATAAAACAACAAATTGCAAAGCTGCAATGCATCTGGCTCAAAACAAACATCACTCAAGAGAAACTTAGCCTACACAAATGCAAAAGAAAATACAAGTCACCTATCAAAAAAGCTACTATTCAAACAGAATTCAGAATACAAAAGGTGTAAATAAAGAATTTTATAAAATTTTATAAACCTAAATGCACAGAAGGAAACCATCCTATTTCCCAAGACTTTACTGACAAACTGGCAAATCATTAAAGTAGACATGTGGATTTCCTATTTAAACCTAAGGAAAACCACCAGCACCAGCCCTTTTCCAACAGTCCCCCCCCAATGGTAAGTTAACCAAGTCTCTGAATTCCCTCAAACAACTATCAGGAACTGATTTTATGGATCTTGTCATAGCAAGCAGGCCACCTGGTTGCCCCAGTGACCCTTGCCCACCACAATTCTTCAAGAACATCCTTTAAACAACCTCTGCAGCCACACCAGTCAGAACAATCATGAATCATTCCTTGACAACAGGAGTTTTTTCTGAAGACCTTAAAAAGACATACACATGCCCATTATAAAAAAAAAAAAAAAACCTGGACCCTCAAGACCCAAAAAACTACAGAACTATTGCAAATGACTATTCCTCGGCAAACTAACAGAAAGAGCAGCATTCATACAGGAAACTGCTCTTGACCGGATCACATCCTACCTTCAAAACAGAACAAATGTCATCCATACTACTCCTTTATCATCCAAACCCTATATCATAAAAGATGGGCCCCTTAAGACTATCGTCTTAACCATGCTTTTCAACATCTACATGAAGTCATTGGCAGTAATGATCAATTAATTTTCGCTTACCTGCCATAACCACACAGAAAACACACATACTTCGTAAACTGGAAAGCCACAAAGACATTAGAAACTCAAAGGGGTATATTCACAAGAACGTGTGATAACTACCGCAAGAGTAGCGTAACGCAACTTTCAATATCGCAGCCCATCGCAGGAAAATATCCACGTGTCAACGTGGAATTCACAACAAGGCGGTACCATGCGATGGCCTGCCGAACCCGTGGACAAAGTCCGCGATACAACAACCACGATGGAGATAAAAACACAAACCACAACACCAAAAAACACGCGATGGGCCAAAGCGCGATGAGGAAACCAGCGACAAGCAGCACCAGGCCTGCAACACACACCTGGAAGGCGTCAGAAACCGCCATAAAAGCAGGAAAAAAAACCCACACACAAACTGACCAACACACAAGCACCATGGAGGCAGCCAGAGCAGACGCAGAGGACGAGCGCAACCCCACAAGCACCCCGGACGACCAGCCTGGGACCTCGGGGACAGGGAAGGGCAAGGACAAGAAGACCAGGAAGACCAAGTTCAGTCCGCAGGCGAACAGGATCATAGTCACGGAGGTGATGGAACACCATCAACAACTCTTCGTCACCTCCAACGTGTCTTGGGCACCAAAAATGGAATATGGCGGGACATCGTCGACAAGGTGAATGCCGTCGGAGAGCACAAGTGGACAATGGACGAGGTCAAGAGGCGATGGAATGACATCAAGCGGAAGACCAAGGATAAACTCTCTGCCAACCTGAAGGCAGCAACGCAGACCGTAGGTGGGGGCCCAGCACCACAGCTGGAACTGAATGACATGGAGGAGCTGGTGTCAACAGTCATCAGTGTGGAGACTGTGGCCGGAGTCGGGGGACCGGACACTGCTCGACAGGACACAACCCAACCGCAACAGGGTGAGTGACCACTAGGTACTGGGGGACGGGGGAGATGGCCACAATGGCACACATGCACAAGCAAGCAGGGCACAGTGCACACCCACAATCACTCTGGGTCCTCGCCTCAGACCCACACACTGTCACAATGTACAATGCCAATGCTGTCTGAAAGTCAACCTGTACCATGCGGCTACATACATGCGGACACATTGTAATACACCATCTCCCCTTCACATCGCAGGGGCATCTTCAGCACCTCCTGCAGAGCAGTCACAGCCACTCTTCACTGATGAAGAGGAGGAGGACAAACACCAGCATCGACATCCAAACCATCCAAGACCTCATTGACCACCTCCGCAACTCACCTCCAGGATCAGGGCAGCCCAGCTACATCCATGAGACCCCACCCACCACCCAAACCACCCAGCAGGAGGCACCCACAGCCCCCGCACCCTCCCAAGACCCCCAGGAACAACAAATGGCCTTCCAACGCCGTGTGCTGGAGGGCCAGAGGGAGACGGCCGAGCAGGTCCGGGTGGGGTTCGAGTTCATGGCTAACAAACTGGACGCATCCTTGGGTGTCTATGTCCGCCCCATGGTCTCCAGCGAGCCCTGACTGACATCTCTGGAGTCATGACGCGGAGGGAAGAATACCTGCCCACTCACAGTGGCCCCAGCGATGCCAGCCTTGAGCTGGCACACATGCGGAGGCTCATAGAGGACATGGTGCGGATGGAGGCGGAAAGGATGGCAGCCTCCGGTGCACATCAGCGTAATGTAGCTGGGATCTACCGTGCCCTGCATGTCCTCGTCATGGCATTGCTGCCACAAGGCGTGGCGATGATGAATGCTGCTGCCCCCACACCATCCACATCTCCGCCCCCTGGTGTGTCAGTGCCTCCCAGTGCGGCAGACGTATCCACTCCGGCACCTGATGTGTCACTGCCACACAGTGAGGCCGACAATCCTCCTCCGGCCCCTGATGAGTCAGTGGCACACAGTGCCTCAGCCGGCACTGCAACACCCACAGGTGGGGCAGGGCACACACCCGGGGACGAGGACGTGGATGGGACTGTGGTCAGGAGGGTCAGCCACTAGCATCCATTACCGCCACCTTGCCTGTTTGTGCTTGGTGCCGCACATGGCCTCAAGTCCTACCACTGACCCTCGATACACTCCGAGGCACTCACCTTGGACGGCGACATGGACTGCCACATGCTGTTTGACGACCAATGACACGGCGGACAGACTGCGGACTGTACCCTTCCTCTTCCGCGGTACAGGTCATCCCGGGATGGACACTGGCTGGCCCTCCACGGGCCCATATTGTGTGGTGTGCTCGGCATTGCCCTGTACCGCTCCAGCTGCATGACTGCACTGGATGTGCAAATAAACATCCAGTGACGCACTGCTGTGTGATGTCTTACGTCATTCCTGTGTGGATGAATGTGGGGACAGTGCCTTCCCTTGCGTCAATGATGTTCATCCTGTGGTATGCCAGTAAGGGGGTGCGACATTGCATCTTGTGTATCGGGTTCCGTGAACACTGCAGCAGGGACACACTCATCAGTCACTTCCTTGTCCGGACATGGAATGGACCACGCCCAGAGCCCACGAGTCATTGTTGCAGGCCCTGCGCTGGTCCGGCGTACGGCAGGCCAGTCCACTCCGCTTACGCACCGAGGGGGGGCCCTCATTGCTACCCGTCGCAGGCGTACTGGGTGGTGGTGTGCAGGTCACTGGTCTAGTTGTCAGCATGTCACGGCCACTCCCTGAGGGCAGGTTTTCACACACACCACACCCATCCGGCACATGCGTCACAGGCCATGTGACTCCGCCAACATAAGGGTCTGACGACGTCACATTCCCCTCTTCCAGTGGTGACTGGATGACGGACGCCCCACGGTTCGCACTCATATAGGGCCATGACTTGCTGCGCACAGGGTTAGTGGCATCCGAGGCCTGGAGTTCGGCACGGGCCTACCACCACGTGGCGCAGACTGGGGTTGCACAGGGTCAGTGGCATCTGAGGCCTTGAGGACGGCACAGGCACCCCACCACGGGACGGTGACTTTGGGTGCACTGAGTCAGTGGCACCTTGAGCTGCTGAGCGGGTGTGCAGCCTGCGATGATGCCCCGTCCCGGCGGTCCGGACAGCTCCAGGTCTTGTGTGCCCTGCTGGACCGCAGTGTAGGCCAGAGCCAGCGGGCAGCGCGGGCCTACCGCCCATGGCATCGCTTCCGGGATGCCAGAGTTGGTGGCACCCATTGGGCTGAGCGGGTGTGCAGCCTGCGAGGATGCCGGGTGCACTGGTATGTCCTCTGCCATGGAGTAATCAAGACCCAGCACCAAACGTGAGACCTGGTGGCCTGCGGAGCGTGGCTCCATGATGTGGAGGGTGCCATGTCCGCGGGCCCCGGGCTTGTGGCTTGCAGCGGCACGTGGTGGGACCTCCTGTCTATGCGCCGGTGGCGGAAGGTGAGCATTGAGGCCTGGGTGTGCATGGGCGGGCATGCTCCCATGGGCGGGGGGGAGGGGTTGGGGTGCCTCTGCCTGGGTGTGCGTGGGCGGGCAGGCGATGTTGTCTTGTGCAAGTGTGTACTGTGCCAGTCATGTATCTGGGCTCTGTTTCAGCTGACGGCTCTGAATGAGATGTGTGACCTGGTGAACTGCCCTACATACCGGCACTTGGTTGTGGACACTGGTGGCAGCAGGTGAGCAGTGTGGCCTGAGTGCGCAGGGGCGGCACTCTCTCTCCCTCTCTTCCTCTCTCTCTCCCTCTCTTCCTCTCTTCCTCTCCTTCTCTCCCTCTCTTCCTCTCTCTCTCTCTCCCTTCCTCTCTCTCTCTCCTCTCCTCTCTCTCTCCTCTCCTCTCCTCTCCTCTCTCTCTCCTCTCCTCTCTCTCCCTCTCTCTCTCTCTCCCTCTCTCTCTCTCCTTCCCACTCTTCCTCTCTCTCTCTCTCCTTCGCTCTCTCTCTCTGTCCTCTGATGTGCGCAGGACACACCTTCTCATCATGTTTTTTGTCTTACAGGCTGTGACCTACGTATTGTCCGGAGGGGAGCGGCCATGTGTCTTCATTTCATTTCGTTGTTCATTTTAATAAAGTTTCATTTGTTGCTTCGAAAGTGAATGTGTGCTGGTCATTTCTGGCGACGACATCCATGTCACCAGTTGTGATTGTGCGGCATCAGGCGGAATATTTTGTACATGTTTTAGGTGTGGCTGATGTGGCATGTCTTTGGTGGGGGGGTGCCAGGGAGGGTGGTGGCGGTGGGTGTCGTGGCCCTCTTGGGTGTCCGGGCCGCATGATGTGTGGCTCCATGGCATCTGTTGCCCTTCGGATGTGGCCCTGGGCTGTGCTCCCTTTTGTGGTGCTGGCTGCCGTCCGACTTTACACCAGGTCAGAGCAGGTGTAGATTTCCTGGTGCTAACGTGCCTTATCTCCTGTTTTGTGTTTTTATAGCGGATGTGGCTGGTGGTTGTGAATGTTGAGGTGTGCTGTTGTCTCTGCTTTTGTCACGGGAACGCCTACCCCTGCATCTCATTAGCGATATTTGCGAGGGTCCTCTGTGGCGATGTTTTTTGTGGCTGCTATCACGGGTAAAATGGTGCTGTGGGCTGTTAACACCGGCTTGTGAATGGGGGGGCTAAATTTATCACGACTTTGGCTGCGGTAAAGTGCCGTTAATTTGGCGATAGCCCCTTGTGAATATGCCCCAAAAACTCTTCAGTTGTATCCGAGCCGTTGATAAGTGGATGACATGGAGCCATCTTAAATTGAATGCGTCCAAAAATGAAACAGTCATCTCTGCGATTGGAAAAATTATGAACCACACTCCTCCTGACCTGACGATCTGGGACCACCTCTGAAAATATCCAAGGAAGTAAGCAACGTCAGAATTACCATGGACTCTAAGCTACCAATGAATGCCCAAGTGGATAAGTTAGCAAGATAAGCTTCAATACTATGAAAACTCTGTGACGCATATTATCCCACCTAGGATTTCCACACAAATATCTAAACTTGATTACACCAATAGCCTTTTCCATGGATCACCTCTATCAACTATGAAAAGACTACAACAAATTCAAAACTCTGCTGCCAGGCTACTGCTCCATATAAAGCCACAAGCCTACATATCCCCCGCCTTAAAGGCCCTACATTGGTTACCAGTTGCGAGAAGATATATTTTTAAGCTGCTTTGTATCTCTCAAACATCCAGCATACAAGAAAAACCCATGAGTGGAACATCTTTCTCTGTTCAAGCAGCCAGATTATGGAGCTCATTACCCTCAAACATAAGATACATAGATTACCATCTTATTTTCAGAAGATTACTCAACAGCTGCCTCTTCCCTACATGACCACCATATTCAAAATACTAATGTACAGCAGTAGTATGCACAAGACACCAATGGTGCATATGTTCATTTGTAAACTTTGATTATATGTATGTATTCAGCTATGTGCATCTCTTTGTACAAATGCACCTATTACTTATAAATAAAACTACATAAATATAACTGCAATAATCTATCCAACTTCTTCACATCAAAATCACAAACATCTACAGCAACTTCACACACCCACCCAACCCTAGAGAACTCATCGCTAACCTAGGCACCTCAAACCAATACAGCCACCTGACCGAATGGCCAACCCTGATCAGAAACGACACAGTGCCAGTCATGCAGACCACCCACTCAGGGGCACCAACTAACCCATGAACCCACCACATCTGCAACTTGGGAACATCACTAATCAGCACCACCATGACCCACATCATCAACACCTCCATCATGTCCACCACTTTCCTGGATGAATGGAAACTTGCAGAAATGAATGCCTTCCTCAAGAAGCCCACAGCCTACCCAAATCAACTGAGCAACTTCAGACCCATCTCCCTGCTGCCCTAGCCTGCCTAAGTGATTGAGAAGTCATCAACAAGCAACTCACAACCCACCTCGAACCTCACTATCTTCTAGACAACACTCAATCAAAATTCAGAAAGGACCACAGCACAGAAACCGCACTCATCGATGCCACCAACGACATTAGAATCATCCTGGACTGAGGAGAAACAGCGGACCTCATCCTGCTCAACCTCTCCGCGGCCTTCAACACTCCCACAACATCCTCATCAGAAGACTCCATGAGAATGGCATACAAGGATCCACTCTCAAATGGAACTGTTCCTTCCTCACAGGAAGAAACCAACGGCTCAGGCTGCCACCTTTCACATCAGAGACAAAGAAACTGATATGCGGAGTCCCGCAGGGATTGTCCCTCAGCCCCACCCTTTTCAACATACACATGACACCGCTCTTCAACATCATCCGATCACAAGTCATCACCATCATCTCATACGCCGATGACGTCCAACTCATCCTCTCCCTAATAGACAAGACAACCACCACAAGAACCAACTTCACCAACTACATGGTAGCAGACTGGATGGGGACCAACTGCCTGAAGCTCACTCTGACAAGACGGAAGTACCTTTCGGACAAGCTACTTACCTTCGGTAACGCCTTATCTGCTAGACGAGATCTAGCCGCAGATTCCTTACCTTAGAATTTCTCAAGCGTTAGACTGGATCCAGAAGACTTTTCATCGCGCAATACCCTTGCGCTCTCGTAGGTGGCGTCTGTCGGCTCCACGTGACATCATCGGCGTCATCTCCGCTGTTGTGACATTTGCTTCACCTATATAGCCGCCACCTCGGCGCGCTGACGTCAGTTACTTTTCAAAACTTTCTACGCCAGGAGTGCGGAGCCATGAAGTGCACTGACATTGGTGTGTTTAGAATAACTATGGCCCTGAAAGGGATCAACCCTGACCCTAAAAACCTGTCCATAGCATGGGGAGGATGGGTGGGTCGGTAAGGAAACTGCAGCTAGATCATGTCTCTACCAGATAAGGCATTATCGAAGGTAAGTAACTGATAGAGACATCTAGCCTCAGATTCCTTACCTTAGAATAGATACCCAAGCAATACCATCTCCGTAGAAGACTGTCCAGGCACTAGTGCTTGGTAAACGTGTGCAGGGATGCCCACGTTGCTGCATGACAAATGTCGAGGACTGGAACTCCACATTGCAATGCCATGGTAGCAGCTTTAGCTTTGGTGGAATGAGCCCTTAAGCCTTCAGGAGGCTGCTTTTTGGCCAGAGTGTAGCAAATTCTGAGGCAGAGGACGACCCATCATGAAATAGTCCTCTTCTGCACCGCACGACCTTTCTTTGATCCAACGTACCCCACGAAGAGTTGGTCGTCCAACCGGAACTCTTTTATACGGTCAAGGTAGAATGACAAAGATCTTTTTGGGTCCAAACGGTGGAGTCGCTCCTCTTGAGAGGGGTGCGGAGGAGCCTAGAAAATGGGCAAGGTGACTGATTGATCCTCATGGAATGGAGTTACCACTTTCAGAAAGAAAGAGGCCCTAGTGCGAAGGTAAGGAAGCTTAGATGACAGAGCATGCAATTCGTTCTCCCTCCTGGCAAACGATATTGCCATTAAAAAGGCTGTTTTGTTGGTAAGTAGCCAGAGGGGGCAGTTGTGCAGAGGTTCGAATGGAGCACACATCAGGAAGGTGAGAACCAAATTAAGGTCCCACTTAGGCATGATGAAAGGGGCAGGTGGCAACATATGTAAAAGCCCTTTAAGAAATCTATTTACAATAGGGGATTTAAATCAAGAGGGTTGTTCTGATAGCCTCAAGAAGGGAGACAGGGCCAAAAGGTACCCTTTGAAAGTAACCAGAGCAGAGTCCTGGTGGGCAAGGGTCAAAATAAAAAGTAGAACTTGAGAGAGAGTAGCAGAAAGAGGATCAATAGATCTTTCTGTACAATATTTTACAATGTTTTTCCACTGGCAGGCGTTTATGGTCTTGGTAGAGGTATGCCTGACTGCCAAAATAACATTACAGACTTTGGGAGGAAGGTCGAATGCTAGCAACTGCTGTTGCTCAATCTCCACGTAAGAAGACGTAGAGTTGACCGGTTCGGGTGAAGAACCCTCCCCTGCTGCTGCGATAGAAGATCCTCCTGAAGGGGCAGCCTGGTCGGAGAATCGATGCTCAATTGGAGAAGCTTGGGATGCCAGACTCTCCGTGCCCAGTCTGGAGGCACAAGAATGACTTGGAGCCGGCTGCTCCTGATCTTCTTGAGCACTCTGGGAAGGAGTATTATGGGTGGAAAGGCGTATAGGAGGCCTGAGCTCCACTCGAAGCGAAAAGCGCCTCCAAACAAGAGTCGCCTTGGAAACTCCAACACGCAAAACCACTAACATTGTGAGCTCTCAGTGGAGGCGAACAGATCTAACCAAGGCTCTCCCCACTGCTGAAAGAGACCTTGCGCCATACCCAGATGAAGACGCCATTTGTGATCCGCTAGGCACCGATAGCTGAGTTCGTCCGCCCTGGTGTTCAGGAAACCTGCCAGGTGTTGAACCATCAGGGATATGCCCTGCCGTTCCAGCCATGTCCAGAGACGCAGGCCCTTTTGACAAAGGGTTCACGACCCCACCCCACCCTGTGTGTTGTAGTACAGTACTACATGGCGGTAGTGTTGTCTGTGAACACTTAAACCAGCTTTCCCTTGATAGAAGGAAGAAAGACTTTCAATGCCAAGTGAATTGCATGGAGCTCCAGCAAGTTGATGTGGAGTCCGGATTCCGCCGGAGACCAGAACCCTCTGATCTCCACCTCTCCAGATGGCCGCCCCATCCCAGGAGTGACGCATCTGTCACTACTGTGTGATCTGGTTGGGGAAGTAAGAGGGGTCTGCCTCTGACCCAATCGCAGTTGGTCAGCCAGCACTGCAGGTCCTGTGCAGTTCCCTCTGAGATCTGGACCATGTCCGAGAGATTCCCCTGATGCTACGCCCTCTGGAACTTCAGGTCCCACTGTAGAGCCCGCATATGCCATTTGGCATGTGCCACAAGTAGGATGCAGGAGGCATGAGGCCCAGCAGCCTCAGAGTCATTCTCACCGAAATCCAGGATTGAGGCTGAAACATCGGTATCATAGCCTGAATATCCTGGACTCTCCGCTCGGGAGGATAGGCCAGAAACTGCACTGTGTCCAGAACAGCTACGATGTAAGGGAGCATCTGAGAGGGAGGCAGGTGTGACTTTGGCACGTTGATAGTGAACCCCAGCGAATGCAGGTTCTCTGTAGTCTGTAGGTGGGAGACGACAGCCTGAGGAGAGCCCGTCTTCAACAGCCAGTCGTTGAGATAGGGGAAGACTGGCACCCCAGATCTGCGCAAATAAGCCGCGGCCACCGCCATCACCTTGGTGAACACCCGAGGGGCGGTGGATAAGGCCACAGGGGACCACCATGAACTGAAAGCGCTCATGGTATACCATAAACCGCAGGTAGCGCCGATGAGCTGGCAGGATGGGAATGTGAAAATAGGCGTCCTGCACGTCCAACACTACCACTCAGTCTACTGGGTCTAGGACAGACGAGCTGAGCCAGAGAGAGCATCTTGAACTTTTCCTTTTTGAGGAAGTAGTTGAGGGCTCGCAGATCTAGGCGAGGGTGCAGGCCCTTTTCCTTTTTTGGGACCAGAAAGTAGCGGGAATAACAACCACAGCCTTCTTCTGGTGCCGGAACCCTCTCTATGGCTCCCTTGGCCAAGAGAGTCATGACTTCCTCCTGAAGCAAAGTCAGGTGATCCTCCGTCAGCCAGTCGTAAGTTGGAGGCATGGAGGGAGAGGTACTCTCGAAGGGGAGCGAGTAGCCCCTTTGGACTATCTGAAGAATCCACTTGCCCGACGTGATGTTTTGCCAGTGGTGGAAGTGATGGCTGATCCTGCCACCAACTGGCTGCCCATGAACTTGAAAGGCTGGATGAGGAGTGTTTGGAGTCTGGGGGGGCTGGTAGACTGACCCGACCTCTGGCCGCCTGACCCATAGGGTCAGAGCAAGCCGTGCCCATGGCCGCGCAGAGGTTGCTGAACTTGCGCTGCTTTATGACTGGGGTATGGCTGGCGCGGCTGAAAGCCCCTTCCGTAGCCGTGAAAAACAGATGGGGATGTGTGGCCACTTAGAGGCCCAAGGACTTGGCCGTAGCCCGTGAGTCCTTAAAGCGCTCCAGGGCATGCCATCAAAGGGCATGTCCATGAGGGAAGCCTGAACATCCCCAGAAAAGCCTGAAGTTCTCAGCCAAGCGTGTCATCGAACAACCACCGTCGATGACATCGCTCTGCCCAGTGAGTCGGTCATGTCAAGTCCACAACGATTGGTGAACTTTGCCGCATGTCTCCCATTTGATACTGCGTGGGAGAGGATGGCGCTGGCCTCCTCTGGGACCTGTGGCAGCACTTGTGCAACCGTTTCCCACAGGGAGTGGGAGTAATGGGCCAATAGGCATGCAATGTTGACCGACCACAATGCAAGGCTGATGGAAGAAAACATTTTCTTGCCCCAACTACCCATCCCCTTGGATTCCCTGTCTGGAGGTGCAGAAGGGAACGTGCCTTGAGAGGTAGAGGCTTGGACCACCAAGCTCTCGGGGGTATGGTGGTTAGTGAGGAAATTTGGGTTGCCCGGTTCAGGGCGATGGTGGCAGGCGATTGTCCTATTCAAAGGAGTCCCGGTGCTGGGCTTGGACCAGGTTCTCAGAAGGACATCGGTCAAGGCCTTATTGAATGGCAGGAGGGGTTCCGAGGAGGAGACACCCAGCTGCAGGACCTCTGTCAAGATGTTCGTCTTGACTTCCACCGAAGGGAGCTGAAGGTCTAGGACCTCAGTTGCCCTTCTCACCACCATAGCATTTGAAGCTCCCTCCTTCGTAGCCACGGTAGGGGGAGAAAGTAGGCCAGAATCTGGAAAGGTATCTAGTCCACTGGCCTCATCCAATTTCTCATACCAGTCCAGTTCGTGTTCAGGCTGGTCTTGTAAAGGGTCCAGTGACCCCTTCCAATATTCCTCCATTCCTAGCCCTTCAAAATAAGGATAAGGAACGGACCTAGGACCCAGGGTGTGGTTGGCGTCGGAATCAGTGTCAACAGGCGCTGATCCGGCTCCGGGTTGCTGGGGATAAGAATGGGACTGGTGCAGCCAGGGGGCGCCAGCGGCGTCGGGAGTCTCGGTGATGGGTAAGGTCACAGATGCGTAGCCAGCATCAGTCCGAATCCACCACCAGAACCATTGGGGGACATCGGCAACGGGGCCGGAGCTGCCAGCACGGAACCCGATGGAGCCCTCTCTTAGCCTCTGGGGCCCGAAGGTGCGCCGGGAGGGTCAGGTCGCCAAAATATGCAGAACATGGTGTCATAGAACTCTTTGAGATGGGCGATGGTCGCTCTGGCTCCCGGGAAGGCGGGGATCGACATGGTGCAATGGCAGGCGCTGCAAGGTTTGAATCCAGAAGTCTTCTTTGACATGTTGGAAAAACCTACACTAGTATATCAACTGGGTATGCAGTTCCTCAAGAGAAGAGGGGAAAAAAATATGTGGTCTGTCAGGTATCTAAGGGAAATAAACGGGGGTCCGCTCCTTTAGGAACTTGGGCCCTCACACACCCAGTTGGGTTTCATGCTTTATCATAGGGCTTGCTCCTCGTCAGCCGGTGCTGTAATGCCCGATGGGCACCCATAAAGGGGCTCTTTATCGGAGATCTTTTGTTCAAGAGCCGTTATGTGAAGTGGGGGTGTAGGGCTGTGATGTGTAGATGAGTGTTATAAGGTGTAGGTGCATAGGGATTGCATTGTTAAAATAGACTAAGTAGTGCTCTAAAGCAAGTTTTAATAAGTGATGTGAGAAGTTGGCCTGGTATATGCTGTCCACTAATTAAAGTGGGCACCTTGCACCAGTCCAAACGACCCTTATGATGTATGAGGTCAAAGATAACCTTTAGAAAGCTATCCTAGTGGTAGCTGTGGAGAGCAGTCTTCAGGCTTAATCTTGAAGGAATGTAAAGCAGCTTGTTTTACCAGAATATCACCTCCTGAATGACTAAATGAAGGAAAACCACACAGTAGTTATATAAAAATATGTATTTATTAATATAACACTCTCTTACTATCCTCTACACGAGGATAGAACACAAAGCACACAATACGAGATCAATAGAACAGTTTAAGTAGCACAATACACAGTGGGCTCCAGTGGGAGACCAGACCATATACTAAAATACTGGTATAACAGTCACGACTGAGATCAAGACAAGGTCTGGAGCACGTGGAATCGCTGGGACCCCAAGGAACCACCCAAGGTGAGTAGACAGGGGACCCCACGGAGGCCGGGTGCAGTGTGGGAACACGCACCGCGGGCTCCGTACAATTCTATGGGGAAGTCACAGTTACACTTTTAAAGTTTAAGGACCCTTGTAGGAGGACTTCGAGCAAACCTGTTGGAACTTAAGAGTTTGAAGAGCCACCCCACCAGTGGATACCGAAGTACCCGAGTTACCTATCCCAGAGGAGCCGGGTGCATAGGTCTGAAGTGGCGTCGGAAACTGCCGCTGTTCCTCAATGGAGGGCTGCAAAAGAAGTACTGCTGCCGTGAAGGTGAAAAGGGTCCGGTGGAATCCAAGCCTGGATTCGGGGAAGATGGAACCTAAAAGCAGAGGGGACAGAGTCTGGGTCACTTCAGAGTGACCAGGGGCTCGTTAGACGTATGCCCACCGATGTCGGTTGCTTCAGGTGCGAAGAAGGGATGCTTGACTCTGCAGCCACGAGGACCAGGAGAGGTCAAGGACAACCAGGAGCCAGAGGTGAGCTGTCCCACGAAGGATGTCGAGTGCTGAGGGGTCGGTGTCCGGCTGGAGCACCAACAAGCCTTGGCAAAAGCAACCCACGCAGGAAGGTCAAACAGGTTACGGTGTGGAGCAGCAAGGTCCAGGGGACTCACCAAGCAATGGGGAGTCAGGTCACGTCTGGAGCAACCAGGGAAGCCCAACAGAAATCAAGATGACCCTCAGAGAGACCCACAGGCCGAAGGACCAGGAGTCGCGAGGGGACCTCGAGCAAGATTGCAAAGTACCAGCCCACGGAACACTCGGTGTGAGGAGGCCGGAGTTCTTTGGTGTAAATACTGCTCAGGGTCAGGACTAGAAGGATTCCAATGCACAAGCTCGGGAATCGTCAACAAGCATATGCACTTGCAAATGGACGCAGTGCACGGGGGTTCGGGTTATGCAGTCCCCACGAGGGCTACTGGCCTCAAACTCGGTGAGAGGGCAGATCGACCTCAGGGACCTTAGGAAACCCACCTCCTGTGTTGCTGAAATCTTCGAGAACCGCAGGAGCCCAGAGGAAGCAGACCGGTCAGTTGCAGTCAGGTGCCTGCGAATGCAGGGGAGTGACTCCTTCACTCCAAGGAGATTCTTCAGTTGTCTTTGAGTGCACCACAGGTCCTGCACGGAGCCTGTATAGAGCACAGGCACGAACTAAGCTTCGGACGGAAAGGGGGACTGAGTTGAGCCCAGTCGAGGTCCAGCGAAGTCCAGAGTGTCCAGACGGTCGAAGGTCAGTGGTTTCTTCTTGTAGAATCTTGTCCACGTAAAATCTAAAGTCTTACAGCCAGGTAAGCTCTTTTGTACCCACGGGAGAGGGTTGGACAGATTCAGGGGACCCTCCTAGGGGAGGAGGGGCAGGACAGAGGGGTGGTTACACCCATGTCCTTTGTCCAGCTTCGCGCCAGAGCAGGAGCCAATGGCTCTCCAGAACTGGTTTGAGCTGGACTATGCACAGGACACCCAAATGTGCCCCAGGTGCAGACTTTCAGGCACTCTCAGAGTGCACCCACCCAGCCCCAATACACTAAACCCTGTCTGGGAGGTGGTCACACCTCCCTGAGACAGGATGCCTATTGTGCTGCCTTCCTCTGCTCGAGCTTGGCTCAGCAGCAGGAGGGCAGAAATGTGTCTCTGGTCGGCAGCATCCATTTTGTGCTGTCCGGGTCGAGAAGGCAGGCACCGGTTAGACCAATGACCCCACGAAGCTCGCTTCTGAAGGGTGGAATCATACCTCCCACACCAGTTACTGGTGTATGATTCCAAGGTGTTTGATACCAAACACAATATGTTTCTATGCAGCCGTTTTTGAGATGACATTTACCGCGAGGTTATAATGCACCTCTACCTATATGTCCGGCTGAGTCACAGACAACCCGGGAGAATGATCTCTGAAGGCTGCAGAGAGGCTCTGCTCATGCAGGGGCACCCTTTCACTAAAAACCCAGCACCCTGCCTTCAGGATTGATAAGGCCTGCTATAGGGGTGACTTATAAGTTTTAAGTGTAGTGACCTATAGATATAGTGAACTCTATATCTCAAAGTAAGTGGTGCAAGCACCATCTTACACAGGCTGCAGTAGCAGACCTGGAGTTGCATTTTGCATGGCCTCTCATGGGTGGCATAATACATGCTTCAGCCCATGGGAGGCCTCTGGTGTACCTATGCCCTGGGTACATGTGTACCATATACTAGGGACTTATAAGGGTACCCCAGTATCCAATCTGGAGTGTACCAGAATACATGCATGTCAATTTTAGGGAAAAAGCAGATCGACTGGGGTCCTGATTAGCAGGATCCCAGTCAGACTAGTCAAAAACAGTGAGACATCAAGCAAAAAGTGGGGGTAACCATAAGAAGCAGATCCTACTTTCCTACAAGTGAGTCTACTTGTCTGGTTAAAAACAGTAGTGGCTAACCTTAGAGACAACGATCTCTGGTAGCTCTAAGAAGTCAGAGGTCAACATGTGTCTTGCCTAGTCTATCAAAAAATGATCAATTCGCAATTTATTAGGACCAAAGAAAGACTGTATCATCTAAACAGTGGTTGGAATACAGGTTAATATCAGGAGCAATCCAATCACAAATAAAACCTAAATGTGGTGTACCTTATAAAATGCAGACTCAAGTTGGGTGGCTCTCATGCCTACTTGAATAAAGACAGAAAGAACGCTCATTTAGCGTCTGCGTCATAGTTACAGTTTGTGAGAAGTTGGCCTGGTATATGCTGTCCACTAATTAAAGTGGGCACCTTGCACCAGTCCAAACAACCCTTATGATGATTAGGTCAAAGATAACCTATATTGAAAGCTATACAAGTGGTAGCTATGGAGAGCAGCCTTCAGGCTAAGTCTTGAAGAAATGTTAAGCACCTTGTTTTACCAGAACGCAACCTTATAGTATTGGTTAAATGAAAGGGAAACCACACAGTAGTTATAAAAATATGTATTTATTATATATAACACTCTCTAGTATCCTCTACATGAGGATAGAACACAAATCAAATAATACAGTTGCAAAGAATCAAACGTAAGTAGCACAATACACAGTGGGCTCTCGGGGAGACCAAACCATATACTAAATAAGTGGTATAAGAACCACGACTCGGGACTAGACTCCAGTCTAGAAGGTGTAGAAAAGCTGGGACCCCAAGGAACCACCCAAGGTGAGTGAGTAGGGACCCCACGGAGGACGGGTGCAGTGTGGGAACACGACCGCATGCTCCGTACGATTCAATGGGAAAGTCGCGGTTGGAAAATCAGAGATTAAGGTCCCTTCCCAGCAGATTACGAAGACAACCCTTGGAACTTAAGAGTTTGAAGAGCCACCCCACCCGTGGATACCTTTGTACCAGAGTTACCTATCCCAGAGGAGCCGGGTGCATAGGTGCGAAGTGGCGTCGGAAACCCTCGTCATTTTCTATGGATGTCGACAAAGAAATGCTGCTGCGGGAAGAACGAAAAGTGTCCGGTGGAATCCAAAAGTGGTTTCTAGATGAGAAGAACCTGAAAGCAGAGGGGACAGAGTCTGGGTCACTTTGGAGTGACCGGGGGCTCGGTAGACGAATGCCCACCGATGTCTGGTGCTTCAGGTGCGTTGACGGTGAGCTTGACTCTTCAGCAGCGAGGACCCGGAGACGTCTAGGATGACCAGGAGCCGGAGGCGAGCTGTCCCATGAAGGATGTCGAGTGCTGAGGAGTCGGTGTCCGGCTGGAGCACCAATCAAGCCTTGGCAACGGCAACAACGTAGATGGTCAAATTCAGTGTCGATCTGGCCCAGCAAGGACCAGGAGACTCACCACAACAAGGGGAGTCAGGGCAGGCCTGGAGCAACCAGGGGAGCCCAAACAAAGCAAAGTTGACCCTCAAGTGGACCCACAGGCCGAAGGCACAGGAGTCGCGAGGGGACCTAAGGCGGTTTCACAGGATACCAGTTAGGAGGGCACAGAGTGCGAGGATGCCGGAGTCCTTCTCAGAAAAGATGCGCTGGGGTCAGAGCTACAAATGGCCCAATGCAGGGAATTGTTGCACGGCAACAAGCATGTGCAGCTGCAAATGGACGCGGTGCACAGGAGGATGGGTATACGGTCCCCACGAGGGATATCTGACTCAAACTCGGTAAGAGGGCAGCTCAACCTCGGAGACCTTCAGAAACCCATCTCCTGTGTTGCTGGAGCCTTCGGAGTCTGCAGGAGCTCAGGGTCAGCAAACCGGTCAGATGTGTTACGGTGCCTGCGTTTGCAGGGGAGTGACTCCTTCACTCCAAGGGAGATTCTTCTGTTGTCTTGGAGGTCCACAGGGTCCTGCACGGAGCCTGTATGGATCATGGACAGTGGCGAGACTGGGGACGGCAAGGGAAGACGAAGTCGAGCCCGAGGGAGGTCCAGCGAAGTCCAGCGTGTCCAGACGGTGGAAGTGTAGTGGTATCTTCTTGCAGAATCTTGTCCACGTAAAATCTAATGTCCTGTAGCCAGGTAACCCATTTTATACCCACGGGAAAGGGTTGGACAGATTCTGGGGACCCTCCTAGGTGAGGGACAGGACAGGGGGGTGGCTACACCCATGTCCTTTGTCCAGTTTCGCGCCAGAGTAGGAGCGGATGGCTCCCAGAACTGGTTTGAACTGGACTATGCATAGGGACACCAAGTGTGCCCTCAGTGCAGACTTTCTGGCACTGAGACAGTGCACCCACCCAGCCCCAATACACTAAATCCTGTCTGGGAGGTGGTAACACCCTCCCTGTGACAGGATGCCTATTGTAGCTGCTCTTCCCTGCCTGAGCTTGGCTCAGCAGCAGGAGGGCAGACTCGTGTCTGTGGCTGGCAGCATCCATTTTGTGCTGTAAGGCTCGAGAAAGTTGGTTCCGGTAGACTTGGGTACCTCCAGAACCTCGGTTCTGGGGGGAGGAATCATACCTCCCACATCAGTTACTGGTGTGGAAGTATGATTCCAAGGTGTTTGACACCAAACAAGACATACTGGGTTGCAGTCGTTTTCGAGATAGCATTTACCGCGAGGTTAAAATGCACCTCTACCTATATGTCTGGTAGTATCACGTACAGCCCGGGAGAATGGTCTCCGAAGACTGCAGAGGGGCCCTGCTCATGCAGGAGCACCCTCTCACGCAAAATCCAGCACCCTGCCTTCAGGATTGTTAAGGCCTGCTATAGGGGTGACTTATAAGGTTTTAAGTGTAGTGATATATATAGATATAGTGAACCTATATCTTAAGTAAGTGGTGCAATCACCAACTTACACAGGCTGCTGTAGCAGACCTAGGGTTCCATTTTGCATGGCCTCTCATGGGTGGCATAATACATGCTTCCGCCCAGGGGAGGCCTCTGGGGTACCTATGCCCTGGGTACATGGGTACCATATACTAGGGACTTATAAGGGTACCCCAGTACCAATCTGGAGTGTACCAAAGTACATATGTTGCAATTTAAGGGAGAAAGCAGATAGGCTGGGGTCCTGAATAGCAGGATCCCAGCCAGACTAGTCAAAACAGTGGGTGCAAAAAGTGGGGGTAACCATAAGAAGTAGATCCTACTTTCCTACACAACCCCTCCCCCAAATGAAAGGAGAAGAGACTAATCTTGCCCAGTTGAGTCTTCATGTTCTAAGTGGAAATATCTGGAGAGTCCATCTGCATTGGCATGGTTACTCCCAGGTCTATGTTCCACTGTATAGTCCATCCCCTGTAGGGAAATGGACCACCTCAAAAGTTTGGTGTTTTCACCCTTCATCTGTTTTAGCCACAAGAGGGGCTTGTGGTCAGTCTGAACAATGAAGTGAGTTCCAAACAAGTATGGTCTCAACTTCTTCAGAGCCCAAACCACAGCAAAGGCTTCCTCTCAATAGCTGACCAACGTTTCTCTCTGGGGGTCAGCCTTCTGCTAATAAAAGCTACTGGCTGATCCTGACCCTCTGCATTCAATTGTGATAACACAGCCCCTACCCCCAACTCAGATGCATCAGTTTGAACAATGAATTTTTGGAATAGTCAGGACTTTGCAGAATGGGAGCAGTGCACATGGCCTGCTTGAGGTCATCAAATGCCTTCTGACAGCTAACTGTCCACTGAACTTTCTTGGGCATTCTCTTTGATGTCAGGTCATTCAAGGGAGCCACTATGGACCCATAATCCTTGACAAATCTCCTGTAATACCCAGTCAGGCCCAAGAAAGCTCTGATCTGAGTCTGGGTAGTTGGAGCAACCCATTCCATTATGGTCTGGATTTTGCTCTGCAATGGTTGAACCTGGCCTCCACCCACAAGGTGGCCCAGGTACACAACCTGACTCTGCCCTATCTGGCACTTAGTGGCCTTGATAGTGAGGCCTGCCTTTTGCAAGGCCTCCAAAACATTTCTCAGGTGGACCAGGCGATCGTCCCAGGTGGAACTAAAGACAGCAATATCATCTAGATAAGCTGCACTATAGTCTTCCAGGCCTGTGAGAACTTTGTTCACCAACCTTTGAAATGTGGCAGGGGCATTCTTCTAGCCAAAAGGCATCACCACAAATTGGTAGTGCCCACTAGGGTTGAGAATGCTGTTTTTGGCTTGGCATCCTCAGCTAGTCTGATTTGCCAGTAGCCAGCTGTAAGGTCAAAAGTACTCAGAAACTTGGCTGAGGCCAAAGTATCTATGAGTTCATCTGCCCTTGGAATAGGATGAGCATCAGTCCTAGTGACTGCATTGAGTCCCCTGTAGTCAACACAAAACCTCATCTCTCTCTTACCATCCTTGGTGTGAGGTTTAGGTACCAAGACCAATGGACTAGCCCAAGGACTAGTTGAGGGCTGAATGACTCCCAATTCCAGCATCTTTTGGACCTCAGTCCTGATGCAGTCCCTGACATGGTCAGGTTGTCTGTAAATTTTGTTCTTTACAGGTAGGTTTTCACCTGTGTCTACTTCATGGGTACACCAGGTGGTCTGACTTGGAGTCAGTGAGAAAATTTGCCTAAACTGATTGAGGACCTTCCTGCAATCAGACTGTTGCTGCTCAGTGAGGCTGCTTGCCAAAGCTACACCATCTACTGAGCCATCATCAGGGTTCTGTGAGAGGAGGTCAGGGAGTGGGTCACTCTCTTCCTCCTGTCCCTCATCAGTAGCCATGAGCAAGCCCATGTCTGCCCTGTCAACATAAGGCTTGAGCCTGTTCACATGGAGCACCCTGTGGGGGCTCCTGGGAGTTCCAAGGTCCACCAAGTAAGTGACCTCTCCCTTTTGCGCAAGTATTGTGTGGGGTCCACTCCATCTGTCTTGGAGAGCTGCTGGGGCCACAGGCTCCAGCACCCACACTTTCTGTCCTGGCTGGTAAACAGTCGAGATAGCCTTTTGGTCATGCCAGGCCTTTTGCAATTCCTGGCTAGCCTCAAGGATTTTGGATGCCTTCTTCATATACTCAGCCATCCTGGAGCGGAGACCAAGTACATAGACCACAATATCCTGTTTAGGAGGTTTGAGAGGTAACTCACATCCCTCCTTCACCAAGCACAGTGGACCTCTAACTGGGTGACCAAACGAAAGTTCAAAAGGGCTGTAGCCAACCCCCTTCTGTGGCACCTCTCTGTAGGCAAAAAGAAGGCAGGGCAACAGAACATCCCATTTTCGCCTGAGCTTTTCTGGGAGCCCCATTATCATGCCCTTTAGGGTTTTGTTGAACCTTTCAACCAACCCATTGCATTGAGGATGATAGGGGGCTGTGGTGGTCCTAAGCGAATAGCTTCTGGATACCTGGTAGCATGGTCCACCACCACCAGGATGTAAGAATGTCCAGATGTTGTTGGAGGATTCATGGGACCAATTATGTCAATCCCAACCCTCTCAAAGGGAACCCCCACCACAGGTAGTGGTATCAGGGGAGCCTTTGTAGTACCACCTGCCTTACCACTGGCTTGGCAAGTGATACAGGAGCGATAAAACTCCTTTGTGTCCTCTGACATATGAGGCCAGTGAAAGTGAGGGACAAGCCTGTCCCAAGTCTTGCTTTGGCCTACGTGTCCTGCTAGGGGAATGTCATGTGCTAGGGTGAGTAGGAAGCCCCTAAACTTCAGCGGTATAACCAACCTCCTGGTGGCACCAGGCTTGAGGTCTCTACCCTCTGAATATAGAAGTCCCTCATCCCAATAGATCCTGTGGCACCCACTGACATTCCCTGCAGCCTCAGCAGCAGCTTGCTGTCTGAGGGGTTCAAGAGAAGGGCAGGTTTGTTGCTCCTGGCTCAGCTCTGCCCTAGAAGGTCCCCCTGTCCCCAAAAACTCAACCTGTCCCCAAAAACTCAACCTGATCAGGTTCAAGTTCATCTGAGACAGTTCCTTCTGTAGGGCTGGAGTCATCTTCCTCAAAGGACTGACCCACACTCTGGGCCTGGGGGGAAGACTCAGCCTTACCCCTCCTGCTCCTCTTCTTGGAAGGCACCTGGTTCATCTTTTCAGGATCCAAGGCCTGCTCAGTGGCTCTCTGTTTGGCCTGTGACCTAGTCATAGCAAACACATCTGCAGTGATGCTCAACATTGCTGCATGAGTACTGAGTTCCACTTCAACCCAGGCTGAAGTCTCCAAATCATTGCCCAACAAGCAGTCCACAGGGAGGTCTGAACTTACCACAACCTTCTTAGGGCCAGTTACCCCTCCCCAGGTGAAATTAACAACTGCCAAGGAATGGTCTGTCCTGACATTGCTAGCATTGGTCACTTGGTACATCTCACCAAGTATGATCTGGTCAGGGTCCACAAGATCTTTTGTCACCATTGTGACACTTGCACCCGTGTCCCTGTAGGCCATGGCCTCCTTACCATTTATTAAAGGCTGTTATATGTATTTGCCCAGGTTACTGGGACTTACAAATAAGGAGGCAATATCCATGCCTCCATCACAGACTAAAACAGCCTGAGCTGGAGTTCTGACTAGGCCAGAACCCACCTCAGAGCCCAAGGTTAACCCCACTATTCCCTTGTTCTGTGTACCACCACTTGAAACTGTGCTAGGGGGAGCAGTTGCCTTAGAGGCAGTGGTGGTAGGAGTAGAATCCTTGGCCAATTGGCATCTTTTGTCCAATGGGTTTTCTCTTTACAGATATGACACCAAGGTTTCCTTTTGCCTTTTCCCTTGTTGGATTGTGACTCCCCCCCAGATGCAGGTTTTTGGGGCCCTGATGAAGACTTTTGATCTTTATTTTTGTCCCCACCCTTATCTGAGTTCTTAGAGTCTGGTTTCTTTTGGTCACCTCCATTGGTCTGGGCTTTCTGCTTCACCCTGGTTCTGACCAACTTATCTGCCTTCTTTCCCAATTCTTGGGGAGAAGTCAGATCAGAGTCAACCAGGTATTGATGCAACAACTGGTTTTGGCAATTATTAAGGATCTGCTCCCTCATAATCAAGTTGTACAATCCTTTAAAATCATTCACCTTGCTACCAAGTAACCAGCCTTCCAGAGCCTTAATGGCACAATCAACAAAGTCTACCCAGTCCTGAGTCTGTGTCTTCTGGGTGTCTCTGAACTTAATCCTGTACTGTTCAGTGGTTAAGCCAAACCCTTCAATGAGAGCACTCTTCAGGACTGAATAGTTATCAGCATCCTCTTCTCTTACAGTGAGGAGCTTATCTCTACCTTTGTCAGCAAAGGAGAGCCACAAGATAGCTGCCCACTGCTCTTGAGGGACCCTCTGTACTTTACAGGCCCTTTCCAAAGCAGTTATCCATTTCTGGATGTCATCCCCTACATGGAAGGGAGGGACAATCTTGCTCAGGTTCCTATGATCAAAGGTGTGTTCCCTAACCCTAGGGACACTATAGCTGCCACCATGGGACTCTAGTCCCAATTTCTTTCTAGTCTTCTGAACTTCTAGGGACTCTTTATCCAGGGCCAATTGCTGTTGCCTAAGCTTAGCTTTCTCAAGCTCAAGTAATTGGCACTCCCGGTCATAAGAGTTGTCCCTCTTGCTAGAAACAGAGGTCCCTACAGAATGCCTAGAATGATTTGACTCAGCAGAGGGAGACCTAGATCTCCTGGGTAAACTCTGCACTCTCCCTGGAGGACAAAAGTGAGGGTCCTCTTGATCCTCATCTTCCTCTTCCCCCTGGGGATCTGAGTTGTTCAGGGGTGGAGCATGTTGATCCTCCTGTCCAAGGTTGGACTCTAGTTCATAGAAGGTGTCCCCTCCTGACCTATCTTCCTCCCCTGTACCACCCACTCTATCCTGCTCATCTGACCCAGGAGTCTTCCTAATGTCATCTAGCAGTAATGCATTTATTAGACGTTGAGTGTTGGTATTTCTCCCTGTCTTCAGCTTCCTAGATACACACATAGCTTTTAATTCAGTCAATGCAAAGCTATCATATTTAGTAGGCAGGATGCCACCAGTGGCATTCCCAGTAGAAGACATACTAAGTGAGGTGTAGTGTAGGCACCTACATAACCTAGTGTGAACTAAACTCTCTTAGGTTGGAGAAAGGGTGTGCTAGACCCTTGACTTACCCAACCCCAAGTTCAGTAGAACTTACTATCTTAAGCTAGTATTATATGTTCCTAGATACTAGTGGTTTTTCAGTTAATCAATACAAAGATTTTTCTGGTAAAACAATGCAGGCTTTAATCCCAACCGTTGCACACCAGTGTGAGAAGTTGGCCTGGTATATGCTGTCCACTAATTAAAGTGGGCACCTTGCACCAGTCCAAACAACCCTTATGGTGATTAGGTCAAAGATAACCTTTATTGAAAGCTATCCTAGTGGTAGCTATGGAGAGCAGCCTTCAGGCTAAGTCTTGAAGGAATGTTAAGCACCTTGTTTTACCAGAATGCAACCTTATAGTATTGGTTAAATGAAAGGGAAACCACACAGTAGTTATAAAAATATGTATTTATTATATATAACACTCTAGTATCCTCTACATGAGGATAGAACACAAATCAAATAATACAGTTGCAAAGAATCAAACGTAAGTAGGACAATACACAGTGGGCTCCCGGGGGAGACCAAACCATATACTAAATAAGTGGTATAAGAACCGCAACTCGGGACTAGACCTAGTCTAGAAGGTGTAGATTCACTGGGACCCCAAGGAACCACCCAAGGTGAGTGAGTAGGGACCCCACGGAGGACGGGTGCAGTGTGGGAACACGACCGCGTGCTCCGTACAATTCAATGGGAAAGTCGCGGTTGGAAAGTCGGAGATTAAGGACCCTTCCCAGCAGATTACGAAGACAACCCTTGGAATTTAAGAGTTTGAAGAGCCACCCCACCCGTGGATACCGTTGTACCAGAGTTACCTATCCCAGAGGAGCCGGGTGCAAAGTGGCGTCGGAAACCCTCGTTGTTTTCTATGGATGTCGACAAAGAAATGCTGCTGCGGGAAGAACGAAAAGTGTCCGGTGGAATCCAAATGTGGATTCTAGATGAGAAGAACCTGAAAGCAGAGGGGACAGAGTCTGGGTCACTTTGGAGTGACCAGGGGCTCGGTAGATGAATGCCCACCGATGTCGGGTGCTTCAGGTGTGTTCACGGTGAGCTTGACTCTTCAGCTGCGAGGTCCCGGAGACGTCTAGGACAACCAGGAGCCGGAGGCGAGCTGTCCCACGAAGGATGTCGAGTGCTGAGGGGTCGGTGTCCGGCTGGAGCACCAATCAAGCCTTGGCAACGGCAACAACGTAGATGGTCAAATTCAGTGTCGATCTGGCCCAGCAAGGACAAGGCGACTCACCACAGCAAGGGGAGTCAGGGCAGGCCTGGAGCAACCAGGGGAGCCCAAACAAAGCAAAGTTGACCCTCAAGTGGACCCACAGGCCAAAGGCACAGGAGTCGCGAGGGGACCTCAGGTGGTTTCACAGGATACCAGCTAGCAGGGCACAGAGTGCGAGCATGCCGGAGTCCTTCTCAGAAAAGATGCGCTGGGGTCAGGGCTACGAATGGCCCAATGCACGGCAACAAGCATGTGCAGCTGCAAATGGACGCGGTGCACAGGAGTACGGGTATACGGTCCCCACGAGGGATATCTGCCTCAAACTCGGTAAGAGGGCAGCTCAACCTCGGAGACCTTCAGAAACCCACCTCCTGTGTTGCTGGAGCCTTCGGAGTCTGCAGGAGCTCAGGGTCAGCAAACCGGTCAGATGCGTTACGGTGCCTGCGTTTGCAGGGGAGTGACTTCACTCCAATGGAGATTCTTCTGTTGTCTTGGAGGTCCACAGGGTCCTGCACAGAGCCTGTATGGATCACGGACAGTGGCGAGACTGGGGACGGCAAGGGAAGACGAAGTCGAGCCCAAGGGAGGTCCAGCGAAGTCCAGACGGTGGAAGTGTAGTGGTATCTTCTTGCAGAATCTTGTCCACGTAAAATCTAATGTCCTGTAGCCAGGTAACCCATTTTATACCCACGGGAAAGGGTTGGACAGATTCTAGGGACCCTCCTAGGGGAAGGACAGGGGGCTGGCTACACCCATGTCCTTTGTCCAGTTTCGCGCCAGAGTAGGAGCGGATGGCTCCCAGAACTGGTTTGAACTGGACTATGCACAGGGACACCAAGTGTGCCCCTTGTGCAGACTTTCTGGCACTGAGACAGTGCACCCACCCAGCCTCAATACACTAAATCCTGTCTGGGAGGTGGTAACACCTCCCTGTGACAGGATGCCTATTGTGCTGCCTTCCCCTGCTCGAGCTTTGCTCAGCAGCAGGAGGGCAGACTCGTGCCTGTGGCTGGCAGCATCCATTTTGTGCTGTAAGGCTCGAGAAAGTTGGTACCGGTAGACTTAGGTACCCCCAGAACCTCGGTTCTGAGGGGAGGAATCATACCTCCCACACCAGTTACTGGGGTGGAGGTATGATTCCAAGGTGTTTGACACCAAACACAACATACTTCGTTGCAGTCATTTTCGAGATAGCATTTCCCGCGAGGTTATAATGCACCTCTACCTATATGTCTGGTAGTATCACGTACAGCCCAGGAGAATGGTCTCAGAAGACTGCAGAGGGGCCCTGCTCATGCAGGAGCACCCTCTCATGCAAAACCCAGCACCCTGCCTTCAGGATTGTTAAGGCCTGCTATAGGGGTGACATAAGGTTTTAGGTGTAGTGATATATATATAGTGAACCTATATCTTAAGTAAGTGGTGCAATCACCAACTTACACAGGCTGCTGTAGCAGACCTAGGGTTCCATTTTGCATGGCCTCTCATGGGTGGCATAATACTTGCTTCAGCCCAGGGGAGGCATCTGGGGTACCTATGCCCTGGGTACATGGGTACAATATACTAGGGAATTATAAGGGTACCCCAGTATCCAATCTGGAGTGTACCAAAGTACATATGTTGCAATTTAAGGGAGAAAGCAGATAGGCTGGGGTCCTGAATAGCAGGATCCCAGCCAGACTAGTCAAAACAGTGGGTGCAAAAAGTGGGGGTAACCATAAGAAGCAGATCCTACTTTCCTACACAGTTGAACCGAACGACCTACCCCCCGCCCCCTGTTAACTCAGGAGGAAAAACCTACACACCAAAGAAAATCATTGACAAAACTTTGAAAAAAGCCTGTCAAGAAGTGACAGAGGGTAGCTTTCTTCACGTATCTGCGCTGGCTGGTGTGGAAAGAAAAGAACTGACATCAACGTGCCAAGGTGGCGACATCACGCAGAGCTGGCAGACGCCACCTACTGGCGCGATGGGTATTGCTCGATGATACTATTCCAGATCCTGTCTGATGGCTGGGAAATTCTATGGTAAGTAATCCGTGGCTGGATTTCCCTATCAGATTTCAGCAACAAGACCTCCCAATGTGACTTCACCTGGTGGCCGTCGGAGCTAAGTCCAACACCCACAGACCATGCAACAAATCTAGGGATAATTCTAGATGACAAGCTCAACATGACGGCGAGTGCTACTCCTGCTTCTACATCCTGCGAAAGATCTTCATATGGTTGCCTCAGAACACCAGACAGACCGTTACTCAAGCACTTATCACAAGCAGGTCGAATTACGGCAACACTCTGTACACTAGAATCTCTAAACAACTCCTACACAGACCATCCAGAACACTGCTGCAAGACTCGTACTCTACTTCCCACGCCGCACCCACTTCACACCGCA
The DNA here is from genome assembly GCA_963921515.1 of Calotriton arnoldi. NCBI lineage: Eukaryota > Metazoa > Chordata > Amphibia > Caudata > Salamandridae > Calotriton > Calotriton arnoldi. Next base: position 665,068 of record CAWUFW010003435.1, on the reverse strand, counting down.
CCTCAGGAAGCTTCACTGGCTCCCCATTTGCTAGTGCAGCAAATTCCAACATCTCAAACACACACAGAAAGCCCTACACAACACAGGACCAGAATACCTGAACAGCTGCATACAATTTCACCAACCCACCAGACACCTATGCTCTGCCTCACCCTCACTCACACACACCCCCCACATCTGCAAAAGCAACACTGGAGGTCGCTCATTCTCCTACATCACACCCAAAACATGGAATGACCTCCCTCAATCATCAGAGCCTCCTCCTCACTTCTTGGGTTCTGCAAGAAGCTGAAGACCTGGCTCTTCATATAAGCACTTTAGAGACCACACACCTACCCACCAGCCCAAGTGCCTGGGTGAATAGTGCGCTTTACAAATCAACATAATCAACATAAAAGGAGAAATAAAACATTAAGATTGCAAATGATGACTAGAAATAAAACAGTTAACATTATAATGCACTATGAAGTCTGCCCCTGGGGGGCAGATCGGCATTACAAATGTCTGATCTTCCCCCAAGGGGCGTACAAAGCAAAGGCAAGAAATTGACACCCCAGAGGGAAGTGACCCTTACTCCAGTCAGCAGCCAAACACAAGTGTGGTATTGGGTATATTCTTGGAAATGGTATGTCCCCGTCTCCCTTATTTCTAGTATTGTACTGTACCATTCTGATTACTATTTAGAATGCATTCTTTTATTCTGATTTGAGTTCAAGCTGGTTGTGAACGGGAGGAGAAATTATCTTCTGTGTACCTGTGGCTGGAGTTTCTTTGCTGTCAAATAAAGGATTTAACTAGCGCTTCTGTGATTACCCTTCATCATCAATCCCTTCATGTCAGCACCCTAACTTCACATTTGGCAACGACTGGTTTACTTTATCTGTGAAGAAACTTCTACATGTTCAGCCTCGCCGAGAGCTCTTCTTTTAATCAAGGTACTGTCTCTGCAGTGGCGATTATTGGATTTCAGATTTCTTCAATTACTCAGGGCTTGTGCTCAATCTATTTTCTTTATTTGAACTTATTGGGCCGTTATGCTCCTGGACATTTTGCCTGCCGAGCCCCGCACGCTGCTCTTCCAGCATGTGCACAACTGTTTGCACACCTACTTTCAGAAACAGTTCTGAGCACTTGCGCTTACTCTCAAGTGCTCGAGTGCCTTAAATCTACAGGCTGCCTCCTCGCGCCAGGGTGTCCCTCGCAATTGCAGTACGGATTACTTGCACACTCATATTAGTGTTTGAGACCTTCAATTCCACGTGCGGTCTTCTTGCACTCATCGGCTTGTGCTGTCTTCCCTGTGTTACAGGTCAGAGTACCTCTCTGTGGATCGTCGCTACTAGTGCAGATAACTCGATCAAGCACATCTCCAGCTACTCTGTGTTTAAGCCTGATTTACACAACAATATCTTACCTCAACGCTGTTCTCCTTCTGAGATCCATGTTCTTCATGGCGTCCTCCATCTCCAGTTTCTGACCTTCCCATTGATGAGGTCACAGCACCTTCTGTATCTCCTTTAGTTTCTTCAATGAACAAAAAAAGAGGACTGCTTGCAAGTTTAAACTAATGCTACTCTATATTTTCATTCCCTTTTAGCTGGATTCGGGTACCGCTGACAAATTGATTTTTCTTTTCTCTGTTTTTTATTATATATTGTGATATTACTGTTATATTTATTTCTTCTGGGTTTTTTTTCTTTGCTTTTTCTTCTGCAATTAACACAATGCAACACATTACACTGCCACCTTTTTTCTTAACAACTCCAGGTTCACCTTTGCACGTTAAGGTAATCCCAAGAGCATTTTGACAGATAATGGGGTGCAGGTCACTTTTAAGACCATGGAAGAGTTTCTGGAGTCTAGAGGTATCTTGCATAAAAAATGTGCGTTGTACAACTCAGCGACAAATGGCATTGGTAAACGATTCAACAAGACACTGAAGGAAATTATTCAGATACCTAAGCTGAAGGGCGTGGATTGGATTGAGATGCTGAGATGTAGAGTGGAAGAGTATAGGTACATGCCAGACTCCCCCACAGGGATTAGTCCTTCGTGCAATTCAGACCAAAGTGTGCCCGCCTTGAATGAGTGTATCTTGTAAAGAACTTTCTTGTGTGACTGAACTGTTGTGTAGTTTCCACTAATCTGTAGGAACTGCATGTTTGTTAATGACAAACTTTGGGATGGTGCCAGACTGATTTTGTGCACCCTCGCAGAGTATGTTGTCCCTTGGACCAGCTAGCTCACAGTGCCACCATAAGCTTCCCCAACCTAGACAGGGAGCGAACAGTTCTGGCAACTACTGAACATGACAACCCTGTTTCTTCAGGAACCGTGGTGACAGACCTAGAACCTTTCGCTCATACACACGTGCTCTCGTTTGCTCAGAGAAATATACAAAGAATACACAAAGGGACGTTTTCAATGTTTATTTAATCAAAGTGATTCTTATATAGAAAATATGTGCTGCAATGATCAATAGACAGAAGCAGATGAAAGTTATCATAAGCATCAGGCTAGTGAACAGAAGAAAAGTTTCACCATTGTGCTGAAACAACATACAGCTTTGTTCAGGAAAATCATTTGTCGTGGTATTAAACAGGCCCTAAACAAAGCCTCAGTTCCCTGAACCTGCCAGTCTTTAGTCCCCCAGATAAACTTCTCATCTATTGTGTACCTCCAAAAGTCGAAACCTTGTTCAGACAGCTGGGAAAGGAAAGAAGCAGAGTAAATCAGTTTTGTGTCTGGTAACATATCTTTCTTTGCAGGCGACGGTGCAAGCCTATAATAAAAAGAGGCCGGGTCAGATGTGTCATACTCAGAAAAATACTCAAACTTCTATGCAAATGTTTTTGAACTACCCCTTGTGGTGAAGGCCAATGTTCCCATTGTGTGAAGTCAAAAACCTCAAGAGGAATTCTAGCTTTGTGTGGAAAATGATGTCCGTAATATTGAAAACAAAACATCTCATCAAAGTTAGATGTACCATCATATAACTCATCAGATGAAAACACCGTTGAATGTTCTAGATCTTCTAACATTTCATACACTGTATCAAGGTCCCAATCATCAGAAATAGCACTAGGGGTGATAATGTCATTTAAGGACATTTTAAACAAATGTGGACTTTGTAAACGTTTAGTGGAACCATACACATCAAATGATACCTTATCCCATACAATCCCATCTGGAACTGGAACAGCTGAAATGTTCACGAGGGACAAGTCTCTTTGTTCATGGTGTGCTGATGCGTGTGGTTTCAAAATCAAGTTTACCCTGTGTACTGCAGAGCATTCTGGGATAAAATGTTTGTTCAGAAGCAGAAAGAACACTGTCACAAAACCAAGCCAAAGGACCAAGAAAAGTAACGCAATTGTAATCCAAAAGTGTAACTATGGACAAACAAAGTATGTTCTTTTCAGCCAAAGATAGAAAACACGCGCCTTTAGTTCAAAAGGCAGGAGCGGTGGGGGTGGAGATAGCTCCGATGTGTCGGAGGATAAGTCATCAAAGTCGAAGAAGTAGCCAGAAGCCGTCTGTCTATCCTCAGCAGCTCAGAAGGTTGTGTTGAACTTGATAAAGACTATCTGTGGTACATTGATGTAGACCATGCTCTTTTCAGGATTTCGAATTGAAATTTGTGTTTCTGTACTTGACGACTGTACAGTTGTTAGTTTTTGCAACGGGTAGAACACATACTTCGTTGTTGTTCAGTGTCGTCTCTTGTTGAAGAGAGTAGGCTTCATTTATAATTAAAGCTTCCATCTGAAGCTCCTGTACGGTAGTGAGAAGAGACTGGTAGCTACCCAGGAGCCCATGTGGCTTACTGTTGAGAATCGGCCACATAGTGTGGTTTGATCAGATCAAGGGAGACAAACTGTTTGTCTCGACAGCCGGCAAGGGGCGGAAGAAGTACAGTTCGTGTACCTTCAACAGCCAGGACAGGCTCAGGTGCTCTCTATGATGGCCCAAACTCCTTTTTGTCCACAATCTTCTCTCCAACCAGATCACTGACTTTTGGGATCCAGCCAGACCTTGCTGGAAGTACCTTAACTTCTCCAGTGGTGGTGGGTTTTACTTGGATGTTGCTTTGTTCGTCCAGGAAGTCATTCAGTTCCTGTAAAACAGCCAAACGTTCATTAATGTCAAATGGTGTTTCCATCGCCACTGTGCTGGGGCTGGCATTGTCAAGGTCTGGGACCCCCCACCTTAACTCCAAACAGGATCTCATAAGGAGTCCGACCACCCAGGGACTTTCTTAGTATATTGTTTAAAGCCTTCTAGACCCCATATAGGAGATGAACCCAACTGCGACCTGAGCCTAGGAACAGTGCTGTTAATGACTGTTTTAAGTCACGTTTTTTCTCTCCAGTACCACGTTTGGAGACGAGAAACGCAGGTTCACACTCAAACTTCCCATGGCCTCTTTGTAAGCCCGAGAGCTAAACGCCAGATCCTGGTCAGAATGTAATGTGCCAACTGCATATGTCCCAATGAAGACTCGCAGATCATTTATAACAGTTTGGGCGTCAGCCGATCGCTGTGGCCAGACCCAAAGGAATCAGGAGCAGGAATCCACTGCCACCAAGATATACTTGTAAGCCCTGTCTGAGTATAGGGGGCCGCAATGGTCCAAATAAACACAAGTCAATGGCTTGTTTGAGATCAGTAGAGGTGTCTGTGGTGGTCGTGCCTCGGTGGAACCCTTCATCTGCTGGCAGATGTCACATCTGAGGACAAGGTCTTTGGTCTGCTTGTAAAGACCTGGCCACCAATAGAGTCGTTGGGAGGTTGAAGCAACGCACATTTTTCTATAAAATGAGTTGCCTGGCTTTCGCCCTCACTTGACAACTCATATCTCAAAAATAGGACACTGAGATGGGCAATTTTTGATTTTTTTTAAAATTAAATCTGTAGCCCATGTGAGCAAATCCCAGGATTATGTGGTCCACTCTGGTCAAGTGTTGTATAAGGTCATCGTCCATTAAATATATATCATCAACATGTGACAATGCCTGATCATCAAAATTTTCAAGTAGTTCTGTAACTCTGGCTGAGAACAGTCCAGGGATATTCTTACACCACTGAGGAAAACAACAGAAATTGTTTCTGAGAACCTAGCGTGGTGCAGGCTGTCAAATACCTGCTTCCAGGTGCTATATTTTGGCTGAAAAATCCATTCTAGATATCTAGTGTTGTTTTGTATTTCTTCCTCACAATGTTATTCATTAGTGCGGCACTATGTCCATTTTGTACTGCAAATGTGCGAGTAGCTGAGTTTAAGTGTCTGTAATCTAATACTAGATGATACAATTGATCTGGTTTCTTCACCGGAAACAAAGGATTATTCATTGAAGCGGTGCAACTTTCTATTACACCTTGGTATTCAAGTTGTTCTAGGATTTCTCCAACTTGTTGTTTGGCTTTGTTTTTTATTGAATATTGTCTTTGAGGCTGTAGGGTGGTCCTCAATGGAATGTCATGATAAGGTGAACCGTCATCCCACCCCACATGGTTGCGGTATAACGCAGGAGCTAGCGCTAGAGCCCACTCCTTGGCGTATGAATGTTTAACTGATTCTGGAACGAGGTCGAAAAAGGCTGGTAAAATCATCGTTTCCCCGTTTGGGCAATCCATTACGAAATCAGGCGGCCAATCCTTTTCGGCCAGAAGAATATTGTATCCTTGAGTGAGCTCCTCCCAAAAGAGAACATTAATAAACCAGGGTATGTCCTGCTCCAACCGTAGTTTGACTTTGTATGAACAATGTGGAATGCTTACCTTGGTGTCTGGTGTTTCCACCATAATATACTCACTCATGACTAATCCCACCAGACAATCCATCAGGTTCTGGCAAATTATTGTGACTTCTGCTGCGCTGTCCAGCATTGTCAATACCCATTCCCATTTAGAAGTAGAGTCCTTAATATTCGGGGCATGCCTGACCTTAAGACCGGCTAACTTCTTCCTCTTGAATTGAGGTTTAGATGTTTTAGGCTTTTCTTCTTACTTAATAATGTAGCCAGACGAGTGCTGTGAGCCCTTCCTTAGTTTCACGTGCTCTTCGGATCTGCGCTCAGACCGTTCTCCTCTCTTTGAACGTTAAACGGATGAATCTTGGAAGGAACGCGAAGATCATGTATCAGTATTCTGATAACTGTCAGGCGGTTTAAGATTATCATGCTTCCGCAAGTTATAACGTTTCTTGGTGGATTCCTGTATAGGAGACTCACCCTGTGATTTTGTTTTACTTATTGTCCCACTTTTTCTTCGTTGAAGAGTCGGGTGCTTGGTTAGAGTTATCCTTCTCAGAATTACTTTTCAATTGTGGTTTCCCAGGTCTGGCCCCCAAATTATCTCTACCCAGCGTAGCATAGGTTTCTTCGATTATTTTAGGAAATTTGTGCTCCTGCTGCACAGGAGGCAACTCTTAAGCGTTGGTGTACAGCCAACGCTGCTGCTTCCCCTTTAATGTTGCTCAACATTATGGAGGATACTGCGGCAAAGTTGGTCATCAGTTTCATCCCTAAGTCCAGGGCAGGTCCGCCTCATGCTCATTCTGGACCGGTTTCAAAATTTCAGGGAGAACAGCCAGAGAAGGGGTACCATGTGTTCTGGTATATACTGCAGCAAATACCGTACCCCAAGTTACACAGTCCTCAACAGAAGGAGCCATCCCCATCGGCAAGCAAACCTTCAATATTCTGTGCTTTTCCTACGGGCCCGAGCTTCAAGCCGATTTGTTGTTTGTGCAATCCAAAATGGAATTTCTGCCTTCTTGGTGGGAACCTTTCCCATGATTGGATTCAGGGTTTGTGGGCTAATGCCCGGTGTAACCAATTTTGGTGGTGCAGCTTGAACAGCCCGCGCAGGAGAAAGTGTAAATGTTAGCATCACAAATTGTGCAAGGCATCTGTATATTGTGACCAGATTATTGTATAATTACTGCAGCTGGGTACATTACATTTCAAAAATATAAATAAATATTATATACATATATGTATCACTTTATCATTATATCCATATATAAGAGTAGATCAATAACATAAGATGAGTAAATGCTTTTTGGTTTATTTTCCTATAATATCACATCTGTCACTGTGTAAATATGACTGCAGCAATTGTATCTATAAGTGTTTCACTATTGAAATATTAGGGTATAAATATAAATGAAATAAAAACCCAAAATGATTTTTTTTTAAAACATCGTAAATAAATTAGAAAACATTAATAGAAAAAATGGAAAGCCTGAGTTCCTAAATACTTATCCAAGCATGTACATATGGGACTTTATCTAGTACAATTTAATATCTCCTGATTTTCTTTCCACATACGTATCATATTAAAATCTCTATAGATGTATACCTCCTATGTGTGGTCATGTATCTACAGATTTATATATTTTCCTCCCACTGCAGAGAAAAAAAGTTAACTAATCTCCCAAACCTCATCAAATCACCACTCTAGGACTCAGCCTATTCCTTTTCCAAAATAGCCCCTATTTCCACTCTCTGACTCATCCCAAGCCTCTTTTACAACATTGAACTACCAAACAACTCTTTCCAAGCTCTTCCCGCCTCTATCCATCCTTTATCCTATTCATCCAACTAATAGGCTCTCTGACTCATCCTAAACCTCTTTTACTACTATGAACTCCCAAATAATCTTTCTAAGCTCTTCCCTCTTCTGTCCATCCTTTACCATATTCAGCCAACTAACAGACTCACAAGTCTACTAATCCCACCACTTGCAATAATTTACATTTCCCTCTACTAATCCACCCTTGGGTTCCGGAGTAGCATGCTACTTGCTGACAATCACTTCAACGCCTTGTCAGGGGTAGTAAACGCTATATTAATACAATTAGAATTATGTTATATGGATTTTATAAAGCGCTTGTTCACCAGGGAGGTTCCTTGGCGCTGGACAGTGGAAGACAGCATATGGCTAGAGATAATTTAATCATAGTCTTGTCGAAAGAGCCAAGTCTTCAAGAGTTTGAGGAAATGCATGCAATTCACGGTAGATCTAATCTCTAGGGGGAGGGAATTCCAAGTTCGAGGGGCCAACACAGCAACTCTAGACCCACCTAATCTCTTCCGTTTGAAAGGGGGAATCCTGAGGAAGTTCTTGTGCCTGGACCTGAGAATTGGCGATTTTTACCAGGGTGCATCATGTCAAAAATTTAAACGCATAGCTTAGTTAGACAGTTCGTAAGGGTGCAATGATGAAACTGAAAAAACATCTAAATCATAAATTATGGGGCCTGGGCCTGCATGTAGTAAGACGTGTTTTGTCTTCCCTGGCTCGACTGGCAGTCTTGGGGCCTGAATCAAAGGGCATCCAGCACTCCTCCCCAACATTGATCCTCGTGAGGGATAGCTCATAAGCTAGGCCTTTTTTGGGGCCTGTCATAAGAGATCTGTAAGGCAAAATGGTTAGGATGTCACCAAAAAGAGTGCTGAAGTCACTTTCCAGGATGATGGTCTGCTAACACATGACGTAGATCTCTGCCGTGGAAGCCGGATAAAGAGAGCCGCTGGTACTCGTGAGGCAGGGATGCCAAAAGACTGATCCTGCATGGGTACTGCTAAGGCAAAGTAGTGACTGAGAGGCTGTATGGAGGAAATGAAGATGCACTAAGTTCCCCATATACAACATGAATTCAGAGCCTTTCGGCTGGCATTGGGCATGGGCTCTAGCAGCCATAGGTGAAAGCACTGTGCAGTAGGTGCATCACCCCACCACCTGAGCAGGGTGCCTGGTCCTATTACAGGTACTGTTGGTGCATCATTGGCAAGCAGGGTGTGACTGAAAGGGGGTGTTACACTTGGCCTACAAACGTAGAACCCTGGGTGGTGCCTGTGAGGCCAGTCGAATCTGTGACAGTGAGCAAACCAAACGTTTCCTTAATACATCGGAGTGGTACTCTGAGACGACAGGCTTACAAAGCTGTAAATACCTTTAAAGGATAAAGCAATCACCTACAAGCTTCAAAGTGCAAGACACAGTATTGGCGCCGATGGGTTGGGCAGAGACCACCAATCTAACACTGATAACATCCACATAATAAGAGACATAGAACCTGGGTAGTGGGAATGTCTAGGACAATCTCTTGGCTGACCTAAGGGCCCATTTATTCTGGTCTGTGGTTCTCCAGAAGGGGCCAGCATGCAGCAGCTCTTGGGAACTGGAGAACACCGATAGTGCAAGAGGACAAAGGACTCAATAGCAATAATCCATTCAGGTGCACGGAAATGTAACTCCCGGGGGAGTAGAATGGCGGCGACAAAAGGGAAGAAAGAAGTAATACAGAAGGAGATGTTTACTCGTTCACCCTCCACCAAAAGCAACAAACAAAGAAAACGAAAATAGAAACTACGGATACAGGTCATTCATGGCACCTGGAGTACTCTATAATTACTCAAGAGAAAAATGAATGTCTTTAACAAGAACTAAACAAACTACATGAGCAAAATATAGTTCCTAAATATGGAGGGTTAGGCATATATCATCTCATTTCACAATATAGGTCAACACAACTGCGATACATGTGGAAATGGTCTAGAGCAGAATACTAAAACAAATGTGATGTTTCCTGACTATTTACTTGTAGGGCAATCAGTGTAGGAACTCCCATAGATTAAGAAAAGTGACAGAACAAAGATGGTGAGGTGTACTGTCTTGAAAACAACTCTAAGAATACAGGACATGGTTAGTAACACAACAGGGCTCACAAGTTATCCCTGCCAGTTCACTCCTCGATTCGGAAACTGATTTCAGACCATGGCTGGATAGAAAAGTAGTCCAACAGTTGGAGAAGAACAGATGTCTTAAGCTGGTGGATTTCTTTATTAAGGGGGTCATTAAGTAGTTTGAGCAGCTCAAACGGGACTTTGGACTACAGGACAATGAAAGATTTTACTATTTACAATTACGCAACTGGCTATATACTATGCTATCACACTGTTGTATATATTGTGGGAATATCCAAAAATATGCAGCTTTGGGAATCTAATCCTAGAAGATATATTGAAAATAACAGATAGGAAGGTCCCTATCGGAGAAGCCAGTACATCACTAGGATGGATCCCCAAAGGCCAAATGGGGTATGCGGAAAGGTGATTTGAAATTAATGGTGTGATGGTTGCTGGCAGAAAATCAAATAGAGCTGGGGAAACAGGGACGGCTAAACCCTGGGAAGCATTGGATGGTATCACAATCTAAGGCACCTATTAGGGATGGAAAAGATTGCTCATGACATTGCAGTAATGGGATGCAAACTTGTGAATAAATGGGCTACACTAGAGGACTTTGTTTATTGACAAATCCGGTTGTGCATAGCGGACGGTCGCTGCTGGAGCTTCACGTTGGAGGTCACCGTGGTCTATCATTGCTGTAGTGTGAAGCGCAGATCTTGCGTCGCCTTTTGTCGTTGTTGGTTACTGTACGGCGAAGAGTCAAGTTCCCCAGAGCTTTGCATTGGCAGTCATCGCGGGTGGCAGAGCCTCAGTTGCAAAGTGCCCAAAAACTTCAGAATTTCTCCTTTCTTCTTAGGGATAGCCAACCGATGCCAGCCAAAGGTCCAGGACCGGACCTGGGGAGGCACCTCTTGAGTATCAGTAACTCACTCCAGCAAAGGCCAGCAGGGCTTAGGCAGGATCAGTTGCAGGTCAAGTGCAGCAGGTGAGTTGGGCAGTTGCAGGGAGGTCTCTGGAGCTTGCTGTGTTCCTGCACCTCAGACAGGTCAGCCACCTGACCCTGGAAGTCACAAAGGTTAGCCTGGGATGAAGGGGGTAGGTTCAGTCTTCCTTCTCAAAGAGCATGGCAGTCCTCTGTTAGCAGCAGGGTACTAATCTGGTGGCAGGGCAGTTCTTGTTCTGTAATGTCCACAGGTCTGGGAGTGTTCTGAAGAGTTGTTTTTCTAAGGATCCAATATTTTTACCTGGTGCCAGCCTTTGTGTGTGGGGTGGGGGAGGGGATCCTGTCCTATCCCCACATCTGTTTCTGGATAGTTCTTCCCTTCCCATCAATGCTGCAAAAGTCTGGGGTGACAAAAGTCTGGTGTCAGTTTCCTTTATGTGTGTTGAAGGCAAGCACTTAGAAGTGTAAGTGGGGCGGGGTACAGTTCCGCACCCAGTCATCCTGGCAGGATGGCCCATCCTGCCCACACCTAGTCCTCTTTGTGTTGGTGTCTGGGAGGAATACACAAACCCCAACAGCAGAGCCATTCACAGTCATGTGACCAAGGACACTGGCAGAAGGCACAAATGGTTAGGCCAATAATATTTCAACTTTCTAAAAGTGCCATTTTCTGAATAGTGCCTTAAAATTGGACTTTACCATTAGAGGATTTTAAATTACAATTCATTTGAGTCTAAACATGACTGCTCCCAATCCAAGGTTAGCACTTACTAAATTAAATAAGCTAACCCTCAATTAGTCAATGGGAGAGATAGACCTTACAGTAGTGAAAAAAGAATTTAGATGTTTTTGTACTACCAGGACATATCAAACTAGAACACACATGTCCTTTTTAATTACCATGCACCCTGGCCTGTGGGATTTTAGGGCATGCATAAATATTAAAAAGGAAGGTTTACACCTTGCAAAAGATTGTGCCGGATCGAAATGACTCTACAGTCTGCAATGGCAGGCCTAAGACATGTTTAAAGGGCTACTTAAGTGGGTGGTAAAATGAGTGCTGCAGGCCCACTCATAGCATTTACGTTACAACCCTGATTACATGTAGTCATATACTAGACACTTACAAGTAAATTGTGGCAATCACGTGTAGACCATTTTTTATGTTTTAGAGAGAGTACAAGCACTTTAGCACTGGTTATCAGTCCTAATGCCAGCAATACCAAATTCAGAAAACAGGAGGAGTTAAAGCAAAAGATTAGGGGGAATATCACACCAAGGATGTCCGGTCTAATGCTTACCTTTGCTAATGCTCTTACTGGTGGATACTCTATCTAACCACAGATTCCTCATCTTGTAAATATTCCCCAGGCATCGGACTGGACCCAGAAGTTTCTCAGTAGTACCTATACGCATCGCTAGGTGGCATCGTGTGGCTCTGCGCCAATGTCATTCCACTCCAGAAGTGATGTGCTGAGCCGCATAGAACCACCACCCATGCGTGCGGACGTCAGTCAGTTTCTAGTCGGTCCACGCCCCTAGACACAGGGCACACCATCAGATTGGTTTTACCAGTGTGCAGCTCTCTAGACTTGATCCATTTTTAGAAGCAAAAGAGTCCAGTTCAGATGTGGAAGGGTTCGTGAGGAATCTGTGATTAGACAGAGTATTCACCAGAAAGAGGATTACTGAAGGAAAGTAACTGGTTCTTCTGATAGATACTTCTTATTCGTCTCCTTCTGAATAGATAAAGCAATACCACTCAGATGGTGGGTCTCTCAACTGAGACAGACCAAAAAGTCCTGCAGAAGCGAGCAGGCACATTATCTGTTTCAATAGACCTGGTTGTTCAGACAGTAGTGCTTTGTGAACGTATTTACAGACACCCATGTAGTGCCAATGCAGTGGTAGCAGCCTTGACTCTGGTGGAATGAGTCTGCAAGTCCTCTGGGGGGCTGCCTCTTAGCCACGGAAAAGCAGGCTTTGATACAGAGAACAATCCAGCGGGAGATTGTCCTTTCTGCACTGACTTGCCCTTCTTTGCTCCAGCAAATCCAAAAAGAATGGATAGTCCATATAATGTTCCTTGGTACGATCAATGTAGAAACTTAGGGCTCCTAGGATCCAGCCGATGGAGTCTCTCCTCCTTAAGAGGGCGAGGAGGGATGAAGAATGCTGGGAGGGTGAACATTTGCCTGACATGAAAAGGAGTGACCAATTTTAATAGAAAAGAAGCTTTCGTCCTTAGGTTGACAGAAAGGGCTTGTAGCTCACTCACACATCGTGCTGATGTTATGTCAATAAGGAACACTGTCTTGACATTAAAGAGCTGCAGTGGACAGCTGGGTAGCAGCTCAAAAGCAGCACACACCGGGAATGTGAGGGCTAAATTCAATTCTCTTTGGGGCATGTTGAAAGTTGTATGTGGGAACAAATCCATCCCTTGCAAAAAATGCTTCACAACAGTTGATTTAAATAAGGAAAGCTGATCCAGTAACTGCAAAAAAAGTTGAAAGAGCAAATAAGAAACCCTTAACTGTGCCCAAAGCTAGTCCTTGCTGGGCTAGAGACAACACAAAAAGCAGTACCTTGGATAATTTGTCCTGCAGTGGGTCGACCTGCTGAATGCCACACCAAACCACAAACTTGTCCCAACAGCAGGTGTATGCTGATTTCTTGGAAGGATGCCTTATTACCAAGATTACATTTCCTTTTTTTAAAATTTTTATTTAGGTTTTTATTTTTTTCCGATACTTTTTATTGGGCTTTTATAATTTTATACAACAATAAAAGAATATATATTTAAACTTTGCTGCACGTGCACCAGGTTCACCCCTTCCGGCAGGTAGCCAGTGTCCTGAGTCATGAAAAGTGTTTTATCCATCAAGAAGGAGGCTGCCCAGGTGCATCATCCATTTACCTGAGATCTTCTCATGTTTATCTGGAAACCACGGGATTTGTATATGTTTTTTTTCGCCAGGGCACAGTAGTCCATCCCACGTGCCCAATCTTCAATAGGGGGGTCTGCACAGAGCGTCAGTGGCTTGCAATATCCCATTTGGCTATGAGGAATCCCATGCCAACTAATAATCTCATATACCAGCTCCCGCCCCGTTCATCCATCAACCTTAGTAAAATCAACTTCGGTTCAGGTCCTGCCTGCAAATTGTGAGAGTGTGGTTCAAATGTTCTGCCAGTAATTTTGTGCATCGCAGCACTCCCATATTGTGTGGTAGAAGGTGCAGGGGGCTTGTCGACCCCTCGGGCACCGTGGATCTGAGTTGCCCTTCATCCTATGTAGCATGTGGGGCTATAGTAAACACAATGTAGATATTTAAGTTGAAGAACCGGAGCTTAGTGTGTATCGCCAGTACTCTGGGAGCCATCCGGGCCTCCACTCAGTCCTCCTCCTCCAGGGGACCCACATCACATTCTCATCTGTCTTACTATGCAGTCATCGGATCGGGGTATTATTTACTAGGATGCGATACAATGTGGAGGTGCCTTTCCTGCCCATTTGTGACTTCATGACGTGTTTCCAGGGGACTGCATTGTGGGAGCGTATGCTGGGAATCCAGGGAAGACTCACGTGCATGGCGCATCGGCAGATATTGCTAAAATTGTGACTTGTGTATGGAATAAGTGTCACCTTGATTTGCCCTCCCAGACATACCCCAGTTTGGATATACTAGTGGTGTCCCACATGTGGAAACCCCAGAATGTCACTGTGTGCTTAAGCCAGCTCCCGACCCACAGAGGTGTTACTGCTGTTGGGACACCATGCTACCTGATCCATCATAGTGCCCGATGCCGAAATGTAAGGTTTGTTTGCATTTCAGTTGGGAGGGATGAGGGTGTATCCGGAGCCATACAGAAGACTGAATATGCTATGATGTTCAAGAGCGTGGATTTCTGCCGCTATGGAGGGGTCGTCTCGTCCCGCAAACAGCCAGTCATTCATAGGGACCAGGTGGCTTGCCCAGTAATATAACTGTATATCCGAAATTCCCAAACCTCATTCTTATGGGTTCAGAACACATTCGCGATAAGAGATGCAGGGCTGAACTCCCGCCCACAGGAATTTCACAGTGTCCGCTTGCAAGGTACGAAAAAAAGTGGGTGGGGTATAATGTGGGTAATTTTGTAGTGTAAAAAGGAGCCTGGCAACCATCATCTTAAATAAGGTGGTCCATGTCCTTCCGCTCCAAAATTAATAAAGGGGAGATGTTAAGGTCACATGCCTGCTGCTGGGTGAGGGCAATGTGCATCCCTAGGTATTTGAAGTCACCCATTGTATGGGGTAAAAGGCCCGGATGTCTAGTTGTGGGTCAGTTAAAGGTATGTACATGGATTTGGGCCAGTTCACAGTGAGATCAGATGCATCTGCCTAAATTTCGAACACTGATATGAGATGGGGTGAGGAGGGGTAGTGGCGGTTGTGGTTAGGTTTCCGGGTTGCTAATAAAGAGCAGGAGGTCATCAGCATACAACACCCTGTCCTCGCGTCCGTCATGCCAGCGGAACCCACCAAGATGACATTTCCAACTTCAGGTGGAAGATTGACTGCAGTCAACTGCTGCCGCTCAATCTCCAAGCATGAAGATAAATATTACAGAAGCCCATGTGCAGGACCCTGCCCTGCGGCTGCAACAGAAGATTCTCCTGAAGCAGAAACCTGATCGAAGGACAGATGCAAATGTCCAGGAGTTCAGTGTACCACGCTCTCCCTGCCCAATCCGGTGCAACTAGGATTACTTAGGCCTGGTCATTCCAGAACTCAGGGCATGAGAGGAAGCAGTTGGAAGGCATACAGGAGTCCAAAGCACCACACTAGGCGGAATGCGTCTGAGAGAGAGATCCATCTTGCTCAAAAGACAAATCGCAAAATTACTGACATCACGCATGCTCAGCAGTAGCAAAGAGATCAAGCCAGGTTTCTCCCCATTTGCAGAAAATACCCTGTGCCACCTCTGGCTGTAACTGTCATTCATGATCCACTAGGTGTCTGAATTAGTCTACCCTGGTGTTTAAAGATCCTGCCCAGCGGTATGACACCAAGAAAATCCTCTGGCGATCTAGACACTTCCAGAGGCATAGCACCTCTTTACACAGGGCCCAAGATCCCACTTCGTCCTGGTTGTTGAAGTACCACATTACAGTGGTGTTGTCAGTGAGATCCTGCATCCACCCCATTGACGGTTGGCAGGAAGGCCTTCAAAGCCAACTGAATGGCCTGTAAATCCAACCAGCTGATGTGAAGCTGGGCCTCCGCCAGAGACCATTTGCCTTTGATCTCCATTTCTGCTAGGCGACCTCCACAACCAAGAAGTGATGCATCTGTCACCCCTTGGTAGGTAAAGGAGAGGGGTCTGGCGCTGACAGAATCGTGATCCAGCAGCCACCACTGCACATCTTTTATAGTCTCCTGGATGTGATCGGAGAGATCCTCCTGGTGCTGTGCTCACTGGGACTTGAGATTCCACTGAAGAGCATACATATGCCTTCTGACATGCTTCACCAGCAGGATGCCGGAGGCCTGTACTCTAAGCAACCTCAGAGTCAACCTCACTTAAGGCACTGGTGAGGCCAAAGGGGAGCTCATTGACCTGAAAATGCTCTTGCTCCACTGGGAAACACTTATAGCGCCTGTGGGCCTGCAGGACAGGAATGTGGAAATAAGTATCCTTCAGGTCCAACGCTACCATCCAGTCTACAGGGTCGAGGAAGAAGAGCTGGGCCAGGGTGAACAGCTTGGATCTGTCTGATCACAGAAAGGCATTGAGAGGGTGAAGGCTTCCATCCTTCTTCGGCACCAAGAAGTAGCAGGAGTAACATCCAGCGCCCGCTTCAGATGCTTGGAGTCTCCCTATGGCCCGTTTGGCTAGAAGAATCTTTGGCCAGAAGGACTCTGCCCCTTCCAGCGACTCTTGAACTGCAGAGAAAGAGTGAGGACATCAACCTGCTTCTCTGCTGAACTCGATCACCTTCAGAGCTCATTCTGATTCTCGTCCCGAGGCAACCCAAATTTCCTGGCCCATCGGCCATGTTGCAGCAGATAGAAGGATTCCGTCAAACCATGCTGTATCATTTAGGACCCTACCGGCTACCTCTAGCATACCTCCAGGCCCCAAGGAACAACAAATATCCAACTGGAATACCATTGATGCGTCTGCCAGCTACAACATCTGAACCTGCTGCAGGTTCTGTACTAGCTTTGGTGTGGCCCTCAGTCCATGCGCCACTACCTGTGCCTTTTGTGCGTCTTTTTTTTTATTTACCTGATGACTTCAACTGCGAAGACGATCTTCTGCAGAAATTACTTTGGGAGTGGGACATCCCCTTTGACCTTAACTGTCTATGGCATGCAGTCATTTGATGTTTGGCAATGTACAGCTTCGCCTCATGGTCCCATATGGCAGCTGGCTTAATCTGGGCGCAATTGATAAGTCTTCAAGCTGTGTTCCAATCTCAAGCACTAAAGGCATGTCACAGATATCTGTTTGCGACAGTCCCCAGAAGGCTTGGACCCTGTAGTCTTTGGGGGGATGGGGGGGACATTTCCCTTGGACACTGGTATATTTAAAATTTTTGAGAGCGAATTGTCTCGTCAGTCAAGAGGGTAGCTCCAGATCGGGTGGGGGGGCGTGGCCAAGCACCGAAGATGGCGGACGCGTTTGACTAACGCTCCGCGCTTAATCCCCCAATTATCCTGTGCATCCTGGCTTCTCAGCTGTTCTCTCTGCCCAGATACGCACAACAAGAGCGTGTGAGACGCTGTGGTTGCCAGCAAGAGACTCTCGGGCCTCGGCGGCGCTCCACGGCGGCCCCGGACGGTGCGGCCTGTTCCCTTGCGGGAGCTTGGCCCCGGTCGGGCTGCCGGCGCAACGATCTTGGTGCCTGAGCCGCCTGTGGCGGTCCCCACGGTGTATTCGTAGCCCCGGCGCTGAGACGCGCCGTCACAACCTGCCCGGAGCAGCCCAGAGAGAGTGGCCTGTGACTACCGGCGACTGCCGAGCGGCTGAGGTTGGGCACGAACCGGCCGACAAAGGCGCCTTCCCCGAGCGCTTGGCCCGCTGCTGCGGGGGCCGTGGCCGTTGGCTGCTGCGCCTAGAAATGTCCAGCGTGACATCGGTCTTTAAGGTAGGCCCACGAGCAGTTGCAGCAGTGTCTGCCCTGCGGTGGGGGGCCACGGGAGTCGGTCAGGCCCAGGGCCCCTGCCTGGGCATGGCATAGAAGTCGGGGCGCGGCTGCTGGGGTAGCTCCGCATGCTGCAGCTGAAGTGTCTGTCCTGCGGTGGGGGGCCACGGGGGTTGGCCGGGCCTAGGGCCCCCACCTGAGCACCACGTGGCGACTGTGACGCTGTTGCGGAGGCAGGCCTTGCGACATCGGTCTTTAAGGTAGGCCCACGAGCAGTTGCAGCAAGGTCTGCACTGCGGTGTAGGCCATGGGGGTCGATCGGGCCTAGGGCCCTCACCTGCCCTCAGCTTGGGATTGTGGCGAGACTGTTGCGGTGGGCCCCTGGACTGTAGCTGCCGCCTCTGCCCTTCGGTGGGGAGCCACAGGGGGTCGGTCGGGCCTAGGGCCCCTGCCTGGGCACAACAAGGTGGTCGGGGCGCGGCTGCGGGGATAGACCCGCGTACTGCAGCTGAGGCGCCTGTCCTGCAGTGGGGTGCCACGGAGGTCAGCCAGGTCTAGGGCCCTCACCTGCGCACAATGTGGTGATCGCGACGCTGCTGCGGGGGTAGGCCTCAGACTCAGATTACGGGGGCTGCCCGGCGGTGGGGGGCCACAGGTGTCGTTCGGGCCTAGGGCCTCCGCCTAGAGGTCGGGGCACGACTGTAGCGGAGGGCCCATGGACTGTAGATGCCACCTCTGCCCTGTGGTGGGGAGCTATGGGGGTCGGTCGGGCCTAGGGTCCCCACCTGCACACGCTGTTGGGATCGCAGCGCGGCCTAGTTGCATTCGCGCCGGCCTCGGGGAGTCGCCGGGGCCCATACCACTACCCCGGCTGATCAACAAGCTGTTCCTGTTGTTACCCGCTGCGGCCCCTAGTTGGAATCCGGGGTTGTAGCACGAACCCTGTGTCTGGGCGGAAGTGCCCCTAGAGTACGGGACAGGCAACTGGCAGTGGCCCCTGGGGGGGCGAAACTCAGGTACGAGCTATCTGCACATGGCACCTCTCCCCTAGCACAATCTGTTTCACCGGGAACTCTGGTGTTCGAAGGCATCGTTTGGGGTGCGCTCCGGGGTGGCTCGGGGAGCTCTGGGCGAAGTCCCCTGTGTCCTGAAACGCGTGCCTGTGGGAGCTGAACCCCTTCCCTTCCCGGCCGCCGCTGCCGTGAGTGCGCGAAGTGGGGTCCCTGAGAGAGGCAGATCTACCACTGGAGGGGCCCCGACGTTAACTTGCAGTGCGGCGAGTCTAGCGCTGGTCGAAGGGAGGGCCTCCTGCCTGCTCCTCGACACGGTCACGTCCAGTGCATTTGTGGTGACACGGACTAGTGGAGGTGGAGCGGTCTGGGCGTTGGTTGGGCCTGGGCCTCCTCACCCTTTCTCCGGCACTGTGTGTACTGGAAGGAACAGACTACCTACGGTGGTGTGGAGACCAGCGCGGGGGTCGGTTCGGGCCTACGCTGCTCCTGCCCTCGTCGTCCTCAGGGGTGAGGCAATAGGGCCGTGCAGCCCTCAGTAACACGCCGTTTTCCACCTGCTCCCTATGCCGAGCGCCCAACAGATTGTCATGGGCCGCCTGCGCACCAATACCCACCGGGATGCCCCCTCCGGGGGTCCGACCGGAGGAGCCCATGCGGCTCCGGGGCCCGTGACAGGGATGAGTCCGCCGGACATTGCAACCAAACTGGATACGGTCTTGGCGGCAGTTGAACGGATTGGCAACGCATTGGATCTCACACGTACCTCCCTGGAGGGCAGGATGGATACCATCACCTCCGACTTCACACTTCTCCGGGCCGACCAGCACAAGCTCTCAGACAGGGTTCATGAGGCGGAGACCGCACTGGCAGAACCTTAGCCTCGTTCTCGGAACTGTACATCCGCGCTTCAGGACCTATTAGATCGTGTGTGCACCCTGGAGGAGAAGGTGGACGACGCCGAAGGAAGATCGCGTCGCAATAATATCCGCGTGGTTGGTCTACCTGAGGGAGCAGAGGGTCGGGACCCGGAGATCTTCACGGAAGCCTGGATAAGAGATCTACTGTCGCAGGGGTCGCTCTCCCCGCAGTTCGTAATCGAGCGGGCCCACAGAGTGCCGGCGCGCGGACCCCATCCAGGGGCCCGTCCTCGTCCTTTCCTGTTCCGTGAAATGAATTTCAGGGACAGAGATGTCATCCTGCGGGAACTTGGCAAACATCCCGGCCCTAAAGTTCAGAATGTGACTGTCTCCCTTTTCCCAGACTATGCAGCTCATGTCCAGAAGAGACGAGCCACTTTCAACGCAGTGAAGAAACAACTCCGGCAGCTGGACCTTAGATGTTCTCTACTCTTCCCTGCCCGTCTCCGGGTTATAAAAGATGGCAACACCCGGTACTTTGACTCCCCTACAGAGGCTTGGGACTGGCTTGAGGAGCATGGACTGGCAACGGCGCCCAAACGAACAGATGAATCCCGAGCAACTGAGCGACCCCGTCGAGGCAGGCGTGGGAAAAAGAACAGACGCGAGAACATTCGTATCAGCCCCGAACCCCGACCAGATCAGAATGGAACGACAGGGGGCCCTGCAGACGGTGGCGGCCCTTTAATCTGCCCAATCTCCATCTCCGGCCAGCTCCGTTGGGTCCTTGCCCAAGTCTTGAAACTCGGGCTCCACGCCGAACTGGTTAACTGATGCGGATTTCCCTCCGCTACCGGTTGTCACACCCCAAACTGCGGATGACATTATTTCCCTTTAGCTCTTGTTAGAAAATGATGTAATTCTGGGCCATGTCCTCTCCTGTCTTACTCTTGATGCCCTAACTCCTCTTATTCTAGGGTAACTGAGGAGGATCGCATCTGTACCTGCTTTTCTCTCTCCCCCCCTTCCTTGTTCTGTTCCACTGGCACTTCTCCCCGCAGTCATATAACGACGTTCGTCCTGTTGCCATGATATGGCAAGCTAGTTTGGGCAGTTCCTCATGTTGGGGATCTGCTCTTTTACTGTTTCAAGGTATCCTAAAGATCTACATTATTATTTTCTTCCCTCTGCACGAGTCGCCACACACACAGACCTGCTGCCCTTACATCCTCCCTCCTTGGGACGGTTCACCGCACAGGGGGCGCCACAGTACACGGGTGGGGCCCGCTGACTTCATTTGTCCAGATGACCAATCTTAATATAGTAACCTGAAATGTCAGGGGCATTCACACACCCTCCAAGCGGTACGCCATCTACGCTTACCTGCAGCGTCACGCGACGAGTGTGGCGCTATTACAGGAGACACACCTGACGACTGTAGAGGCTACCCGCTTACGTCGTCGATGGCGGGGCCAGATATATAGTACCAACTATTCATACATGGCTAGAGGGGTGGTGATATGGGTCAAGGCGGGGGTTCCATGGGAGGAGGAGGAGGTCCTGTCCGACTCAATGGGGCGCTACGTCTTAGTGAGCGGTAAGCTGAACGGCCAGCCGGTCTTGTTGGGTTCCATATATGCCCCCAATGTCACGCAGGGCACCTTTCTTAGTGACCTTTCAGAGGTACTGCTCCGGTGGAGGGAGATCGCGTGGCTCCTGGGAGGTGACTTTAACGCGGTGCTCGATGTCTCACTTGACCACTCCTTTCCCCCTCTCACTCGTACTACGGCCTCCTCCAACACGCAACTCTTAAAATCCTGGATGGACAATTGGGCACTCTCGGACATCTGGCGGGAACGCCATCCGCACTCCAGAGTATACTCTTTTTATTCCCCAACCATAACCTGCATGTACGCCTCGATCGCATACTCACATCCACGGCCTTTCTCCCTCTGATACAGTCTATTGACTACCTTGGTCGGACGCATTCCGACCATAATCCCCTGGTAATGCACCTGGCCTGGGTGGCGCGACCTCCTCCGATTCCGGCCTGGCATCTGCAGACAGCGGCTCTAGAGGACCCTCTCTTCCGCGGCTCATTGGAGGCTGCGATAGTCAGTTATTTTGCACTCAATACGGCTTCCACTGATTCGTTTCTCACCGAATGGGAGGCCTTTAAAGTAGTGATCAGGGGCCATTGTCTGGGGCAGACTTGGAGTACACTCAGACCAGAATGGCTTCGCTCCACAGCGTAATACTGCTTTGAACATACGACGTTACTTTCGGGTGGCGGAATATGCCTCGATCGACTGGCCTCGCTCGGGCTGCATGGTATTAGACCTTGAGAAGGCCTTCGATTCGCTGGCTTGGAATTTCCTCTTCGCCGTTCTGGCCCGTTTTGGAGTCGGACCCTACTTCCTTAGTTTGGTGCGACTGCTATACCGCAATCCGTCGGTACGGGTTCGGACGGGGCCCTATGTCTCAGATCCAATTCAGGTGCATGTGGAACCTGCCAGGGATGCCCGTTGTCCCATCTTTTGTTCGCGTTGGCAGTGGAGCCGCTGGCGGTCCATATTCGCGCCCACGTCGACATGGGGATTACACTGGGAGATGGCACCCACACCATTTCGCTATACTCAGATGACCTGCTGATATATGCTAGAGACCTTCATAACATCCCCTCCACACTTGACCAAGCCCTTAGTCATTTTGCACGT
This sequence comes from Calotriton arnoldi, assembly GCA_963921515.1. Lineage (NCBI taxonomy): Eukaryota > Metazoa > Chordata > Amphibia > Caudata > Salamandridae > Calotriton > Calotriton arnoldi. The sequence continues at coordinate 642,700 of CAWUFW010003435.1, read as the reverse complement.
GCTTCGGGACTGCTAGTCAATGCAGCGAAATCTATACTTTCACCATTTTTGAAGGAGACTCTTGATCCAGGATATGTACTGGGGGGAACCCCCGTAGACTGGTGCGTGGACCCTTTCCGCTATTTGGGGGTCCGAGTTTATCATAACAGACCTGACCTTTTCGATGGGAACGTACTCCGGGCCACCACAGCGATTCGGTCACAGATGGGTTTCTGGAAGACTCTTCCATTGGCGATCTCCGGTAGGATTGCCCTTATTAAAATGGTAGTCCTTCCCCGCCTTCTCTACTACTTCGCTGCTCTACCCCTTATCTCCCCCCCTTTCTTCAGGCAATGGGAAAAGGTTGTGCAAGACTTTATATAGGGAACATCACGCCACTGAGTGTCCATGGGGAAACTTTACCTGCCTACCGAACTGGGTGGCCTAGCGGTACCTATCTTTGAGCATTACTACTTAGCTTCCCAGCTGCAATGGGTTGCCAGGTGGCTATCATCCCGTTACTTACCAGACACAGCTTCTTTACAGCCCCCACTGACGCAGGGTAGCCTTTTACAAATTTTTCAGCCTTGCTCTAAGTCCAGACCCCCCCCCCCCGACACACTTCTACTCAACGTAGCATACAGGTGCTTCCATAGGAGTCTTTTTCTCACTAGAACCACCATCCCATAAGCACCCGCTATCCCATTGTTGGGAACTCCACGAGCGGACACCTACACGACTGTGACTGAGTTACAACACTGGGCCTCGGAGGGAATACAGGACGTGGGAGACCTTTTCCAGGACGGCACCCTCATCCCATACCAGGAACTCATAGCGGAAGGGAACCTGCGCCCTGGGCAGTTTTTACTACATAGAACAATTATAGCCTCGTTATCGTCTAAATGGGGTACACTCACTCAGGAGCCTCCCATACACCACACATTGCAATACCTTCACGTGATGGGGACAGGGAGACACCTGACGCGCTGGTTCGCATCTTCCATCCGGCAACACACGGAGGCTGACCTCACTCGGCTTCGGCATCATTGGGAGGGGGCCCTGGGGAGGGCATTCACAGATAGAGTGGACTGTTGTTCGAGGCAGCCCGACATACATTCCGCGTAATCAGCAGTTCAAACAAATTCAATTCTTCATGCTGCATCGGGCTTACCTTACCCCAGCTCAAATCAACAGGTACTTCCTCCGCGTAGACGCTGCTTGCCCCCGCTGCCGGCAGTTAGATGCCGACATTCTCCAAATGCTCTGGCATTGTTCGGTCTTAAATGAGTACTGGAGCAATGTGACAGTCACCCTGACAACTTGCACCTCCCGAGCCATTCCCCCCGGTTGGTAAGCCCATGTATTACACCTCTTTAGCAGAAACAAAAAATATAGAGCCGCCACACGATTTCTCGACCTGGGTCTAATAATGGCCAAACGATTGATCACCAAGCGATGGAAATCCCCTCTGTCGCCTCACCCACTTGCCTGGCGCCGATCCCTGCTTAATTGGGCCAAGACAGAGGGTGTGGCGCTACGTAGGGAGGACCTACTCTGCATTCGTAAATTCCCCCTAGCGCCTCAGTGGGACATAATGGTTTCCAAGCTCCAAGAAATGGTCACTAACACAGGGGACCCGAATACGTTATCTGGGGCCGGTACCCATAGTTCATCCCCCACCGGCAGGGGTGTTGAATAGCACTGACCTCCAGGCTGACTTGACTCTCCTGTTCCAGAACTTCATTGCCACTGGGTCCTAGCAGCTCTGGCTCCCCCGGCTACACTAGATACGGCAGCAGGTCTCAAGCGACTCACTTTCCCTTCCTTGACTTATGTTGTCCTCATTTTGTTGTACCTTATGTCCCCAGTTTGGTTCGAACTGCACTATATCTGAACCGTTTGCATGCCACCCAGCGGTGAGACCCATCAGCACTGATCCGCCCTGTCTATGGACACTGTCCTATGACTTCTTGTAGTCGCTGTGATCTACTCATCTGTCTCTCTTTTTGCTGTTGGGTACTACACATTATGCTGTTGGCAATCACTTTTCTTTCTTTCTTTCTTGATGCATGAGCACTGCTCTGACTGTATGCTTAAAATGTGCAAAAATGTTAATCAATAAAAAGATTTAAACAAAAAAAAAAAAAGAGGGTAACTCCAGATCCACGTCTGGTGGCGTAGAAACAAAGGAACTGACGCTCATGGGCAGCGTTAATATGCACGCCTGTGCGTCACTTTCGAAGCAGAACAACAGTTCACACAATGACACCTAACGGCGAGCCTACGTACTGCTGAAAAGATTCCAGATCCAGTCCAATGCCTGGGGAATATTCACAAGGTGAGGAATCTGCGGTTGGAAGTATCCACCAGAAGGAATCACTCACAGTGAAAGAGCCAGCTGTGAAGTGAACAGACCTACTACCCCATGCTGTATGCGTTGTTTGGTGGAAGCAAAATGTTAATGAGAATTGAACAAATCAATGTTTGAAGACAGTTGACCCAAAGCCTTTCCCTAGGTGTGCATATATTATGTATGTTTTTTTTTTTTTAATTACATGAGGCTTGCGAGACAGCTAAAGCAGTTTGTGGGCTTAACATAAAAAGGCCAACACCTACTGTGCATAGCCAAACCTAGGAAGATGTATGCAGCATTATTCAAATGTTACTTACTACAGATGACCAAATCAAACGCAGATGTCTTTAACAATCATTAGTATAAATGAAGTATTATTAAAGGACAAACATTCATAAATATCACTGGGATAAAATGTTCAAATAAGGGCAGACGACATAGCACACTGTAATTAACGCTGAAAATGATGCAAGGCGGTACTATTTATTCCGTAGTTTGACAGGTTTATTTCTATGCTCACAAACACATACCCTTCTAAACATCTTTCAAGGCACAGGAATGTGCTAAATGTAAATATAATAGACTGCAGAACCACCCACATGATTTCATTGCCAAAGCCAAGGACATTATGTTCTAAATTACATTAAGGCAAATGACATCCATACAGTACATGGATTTATTATACAATTTATTTTACTAAGCAGCATTTGGTGTAATACAGTATACAAATATGAATCAAAATATCTGCACATTGTACATGTGCACTGGACCTTTAAATGCCAACGTATGGGTAACAAAATTCTAAGTGCTGACACAGTGGACTGACGTCTTGTTTTTACCACCAGTAGAACATATCGCCTTATTATTATTGCAAAAGTAGTTTCTTCATGAAAAACATAGTTGACATACAATCCAGAAACGAGACCTGTGCGTGCAAACATTTGTTAAAATGATGAGGCCAACATGGCTATTTTATCAACTCACAATTACTAGTAATACTTAAACATTCAGTGTACCACTGATTAATCTCTTTATTACATATTCTAAATAATTCTGCTTTCACCGCCATGATCAGTGATGTGTTAACATAATATTTTGTGCAATCAATTTGGCAACCACTTTGGAATATGAAGTTCAATTTGGTAAAACATTCACGTGGCTGCAAATAACATTTCACTTCTGAACTGTTGCAGCACCTTATTTAAATCTCTTTCCTATGAGCAAAAAAACGAAACAACCACATTACAATCCAGGATTTCTTTGAAAGTCATCAATACGTACATAATTGGAATGAATACCTCAGAGAGCCTGACCCGCGATGTGGTCCATCAAGGCTTTCACAGTGATCTCTCTACGGAAGCACAGAGGAAGAGGCTCATTCATTAAAAGCTCCTATATTAAAATCTTACACAAAACAGATGACTAAAGTGACAAATGAAAACTAAAGCCATGGAATATTGACAGGTGAAGAGATGCTTCTGGCCAACCTCAAGTCATCTAGAAGAAAAACCCTGGGCTAGAAGAACTCTTTATGGACTTGCGACTTCAGCTGCCACTGAGGTAGGAGTCAATGGCTTGAATCGTGGAAGATGAAGTCCAAATTTGCTCTCAATTCCTGCAAAAGTAGCAACAGCCAGTTTGTAGCCACCAACGTGGTCGGGATTTGGTGCAGGCAGTGTGATTCTGGATTTTGGAACTGGTTCCGATCCCAACGGCTTCCTACAAATTGAAAAAACAAATCAAGATCACTTTCGATCAAGATTATGTTCTGAATATTTATAAATATATTACAACTGGAATCCATCTGCCATATCATCTAAAAGTGTGCACTGGTACACAACCTGGAGCAAACACATTTTGCACTATTTGTTCCTCCTTGACTGGCAGTAAATGAAGCAAACAATTCTCCAAGCACCTGGGCAAAAAATGGAGTCAAGTGATTTCACAAAATTTGTGCTCAGTTTACATTGTAGAAAATGAGAAAAATATCTTGTTTCTCCTTTAAAATGAGAAAAAGACTACATGATGAAAGATCTGCTTGTTTCCATCCTTATTAAGTAAGCAGCAGATCAAATGTAATTTTAATTTGTTCCATAAGGGCCTAATTTCTATCACACGTTTACCCAAGTTTCCATGTTTTGCAATGGTTCGCCATCTGTTTTCTCCAAGGTTGGCCAGACAAAATATTTAATTTATATTGCAATGTAAAGAAAATCTGTGTGCATAGTTCCCTAATATGCAGGGTCCAAAACTGGTGCAAAATGGACTGTCTGTTGCTTACACCAGAGCCGAATTTTGTGAAATGTGGTCCATGATAGAATCAATGGATTTGATTTTTTTTTTTTTGATAATCAAGTTTATTAGCATTTAAAGAACAAATCACGAAATATATAGGCAGTAAAAACAAACACATCGTTAAATTAGACATCATTGAAACAAAGACGACAGAGACCAGCAAGGCACCTTTAGAATAAGCACAAAGACCACACATGCCTATGAACATTCTGGTACGAAGCCCAAGCGCCCCTTAGGGCCATAGGTGGAACCACTTGCCCCATATTTTGCCGAAAAGCTCGGGCAACCCCGGGCCTCGAAGAGGGCCTCCTCCTGAGTTCCACACCAATCCACCCCCTTCTCCACCTCCGCACAGTTGGTGGCTTGGCCTGGGACCAGACCGCCGCTATATCGCGCTTTGCCACTGCCAATGCTGTTCCTAGGAAGCGCTTTTCGGTCCGGGAGCCATCAAGACCATCAAACACGCCCAGGACCAAGCGCAGTGGGTCATGAGGGACTTCCCACCCCAGAGTCTGCGTGAGTTCTAGTTCCACCCCCGCCCAAAATGGTGCCAGGACGGGACACTGCCAAATCATGTGGTAGAAGTCCGCAGGAGCATGACCACATCGTGTGCAGGCCGGGAGGGCCGCATACGGGCAGTGTAGAGGCGCTCGAGTGAGGTAGGCCATATGGAGGTAATAGAGTTGGACTAGACGCAACTTGGAGGAGGTCGTCATGATCCTGGGAGCCATAAGGGCGTCTCTCCAGTCCGCCTCTTCCAGGGGGCCCAACCACCCTTCCCAGCGGGCACGGAGCAAATCTAGAGAGGCAGGGCCATTGTTTACCAGGGAGCGGTAAATCCGCGATACCCTCCGCTGCCCAGATTCCCCATCATCACCTGGGCCTCCAGGGGCTAAATTCCGGGAAGGAGGTGGGGGACGGAATGTGTACGCGGAGGGCATGCCTTAGTTGTAAGTATTTGTAAAATTGGGAGGAGTGGAGTGAGTAGCGTTGCTGTAGATCCGTGAACGATCTGATGTGGTCCCCACCCAGACATCTCCTAGTAAGGAGATCCCGATGCGGTCCCACTGACGGAAACCTCGTCCCTCCAAGACCTCCTTCAGCCAGGCACCACTCCACAAGGGCGTCTGTCCGGTGAGTCTCCGGTCCCATTTCGTGTGACGCAAGGCTGCACGCCAGGCCATGAGCACCGTTCGGGTGACGGGGAAGGGCTTGTGGTATGGGGGCCCCATATAAGTAAGCCTGGAGCCGTGAGAATTCCAATGACCGGAGTTCCACCTGGTATGCCGGGTCGGACCAGCCGCCTGCAAACCAGTCATGGATCACGATGAGCCTCTTGGCCAGATAGTAGAGATGGAGATTGGTTACCCCCATGCCCCCGTCATAGGGAGGTATGCGGCAGTGTGCCAAGGACATTCGCGGCCTTCCGCCCCCCCACAAAAACCGGCCAAGGGCGCCGTCTAATTCCCGAAATCAGCTCCCGGGAGATGAAGGGTAATGTTTTGTAAAATGTATAAAAGCGGGGAGGACCATCATTTTAAAAGGGCACTTCTGCCAAGGGGGTTGAGAGGAGAGAGTGCCATTTCTTGAGGTCCGCTTTGGTCCTGGTAACCAGGGGTGTAATATTCAGGGCCCATTCGAGCTCTGGAAGGAGAGCGATCCACATTCCCAAGTACTTGAACGACTGCCTGCGCAGGGGAATGGTCGATTGCCAGTCGAAACAATCCCGAGACGGGTGTAAGGGAACCAGTGTAGATTTCGCCGGGTTAAGCCGGAGACCAGAGACCCGTTCGAAGGCAGAGAGGGCCTCCAGGCATTGTGGGCCTGAGCTCTCGGGGTCCGCCAGAAAAGAAGGACGTCGTCGGCGTATAGGGCGATCTTATCGATCTGGCTCGGGTCCCACTCCCACCCACGGATGTGGGGTCTTGCCGGATGAGGGATGCCAGTGGCTCCATTGCTAGCGCAAATAAGAGCGGCGAGAGCGGGCAGCCCTGGCGTGTGCCCCTTTGAATGGGAAACGTCTCCGAAAGCATGCCGTTAATGAGTACCCTGGCCTTAGGACTGGAGTATAGGACCCGGATAAAGCGCCGGAACTGGGGCCCGAAGCCCATCACCTCCAACACATCCCCCAGATAGCTCCAAGCTGCCGTATCGAATGCTTTTTCAAAATCGATGAAAAGCAGGGCCAGGTACGGGGTGAGGAGGTGACGATGTGCCAGGGCGAGGTGAAGGCGGCGTATGCAGTGTCTGGTACCGCGGCCTGGCATAAAGCCGCATTGATCTGGGTGGACCAGGTCCTGCAAATGGGGGCGGAGTCTTTGGGCCATGGCAGTGGCGAAGATTTTTACCTCGGTATTTATGAGGGAGATGGGGCGATAATCCGCACATGCGAGGGAGGGTGGCTGTGTCTTAGGGAGGACCACAATAGTGGCCACATCCGTCTCCTGAGGGAAGGACCCCATGTCAACTACAGTTTTAAACAGGTCCACTAAATGTGGGACCAGAGTGTCGCGGAAAATTGCGTAGTATTCTTGGGGGTACCCGTCCGGCCCTGGTGTCTTGCCGGAGTGTAAGAGTGAAATGGCCCCATGTATCTCCTCCGGGGTGAGCGGAAGGTCCAGAGTCTCAGAGACCCTCCGAGAGAGACAGGGCAGCGTAGTCCCCGTCCCGGACAACAAGTCGGCCAGAGAGGATCCGGGCGTCCTGGATTTGATTTTAGTAAGAGTTCAAAAGAACTCGTCTCTCAACGTATACTTGATCAAACGACTTTATGAAACACTTCTGTCTCATGAACATGTATTTACTCAGATACTCACACTCCGCCAAAATCAATATAGAACCATCTCTGCAGCAGCTCGTAAGTCAGTAGTGTGACGCCAAACTGTGGAGACGATCGAAAAACGCGGGCTGGAAGCAAAAGAAAAACGGTTGCTCATAAATCAGCAAAAAAAGGTTTTAACATCACAGTGAATTTTGCGTTCAAATTATTTATTTGCCTACCTCCAGCCCCCTTCCACAAAGCTCTTTGGCCCTCTTCGCGAAGTATCTTTCGGAAACAGTCTATAACTCCAGTGTAAGTGGTCTGACCAGCACGTGCTGCCACCTGCAACCTAGTCTTGATGACGTCAGCAGGAGTGACCAATGACGCAGCAGGCATGCCTAAAAAGACAAGAGATCGTATATGAAGTGTAGTAATTAAACCTTTAAAATTGTTATTGTGCAACAATGTTGTACCTATATTTATTAATTAAATTCAGTTTATTAAGTACAATTAAGCAAAAAGTTACATCTTCTAATTAAAAGAAATCAGTGCAGGCGTAAGAGGCAATCGGTTTTTTAAAATGAATTAGCTAAACTCAAAAATTAATTCAAATTCCTACAAACAACAAAATGCATTTTGACGTCATACACAAATTTGATCTGTTTAGTATAATCTTGTTCAATATTATCAATGTTCCTGACATGAAAACACTTCTGACAATGAACGGAATGAGTGAATACTTCACACAGTCCTTTTTAGGTCGAGCCTATAGCGGCGGCGCGCATGCGCTGTTCGCTTTGCGAGGCATGCAGTAATCAACTATGGAGTGGAAGCTCCGTGAAAGCTCCGCCCACTCTCCGCCCATGTTTTTAATTGGCTCGTGTCATTGTCTTTCGTAAATGCTGCCGTCTGATTGATTATGAGCCATATTAGGCTTGTTAGTCCCTCCTTGTTTTGGCCATGTCGTCATTTGTACCCTCCCATGGCTACTAGCCCCTTTACTTCGAGTGTTACACAGTACTTAGACTGTGAGCACTACTTTGTCCGAGCCCCATGACTGATTAGGAGGGAGAGCAAAGAAAATACACAACAATTAAAGCGAAACCTGCGCTGATAAAGTAGGTTGACAATTGTTAAAAAAAAACATGCAGCTGCCCCGGCCGTTGACTGGATTTGATCTCCATGGAGAACTGCAGGTATGAGCTCTATCAGCGTGGCGCCCTTTCATGAGCGTCGCGCTGGTTTTGGTTTCGTTATCTTGTCTTTATCCCCGCTCCTCCATCCCACTCTCTTCTCTCCCTCCCCCTCCTTTCTCTCCTGCCTCCCCCTTTTCTCTCCTCCCTCCCCCCTCCTTTCCATTCAGTGAGCGAGCTCCAGCGTTTGTCGGAGTAGACAAAAGTGGACACAAGCTTTTTTTTTTTTTGCTCGCTCGTTCTTCACTTCCTCCCTTTAAAAGCTAAGTATAAAATTCATTTCCTCCGAAAAATCCTGTCGCCTTTTGCAGCCTTCTTCCTGATTTCTATAAGACACTGTGGGAGCGAAGACACGCCAGTTCGTTTCACAAGAAACGTGAATCTAAACCCACCAAGAAGCATTTAGGCATCTGCCACTAGATTCGTTTTGTCATGTACATACATAGACTGCCAGGCGCACGCACGTACATTCCATACACACAAGGCAGCAGACAGCACGAGTTAGGCTTCAGAAAAAAACAAAGGGGAGTGGAATCGGTTCTCTTCAGAGATATTCGATGACCCTTCTTCGCAGGAACAGTAAGAGACTTGGCAAGAGGATGTAAACAGTGTGTCAGTGGGACTGAAAGGGTGCAATCTCTACAAAGGTTTTGCTACTGTGTGCTATCTGTGGTGGTGTCCGCTGTATAAAGATTCTAATGCAAGGGGCACTTTGTATGCTTGACAGGTGTTTCAAATTGAACAATCAGCTGCCAGCACTAAGCTGTTAACGCTGAAAATAGACTGGGCCGACGAGAGAGAATATTGCATTTGAAATATTTGGGGCAGAACAGCAGAAAGGAGAATATGGTGGGTGTGCAGCACAGACGCAATGGCGCCCTAGAGCTATAGATTTATATCTTTCGTTTGTGTGCCAATTGTTAGGAATTCATTGCAAAATAGATTGCCAGCTGAGGGAATTGATAGATTTAAGGAGGTGCTTTTGCAACAGCATTAAATCCCGTCTACTACAACTCGGAATGTGCATGTAGCTGCTGTGCAAATGCCTACCCAATACTTTATTACCTGTACTGGACAAACAGCAACTAGCATGTTTTGTGTGTAGGACTTACTATCAGATTAGTTGCTGCGTTATACACTTATCTGTGGATAGATGAAAGGATCAACCACTCCACAATGCAACATGTGACTTGCAAAATATACGCTATGTATCAGCAACATAAATGACAAATATGCAAAAAACAGATGAAATGCACGTGCTGCAGATACACCTACTGTAGTATCAAGTGGATAAAAGTGATAAGCTACATCCAAGCCCACCAAACACATTTCCACAGTTGAGATGACTAACTGGATAAAAATTGCAGCTCGCAAGAAGGCAATAAAAAAAGGTGAGACTTCATTGTGACAAAATACATATTGTTGAGCCTTAAGCCACACTGAGTGAAAACTTGTTTCGTTGCGAGACTTGACTCAAGGCCCCTGAGCCAACAAATCACAGGGTCTTTTCAAGCAGACATTGGCTGATGTGAAATCAAGATGCCAAGAAATGAAGCAGTGCCCAGATATCGAAAGAATAAAAGGGTCACAGGAAAGGCACCATGTTGCTCCAAAAACCAAGTACCAGCATGCAGCCTATTAGAATAAACTCATTAATCCATTAACCACAAGAAAACACATGAATCATCTGTCATCTGTGTACTAAGTGATAAGTCAGAGAGCAGCACAAAAACGCAATACATGGCGAGCTGACTGGACCGTAGGTATTGGTTTGTGCATCGTTGGTGCAGCAGCTCTAACTTCTCTGAGTGCTGCTATCCACTGGAAGCCTGTGATGTCAGGGACAAGCACTGAGGCTGGAGATGCAAATATTGCTTCACATGCTGCGCTCAGGGCTACACTTCAAGGGAGTTGCATAGGTGGCACTGGTTGTGGGATGGAAACTGTCTTCCTCCGGTGTGGTGACTGACTTTAACTTAGGTGCTGGATGAACTGGCAGGCACAGATGTTTATTTAGCATGCGTGTCCATTCCAGCCCAGTTCAATAACTGACAGTTAACTGGCAGCTGCTAGCTGCTTCCCTGGTCACATCAGTATTTCCTCATTCTAAGTCCTCTAGACAGTGCTGCTAGCTGCTTATCTTGTCTCATCAGTAATTCCTCATTCTAAATCCTCTCGGCAGTGCTCCAGCTGCGTCTCTGTTCCCAGTGGTAATTCTTCATTCTATGCCCTCTAGGCAGTGCTACAGCTGAGTCTCTGTTCCCAATGGTAGTTCCCCCATTCCGAGTCCTCCAGACAGTGCTGCAGCTGCATCTCTGTTCATACATCCACTACACTCCAAAACAAAACACATAGGTAAAAGACATTGTCATTTACAATGCAAATAGCTCTAACTCTAAAAAATGTGAGATCTATTGCATTGCAAATGCTTGTTTTAAGAGGTAACACAGGAAGAGAAAAAAACACTTAGAGTTATCCAGTCCTGCGTCACTACCAATCATCACCAGTAAGCATTCTAGAATGTTGCTTTTATTTGGTGACGTATGCTTGGGTTTTGAGACATAAGGTGACATTATTCACCGAATAGCCCCTTTAGTAAATGGCCATCTTGGCCCCAAGTTTAACATCCTCGCTACCTAAAAACACAGTGACAGATCGTCATCAGTTGATGTATACCTTAATGTGGATTCGGGGATAGACCTGACAGGACTTTGGCAATTGATCACGATTATTCCTTCCACTCAACTCATTTGAGACAGCAAACACAACAGCAATGAGTGTTATATGTGGTTCTAATGAAGGGCAAAGTGCCAATAGTGGATTTTGAAACTGCTTATTCACTGATACGTCACAGCCATGAAAAACAAACGTTGGTTCCCTCTATTGGGATATTATAAGGGGAGCAGTTGCTTATCCTGCAGCAAATTTCAAATTTACCCAGCACAAGACTCTGTAGAACTGCAATCACAGATAAATTTCAAATCTGCGCTGGCATGGCTCTCAGAAAGCCTGCCAGCGTGGCACCTGTGTTGCTCTCTGCTCTGCGGAGAGCAGAGAACACAACTTTGGCAGAGATGGGGAGGGAAGATGCAAAGTGTGGTGTAGCAGAAGGCCAGGCGAACAAGTTATTTACCTTTAGTAAAGCTCTTTCTGGTGGAAATTTAACTGCAGATTCCTCACCTCGTGAATACTCCTAGGTGGTGCACTGGATCCTAAGTTTTCTCAGCATTGCTCCTGCACGCCAGCATGTGGCATCATGTGGCTCCATGTCAGCACTGTCTTGCTTTGTGACATCGGAACTGGATATAAGCACCACCCCTATGTGCAGACATCAGTCTCTTTCTTGACTCTGTCCGCACCATTGGATGTGGAGCTTAACAAACCATGAGATGCGTCAGTGAGCATATTCCTAGGTTAAGACCGTTTTAGGTGGAAAAGAGACGATTCAACTAGGAGGTACCTCCCAAGGTGGTGGGTCTGTGAAATGGCTCAAACCAAAACTTCCTGCATGACCAACTGAGCAAAGTGCCCTTCCTGCCCGATCTGGCTATCAAGGCTGTAGTGCTATGTTAATGTGTGAATTGAAACCCATGTTGTAGCCTGACAGTGGTCTAGAAGACAACGGTTCCTGTGGACAATCAACAAATGATACTTAATATATAATAGCTCAATCACAATAATGGAAGGCAAAGAGATGTCTGAAAGAGAAAAGGCATACAACACGAATTTTGAATGAAAATACGTTGCTTTATATAGTGTAATGACATTATTTTAAATCCAGTACTTATGTTCACAGCCGGTGACTTCCAGCGTTAACCCCGTGTGCCCGTATGCATTTTAAATATTCCTCATTTCTCGTCCCCACAGTTCCCGGCTGGGCCCTATGCGAGTACTCTTCTTCCTTTTCACCCCCACACGGTGCACACCACATTATCGGACAGTCATACCCAGGTATGATTAGCGACTGAATATCTACCTTTTTGATGCTTTTCTCTTATTTTTCTCCACCACCCCATTACTGATACTATGGTTATCATTTTTTTAGGTGCCCCTTCATTGCTAGGTCCTGATGAGACCCCACATTGTTAAGTGGGTCAAAACGTCGTCAACTAAGTGAAGCGAACCATTTGTCAGCCACTATGACTATTAGTAGGCTGCGAGCACATTATGTATTGATTTAATGGTCGCTTTTGTACATTTTTGATGAAACCTTGTTTTTATGTCCCTAAGAGTCACAACCTTGAAATATAGGTTTCACAATCACTTGGGACACCATGCACTGGATTTAAAATAATGTGATTACATTATATAAAACAACGTATTTTCATACAAAATTCATGTTATATGCCTTTTCTCTTTCAGACATCTCTTTGCCTTCAATTATTGTGATTGAGCTATTATATATTAAGTATCATTTGTTGATTGTCCACAGGAACCGTTGTTGTCTGTTAAACTGTAAAGTACCCTGGTTCCGTGTGAGTAGGGTGTCCCTTGTTTTTTCATACACGAGTGATCTAGAAGAGGCACTCTGTGTACCATCACAGTGGTAGCAGGCTTGGCTCTGGTCGAATGAGCCCTCAGGCCCGCTTGACACTGCTTTTTGGCCAGTGCGTAGCAGATCTTCATAGAGGACTATTCACCACAATATGGTCCTTTTTTGCACTACCTTATCATTCTTTGCCTCAGAGAACCCCACAAAGAGCTGATCGTCCACACAATAGTACTTGGTATGATCAATGTAAACATTTAAGACTCTTCTGGGGTCCAAATGATGGAGTTTCACCTCTTGAGGGGCGAGGTAGAGCAAAGTATGCCAGAAATAAAATGGGCTATCCAACAAGAAAGGGAGTCACAACCTTCAGAAGAAATGCCTCGCTGGTCTTCAATGCAAGTTTGGCTGAAACAAGAGAGCCTACAGTTTGATCATGTGATGCACTCAAGTTACGGCAATGACAAAGACTGCTATAAGAGTCAGGTGATACAGAGCAAAGCTGTTCACTGGCTCAAATGGGGTACCTTAAGGAATGCAAGAACCAGTTGAGGTCCTACTACGGCATAACAAAAGGCTTGGGTGGGAACATGTGACCTAAACCTTTAAGAAAATGAATCACAAAAGGCAAATTAAATAAAGGCAGTTGGTACAGCAAATGCAGAACCAAAAGAGCCAACATATAACCTTTTACTTTGCCTGTGCCAAATCATTGCTGTACAAAAGACAACACAAAAAGCAAAACATCCAACAACTTTGCTTGCAATGAGTCTGAATGGCGGGAACTACACAAGGCGGCAAACTTATCTCAGCGACTGGCATAAACAAATTTTGTAGATGGGCTCCTTGTCGCTAGAATGACATCCATGACTTCAGGAGGGAGATCAAAAGCAATCAACTGTTACTGCTCAATCTTCATACATGGAGGTGTCATTGCTCAGGCATGTGCAGGACCCTGCCCTGCTTCCGTGGCAGAAGGTCCTCCTGATGCAGCAGCCTGACTACAGGACAGATGCTCATGCCCAGAAGCTACAGGTACCATACTCTCCCCGGTCTAATCTGAGCCACTAGGAGGAATTGGACCTGATCGTTCTTTTTCTTCTTCAGAACTCGAATCAGGAGAGGCAGAGGAGGAAAGGCATACAAGAGTCCCGAGCTCCACTACAGGTGGAATGAGTCTTCGAGAGAGAGGCTTCTTGGGAACTCCAGTGCGCAAAAGTGTTGATATTGCACGGTCTCAGCACTGGTGAAGACATCAGGCTAGGGTTCTCCCATTGCCGGAAGACAACAGCACCACTTCTGGGTGTAACTGCCATTTGTGATCCGCTAGGTATCGGTGGCTGAGCTCATTCGCTCTGGAGCTTAAAAGGTTCTGCCAGGTGGCTCTTGACCATAGCAATGCTCTCATGGCTCAGTCAGTTCTAGAGGTGCATAGCCTACTTGCACAGGACCAGGACCCTCACCCCACCCTGATTGTTGCAGTACACACGGCGGTGGTGCTGTTCCTGAGGACCTATACCAAGCTTCCTCGATAGTAGGAAGAAAGGTCTTCAACAGCAAGTGGATGGCCCACAACTCCAACAGACTGATGTGGCGGAGAGTCTGCCACCAGTCCAACTGAGGTCGAGCAGCCACTACTGCAGGTATTTGCAGTTTCCTCTGAATCCTGGATGGAATCAAACAGGTTTCCTTGGTCTTGAGCCCACTGAGACGGCACATCCTACTGCATAGCCCACCTGTGCTATCTGGTGTAGTCCACAAGCAGGATACAGTAGGCCAAGAAGTTCCAAAGCCACTCTCACTGACACCCAGGAGCGAGGCTGAAACATCAGGATCATAGCCTGAATGTCCTGGACTCGTTGAACCAGAGCAAAGGCTCGAAACTGCACCGTATTCAGAATGGCTTAGATAAAAGGGAGTCTCTGTGACTTTGGTATGCAGATTGAGAACTCCAAAGATGTACAGAGGTTGGCGTCATCTGGAGATGGTCCATGACAAACTGTGGTAAGACTGCCTTCAACAGCCAGTGGTAGAGGAAGAGGAAGACTAGTATACCCAACCTCTAAAGATGCCTAGCCATTACTTTCGTGAACACCTGACAGGCATTGGTGAGGCCGAAGGGGAATAAGGAGAACTGAAAATGCGTGTGGTCTACTTTCAATCACAGGTAACGCTATGAGACTGCAGGACATCCATATGAAAATAAGTGCCCTGCAGGTCCAGCGCTACCATCGAGTCTCATGGATGGTAGCACTGGACATCTGCTTGTGACAGTCCCTACAAGACTTAAACTCTGTGGCTTTTGGTGGGAACATGATTCCTTTCACACTGTAGAAATAATTGTTATAAAAATACCTTGTCAAAAAAAAGTTTGGGAGCAAGCTCCAGATCCGCAATCGAAGGTACGGAACGAAAGGAACTGATGTCAGCGTGTAGGGGTGGTGCTTATATCTGGCTCTGATATCACTTCTGAGGAGGGGGAAGCTGATGCGGAGCCGCACGACACACATTGCTGGCACACGGATGCAATGCTGAGAAAAATACCTAGATCACAAGATGAGGAATCTGGGGTTAGAAGTATCCATCAGAAATTATTATTTAATATTTGGGCAGGGTTGGATTTGATACAGGGTGGTGTGGATGGGTGGCGGGACACTGGGTGTTTTCTTTTTCTATTTGTCGTGAGGGTAAATGCAGAGGGTAGCGGCGGTGGATGGCAGAAGTCCACGGATTCAATTAAAAAAAAATTTGGTAGGGGGATATTAATTTTGATTGTAGTGTTGGAAGATCACAAGACATTCGGTACTGTTTTTAAAATAAGGGTTGTGAAAAGGAGACATGGACACAGGAAGTGGGGGTGGTGGTGGTACATTAGGTTTAATATGAGACATAAGGGAGAAGCAGCTGAAGCCATGCTGTGTATGACCCCCTCATTACTCTTCTACAGCTCATGACAGTAGGTAGAAAAGAAATGGAGGGGTTATGCTTGACATACAACTAAAGCTGGTAGTTGTGAATAACGGTAATGTTTTTCATATTGGAAATCTGAGAGACATCATATACAACTCGAACTTCACGCTCCTAGTTTCCAAGATATCACTCAGAACCACTTGGTGAAAAACATCCACTTATTTACTGTTACCCATCTTTAACTTATATATATATAGGTCTATTGATTCTTCAATAATAGTTGCTAATGTTACCTAAACTGAATTGAAAACATATTGTCCACCTCAATAGGCTGAAACTTTCAAGCAGCAGAGATTACTTCTTCAGTTCTTCAAACCGCTGTGCTATCTTACTCTTTCAGCCATTGACCATTTTATTCTATTATGCAGACAAGATCTATAGAACATTTGATGTAACCTGAACAACCTAGAGACTGCCTTCCCTTAGCTAAAGTAAAGCCAGTTCAACAAATTCCCCTATTTGCTTAGTCTATGGTTTACTATTTAGAATTGGCAAACATATTTTAAGCCAAATTATCCCAGTCCGGCTGTCAGGCAAGATATTGATTTTGCCTTCCCAAATATTGTACTAATGAGAGTAGTAGTTGTTAGTAGTCTTGGCTGAGAGGTAATTTGCAGGCAATGTATTGCTCTCAACAGATCACCCACTGCCCTTTATCCCTGTTATCGATCTTGCTGGTCCCTTTCCCAGCGCCACACATACATCATGGCAAGTTTCCAACCTGTAAAGAGAACCCTCCACACAGGGGAGAATTATTTCCACAATGAGCATGAATTGCACCCATTAAAGGCACATATTGCAGGTCCCACACACTCATATTGTTTGCATTAACTTAGCTGCATCACTGACTCGTCACAGATTGTTCAGTCTCTGAGAACCATGCAGCAACACTCTCTTGATAGCTCAGATAGGCCTGGTAACACATACTCCAGGCAACACAAGTGCAGCTGTGTACTGCTCGGCAGCCCAGAACTGCAGGAAGCGGCCACACAAGTGGTAGACAAATGCTATACAACACAGGTAACAGAACAGAAAATTCCTATGTTGATTATGTTGTCATAACTGTGAGAAGTTGGCTTGGTATATGCTGTCCACTAATTAAAGTGGGCACCTTGCACCAGTCCAAACGACCCTTATTGATGATTAGGTCAAAGATAACCTTTATGAAAGCTATCCTAGTGGTAGCTATGGAGAGCAGCCTTCAGGCTTAATCTTGAAGGAATGTAAAGTGGCTTGTTTTACCAGAATATCACACCCTGAATGACTAAATGAAAGAACCACACAAGTGCTATATAAAAATATGTATTTATTACGAAAAACACTCTACTAATCTCTACCCGAGATTAGAATGTACAGTACACAATGTTAAATCAATAGAACGACAGTAAATAGCACAATACACAGTGGACTCCAGGGGGAGACAGAACCATATACTAAGAAAGTGGTATAACAACCACGACTTCAATAGACACAGTGCCTAGAGCACGTAGAATCGCAGGGACCCCAAGGAACCACCCACAGGAGTGACACAGGGAGCCCACGGAGGACGGGTGCAGTGTGGGAACACAGACCCGAGCTCCGTTCAACTCTATGGGAAAGTCGCGGTTGGAAAATTACAATTTAAGGACACTTCGGAGAGGACTTCAAGCAAACCCTTTGGAACATAGAAGGTTCTAAGGCCATCACCCTTGTGAGTACCGAGGTACCCGTGTTACCTATCCCAGAGGAGCCGGGTGCATAGGGGTCAAGTGGAGTCGGAAACCCTTGTCGTTTTCAATGGCGTGATGCGAAGAAGTGCTGCTGCCGGGGGGAGGTGAAAATTGTCCGGTGGAATCCAAGCCTGGATTCAGAGTAAGAAGAACCTGAAAGCAGAGGGGACAAAGTCTGGGTCACTTCACGTGACCAGGGGCTCGATAGACGAATGCCCACCGATGTCGGGTGCTTCAGGTGTGAAGATAGGATGCTTGACTCTGCAGCCACGGGGACCAGGAGACGTCGACGATGACCAAAGTCCGGAGGTGAGCTGTCCCACGAAGGATGTCGAGTGCTGAGGGGTCAGTGTCCGGATTGAACACCAACAAGCCTTGGCAAAGGCAACCCATGCAGGCAGAGGAAACAAGTGATAGCATGGACCAGCAAGGTCCAGGAGACTCTCCAAGCTATGGGGAGTCAGGGCACGTCTGAAGCAACCAGGGAAGCCCAAGGAAAGTTAAAGTGACCCTCGCCAGGACCCACAGGCCAACGGACCAGGGATTGCGAAGGGACCTCGAGCTGAATCACAAAACACCAGCCCACAGAGCACTCGTGGAGTGGAGGCCGGAGATCTTTGGTGGAAATACTGCTCGGGTCGGGACTACACGTAGTCCAAAGCACAGCCTCCGGGATCGCCGAAAAGCATACGCTGCTGCAAAAGTACACGGTCCACAGGGGTTCGGGTTGCACGGTCCCCACGAGGGATACTGGTCTCAGGATTGCTAAGAGAGCAGATCGACCTCAGGGACGCTCGGGAACCCACCTCCTGTGTTGCAGAAATCTTCGGAGTCCTCAGGAGCTCGGGAGATGCAAACCGGTCAGATGCGTTTAGGTGCCTGCTGCTGCAGGGGAGTAACTACTTTACACCAAGGGAGATTCTTCTGTCGTCCAGCGAAGTGTAGACCGTCGAAGTACTTGGTTTCTGCTTGCAGAGTTTAGTCCAGGTAAAATCTAAAGTCCTGTAGTCAGGCTTCCTACTTTATATCCAAGGAAGGGGTTGGACTAACTCTGGGGACCCACCTATGGGAGGGTCAGGACAGAGGGGTGGCTACACCCATGTCCTTGGTCCACTTTCGCGCCAGAGCAGGAGCAATTGGCTCCTGCAACCGGTTTGAGCTGGACTATGCACAGGGACACCAAATGTGCCCCCAGTGCAGACTTTCTGACACTCTAAGAGTGCACCCACCCAGCCCCAATACACTAAAGCCTGTCTGGGAGGTGTTCACACCTCCCTGTGACAGGAAACCTATTGTCAGGCTTTCCTCTGCTCGAGCTTGGCTCAGCAGCAGGAGGGCAGACTCGTGTCCGTGGCAGGCAGCATCCATTTTGTGCTGCCCAGGTCGAGAAAGCTGGTACCGGGTAGACCGGTGCCCCATAGTAGTGGTACTACAAGGGAGGAACCATAATCCTACACCAGTTACTGGTGTGGAGGTATGATTCCAAGGTGTTTGACACCAAACACGACATGTTTCTAAGCAGCCGCTTTGAAGTTAGCATTTACCGCGAGGTTATAATGCACTCAAGTATATATGGTTGGCTGCATCACAGACAACCCAGGGGAATAGATTCCGAAGGCTGCAGAGGGGCTCTGCTCATGCAGGGGCACCCTCTCATGTAAATCCCAGCACCCTGCCTTCATGATTGATAAGGCCTGCCATAGGGATGACTGATAGGTTTATATGTGCAGTGATTTAGAATAGATATAGGTAACCTATATCTAAGTAAGGGGTGCATGCACCTCCTTACACAGGTTGCAGTAGCAGACCTGTGGTGTCATTTTGAATGGCCTCTCAGGGGTGGCACAATACATGCTTCAGGCCCTGGGAGGCCTCTGGGGTACCTATGTCCTGGGGACATGGTGTACCACATACTAGGGACTGATAAGGGTACCCCAGAATCCAATCTGGAGTGTACCTAAAGTACATGCAATCAATTTATAGGAGAAAGCAGATAGACTGGGGTCCTGAATAGCAGGATCCCAGTCAGACTAGGCCAAAAACAGGGAGACATCAGCAAAAAGTGGGGGTAACTATAAGAAGCAGATCCTACTCTCCTACACAACCCCCCCCCCAAACATATGGACATTAAACTAACCTTGACCAGTTGAGTCTTCATGTTCTAAGTGAAAATATCTTGAGAGTCCATCTGCATTGGCATGGTTACTCCCAGGTCTATGTTCCACTGTATAGCCCATCCCCTGTAGGGAAATGGACCACCTCAAAAGTTTGGGGTTTTCACCCTTCATTTGTTTTAGCCATAAGAGGGGCTTATGGTCTGTCTGAACAATGAAGTGAGTGCCAAACAAGTATGGCCTCAGCTTCTTCAGAGCCCAAACCACAGCAAAGGCTTCCCTCTCAATGGCTTCTCTCTGGGGGTCAACCGTCTGCTTATGAAAACTACTGGTTGAACCTGACCCTCTTCATTCAATTGTGATGACACAGCCCCTACCCCCAATTCAGATGCATCAGTTTGAACAATGAATTGTTTGGAATAATCAGGACTTTGCAGAATGGGAGCAGTGCACATGGCCTGCTTCAGGTCATCAAATGCCTTTTGACAGCTAACTGTCCACTGAACTTTCTTAGGCATTCTTTTGGAAGTTAAGTCATTCAAAGGGGTCACTATGGATCCATATCCTTTGACAAACCTCCTGTAGTACCCAGTCAGGCCCAAGAAAGCTCTGACCCGAGTCTGGGTAGTGGGAGCAACCCAGTCCATGATGGTCTGGATTTTGCTCTCCAGTGGTTGAACCTGACCTCCACCCACAAGATGGCCTAGGTATACAACCTTACTCTGCCCTATCTGGCACTTGGTGGCCTTGATAGTGAGGCCTGCTTTTTGCAGGGCCTCCAAAACATTTCTCAGGTGGACCAGGTGATCCGCCTAGGTGGAGCTAAAGACAGCAATATCATCTAGATAAGCTGCACTATAGGCTTCCAGACCTGTAAGGACTTTGTTCACCAACCTTTGAAAAGTGGCAGGTGCATTCTTCAAGCCAAAGGGCATCACCACAAATTGGTAGTGCCCACTAGGGGTTGAGAATGCTGTTTTGGGTTTTGCATCCTCAGCTAATCTGATTTGCCAGTAACCAGCTGTCAGGTCAAATGTACTCAGAAACTTGGCAGAGGCCAAAGTATCTATAAGTTCATCTGCCCTGGGTATTGGATGAGCATCAGTCCTAGTGACTGCATTGAGACCCCTGCAGTCCACACAGAACCTCATCTCTCTCTTACCACCCTGGGTGTGAGGTTTTGGTACAAGGACTACTGGACTAGCCCAAGGGCTATCTGAGGGCTCAATTACTCCCAGATTCAACATTTTCTGGACTTCTGTCCTGATACAGTCCCTGACATGGTCAGGTTGCCTGTAAATCTTATTTTTAACAGGCAGACTGTCACCTGTGTCCACTTCATGAGTGCACCAGGTAGTCTGACTTGGAGTCAGTGAAAACATATGTCTGAACTGATTCAGGACTTGCCTACAATCAGTTTGCTGCTGGTCAGTGAGGCTGCCTGCCAAGGCTACACCATCAACTGAACCATCATCAGGGTTCTGTGAGAGCAGGTCAGGGAGTGGATCACTCTCTTCCTCCTGTCCTTCATCAGTAGCCATGAGCAAGCCCATGTCTGCCCTGTCAACATATGGTTTGAGCCTGTTCACATGAAGCACCCTATGGGGGCTCCTGGGAGTTCCAAGGTCCACCAGGTAGGTAACCTCTCCCTTTTGCTCAATGATAGTGTGAGGTCCACTCCACTTGTCTTGGAGGGCTGCTGGGGCCACAGGCTCCAAAACCCATACTTTCTGTCCTGGCTGATAAACAGTCACAACAGCCTTTTGGTCATGCCAGGCCTTTTGCAATTCCTGGCTAGCCTCAAGGTTTTTGGATGCCTGCTTCATGTACTCAGCCATCCTGGAGTGGAGACCAAGTACATAGTCCACAATATCCTGTTTAGGGGGTTTGAGAGGTAACTCCCATCCCTCCTTCACTAGACATAAAGGACCCCTCACTGGATGTCCAAACAGAAGTTCAAAAGGGCTGTAACCAACCCCCTTCTGAGGAACCTCTCTGTAGGCAAAGAGAAGGCAGGGCAAAAGGATGTCCCATCTACGTCTGAGCTTTTCAGGGAGACCTTTAATCATGCCCTTGAGGGTTTTGCTGAATCTCTCAACTAACCCATTGCATTGTGGGTGATAGGGGGTGGTAAATTTGTAATTTACTGCACACTCCTTCCACATAGCAGTCAAGTAACCAGACAAAGTTTTCACCTCTGTCTGATACTACCTCTTTAGGAAAACCCAATCTGGAAAAGACTCCCAGGAGGGCCCTAGCCACAACAGGAGCTGTGGTAGTCCTAAGTGGAATTGCTTCTGGATACCTAGTGGCATGGTCCACCACCAGTAGTATGAATCTGTGCCCAGATACAGTCTGAGGATCCATGGGACCAACTATGTCAATCCCAACCCTCTCAAAGGGAACCCCCACCACAGGTAGTGGTATCAGGGGGGCCTTTGTAGTACCACCTGCCTTACCACTGGCTTGGCAAGAGATACAGGAGCGACAAAACTCCTTTGTGTCCTCTGACATATGAGGCAAATGAAAGTGAGGAACAAGTCTGTCCCATGTCTTGTTTTGGCCTAAGTGTCCTGCTAATGGGATGTCATGTGCCAGTGTCAATAGGAAGCCCCTAAACTTCAGAGGTATAACCAACCTCCTGGTGGCACCAGGTTTGGGGTCTCTACCCTCTGAGTATAGGAGTCCATCATCCCAGTAAATTTTATGGGACCCACTGGCACTCCCAGCAGCAGTTTGCTGTCTGAGGGGTTCAAGAGAGGGGCAGTTCAGCTGCTCCTGGCTCAGGTCTGCCCTGGAAGGGCCCCCTGTCCCCAAGAACTCAACCTGATCAGGTTCAAGTTCCTCTGAGACAGTTCCTTATTCAGGACTAAGATCATCTCCCTCAAGAGACTGATCCTCACTCTGAGGCAGGGGGGAAGACACTGCCTTACCCCTACTGCTCCTTCTCTTGGAAGGCACCTGGTCCATTATTCCAGGATCCAGGGCCTGTTCAGTGGAAGACATTTTTGCCTGTGACCTAGTCATGGCAAACACATCTGTAGGGATGCCCAGCATTTCTGCATGTGTCCTGAGTTCCACTTCCGCCCATGCTGGTCTCCAAATCATTGCCCAATAAGCATTCTACAGGGAGGTCTGCACTTACCACAACCTTCTTAGGGCCAGTTACCCCTCCCCAGGTGAAATTCACAACTGCCAAGGAATGGTCTGTCCTGACATTGCTTGCATTGGTCACTTGGTACATCTCACCAAGTATGATCTGGTCAGGGCCCACAAGTTCTTTTGTCACCATGGTGACACTTGCACCTGTGTCCCTATATGCCATGGCCCTCCTTACCATTGATCAAAGGCTGTTGTCTGTATTTGCCCAGATTACTGGGACTGACAAATAAGGAGGCAATATCCATGCCTCCATCACAGACTAACACAGCCTGAGTTGGAATTCTGACTAGGCCAGAATCCATCTCAGATCCCAGGGTCAAGCCTACTACACCCTTATTTTGTGTACCACCACTTGGAACTGAGCTAGGGGGAACAGTTGCCTTAGGGGCAGTGGTGGCTGGAGTAGATTCCTTGGCCCTTGGACAATTGGCATCTTTTGTCCAATGAGTTTTCTCTTTATAGATATGACACCAAGGTTTTTTTTTGCCTCTAGCCTTGTTTGATTGTGACTCCCCCCCAGATGCAGGTTTTTGGGGCCCTTGTGAAGACTTCTGGTCTTTACCCCTTTCCCCACCCTTATCTGAGGTTTTAGAATCTTGCTTCTTAGAGTCACCACCTTGGTTCTGAGTTTTCTGCTTCACCCTGGTTCTGACCCATTTGTCGGCCTTCTTTCCCAATTCTTTGGGAGAGGTCATTTCAGAGTCCACCAGGTACTGATGCAACAACTGATTTGGGCAATTATTAAGGATCTGCTCCCTCATAATTAAATTGTACAATCCTTTAAAATCACACACTTTACTGCCAAGTAACCAGCCTTCCAGAGCCTTAGTAGCACAATCTACAAAGTCAACCCAGTCCTGAGTCTGTGCTTTCTGGGTGTCTCTGAACTTAATTCTGTATTGCTCAGTGGTTAAGCCAAACCCATCAATGAGAGCACTCTTCAAGACTGTGTAATTGTCAGCATCCTCTTCTCTAACAGTGAGGAGCTTACCTCTACCTTTGTCAGCAAAGGAGAGCCACAAGATAGCTGCCCACTACTCCTGAGGGACCCTCTGTACTTTACAGGCCCTCTCTAGTGCAGTTATCCATTTGTGGATGTCATCCCCACTCTGATAGGGAGGGACTATCTTGTTCAGGTTCCTATGATCATGAGAATAACTCTCTAGTTCTAGGGACACTGTTGCTGCCACCATGGGACTGTAGTCCCAATCTTCTGGTTGCTCTCTGGAGCTCTAAGGATTCCCTGTCTATGGCCAATTGCTCTTTGTTGAGCCGGATCCTGATTCTCTCAAGTTCTAGTAATTGGCACTTCTTATCATAAGAGGATTCTCTCCTATGAGATACAGAGGTCCCTACAGAAGTACCTGAATGATTAGACTCCACAGAGGGAGTCCTGGATCTTCTAGGTAGACCCTGTACTCTTCCTGGTGGAGTAAAGAGAGGACCACTTGGGCCTTATCCCCCACCTGAAGGAAGAGTTGGATTTTACAGGTTGGAATCATCTTGATCCTCCTGGCCAGGGTGTGAGTCCAGATCAAAGAAGTGTTCACTCCCTGCTCTTTCCTCATCTCCTGTCCCACCCACTCTTTCTACTACATCAGACCATGGGGTCTTTCTGAGGTCATCTAGGAGTAACATCTCTATAAGACTTTGAGTGTTTGCATTTCTCCCTGTCTTCAGCTTCCTAGAGGCACACATGGCTTTCAGATCCTGAAAGGTGAGCCCATTGTATCTAGTAGGCAGAGAGCCACTGGCTTCTCCTACAGAAGACATACTAGTGTGGTGTGGTGTGTGCACCTACCTACCCTAGTGGAGACTAAACTCTCTTGAGTTGGAGAAAGGGTGTGCTAGACCCTTGACTTACCCAACTCCAAGTTCAGTAGAACTTACTTATTCTAATCTTGATTATATGTACCTAGTACTTTTAGTGGTTTTCAGTTAATCACTCAATGAGATTTATCTGGTAAAACAATAGCAAGCTTGAATCCCACCGCTGCCACCAATGTGAGAAGTTGGCCTGGTATATGCTGTCAACTAATTAAAGTGGGCACCCTGCACCAGTCCAAACGACCCTTATTGATGATTAGGTCAAAGATAACCTTTATGAAAGCTATCCTAGTGGTAGCTATGGAGAGCAGCCTTCAGGCTTAATCTTGAAGGAATGTAAAGCGGCTTGTTTTACCAGAATATCACCTCCTGAATGACTAAATGAAAGGAGAACCACACAAGTGTTCTATAAAAATATGTATTTATTACTAAAACACTCTCTACTAATCTCTACCCAAGATTAGAATGTACAGTACACAATGTTAAATCAATAGAACGACAGTAAATAGCACAATACACAGCTGGCTCCAGGGGGAGGCTGAACCATATACTAAGAAAGTGGTATAACAACCACGACTTCAATAGACACAGTGCCTAGAGCACGTAGAATCGCTGGGACCCCAAGGAACCACCCACTGGAGTGACACAGGGAGCCCACGGAGGGCGGGTGCAGTGTGGGAACACAGACGCGCGCTCCATACAACTCTATGGGAAAATCGCAGTTGGAAAATTACAATTTAAAGACACTTCGGAGAGGACTTCAAGCAAACCCTTTGGAACATAGAAGGTTCTAAGGCCACCACCCTTGTGAGTACCGAGGTACCCGTGTTACCTATGCCAGAGGAGCAGGGTCCATAGGGGTCAAGTGGTGTCGGAATCCCTCGTCGTTTTCAATGGCGTGATGCGAAGAAGTGCTGCTGCCGGGGAAATGAAGTGTCCGGTGGAATCCAAGCCTGGATTCGGAGTAAGAAGAACCTGAAAGCAGAGGGGACAGAGTCTGGGTCACTTCACGTCACCAGGGGCTCGATAGACGAATACCCGCCGATGTCGGGTGCTTCAGGTGTGAAGATAGGATGCTTGACTCTGCAGCCACGGGGACCAGGAGACGTCGACGACGACCAAAGTCCAGAGGTGAGCTGTCCCACGAAGGATGTCGAGTGCTGAGGGGGTCAGTGTCCTGATTGAACACCAACAAGCCTTGGCAAAGGCAACTCACGCGGGCAGAGGAAACAAGTGATAGTATGGACCAGCAAGGTCCAGGAGACTCTCCAAGCTATGGGGAGTCAGGGCACGTCTGGAGCAACCAGGGAAGCCCAAGGAAAGTTAAAGTGACCCTCGCCAGGACCCACAGGCCAACGGACCAGGGATCGCGAAGGGACCTTGAGCTGAATCACAAAACACCAGCCCACAGAGCACTTGTGGAGTGGAAGCCGGAGATCTTTGGTGGAAATGCTGCTCGGGTCAGGACTACACGTAGGTCAAAGCACAGCCCTTGGATTGCCGAAAAGCATATGCTGCTGCAAAAGTACACGGTGCACAAGGGTTCGGGTTGCACGGTCCCCACGAGAGATACTGGTCTCAGGATTGCTGAGAGAGCAGATCGACCTCAGGGACGCTCGGGAACCCACCTCCTGTGTTGCAGAAATCTTCGGAGTCCTCAGGAGCTCGGGAGATGCAAACCGGTCAGATGCGTTTAGGTGCCTGCTGCTGCAGGGGAGTAACTCCTTTAATCCAAGGGAGATTCTTCTGTCGTCCAGCAAAGTGTAGACCGTCGAAGTACTTGGTTTCTGCTTGCAGAGTTTAGTCCAGGTAAAATCTAAAGTCCTGTAGTCGGGTTTCCTACTTTATACCCAAGGAAGGGGTTGGACTAACTCTGGGGACCCACCTATGGGAGGGTCAGGACAGAGGGGTGGCTACACCCATGTCCTTTGTCCAGTTTCGCGCCAGAGCAGGAGCAATTGGCTCCTGCAACCGGTTTGAGCTGGACTATGCATGGGGACACCAAATGTGCCCCCAGTGCACACTTTCTGACACTCTAAGAGTGCACCCACCCAGCCCCAATACACTAAAGCCTGTCTGGGAGGTGGTCACACCTCCCTGTGACAGGAAACCTATTGTCAGGCCTTCCTCTGCTCGAGCTTGGCTCAGCAGCAGGAGGGCAGACTCGTGTCTGTGGCTGGCAGCATCCATTTTGTGCTGCTCAGGTCGAGAAAGCTGGTACCGGGTAGACCGGTGCCCCATAGTAGTGTTACTACAAGGGAGGAATCATACCTCCCACACCAGGTACTGGTGTGGAGGTATGATTCCAAGGTGTTTGACACCAAACACGACATGTTTCTAAGCAGCCGTTTTGAAGTTAGCATTTACCGCGAGGTTATAATGCACTTAAGTATATATGGTTGGCTGCATCACCGACAACCCCGGGGAATAGATTCCGAAGGCTGCAGAGGGGCTCTGCTCATGCAGGGGCACCCTCTCACGTAAAACCCAGCACCCTGCCTTCAGGATTGATAAGGCCTGACTGATAGGTTTATATGTGCAGTGATTTAGAATAGATATAGGTAACCTATATCTAAGTAAGGGGTGCATGCACCTCCTTACACAGGTTGCAGTAGCAGACCTGTGGTGTCATTTTGAATGGCCTTTCAGGGGTGGCACAATACATGCTTCAGCCCCTGGGAGGCCTCTGGGGTACCTATGCCCTGGGTACATGGTGTACCATATACTAGGGACTGATAAGGGTACCCTAGAATCCAATCTGGAGTGTACCTAAAGTACATGCAATCAATTTATAGGAGAAAGCAGATAGACTGGGGTCCTGAATAGCAGGATCCCAGTCAGACTAGGCCAAAAACAGGGAGACATCAGCAAAAAGTGGGGGTAACTGTAAGAAGCAGATCCTACTCTCCTACAATAACCCTCAAAAAAATTCTAGGACTAAACATTCTAGTTTGGGTATCATATTGTAGAATGGTTTAAAACACCAGAAAGTTAGGCTACTGAGAGACCTAAAGTTGTTTTTTATATTCTCAGCTGATATGCAATGTGTTGCTTTTTAAGTCATGACTACAGAGAGTTTTTAGATATCTGGCGAGTTATCATGTCAAACAACCTACAACACACATCATACACATTCATAGAGGCACAGAAAGGATTTTGGATGGCTCCTTTCAGGCAATAGCTACTATAGTTCAGATGGATTTAGGCATTGGCTTGGCAGCGTTGTCCATTAGTGTTGATAAGAGCCCATGGCATTTAGCGGGTGTTAACAACTTAAAACAAGCATTGGAAAGCCTATAGTTCTGGCATTTCGGGCTTTTGGCACAGTCAGTGTTTGCTTTATCATGGTGTCTATAAAACCTTTACTATTAGGGAAACTGCTGGCCCCTCGTCAATCTAAAAAAAGCAACAACAAAAAAACCCACTGTCTATAAGAAAAAATAGGTTTTTGGTCTCAAAAACCCGAAATTGGTATGTACATGGCACTGAAAGTTATACGGTTCCGAGCTGATGTTTATAAGCTCACTATGTTTTTAGTATGTCATTGTACATGTTGCTTTATTGCAATGGAAGCCATCGGACTTGCTGCTACACAACTGGCTGTTATACTCTAACTATTGTGTAAGAAATGTAGTAGCTTTGCTTGCTGCCCTAATAAAAATGTGTTTTGAAAAAATAAAAAGCAGAAATTGACCTAGTAGTCCCTTGAACTCACAGGAACTACTTTGTGTACAGATGTGCCCCTTTGTGAAAGGGCAGAATGCTGTCACGCACAGTGAATTACCCAATGGCTGAAATAGGCTAATCCACTGTCCCATTCTGTATACACTGTAGTGGGTGGAAGAAAATCATGAATGGCACAAGTGCAGACAAATGAATGAAGAGACATATATTAAATAGAGATGGATGGAATGCTTGAATAAATCTCAGTCACTGGTAATTTTTCGGGCCGCATTGGAGTCCATTGTTGTTTTGCACACATTCTACCTCAGATTGGACCCAGCCATATGCAAATGAGTTTTGACCCTGCTCCAATAGCGACCACATGCATAGCTAGGCTTGCGCACAAGGTGCCTACCTTGGAGTGAATACCATACCAAGCAGGCCATCGTGCAGACACGTAAACGGATGCAACATGATGCATGCGCGTGCATGCGTCATGAAGCACGGGCTGCGCAAATCCAAAGAAATATTGACAAAGCCATTTTGTTATCACAAGTCTTCTAAATGTGACATATTTGCTTTGACAATGCTTGCTCCATTAAGGCACTATGACATGCTTCCTACTCCCTTTGTGTCTCATTGAATTTACTTTCTTACTTGGTCCAATCAGAAACCTACAAAGATGAAAATAACTTTTGTGGAAAAGTAGTCACCTTTTCAGCAGTAAACTACTGTATCGAACTTCTATACCCAAAATTTAGCCCATCCATCTATTAAATATTTGCGACCTGTAGTTTTGCCATTGTTATTTTTTAATTACAGTTTATATGCCTCTAAAATAGATGTGAAATCAAGCAATATATGTAGGATATATATCAGTTGAAAGTGTGCTTGTTAGCATTTCATTCACATATTAGGACCACTACAGTGTGCTATGGTCACTGGACAATTACACAGACGTGCCTAGTGAAAGAAGGAATATGTACAAACAATAGGAATACAGATTTCCTAACTGCGATTCTCTCCGAATTGCAATTAGGAAATCGGTATTCCTAATGTATATAACTCTTGAGTTTCATTAGCGATTCCTAGTGTGTCAGTAAATAGGGTTGCAATTTGCAACCCATTAGGAATAGCTGCCATCACAGGGACGGGGACCTGCTGAGGTCAGCAGACCACCATGTCTGTGAGCTTTTTAATAAAGCAACCCTTTTTTTTTTTATTGCTGCCCGTTTTCCCTAAAAAAAAATGGAGTGCATTTAAAAAGAAAAAATGAAACTTTGCAGTTTCCTTTTTTAAGAGTAGGCAGTGGCCCATAGGCAGGGCCAGACTGGCCGTAATAGGCATCAAGCGTGTCCCCGGGAGGCTGGAAGGGTGGGGGCCGGTTTTGCAGCGGTGGGACTGGTTTTGTTACTGGGGGCCGGTTTTGCAGCAGTGTTGCAATATCAGCCCCCAGTAACATAAGCAGCAGTGATTGACATGTGCCCCCTCTACCCCCACCCACCCCCGGAGCTGGTCCGACTCAATTACCAGGGCTGCTTTGAGTTCCCAGTCCAGCCCTGTACATAGGACCACAACCTAATCTTAAATAGTATTTTAGCATTCTCAAAGAGGAAGGGTTCCCCAAAGGGGTTCCCTTTGGAAGGGACACCCCTTCCAAATACTGAATCCGAATTTGGTAGCAAATGGTGATTAGGTAACAAGTTACTTAATCACAATTTGCCTTTTGTACACTGTAACAAGCTTTTTTGCAGTCGCAAACGCCCGATTCTGCAAATTGGGCCGTTTGCGACCACAAAAAAGCTTTGTACATCTGGCCCCAAGTTCCCTGTTGTCGTCCCAAAGTATACGCGACACTCATGCAGGTTTCCATAAATAAGAACAAAAGCCCAGGCAGCAAAGAGGTTAATTACCATTGTGTTTCAGCTTTTTAAAACCATATTGTCCTTATGATTTTGCATCATAAATTACAGTAAGAGATCAAAAAGCTACAATGGGGTCATATCATTTCTCCATTCAAACCCCTGGGCAATTTAAGAATATAGTGAGCACTTTTTATTTGTATGACAATCGTTGCCAAAATGAATATGCTTATTTCATAGAAACCTCATCTGTGTTGACAGGCAACCCCATTTTTACATATTAGATAAACCAATTTCCACCAGAATGAATGGGTTCACGGTGCAACGGTATTTCTGGCTAGCTCAGATCTTGTAAACAGCAAAGTTTTATGAAAATAAGTGGGAACTCTCACAACTCGGTCAACTGGTGGCTAAAAAGGATCTAGAGAAATAATAAATGTATGGGGGTATAGTGAAGTATTGCTTCGTATTATTATTCCATAGCAACGACTCCATGTTTCACAAAGCACAGACTCCCAAAAGACTAGAAAAATCTGGAGAGTTCTTTTTTTTTTTAAAATAGTCAATAAACCGTTGCGTGTGAGCACATTCTGCATTTTATTACTTGTTCAAGTCATTTTATTGGGACAAAAACGCCATTATTCTAAATCCTATTTTAAGTCTCAAAGACAAGTGATTTATTAGACTTTTTTATTCTTCTCCTGCCTATGGAAGCGATTTCAGACTGAGATAGCTGGCGCTTTGAAGTCCCGCACAGAAGCGGTCTTTATTGCTGCCGATATAGGATTGTAAATTCACAAGTCTGGGACTTCTTTTCTCATTCTTAAATAAAGAATGCCACAAACGATCTTACCAACTTGATAACCTGTACTTTGATCTCTGACTTTTCTTTTAGCTTTACACCACGTATCCAATGCTTTAATACATACGGACTACCAATGTCCTTATGCAGACAGCTGCGTCAGTCAGCGCAAGTTTTACGCACAAGCAAGCAATGCAACGTGCATCCTAAGGTCATCTTGGATGAACTTTGCGATCACCCTTTAGTGCCCTTTCATGCTGCTGACCTCATCAACAGGATATGTGGCGTTTCTCCATTTTTTTTAAACTTGCTCTACCATTTTATCAAAGAGGGCTTGGGCGTGAAATAAAATTAGGACTCCCGGTTTTATGGCCTTTTTTGCATTTTCGTCTGTATTTTTCCATTTGTTTTTTAATTTTACTGGCATTTATTGATATTTATATTTTTAGTTGGTGAAAAAATGAAGCCGAGTCTAGGATATTTCCAGATTAAATTAACTGATAAAAAATGTGCACTCACACTTGGATGTCTGTGCGATTTTGGTGTACTAAGTTGTTACATTTTTAAAAAAAAATGCAAATACACGAAAGCTGTTAGAGCGTTGTTACAAAATTATCTTTCAATAACACCCTTACCCTGAGCCCTACACTGTTCAATCTGTATATTTGTCCACTTCCCAAAGTCATTCGTTCTTTAGGATTGAAGGCGGTCATATGCTGATAACACACAGATTATTGCGTCCTTCAAAGATTCTGAGGAGTTTGCAGCTAATTTCAATCTCTGTATGACAGCTATAGCGGCTTGGATGGGCGAGAAATACCAGAAACTTAATGGATATAAGATGGAGGTCTTGCTCTTAGGCTGTCAATCTTCAGTCTGGAACGGCACTTGGTGGCCGGAAACATTAGGAACCGTGCCGAGGCCAGCCGAAACAGTGACGAACCTGGGCATTGTCCTAGATGGCGAGCTCTCATTGAACAGCCAGGTCAATCACACAGTGTCAACTTGCTTTAGGACGATCAAAATGTTAAGAAAAATCTTTCCCTACATGACCTGTCCAGTTTGGAAACAGGTTGTGCTTTCGCTGGTTACCTCTAGGATAGATCATTATAACGCCCTCTACCTCCAGCCCAAGAAGATGTCCATTGCAAAATTGCAATTGGTGCAGAATGCAGCAGCTAGACTCTCGCTGGATATACCAAAGAGTCAATCAGCATCAAAAGTTCTTGGTGTCCTGCACTGGCTCTTGGCAGAAAAGCGCATATTGTTTAAGGTACTCTGCATTGTTCATAAAGCCCTCTACTCGGCAAGTCCAGTGGGTATTAAAGCTGTTTCAGTGGTATGTAGCAGCCAGAAATCTCCGCTCTGCAGCTCGTAATCAGTTGATTGCTCCCCGAGTCCACAGGAAGAAATGGGAAGGTAGAGCCTTTTCGGTCGTGGCTGCAGGGCTGTGGAACAGTCTACCCCTCTATCTTACCATAAAGCCACATCTTCCTTTTAGAAAGACATTAAAGACTTGGCTCTTCGTACTTTAGTAAGACATAGTAGATTCTGGGAATCTTTTCTCATCTCTTTCCCGTTTTCAGCTCTTGCCTAGCAGCCTAGTAAGACTACAGCGCCTCGACGCCCATGGGCATTTGTTGCGCTCTAGAAATTTCCAATCAAATCATGTTATACTATCAATGCACATAACTATTCAGCTGCCACTCATGATGGAACGCATGGCGAGACACTCAAAAAGGTCAAATTTCTGTATTTTTCCAGTTTTAAAAATAAATGCCAATAGGGATATTTTTTGCCTGTATTTATGTGTAATATCAGAAAAAATGGGAAACTGTGAGCCTTAATTTAAATTGTTTAATTTCGGTGTCTGGGAAAAACACAGCGCCTGACTAAAAAAGATTACAACACTTAGATGCCCAGTGCATTCACAAAACGTGCTTGAGCAATTTATAATTATATTTCCACACCAGCAGCACTTCGATGTTGAAGTCAACTACAGAACTGTCATTTCCAGACTTGCTACATAGAAAATCTTTTAGAGCCTCAGAAAGGAACAACTTTAATTGATTTCAGAAATGTAACTATGTCAATAATGTGTGGAGAATGTGTATGCTCACAGAAGTGGAACAAGCATTTCCAAAACCAATATGGGTGGCTTTATAAGTTAAAGTGCTTCTTTACTGTTTGGTGATGTTCTTTGTCAATGGCGGTAAGTGAGGTAATGAGTAGGAGTCAATGGATCAATGAGTGAATGCATAAATGGACGGATGAGTCCATTGACGAGTGAGTGCATAGATGAATGGATGACAGAATGGGTGAGTGTGAGTACATAGATGGACTTATGAATGGGACTTCTTAAAATGTTGAAATTTCATGTGAGCGTAGCTTGTTTTAAGAAAATAAGCACCTTAATTAAACTTAATTAAACTTTGAGTTATGTCCTTTCTGGCCTATTTAGAATGCACAGAGGCTCTATATCCTCCTATAAAGGGAGGAACATTCACTGCTTCCTGTTGGATGTCCCACATCTGCCCAACTCTAAATAAGGTCCAAAGACACATGCACATTTGTTGTGTCAGATATTGCTACATGCCACAATACACAGGTTTATTTGCACATAAAAGATATAACTAAAACGGCTGGGCCTTTCCACCATCAGCCACACTAACTCACAGGACTGTCATGTTAGAGGGAATGACAAACATTTCAGTCACTGTGAGCTCTGATATTATTGTCAATCTGCAATGCATTTAACATGTGTATGTCCCAAAATCTCACTTTTGAAAGGAACGAGGATCCCCAGCACTGGGAATATTCCATCTACCTTAAGTCTAAGACGTCCAAGGCAATCCTTCCTAAAGTAAAGGGACTTAGCAGCAAATCTCACAATTCAACTATGGATTAAGGAGTGGATGACAGTCTGGTTGTATTTGTTCAGAGACATGGCCTCAGATTTCATAAGAACAGCTAACTATCATCAAATACCACACGCATTAGAGGAAATTGCCTTTTATAGGAGTTCAGAATGTCTCGTTCAAACTCCTCTAGGGGCAAAGACCGCTTGGCAAGTTAAGTGCCAATGCTGACCTCGGGTGTGACATTGCAGGTTGCAAGCAGCTCCCAGCAGAGCAACAAAAGTGAGAACCATTCAATTGGGTTACAGTAACAATAGTTATTTGCTGCTCTTAGAAATGACAAAACGTGGCAATAAGTGCTATATAAGAATATGCTATTATAATCATCACTCACCTGAAAGAACTTTGAAGCGAACTGCAAGAGCTCTCTCTTCCAGGATATGATATGGCAATGTAATATCACCCAAGCATGACTTGAAATGGACAGCAACTCTGGAGCAGGGAGAAGGAGGCAACATACCGAGTCTATGTAAGATTCACAAGGAGGTGCAAGGTACCTCACTCACTCGTCCCTGGCCACGTTAGATTGTTTGGCTGAAAATAACAGCATATGGGGTTTGACGTGACCTCAACCTCATTTGACAGGCATCCGACTGTGAGGTGATGCTGGACAAACGATGGGCAGTAATGAGTCAAGCACATTACGGTGAAGATGAACTAGAAAAGTGATCTCCTAAATTTCTTATGCACTAAATCTGAGCATTCTCAACATGCTCGCTTTATACATTTTCGGCTAGGGCAGACCATTACATGAGCTAGAAAGGCAGCTGATAAATCCCTTTATTTTTAAGGTGTTTGTTCTATTATGTAAACATTAACTTTTTAATGCACATAGGGCAAATTGAACATTTTCTACAGGTGCAAAACCTGCTGGTGGAGGTGGTAGCTGTTTGATTTTCAATCAATTGTTGTGCACCAAAGTATGTTATTTTAGTGTGTGGTAGGGGTCTGTAATGATGGAGGGAATGAGGGGAGTAAGAGTGGCAGAGCACTTGTTTAAAATGTATCCGTTATGTGTAACCTTTAACAGTTATTGCCACTGACAACTATTATAAATAATCTGGTGTACTGAATGAAAAAAAGCACAATTTCAACACCTAACATACTGCTTTTCATGCAGTACACACTGAAAGCCAAAAACCCTGAAAGTGCTTTGTCATTGGCCAAAATTAAAGAACAAAGCTGGTGCTGTACTTGTCCTGAAGATGAATCCTGAGAATCTACAGATGCTGAGATATGACTGCCTGGTGCTGGCTCTGGACACGTTCAAATATCTGGCAATTATGATCTATCATACCTGGGGGTGACCTGATGGATGGTAACCTGGGCTGTCTGTATAAAGAGAGGGTGGTCGGTCTATCATACATCCTCTCAAAGCTTCAAACATATAACCGAGGTATAATGTTCCGAAACCACATCTGTTTTCAAGTTGCCTGTGATTAAGAGGTTGATGAGGCTATGTTGAGGACACTTCCAAATTTAGGGGCATTCCTTGTTAGGATACAGGGACCCTCACCCACCGGAGTGGCATCACACGCTCCTGCACCTCATTGGGTGGGGTGTGTAATACGCGACGGGCATCCTTTCGAAACTTTTTATGGAGATCTTTTGTCCGGAGTTCAAATAACCAATGTGGCATATTGTTCTTCTCCCTTCTGAGGTTTTCTTCTTAAATCCAGAGGGTTGGTAAACGTAGATTGGGCTAAATCATAGGGTGAAGTTTTAAAATTAGCAAAGGAAATCGGTAATAATAGAAATTTATTAGCAACTGGTCTTCATGATAAAGGTTAAAAACAATGGGGGACTCGTTGGACATAAGTATGGTTTTAGTTCTAATGGGTAACCTGGACCGAACACAGCTGGCTCTGCGGAGATCAGAGAGGCTCTGGTGCATACTTCTTCTACTGACTATATGGAGGGTTGCTCTTTCCAAAATGGTTATACTAGCTCGCCTCCACTATCACTTTGCAAACCTCCCAATCACTACTCCAATGTGTTATTTTTCGGAGCTAAAGTCGCTGTTGGAAGCTTTGATCTGGGATACAGGAAGAAGCAGAATTGTGAAAGGGAAAGTTCCGTTGGATGATGCCCGACTTCAAGTTACACTATCCTGCCACACAACTACAGAGGTGGAAAGAAGGCTCTCGGAGAGTCTGTTTTTGGGAGTGTGTTAAGGGTTCTCAGTGGAAACCTGGAACCACAGAACTGATAAGCCAGAGGTGTATCCGATTCTGGAACAAATTGGCCACGGGATAGTGGGAAAGTTGCTCCAATATGGCAGGCTGGACTTGACTGTGCTACGACTCAACTGCGAAACAGACATTGGTGTGGAGCTGTTAGTTAATAATTAGGTTAAGGAGAGACAGTTTGTTAAAAAAAAATTCCGCAATGCAAATTAATTTTGTTCAATTTCCTCAAACGGATATATTTGACTGAGAAGGTTGAATAAGATGAACCCAGCAGTTGATAAAAATGCGCTAGATGGGGCCAGATGGGAGCTGGGTTCTACCATATGGTCTGGAACTGCTCGATGCAGCAGCCTTTTTAGAAGAAGTTACTGACACTAACTCGCAACTGATCGTATGTGTCTGTTGGGCCACTTTCCCAAATCTCCCGCCAAAAAATAACACTTTTTGGTTTGCTGAGTGTTCCCCTCTTGTAGAAAAACAATGTATAGCCATGAGGAGGAAGCCCAAA
This sequence comes from Calotriton arnoldi, assembly GCA_963921515.1. Classification (NCBI taxonomy): domain Eukaryota; kingdom Metazoa; phylum Chordata; class Amphibia; order Caudata; family Salamandridae; genus Calotriton; species Calotriton arnoldi. The sequence continues at coordinate 605,906 of CAWUFW010003435.1, read as the reverse complement.
AAGGCCCAGGAGAGAGAGGCCAGGAGATGCTAGGAGTCTGAGTTTGGGACCCGATAGTGACAGACTGGGCAGGCTGATGGGTCGCAAACTGACAAAGGTGATATATGTCTCACAGCCCCGACCGTGGGAAAGATGATGGATACCGGTTGCTGGGTTGGTGCCATGGACCCTTGTCAGGATTTACATGTCACATTGGCACTGACATAGTTAACAGGAGACCCTGGAACTTGAGTCTTCCCATAAAACAACCCTAATCAGAGTAGGAAACTTTATAGTTGTGCGTGATGTGGAATCCCCACTGGAAAGATGGCTTGTTGTACAATTAATGGGGTTGGGTTATCTTTGACTCTATTGAATCAAATATCTTGCCCAAACCATGTAGAAAGGCCTTAAGCACATAGATCTATCCTATCATCTATACTGCATATCTAATTGTAACATCGAAGCTGTATGTGTCCATTATAAAGGAAACAAAATGGTTGAAAACAATTAGCTCCCATTAAAGGAGGTGGATTGAACAGTGGCGGCTACAAGTATAAACATATGATGGGGCACTAAGGCGCCAAACTCACCATACACTGCTCCCCCAGTACGCACCTCTCTCCTGATCGGCGTCCACGAACAGGAAAGGGGATGACTTCCTTCCTGCTCAGTGGACACCAATACAACCAATCCTGAAGCTGCTCTCATGCTGAGAGCAGCTCCAGGATTGGTGGGAGTAGGCTAACCCAGTGCTCATTTTGAGGCTGGGGGCCTGTGCCAACAATCCCCCGGCTGTTTCACAGCCAGGGGATTGTCTGGGTGTGCACTGTGCATGGCGGGCTGGCCGTAGCAATAGAGCCGGCCAACCCAACATGTGCACTTCAGGGTCAGCTGTAATCCTGCAATTGCACGATTCAGCCCAGCCCCCTGCCCTCGCACTGCGGCGTTTAAGTAAAATGACATTGACATGCCATTTTACTTATTCGTCTGGGCCTGCTGCGCTCGCAGCAGGCGGGGCGACGCTCCTCCAGGAGGAGCAGCCCCTGGACTTGAAGATGCTGTATGCTAGTGCCCTACACAGTTGTGTGAGGCACCTTGTCATGCCAATTTGTGATCTACCCTCCTGACTTCATGGATACGCCAGAGAATGTAGTGTTACAATACACTGTCCTGCTGAAGAGATCGGCATTTTTAAAACAGGACTTGTAAACTTTGAGGCTCAACCTAATGGACATTTATTCCAGAACTTTTCCTGATTGAAGTCAGCAAACATTTCACACTACCCTTCGGATTTCAGTTCAAATTGTACAGCCTGATGATCTTCAAGGCCCTGACACTAAAGCAACACTCATAACTGGTGAAAATAATAATAGTGAAGTCAGTTCTGTAAAGCTATAATTTCTAGCAAAGACTTTGCAAGCAGCCATTTGGAAATCTCTCTCACACCATAGTTCACCTGTACCGATAGATATCCTCTTTTGCCCCGGTTGTAAACACCTTTTTCTCCATTATGTACCTAATAAGCGTTTTGCTCATTATGAGTCTTGATTACCGAAATTGCTTTCTTCTGCTTTCACCCTGTTGATCATTTTCTTTTGAAGATGTGATTATATTCTGTTTTTTTCCATTTGCTTGTTTAATGGTTTTAGGATTATTTAGTTTTTACTATATTTTAAGGGGTTTAAATGCACATTTAGGCTATTTATATAGACTGTTAATAGTTCATAACAGTGACATACATCGCAAAGCAGTGCTTACTTTAGTACATAGTCATAATGCGCATGTCTTATCTTGAATACCTTGAACAAAACATTTAACTGCGAGAGAGAAAACATCCCAACCTTACTTCTTAGATCGTCCATGTTACAGCACTTCATAATATAATTTGATCAGTGTTAAGTGCTAGACATATATATCAGAGTCCACTTCACCTACCAGACACATTTGCCCTCGGCATCAACACTGGCATCCCCGTGTATGAAGCAATTTGGCTCATTTAACAATCGCATTACACTTTATGACATCTCCTGCCCGCCAGTTACCCCCTCACCGGGGGGCCTTGTCGGTGGGGGGTGCTTGTGTTCTCCTTACCCTTAGCCACTCTGAGTATGGGGCCCATATGTCTTTTGGCCTAGAGGAGAGAGGCATCAGTTCCCAGAAATTGGAAAGTTGTTCCTGGCAATACGCTACATCGTCTATCCAGGAGTCGATGGGTGGGCCCTGCTTCCTTCTCCAGCGTTTCGCCAATTCTCTTTTGGCCATCAGGAGAAACATTGCGATAAGCCGGCTGTGGGCTCGAGGGACTTCCTTAACATACCCCATAATGCCCACCAGCAGTGTACAATCAATCTCTACTTCAGTGATTTCTGTAATCGTGCTGGACACCTTGTTCCAGAATGCTGCCACCGAGGGGCAGTGCCATGCCAGATGTAAAGAGGTGGCGTCCGGCGCCTTGCATTTCCAGCAATTGCTGGATGCCCTCAGCCCCATTTTCAAGAGCTGCGTGGGGGTTCTGTATAGCTGGTAAAGGATTTTAAAATGAATTAATCTCAGCCTATAATTGGGGGATAGTAGCTCCAGTTGGCCGCAGCAATAAAGCCACTGCTCCAGAGTAACGGGGGTCATCCAGCTCCGCGTTCCATATGTCCAGCGCGCGGGGATTCGTCAGTGGGTGTCTGTTGTGTGGTGTTGTATAGACGAGTGACTAGTTTCTTGGGTGACGGTTCTGACAAGAGATGTTCTAGTGGGGCCAGTATAAGTGGGGGGGCCGGAAATGTGTTGTGTAGTTTCTGACAGGTGGCTCTAAGCTGGTAGTATAACAACGCATCGGCTAAGTTTGGGGGAGCTCCATCAGCAAGCCAGGGTGGGGCAATGAAAGCATCATTCTCATAGAATCTGGCTATATGGAGTATGCTCGCATGTTTAGTAGTCTCTCTGCCCGTCAGCATGGGGAAATGTGGGTGTTGTGTCCGTGGAATTGATTGGGCGAATAGGACCGGTGCCTTCGCTGTTGTTTTTTAACCCGTTCCAAGCCCACCTCAGAGCCTCAACTGTGTCGATCTCCCCAGTGGGGTGTTTGTAGTCCTGGTACACAGCTGTGGCCAAGGGGAGTGGGGCAACCTTGTAAAGCTCAATGGTCACATGCGGCTGAAACGGAGTGGGATAAAGCCAGTGATGTAGGAAGGGGGCTTGCGCGCAATATGCATATAATTGAAACTCTGGTGCTCCCAAGCCCCCCTGGCGGAGTGGCAGTGTTAAGATTTCCCAAGCGATTCTGGGTTGCTTGCCTGCCCATATCAAAGTGATCATGTTTGATCTGAGTCTCTTGAAGAAAGCTGCTGTCAGCGGCATGGGTATGTTTACAAATAAGTACAATAGTTTGGGCAGCACTATCATCTTAGCAATAGCTATTCTACCCGCCATGGATATTGGCAGTTTAACCCAAATGGGGATCTTTTCTTCCAGCCATGTCATTACACGGCCGTAGTTTGTCCCCCAAATTTCTTTTATGTCCCTGCTGACCCATATTCCTAAATATTTGACGGGGCCTTCTGCCCACTGTAGCGGGAAGTCCAATGGGAACGGCTCAGTTTTGTTCGTGTGAGTGGTAGCAATATGGATTTGGACCAGTTTATCTGTATTACGGAGAATTGTCCGAACCTTAGCAGTTCTCTTATCATTGGATTCAGGTTCTCTAGTGGGTCAGCAACATATAATGTAATATCATCAGCGTAGAGGGACGCCAGCAGACCTCTGGTCGTGGATCCTATACCAAGTTGTGCGTGATGCTGTCTCAGCCTCGCGGCCAGGGGCTCTATCGCTATGGCAAACAGCAGGGGCGACAGTGGGCACACCTGTCTGGTGCCGCGCGAGATTTGGAATGGCTCTGTTATTACACTAATGTAGCCAATACGGGCCGTAGGGCTCGTATATATAGCAATTTGATCTGCTGCATGAACGGAGTACTGAGGCCAACGCGCGCCAACAGCGTAAATAGGTAGGACCACTTCAGGGTCTCAAACGCCTTGGTTGCATCGAGCAGGGCAGCGATTGCAGATGTTTGCGGGTGAAGGTATTGTAACGTCGCAAACAGCGTCCGCAAATTGTGGGAGGTCGATCTTCCCGGTATGAAACCAGACTGAACTAGACGCATCATTTTAGGTAGTAATGGTTGAAGGCGAGTCGCCAGAAGTTTGGCGTAAATCTTATTGTCTACGTTGATCAGGGATAGTGGGCAGTACGAATCGCAATTATTTGGCGGTTTGCCCGGTTTGGGTATTTGTTGCAAAGTCATCCTGTGCCCTGGGCACCCCCCAACTTTTTGCTGAATGGTACTGGTGGTAACTGACTCTGACTGACCCTGGGCTCTGCCTAACCAGGCCCAGGGCCAGTGCTATGCTGAAAGAGACATTTAGAATACAGTGAAAATACCTACATACACTAGGGTACACTAAGGGTTGGGGTACCCCTGTGGTTGGCATGACCTACCCTATCAGACCCTATTAAATATTAGGGCAGGGGGATTAAAACTACCTAGAAGTCCCTAGCCCACAATAGGGCATGGCAGTTTGGAGGCCAGCAGCTTTTCTGCAATTGCATGTGTGCACTGCTGAGGCCTGGGGTCTGTTTAAAAGAAGCCCTGGGTGACAGGACTGCTTTTAAAAAGTAAATTGTGCTCAAACTCGACTTTGGGGTTTGGGGCACTTAAAAATGGATAACCTACAATGTTTTAGCATATTAGGAACCCCCAGGGTCTCCCCTAGGGGTCCCAGGGGTGGGGGGGGTGGGGGAGTCAGGTATTTATAAGGTAGACCCTTATAAAATGAGTTTTATATGCCCTGGGTTAAGTGAAATTTCACATTTCACTCCCCACATTGTGATAAAGTGCTGCCCAAATTCGACTTTGATGCTAGGAGCCCTGTGGAGGGAGGATCTGCAATATTTCTACAAATTCAGAACCCCTAAAGTCTCCCCTAGTTGTCCCATGGGGTGGGGGTCCTGTAGATATAAGCAAACTACTTATAAAATATGTTTTTGTAAGTCCTGGTGCTGGAAAAATGGCCCAAGTCATTTTTCCCATTGCAAATCCCCTGCTACATAGGTTAACATGGTAGGAAGTTATTAACTAATAACTCTTGATAGGAGAGGGCTAGAAGCACCATTCAAAGACTTCCCCGAATGGAATTAATAAATTCAAGAATATGATATGGTTGAATTTCTCCTAAAGTGTACATACAAGAAGTTATAAGACTTTCTTGTTTGTAAGTCCAGATTCAGCCTTTCAGTGGTCTGTCCTGATTGGTCAGAGTTAAGTGGATTAGCCAGACTGCCTTGAAGAGGTGATAAAGAGCCCCTGGGGTTAACCAGCTCTGCTGGGAGGGCAGTGTGCTGCTACACAGGAATGCCAGAGCAGGGGAGGAGTCAGTAAACCATGGTCTTCAAAGAGAAGAGGAGGCCTTAGTGTCATTTACAACTCTAAACTTTTCACCTCAGCCAGAGCTAGGCTTATGGAAGGAATGCACAGATGCAAGGGGAGAGTTTATGAAAATTAGCCATCCTAGGGGTGTGTTTAGCCAGCTCTTACCTCCCTGCTGGAAAATCAGCCATTATGAATTTGGAGGATTTGGTGCACTCTGGGACAAATTAGTGCCACACTCTACAGGATGTGGCCATATTCTTGGGGAGTTGCCCTGCTCCCATTGGTCAGCAGTGACCTCCTGCTTGACCCAGAGAACTTCGAATAAGTATCTGAGAGGGGCAGAGTCTCTCAGATCTGCTGCTTGAAACTTAAGAAAGCAAGACGTTGCAATGCTGAGAAGTTGAGGTGCAAAATTCTAAGGCCTGCCCTCTGAAGACTGCCCCAGCTGAAACTACAGCCCTGTGGATTACCTTGCTGCAAAAGAACTAAAGAGTGGACTCCCTGCCAGCTACAGGTTAACAGAGCTCACCTGGACCATCACCACCAAGGATCCTCAACCTGGACAACACCAGTGGATTTGTAAGGGTTTTGTCCAAGTGGATTGTGGGAACTGAAGTCCTCAACTTTCAAGGACCATCTTGGAGATTCCAGACCCTTGGAGTGAGTTTAAGACACTTTGGGACCCCTTGAGGAACTTCAGGAAGAAGTTCAAGAAGTTTGGAGAACTTTGGAGCAACTTTGAAAAAAAGCTCTATAGAGGGACCGACTCAACCTGGCCAGCCAAGCCACCTGCCTTCAACCGCGAGCCAGCCAAGCCTCCCAGGTTCGTCCCGCTAAAAGCACCGTAGGTGCAACTTCCAGAGTTTGTCGGGGAGCAGAAGAAATCCGAGGCCGGCGAACCCTCACCGAATCTGGCCTGGTGAAGAGCATCGAGGGACCCCGCGAGAAAAAGCTCTGTAAAAGTTTCTAAGTCCGAACGAAGAAAAGGTGACCGGGAGCAACCGCGAAAGCCAAGCCGCCTGCCTTCAACCGCGTGTCGGCCTGGATCCTTGGTTTGCTCCGCTGGAACGCTCCGGAGGTCGGACTTCCATAAGTTTGACCGGGAGCTCATCGCAAGGCAATCCGGCGAACCCTCACCTAATCCGGACTGGCTGAGAGCTTCGAGGGACCCCGGGAAGAAAAGCTCCAGAAAAGTTTCTAAGTCCGAAGGTAAAAACTGTGACCGGGACCTACCGCGACGGGTAGCCGCTCAGGGCTCCATCGCGGTCGGCCTGAAACTTTGAGCCGGTCTATCGCGACCAGATATCCCAATAAGGCGCTATATGTTTCTAAGTACTATATAATGCTAAATCTTTGAAAATGTATATCTCCGGTTCCCTACATTGGATTTTTGTCGTTTTGGTGTCATTTTAAAGATACATTTTTTTCGTATTTTTATAAACTGGTGTTGGACTTTTATTATGTGTTGTGTCTTAATTATTTACTGAATTGGTGTTTTTAAATGCTTTACATACCTGTCTTTGAAGTTAAGCCTGTCTGCTCGCAGTCACGTTACCAAGGGTTGAGCATAGGAATAATTTTCTAAGACCTATCCTGAGCCCTAGGCTGTGTTAGTGGCCTTATTGCCAGTGGCAGACCAACATTTGCCCCTACCAATAATCCACTTTTCAACATTTGGTGCTCAGCGGTGTGGTTGAGGACTTGTGTTTAAAAGTACACCTTTCAGTAAAGTGAATTAAGATTATAAAAATCCTCTAAATTGCCTTATAACAAAACTTTTGAGTTTGATTTTTGGAATTTGGACTAAACTGTTTTAATCCATTGTTTTGATTTTTCCAAATTGTTGCAAGTCTGTTGTGCCTAGTTTTTGTGACCCAAAACTAGGGAAACTAGGGAACCATGGAGCTGGACCTGGCTAAACTGTCCCAGTTCAAGATAGCTGATCTTAGGGTACAGTGTAGGCTTAGAGGGCTGCCTGCTTCCAACAGGATTAGGAAGGCAGCCAAATCCAAAGGGAGGTGGAATCAGGGAAAGAATGGTAGGTTCTTTGATCCCTCAAAAGTGGGTAAGTGCTTTGACTGTAACCAGCCAGGGCACAAACAGGGAGATGCTGTCTGCGCCAAGAAGCTCCCCCCTAAGGGGCCATCCACAGGGATTGCCAGTGTCAGTGTAGGGGTGGAGAGTGGTGCCCCAAACAGGGGTAGTCAGGTGGTGGAAGCAACCTTAGTGTCCCTGGGTGGGGTGAATATTGCAACCCTTGCTGCCTTACCTCCAAACATGGAGGAGTACAGGCAGAGGCCTAAAGGGAATGGGACTGAGGTTGAGACTATCAGAGACACTGGGGCTAGTGTAACTATGGTCCTGGATGAGCTGGTGCTTCCAGAGAGGTTGTTACCTGGTGAGTTTCACCATGTGACTTATGCAGACAGCACTACCAAACTCCATCCTATGGCTGTGGTGGATTTGGAATGGGGAGGTGTGACAGGCCCTATGAAGGTAGCTGTGTCTAAGGTTCTCCCAGTCCAGTGTTTACTGGGCAATGATCTTGAAGCCTCTGTGTGGTCAGAGGTGGAGAGAGGACTCCATATGAAAATATTGGAGCTCCCTGAGTGGGTATGTGCTGTGACTAGGTCACAGACTAGCCAGAAGGGAGGGGCTGGACACTTGGACCCTGGAACAAAGGGCCAAACATCCAAGGACAAGGGCACTGGGCCTGGTGAGCCAGCCCAGGGAACTCCAGAGGTGCAGGAAGAATCTAACCCTGATGGGGAGGATCTGGCCTCTGAGGGAGGGACTCCATCCCTGCCAGAGCTGTCAGATTTGGCAGAACTGACAGGAGCAGGTGGTCCCTCCAGAGAGGAGTTCAGTAAGGGACAGCGTGACTGTCCCACCCTTGAGAGCTTGAGGCGGATTGCTTCTAAGCAAGAGGAAGGGGATGACAATGGGTTTCACAAACTCTACTGGGAAGATGGACTGCTTTATACTGAGGCCAGAAACCTCAAGGAGGGGGCCACCAGGAGGTTGGTGGTGCCCCAGAGGTACAGAGAGTTCATCCTGACTTTGGGTCATGATATCCCCTTGGCAGGACATTTGGGACAGACAAAGACATGGAACCGGTTGGTGAACCATTTCTACTGGCCCCATATATCTGAAAAGGTAAAGGTGTTTTGCAGCTCCTGTGTCACCTGTCAGGCCAGTGGCAAGGCAGGGGGCAAGACAAAGGCTCCCCTAATACCACTGCCAGTGGTTGGGGTCCCTTTTGAAAGGGTGGGGATGGACATTGTTGGTCCCCTGGACCCACCTACTGCATCAGGGAATCGGTATATCTTAGTGGTAGTGGACCATGCCACTAGGTACCCTGAAGCAATCCCTCTTAGAACCATTGATGCTCCTGCAGTGGCTAGAGCACTGCTTGGTGTGTTCACCAGAGTTGGGTTTCCAAAAGAGGTGGTGTCAGATAGGGGCACGAACTTCCTGTCCAGCTATCTGACTGCTATGTGGGATGAGTGTGGTGTCAACTACAAGTTCACCACCCCTTATCTCCCACAAGCAAATGGTCTTGTTGAGAGATTCAACAAAACCCTGAGGGGCATGATAAATGGGTTGTCAGAGAAACTCAGGAGGAGATGGGATGTTCTCCTCCCATGCTTACTGTTTGCCTACAGGGAGGTGCCACAGAAAGGGGTTGGTTTCAGTCCCTTTGAGTTGTTGTTTGGACACCCTGTGAGGGGGCCATTGAGCCTGCTGAGAGAGTCTTTAAAGAAGCCTCTTAAAGAAGCAAAGGAGAATGTGCTTGACTATGTGCTAGGCCTGAGATCTAGAATGGCAGAGTACATGTACAAGGCAAACAGGAAACTGGAGTCCATCCAGGAGCTCATGAAGCACTGGTATGATCAAAAGGCTACTATGCCTGAGTATACTCCAGGACAATTGGTGTGGGTGTTGGAGCCTGTGGCTCCCAGGGCCCTCCATGACAAGTGGAGTGGGCCCTATCCAATCTTAGAAAAGAAGGGTGAGGTTACCTATGTGGTTGACCTTGGTACCCCCAGGAACCCTCATAGGGTCCTGCATGTGAATAGATTGAAACCCCACCGTGACAGGGCAGACATGACCATGTTACTGGTCACTGATGAGGGTGTGGAGGAGGAAACTGAGCCTGTGCCCGACCTCCTCTCCACTAATGTGCAAGATGGGTCAGTGGAGGGGGTGATACTCTCTCCCAAGTTGACAGACCAGCAGCACAGAGACTGTAAGCAAGTGCTGGAGCAGTTTGCTGGCTTGTTCTCTTTGACCCCAGGCATCACTGAGTGGTGTGGGCACCACATTGAAACTGGTGAAAGCCTACCTGTCAAAAATAAACTGTACAGGTTGTCTGACCATGTCAGAGCCAGCATTAAAGCTGAGGTTGCTAAGATGCTGGAATTGGGGGTAATTGAACCGTTTGAGAGTCCATGGGCCAGTCCAGTGGTGCTGGTACCTAAACCTAATCCTCAGGGGGGACCCAAGGAGTTAAGGTTCTGTGTGGACTACAGAGGATTGAATGCAGTCATCAAGACTGGCGCTCACCCTATACCTAGAGCTAATGAGCTCATTGATAGGTTAGGGGCTGCTAAGTACCTGAGTACTTTTGATTTGACTTCAGGTTACTGGCAGATTGCCCTCACTGATGGAGCAAAGGAGAGGTCAGCATTCTCCACACCAGAGGGACATTATCAGTTCAAGGTAATCCCTTTGGCTTAAAGAATGCACCTGCCACCTTCCAAAGGTTGGTGAACAGGGTCTTGTCTGGGTTGGAACAGTTCAATGCAGCTTACCTGGATGATATAGCTGTCTACAGTTCTACCTGGGGGGATCACTTAAGCCACCTAAGGGAAGTGCTTCAGGGCATGCAGCAGGCAGGCCTGACTATTAAGGCAAGCAAGTGTCAAATAGGGCAGAGTTCTGTGGTGTACTTGGGCCACCTGGTAGGTGGGGGCCATGTACAGCCCCTCCAAGCTAAAATCCAAACTATTTTGGATTGGACAGCTCCTGTTACCCAGACTCCGGTCAGGGCATTCCTTGGACTGACAGGGTACTATAGAAGGTTTGTTCAAAATTATGGGACCATTGTGGGACCCCTAACAGAACTCACTTCTAAAAAGAGGCCCATGAAGGTGGATTGGACCCATGAGTGTCAGAAGGCTTTTGACACTCTGAAAGCTGCTATGTGTTCAGCACCAGTGCTACTGGCCCCTGACTACACAAAAAATTTGTGGTTCAGACAGATGCTTCAGAGCAAGGGATTGGGGCAGTGTTGTCACAGCTAAATGAAGAGGGCTTGATCAGCCAGTTGCCTTTATTAGCAGGAGGCTTCTTCCCAGAGAGCAGAGGTGGGGTGCCATTGAGAGAGAGGCTTTTGCTGTGGTTTGGTCCCTGAAAAAGTTGAGACCATATTTGTTTGGGACTCACTTTCGTGTTCAAACTGACCACAGGCCTCTCAGATGGCTCATGCAGATGAGAGGGGAGAATCCGAAGCTGTTAAGGTGGTCCATTTCCCTACAGGGGATGGACTTTACAGTGGAACACAGACCTGGGGTTGCCCATGCAAATGCGGATCGACTTTCCAGGTTTTTCCACTTAGCTGATGAGGACTACCAGGGTGTAGGTTAGTAACCCATCACCTTTCGTTGGGGGGGGGGGAGGGGGGCTGTGTTGCAAAGTCTTCCTGTGCCCTGGGCACCCCCCAACTTTTTGCTGAATGGTACTGGTGGTAACTGACTCTGACTGACCCTGGGCTCTGCCTAACCAGGCCCAGGGCCAGTGCTATGCTGAAAGAGACACATTTAGAATGCAGTGAAAACACCTACATACACTAGGGTATACTAAGGGTTGGGGTACCCCTGTGGTTGGCATGACCTACCCTATCAGACCCTATTAAATATTAGGGCAGGGGGATTAAAACTACCTAGAAGTCCCTAGCCCACAATAGGGCATGGCAGTTTGGAGGCCAGCAGCTTTTCTGCAATTGCATGTGTGCACTGCTGAGGCCTGGGGTCAGTTTAAAAGTAGCCCTGGGTGGCAGGACTGCTTTTAAAAAGTAAATTGTGCTCAAACTCGACTTTGGGGTTTGGGGCACTTAAAAATGGATAACCTACAATGTTTTGGCATATTAGGAACCCCAGGGTCTCCCTAGGTATCCCAGGGGTGGGAGGGGGGTCAGGTATTTATAGGGTAGACCCTTATAAAATGAGTTATATATGCCCTGGGTTAAGTGAAATTTCACATTTCACTCCCCACATTGGGATAAAGTGCTGCCCAAATTCGACTTTGATGCTAGGAGCCCTATGGAGGGAGGATCTGCAATATTTCTACAGATTCAGAACCCCTGAACTCTCCCCTAGTTGTCCCATGGGGTGGGGGTCCTGTAGATATAAGCAAAGTACTTATAAAATATGTTTTTGTAAGTCTTGGTGCTGAAAAAATGGCCCAAGTCATTTTTCCCATTGCAAATCCCTGCTACATAGGTTAACATGGTAGGAAGTTATTAACTAATAACTCTTGATAGGAGAGGGCTAGAAGTACCATTCAAAGACTTCCCGAATGGTATTAATAAATTCAAGAATATGATATGGTTGAATTTCTCCTAAAGTGTACATACAAGAAGTTATAAGACTTTCTTGTTTGTAAGTCCAGATTCAGCCTTTCAGTGGTCTGTCCTGATTGGTCAGAGTTAAGTGGGTTAGCCAGACTGCCTTGAAGAGGTGATAAAGAGCCCCTGGGGTTAACCAGCTCTGCTGGGAGGGCAGTGTGCTGCTACACAGGAATGCCAGAGAAGGGGGAGGAGTCGTAAACCATGGTCTTCAAAGAGAAGAGGAGGCCTTAGTGTCATTTACAACTCTAAACTTTTCACCTCAGCCAGAGCTAGGCTTATGGAAGGAATGCACAGATGCAAGGGGGAGAGTTTATGAAAATCAGCCATCATAGGGGTGTGTTTAGCCAGCTCTTACCTCCCTGCTGGAAAATCAGCCATTATGAATTTGGAGGATTTGGTGCACTCTGGGACAAAATAATGCCACACTCAACAGGATGTGGTCATATTCTTGGGGAGTTGCCCTGCTCCCATTGGTCAGCAGTGACCTCCTGCTTGACCCAGAGAACTTGGAATAAGTATCTGAGAGGGGCATAGTCTCTCAGATCTGCTGCTTGAAACTTAAGAAAGCAAGACGTTGCCATGCTGAGAAGTTGGGGTGCAAAATTCTAAGGCCTGCCCTCTGAAGACTGCCCCAGCTGAAACTACAGCCCTGTGGATTACCTTGCTGCAAAAGAACTAAAGAGTGGACTCCCTGCAAGCTACAGGTTAACTGAGCTCACCTGGACCATCACCACCAAGGATCCTCAACCTGGAGAACACCAGTGGATTTGTAAGAGTTTTGTCCAAGTGGATTGTGGGAACTGAAGTCCTCAACTTTCAAGGACCATCTTGGAGCTTCCAGACCCTTGGAGTGAGTTTGAGACACGTTGGGACCCCCTGAGGAACTTCAGGAAGAAGTTCAAGAAGTTTGGAGAACTTTGGAGCAACTTTGAAAAAAAGCTCCATAGAGGGACCGACTCAACCTGGCCAGCCAAGCCGCCTGCCTTCAACTGCGAGCTGGGCAAGCTGTTGCATTCCCCTCTCCTCTCCTTTCCCCTCCTGTCCCCGCGCCCCTCCTTTGCCTGGAACATGGAACGCTGTACCTGCGTTGTACAATCTATGTTCCAGAGTTCTCTAGTTATCAGTTATTGCCTCAGCCTTGTGTAGTAGGGTTGTACTGTGCCTCTCTACAAATAAATCTTGAGTTCCACTTACCGTCTGGAGCCTCGTCATTACAAATTTGGCGACGACCTTCTGAAGACTTCGTTTGCTACATCTTCCTTGGAGGCACAGGTGCTGCGATGTCTTCCGGACCCGTTTTCCTGTTCTTCACTTCTCTGCTGATTTAGAGCTACCCTGCGCGCTGGATGCAGCATTCTTCTGCTCAAACTGGGAAACGCAGATTTCTGGCTTGTTGGGTGCCTTTCCAGAGCCTTTTCATCGTTTTGGTGAGTCTTTGCGCACCAACGGCTGTCTTCCGTTGTCTAACAACTGCTGTTGCCTGGATGCTGGCTGTGACGCGCCGCCTGGATACTGCCTATGACGTGGGACGACAACTGTTGCCTGGCGACTTCTATCAACGCGCCACCCGGATTCTAGCTGCAACGCTGGACGCTTAGTCCGCTCCTCACGTTGGTCACGCTGTGCGTCGTTACGCCGGCGGCCATTTTGGAGCGGGCTCATTTTCATGCTTTACCGCGTCGATTTCTCCCGAAGGCTCTGGTACTTCGTGGTGTTTGTTCCCAGCGTTTCATCACACGGGCATGAGCACACCTCGTTGAATGCTCCCCCGGATGTCATATTGTGGTGTTGTTCCCAGCGTTTCATCACACGGGAATGAGCACACCTCGTTGAATGCTCCCCCGGATGTCATATTGACAGAAAAAATATATCTTCGTCTTCACAGTCATCTTCATCCGTCTACAGGTAGGAAAGCCTGTTCATCTTCCGTGACAGGCACAAGTTGACTCTCAGTTCTACAGCCTGCCTCCCTTACGGTGACTGGCACACCTTGTACTTGTTGTCCATTTTACAAGAGTAGCACGTACACTCTTATTTTTCATGTCATAGCACAGATTTATGCTTTAACTTTCACTCGAAAGCAGCACATTCACAGGTTTGCTGCGTCGTCTACTCTGAAGATTATTTACCTGTAATTTTTACCTGTTTTAGTACGCTACCTTATATACTGTATAATTTTTTTATTTTTTTTTACCATTATATCGCTACCGTCTCATCACAATGCAGTTTGACCCACCCTCTAAATTTTTACAAACAAAAGGAGAACCATCCATTCCATGGACAAGATGGAAAGAGGAATTTATCACCTACCTAAAAGCTATTGATGGAGAACGTATGTCTGCTGAGAGGAAAAAGAACATCTTTCTTCATTGCTTAGGTTCTGAGGGACAGGTAGTGTATAGGACACTTCCTCCTGTCAGATCGGGGGGTGATCACAACGTGTATGATGAGGCCATTTTGCGTATAGAGGGTAGATTTAAACCAACGACAAGTCTTGCCCTCAATAGGTTTAAATTTTACACTAGAGCTCAAGAAGAGGGAGAGAGTTTTGATGAATTTCTCACCGCCCTACGTGCGTTGTCCTTACACTGTAACTTTGGTTTGATTACTGATGAAATGATCAGGGACCAGATCATCGTTCACGTAAGAAGTAAGAGGGTACAGGAGCAACTGTGGATAATGGGCGACCCTAATTTGGAAGCGGCCATTAGCACTGCTAAGGCCTTAGAGCAATCCGATAAGTGGATGAAGTCACTCAACAAAGAAACCAAACATTCCACTTCCAGTGAGGTCAACACTATCAATCCTAACACCTCTAAGGGTTACTCCAGTGACAGAAGTTACCCTAGTATCAAACAATTCTATTGTTATAGGTGTGGGAATCCTGACCATATAGCTTCTTTTCCACGTTGTCCTGCTATTGGTAAAGAGTGCAGTAAGTGTGGATGTGTAGGACATTTTTCTAAAGTGTGTAAGAATACTATGAGTGGTGCCCCGAATTCCAAGAAGTCTGTATTGCTTTCTTCTAAATTCTCCAAAGGGAAAGTTTCTTGTGTCACTTGCAACCTTCCATCTTGTGATCATCTTCAAGGTGACTTAGAGTCTGGCATTGTTGTTTCGATCCAACATTCCTTTGATGTTTCCGAGGCTGATAAGATTTCTTCTCCTAAATGTAGTGTATGTATCATGGGGAGGGAGTTGGAACTAATGGCAGACTCGGGTTCTCCTTGGACTATAATCACAAAGGATTGTTGCTTGGAATCCTTGGGAGAATTAGTTGATCTCAATCTATTAAACAAACCTGATATTGTGGCGCAGAATTTTGATGGTTCCCATATTGATTTTATGGGCTTCAAGGAAGTATTTATTGAATTCAAGGGTAATTCTGCCACCATCAAGTTATACATAGCTTTCAAAGGTGTTAATGTCTTGGGCTGGCGTGACCAGGCCAAGTTGGAGTATTCTGTTGAACCCCAGAAGCAAAGAACCTGTTTCTGTCCTTGCTTTATCTTCTGCTAGTACCAATTTCAGTGTTTTATTTCCTAATGTATTCTCCGATGATCTTGGTAAACTTATAGGTTTTAGTCACAGGATCAAAGTCAAAGAAGGTTCGGTTCCGGTGAAACAGAAATTAAGGAATTCCCATCAGTATTAGGACTGAGTTAAAAAACATGTTAGATGGAATGGTTGAGAATGGCATAATTGAGGAAATTGAGTCCTCAGAATGGGTTTCTCCCATTGTTTTAGCCCAAAAACCTGATAAAAGTATTAGGTTATGTGTTGATTTGAGGGCGTTGAATGCAAATTTGGTCGCTGACTGCCACCCACTCCCTAATATTAACGAAATGGTATGCATGTTGGATGGTGCCTGCATTTTTTCCACCCTTGATCTTCGATCGGCTTACCACCAAATTGAACTTACTGGGGATTCCAAACACTTCACTGCTTTTATCACACCCCATGGGCTTTTCAATTTAAGAGGATGCCTTTTGGTCTTGCATCGGCCGCATCTGTGTTTCAGAGGGCCATGTACCACATCTTTAAAGATGTCAGCAAATTTGTTAAATGCTTCCAAGACGATATACTAATTTTTCCAAAAATGAGGAAGATCACTTCCATCATGTTAAGGAAGTTTGCCTCAGGTTAGAAAAATGTGGTTTGACACTCAAAGCTGGCAAATGTAAATTGTTTTGTAAATCAGTGGAATATCTAGGTCACACACTTTCTGGTAATGGGGTAGTGCCCAAAAATCCTTGGTTGATGCCATCATCAATGCACCTGCTCCTGACAATAAAGAGAAACTCCTCTCTTTGCGGGCCTGTGTGAATACTATAGTAAATTCATACAGAACTTTGCCACCAAGATGGAGCCCCTTAGGGAGTTGACCAGAAAGTCTACTGAGTTTGTCTGGTCAGATAAACAAGAGACAGCTTTCAGACAGATCAAAAGCGAGATTGTTAATGCGCCCACCTTGAAGTCATTCTGCCTCAATAAGAGATGCATTATCACTGTTGATGCCAGTCTTTATGGTCTTGGGGAGTTCTTAGCCAGTGTTCGGGAAAGGAAGAGTGGTGTGTGGCTTTTGCTTCTAGGACTCTTTCGGTTACTGAGAGGAGATATGCCGTGATTGAGAGAGAGTTGTTGGCGTGCATCTGGGCCATCGAACATTTTCGCAACTATTTGTGGGGAAACAGATTTACTCTCAGAACTGATCATAAGCCCCTTGTTGGCATATTATCCCCTGGGGGAGGATGGAACTCTACCGCCCGCATAGCCCGCCTCACATCCAGACTACAGGAATACGATTTCGAGGTGGTGTATGTCCCTGGTAGGACCAATGTCACGGCTGACTTTCTTTCTAGGTTGCCGTGTCCTGACGAGATGTGATTTTCGTGATGAACAAGAAGTGGACATAGTTGCCACTGTCAAGGATTTTGTAACTCAAGAGTTTTTGGGCTTGTCTGAGACTGAGTGGACGGCTGAGATGAATAATGATGATGTGTGTAAACATATTATTGAATGCGTGAAAAATGGATGGCCCAGAGAAAGGTCTGCCAATGCCGACATTGCCCCTTTTTGTCGTGTCTCTGATGAGATTGAAGACATTGGTGGTTTGCTTTTCAAAGGAGGAAAAGATTATCCCTCCTGCTTCTTTGCAGAACAAGATTTTACTACTTGCCCACCAAGGACACTTAGGCATGTCCTCTATGAAGCGGCTTATCAGGGCCAACTTTTGGTGGCCTGGACTTCTAAAATGGTAGATAGGTCTGTCAGGGAATGCCCTGAATGCATTAGCAGCGATAAAATGCTTCAAGTTTCTTCCGCCCCTCTTAAACCAGTTTCTTGGCCTGAGTGCCCTTGGCAAAAGTAGCTTTTGACATTTCAGGTCCCTTTAAACACTTGCCTTCAAATGCCCGTTTTGCTCTTGTCATGATGGACTACCACTCCAAGTGGCCGGAGGTCAAGTTTGTTGCTAATACCTCTACTCAAGTCATCATCACTTTTTGCAAAGAGGTTTTTGCACGTGAGGGGTCCCCTGAGGTTCTTGTAACGGATAATGGGGTACAACTCACATCACAGGAGATGGAAAAGTTTTCTCCATATGTGTAATATCAAACATATGACTACATCCTTATATGAACCGAGAGAAAATGGCCAAGTGGAACGGTTTAACCGTGTACTCAAGGATTGTATTCAGTTAGCTGGTGTGTCCAATGAGTCTTGGAAGGATGTTGTAAGGAAAAAGTTATGGATGTATCGCATCACTCCCCATTCAGTGACTGGAGTTAGTCCTTTCAGACTTTTGAAGGGCAGAGAACCTATTTCGGAAATTTGTCCATGGTGGATCAAAAGAGTTATTAAGGTTGACGATTGTGTTGATGTGAATCAGGTTGCTAAGCGGGTGGAAAGTAAGCAAGACAAGATGAAAATATTGTTTGACTCCAAAATGAATGTTAAAGTTCCAGATTTTGTTGTAGGAGACTGGGTTAGGATAAAAAAACCTGGTTTCCTGGTGAAAGGTACTTCCAAGTTTAGTCATCCTATCAAAATTGTTAAGGTCTATAAGAACAGTGTCATCACTCAGGATGGTAGAGTATGGAATGTAAGGAGGGTTGCTAAATGCAAGTCTTTAAGTCTCACTGTAGATAGAGACGAAGCTTCACCATTACATGATTTTCCTGATTCCAAGTGTAACTCTCATCATTCCACTCAATCTGTGGCTTCCAGAGTTAAAAGTAATGATCGACCCAGGTTTTACCTGCCAGGTACTTGTCTTGATTTTCCTGCATTCCTTTCCCTTTCATTCTCTGTGTTAAGGGTGAGATGTGTTGCATTCCCCTCTCCTCTCCTTTCCCCTCCTGTCCCCGCGCCCCTCCTTTGCCTGGAACATGGAACGCTGTACCTGCGTTGTACAATCTATGTTCCATGTTCCAGAGTTCTCTAGTTATCAGTTATTGCCTCAGCCTTGTGTAGTAGGGTTGTACTGTGCCTCTCTACAAATAAATCTTGAGTTCCACTTACCGTCTGGAGCCTCGTCATTACACAAGCCTCCCAGGTTCGTCCCGCTAAAAGCTCCGTAGGTCCAACTTCCAGAGTTTGACCGGGAGTAGAAGAAATCCGAGGCCGGCGAACCCTCACCAAATCCGGCCTGGTGAAGAGCATCGAGGGACACCGCGAGAAAAAGCTCCGTAAAGGTTTCTAAGTCCGAACGAAGAAAAGGTGACCGGGAGCAACCGCTAAAGCCAAGCCGCCTGCCTTCAACCGCGTGTCGGCCTGAATCCTGGGTTTGCTCCGCTGGAACGCTCCGGAGGTCGGACTTCCATAAGTTTGACCGGGAGCTCATCGCAAGGCAATCCGGCGAACCCTCACCGAATCTGGACTGGCTGAGAGCTTCGAGGGACCCCGGGAAGAAAAGCTCCAGAAAAGTTTCTAAGTCCGAAGGTAAAAACTGTGACCGGGACCTACCGCGAGGGGTAGCTGCTCAGGGCTCCAACGCGGACCGCCTGAAAGTTTGACTTTGAGCCGGTCTATCGCGACCAGATAGCCCAATAAGGCGCTATATGTTTCTAAGTGCTATATAATGCTAAATCTTTGAAAATTCATATCTCCGGTTCCCTACATTGGATTTTTGTCGTTTTGGTGTCATTTTAAAGATAAAAATATTTTCTATTTTTATAAATTGGTGTTGGATTTTTATTATGTGTTGTGTCTTAATTATTTACTGAATTGGTGTTTTTAAATGCTTTACATACCTGTCTTTGAAGTTAAGCCTGTCTGCTCGCAGCCACGTTACCAAGGGTTGAGCATAGGAATAATTTTCTAAGACCTATTCTGAGCCCTAGACTGTGTTAGTGGCCTTATTGCCAGTGGCCGACCTACATTTGCCCCTACCAATAATCCACTTTCCAACAGTATTATAGTTATTAGCGCCTCCTGCAAGAACGGCGGAAGCCTGCCACAATCGAAAGCCTACTGATACACTGTTAGCAAATGTGGCGCCAGTATCAAGGCATATGTCTTATAGAAGGAGGCCGGAAGGCCATCCGCCCCTGGTGCCTTATCCCCAGTCAACCTTTGTATTACTTGCACAATGTCCTCCTCAGTGAAGGGGTGATCTAGGTAGTCTCTGTGCGCTCTCTCTAACCAGATTAATTCAATGGTGTCCCAATATTCGATCAGCGAGGCCGGGTCATACGTAACGCGGGATGTGTATAATTTCTCAAAGAAGACTGTTATCACCTTTTGGAGGTCCTTGGGATCTCTTACCAGGGTGAAGTCTTCGTCCAATAGATCAGTTATGTAGGTGCGAGAGTGCGACGTTTTCAAAGTTGTGGCCAGGTTTTTTTCCAGGTCGATCACCCTCGCCATATCGTCTAGCCTGCGCATGTTTTCCTAGGAAGCAGAGTTCTCTGTTCGCTTCCTCTTTGTATGTTGTGATCTGTTCTCTTATCTTGGCTAATATCGCAGGGTCTTGGGACTGCTAGTACTCTTTTTCAAGGCTTCAAATGTTTGCCTCAATATTACTTAATGTGTGTCATATATCTCTAATGACTCCCCCCTGTTTGGCTATGCAGGCGCCTCTTATTACCACTTTGAATGCCTCCCAAAGCGTCGCCTGAGAGCACACAGTTGACTTGCTGATTTTGAAATATTCCACTATCTCTTTGCGGATTTCGTCTCTGAAGACAGGGTTCAGCAATGCCTCCCATGGCAGGCACCACGCTAAGGCCCTGGAGGGCATCTGCGGAAGGAGCAGTTTGAGCATCACCGGCGCAGGATTGGACAGCGTGTGGCATGACCTCGCTTGTCCAGGATGCTGCTTCACCAAACAGTAGCCAGAAATCTATTTTGGACCACGCTTTGTGGTGTATCGATAAACAAGTGCCCTCTAGCGTGTCTGGGTGCATTTGTCTCCGGATACCAACCAGATGGTGTTCTCTCTTTATAGACTGTAGTTGTGCAGTGGCCCTAAGGTACAATGTCCGCGCAGCGCCAAGCCTATCACTACCGTCTTCCTGGATTGCATTAAAGTCTCCCCCCATATTGTTATGCCTGCGCCTGTCCGTATTATTTCGACCCATATTTTGCTGAAAAAGTGGGGGTCGTCCACATTAGGGCCTAATACAGCCACTAGCATGAGGCATTTGCCACCTATATGCCCCTGTACTATTATATATCGTCTCTCTGCGTCTGTTAGGGTCTTTCATGTAGTCCAGCCTAGATCCCTGCGGATGAAAATTGATACCCCCTAGAGTAGTTGGAGTATGTCGTTGCATATGTGTAGGCCCATCGCTTGGATCGCAGCCTATTCAGTGTCGGTGCTGTGAGGTGCGTCTCCTGCAGGAAGCAGATGTCAATGCTGTGTCTAAGCAGATATGTCTGGACCAGCCGTGCCTTTCTGTCATCGTTTAGGCCATGGATATTCCAGGTAAGGAGCATGATGGGTGTCATTAGTGGGTACGCGTGGCTTAGGGGGGTTTGGCCGTCTTGTGTGGGACGGTCGTGTGGACGCTCTTAGATTCGATCTTTGCGGTCTGCACTTGGTGAAGACTTCTAGTGGTCGTGTAATGCGCATTTTGCCTTATCAAGCTGTGTTTAAAGTGTTGGTAGTGATGCTTCCCTAACTCTCGCTTGAAACAAATATTAACACCAATAACAACCCCTACCTCCCACCCTCCCACACCAATCCCACCCCCCACCTGCAAACATGTGAGTGTACATTCGGGAGATCTTCCTCAGGGGGCTAGGTGTCACTGGCGCACTCCCTCACGTATACCGTGAGGTGGCCAGATAGTTCAGTCGGTCGGTGCCCTGCATATCAAGTGTTCATTAGGTCATGGCCATGCTGGCGAGGTCTGTGGGCTATGTACTTGTCTACTGAATGTTATTGTTGCTACTGTTCTCCTCCAGCGGTCGCACCCTCTCGCGTCAATCCTGTGATTTTGCATCTTTCAGTGGGGCTATGTCGTCACTTAGTCGTTGTCGCTCATATCTGCAGTGTTGCCAGCCTCTGCGGACCTTAACACAGCAGATTTGGTGCTTCCTATGTGCTTAGCGAACTTCAGAGCTGACTTTGCATTCGTGAAATAATGTGCTCTCCCTTCGTAAGAGATGCGCAGTTTCGCTGGGTATAGTAATGCATAGGGAGTATTCGTCTTTTGGATCAGTCTCTTGTCCAGGAGGAATTCTCTACGTGCGGCCTGCACGCCAAGGGTGAAATCCGGATAAAAGGCCAGATTATTCCCTTGGTGCTGTACTGTGCCCTTTTCCCACGCCAAGCAGTGAACTGCATCCTGGTCCCTGTAGTTTAATATTCTTGCAGTGATCGGTCTTGGCGGCTCTCCCACAGGAAGCTTGGGAGCCAGGGAGCGGTGGGCCCTTTCGACAATGAACATTGGAGATAGGTCCGCGCCAAACAGATCTTTAAGCAACGTTTCAACATACTGCTCCATTTTTGCCATGGCAGTTGTTTCTGGAACCCCCGTGATGCAAAGGTTGTTCCGCCGTGAGCGGGCCTCCAAGTCTTCATTCTTCGCTCTAATGACTGATAGCACTTTTTTCCATTTGGAGCATCTGCTCCTTAGTGTCCGCTTGAAAGTCATGCGCTTCCTCGGCTCTACTCTCCAGTGCATCTAGTCTGGTCTCATGGACGTCTACTTTCCCTTTCACTTGGTCCAACCTGAAGTCATGGCATCCAGTTTATCATCAATGTTTTGGAGACTAGATTTCATCTCCAGCAGCAGAATACGAAGGTCCGCATCCTATTGACCAGGCCACTCCCTGGGTTAAGTCTCTGCGTCTTGTTGTGCTCTCGATTCAGCATGTCTGGTCAGTCTTTTACTATTATCGAAGTTTAGCCTAGATTGTTTGGTGTCTGGTTTTCCCATTATGTATTATAGATTGCAGCTCCACTTCCGTTGCTCAAAGGCTATTGCCAACTGCGCGCACTGTTTGACCAGCTTAGGTCACCTGTATCACTCGAGTTATTCTATTTGCGGTCCTCTTCGGCTGGGGCGTCCCTCCCGCGTGCGCCCAGTTGACTCTCCCCCAGTTGCCCTCGTGGGTCTGAGTTCAGCATCCATGGGCTCGAAAGGACTCCTCAGCGGTTGCCTGGTGGTCCCCTTCCAGAAGGCTTGGCCAGTGTGTCTCGTCAGCCCCTGCGCTCCGCGGCCCAGTAGTAGAGAGTGAGAGAGGTACTTTTTATGGGCGAGTTTCCTTTTAGTGCCAGGCGGTCTAGACCTCCCTCACCGCCCACGCTAACTTGTTCCCGGGGCACCGTTAGATGCCAGCCGCCATGATACTGGGCGCCAGGTTATACTCAGTGCCTTCCCCCCGCAGGCCCTTGCGCGCCGCTGAGGCAGCTCCAGGAACTGGCAGTTATGGTGTGGGGGACAGTCTGGCGCCATTTTGAGCCTGCGTCAGCCGGGTTCAGTTTGCAGGACCACCAGGGGTCCCCAATACCATGCCGCTTGCCTCACCTCAGATCTTGCAGGCCCCTCAACGTACCCTTTTGCTTTCCGGACAGGGCTCCCAGCGCAGTTCTCCGGCGCCGCGGCCTCTTTCTTAGCAGATGCGGGCAGGCCTCCCCGCCACGGAGTCAGCGCCGACGCCTCCCTGGGGGCACAGAAGGGAGATACCCCACCAGCTGCCGCCCTGTGTAGTATGCGCGACTCTCAGCAGAGCACAGCGGCGAGGGCCTCCTCCATGCTCACCGCAGTCAGTCAGGGTAGGGTCCGCGCTCTCCGGCGACTCCTCTCGCGGCCGATCGGGCTAGTCAGTTGCCCTCCGCATCCCAGAAACCAACGACCACAGCCCGCTCACTTGTTAGGTTCCCGTTACTGCCTTCTACTTGTAGCCTCGCCAGTCAGGCATATATTTCCAGGTTGTTATGCCTGAACCGGCGTATTAGTTTAGGATTTACGAGTCTGGCCGGTGGAGCCCTCTCAGAGAGCGGCCATCTCGCTGCACGGCTAAGCCACGCCCCCGCGTTCAACATATTTTTAGCATTAAAAAAAACACGGTAACTGCCTTCTGTTTCCGTAATGCAGGAACACATCCCTGCCATGCTTGTCCCTCAGCTTTGTTTCTTTGGGTCTCCTAAGTGTGTGGGTACCATAAATATATCGGTTAAATTAGGGACAGGACATTTGGAAAAGCACCTGCAAGCAAAAAGCCGACTTAGGATACCTGTCTTTTGGTCACAGATTATCACCCCCCCGGACTGTATGGAAACATACGACAACCATATATTTTTAATGGCTACACACCATAAAGATTCTATTGCTGGGTCCCACACTGCGCTCACCATGACAGGCTGGCTAGGAGAACAAGCTGAACAAAAACATTTGTCCTTGCAAATGTCAAAACCCAGCTGGAAAAGAAAAAAATCTTTGATTTTCTGTAACACAAAATTCCAGAAGTCCAGGCAAATCACAAAATTCCTATCACTATATGTCCCACACGTCTCCCGATAAAAACTGGAAACTCACATCTGTGGGTGGGGCTATTGCATAAGACAGGAATGGGCCAAAACTGTGACCAGGTGAAGACCACATTGACACTATACTGACTTCACACAGTGACATATCTGTCCTGTTTATATCAGTTATGGTATGAGGGGAGCTGTTTTTATTGGGAGAAGTGCGGGAAGAATGAGTGATCGGAGTTTCACTGTTCCCCACAATTTCCAGTACTTTGTCACAGAAATGTGAGGAAGTCCTTCTAATTAACGTTTGACCTGTTCGGGGATTTCCAAGGAAGAAAAGTGGTGGTATGGAGCAAGTCACACCGATGAGGTCTAAGATCAGAAATGTTTGGGGTCTGCAGGTTTCCTTAGATGCCAGATGACCTCAGACCCAGAACCTGAGATTCGCTGCCGAATCGATGCGTGGACCACTTACCTGCTGCAGCAACAGTTTGTGTGGCATTTTGAAGTCGGGACTCAATGTCCCAGGGACGGCCTCTCCTGGAGGCGCCAACGAGCGACAGGGAGGAGGAGGAGGGCACACCCCCTCTCGGTGCTTCTAAGCGCATCGCCGGCTACCCCTGCCTGGGGGCTGCCTGCAGAACAAGTCACTTACCTTAGGTAACAATGTATTTAGTAAAGACAGGATGTAGCTGCAGATTCCTTACTTCAAAATCTTCCCCAAGCGCCAGACTGGATCCGGAAACTTTTTTCCTCACAGTACATCCGAGCGCCGGCAGAGGGCGTCGAGCGACTCCGCAGCTACATCGTCCCCGGATGTGATGTCAACAGAGTTCATATAACCCCTCCGCCGACGTGCTGATGTCAGTTTCTTCATGACTATAGTCTGTGATCAAAACCTGGAGCTACAAACCTAAACTGCCTATTGGAACAGTGTGCCAAGACAATAGACACCATGTGTCACGTATCTGTTGAATGCTAAAGAAAAAGGGAAGCAGTCAAGGATTCAAGAGGGTCAAGAAGACTCAGAACAGGCAACAGGAACAGCAATGTTCTTCTGACCCTCCAAGAGATAGACATAACCACTAAAGGTACTACCATACTGAATGGAGGAGTATGCAGAAATGAAGCAGGAATGAACCTGCAACACACCCAGGATATCCCCAGTGAGGATATGCCATGGGCCTACAATACACAAGAATGTCTGCAAGCAGGACATTCCAACACAGGCTCAATATGAAGGAAGAAGAATGAAAAATAGTTTCTAGTGCGGGTAGGGTGGGAGGGGAGTAAGGAATCTGCGGCTAGATCCTGTATCTACCAGATACATCATTACTGAGGGTAAGTAACTTGTTCATCTGATAGAGACATCTAGCCGCAGATTCCTTACTTTAGAATCAGATTCCCAAGCCATACCATCCCTGGAGGAGGGTCTGTGAACTGGGACTACAAAGAGTGCACAAGTAATATGAACCCGGTCAGAAAACAAGAGACCGAGGGAAAAGGACTAAGAAAAATATCACACTCAGTCCCACAAGTAGAGCACATAAAAATGTAGTCACAAAAAAGTCCTGCATAAGGGAACAGGTGTCGAAGAATTATACACCAAAAACCATGGGAGTAGAATGGCGGTTGACCTGCACAGCAAGTCAAAAGAAATACAACAGGAGAAACAAGACGTTTCGACCCAGACAGCATCTGACCCACGTATATAGGGTGACCACAACTGAAGCACCCACAGGGTAGACACGATAACACCCACAGTGTGAAGAGAAATTAGTCATGGCAAGATGAAATGCCAGTAATTGACCCAAGAAGGCCATAGTGATCATAGAGCAAATCTAGGACAATGAATAGGCCATTTGGAACACAGAACCTCTGAAAAGCCACTGAGCAATCCCCTAATATTGAGAAAACCATGCTAGCGAAGTAGAAGCAATAACAATAACTATCCGCAACAAGCGGCCATAAACAGAATAAAGAGCTATAGACAATGGAAGATCTCTAGGATAATCCATTGAAATATACACATATATATGGAAGTCTACAGACATAGAAACCTTTTTAAGATACACAAGGGCTATCTAGATATACACGTATATCCCTTCGGAAAAAAGGGGAGAGCGTAAGAGAAAGCTTACGCTACCCCAAGGGAAAGACATACTAATAATATGGAGGAATGACAAATAACGGCACAAAGCACCGATATGACAGCATAGCAAAATAGAATAGTACAGTACATAGAAAACAACCTTATGTCTGCCACGAAGGGGAAAGAAAGGTGCATGGAGACCACCAAAAAGGGAGTAACATAATAAGGAAAAACGGGTGCAAATGAAGGAAACCTCCAGGGCACAGTGCCGGACCTCAAGTGCAGTAGTACTTGACCACAAATGTTGCGAATAGAAGTGACCAGATGATGTAGGGCAACGTCACCAGACCGCAGAAGGAAGAGAAGACGGATTTCATAGCAATAAATCCGTAAGGAAGGAACTGTAAGGCAGGTAAAATACAAGGCAGTCAATAGAGAAACATAACCATGCCACAGATAGGCAAACAGGGACCATAACGACAGAATCAAGTCCCAACTATCTGCACTAGAGACAAGAAAAGAAAATGAACCATCCCAAGAGGGACCTTACAAAAACTCAGATTTGTAGCATTTGCTCTGAGGATGAATATCAAATATAACTACGAACCTAAGAGGTTGATTTATCACATCGGTTAGCTTTGAACCAATGCAGGGCAGAATCAGCCTGCTCTCCAAAGAGATGAAATTACATATTTTGGAGCGCGTCTTCGACAGGCTCCGAAAATCCCAACTGCCGCAGCCACGCATGCCTATGCAGCGCCACAGCCTGAGCCATACCTCTACCGAACGAGTCGGTGGTGTCCAAACTACACTTAACAACAAATTTGGCGGCTTCCTGGCCATCCTCTACTTGGAGGAGCTGCTGTCTACCTTCCTCTGACACCGGGGGCAAGCGCAGTGCGACAGAGTCCCAAAGAACGTGAGACATTCTGCCTAAAACGCAGGCAAAATTTAAAGATCGCAAGGCTGCACTGGCAGAAAAGAGACCCCGACCACAATTATCCAACCATCTGGAGTCCCTGCCAGGGGGAGCCACCGGAAGGACAGAAGGTCTGTCTATGCAGTAGCAGCCTGTGTCACCAATCCTCTGGTGGTGGGATGATGTAAGAGGCAGAGAGGGATCTCCTGGGGCAGGGCGATGTCCGTGGCCCACTGCCCAGTCAACAGGCTGCCCCGCGACAGGTTGTGCCCAAGTCCCCAATAGTATGTCTTAGAGAGACTCGTTGTAGGGGAGTAATGGGACCACTCCAGTCTCACTTTGGCGGAGAACCTGCATCAAGGGATCTGTGGCTAGTTGCACAGAAGGAAATTGTCAATGCAAAATTGCCGCTGCTCTTCTCAGAACCTCTGACAAAGAGGAACTATCCTCCGTTGCAATGCCTGGAGGAGAGAGCAAGTCTGAGGCTGGGGACGACTGCAGGCCACCAGCACACCCCAAATCAGTCATCCAGTTTTCTTCCAAGGGTGGTGGGGCAAGAGCACCAAGCAGTTTGCTCCACATCCTCCTCTCCACCTGCAAAATGAGGATTGCCCACAGGGAACACCGATAGAGGTTGAATAGGATCCGAAGTAGATGGATCTACAATGACCGGTGCCAACTCGATGTCGGAAATGGCAATAGGGTCCGCATCGAGCGGCCCCGCCAACGTCGCAGGCTGAAGAGGCACCGACGCCGAAGGCGTGAGCCCTAGAGGGCTGTGCACCAGTGCCGTGTTGAACCCGCTAACGGATTCAGGGGGCCCCGCTGTGGCCGAGGTCAAAGCTGTTGGCAAAGAGACAGCTGGGGTACTACCTACCTCTTTGGGTTGGAAACCGCACCAGAGAGAGTCAGTGGGTCGAAGACCCGCTGAAGTGAAACAAAAAACTCTTTCATCTGCTCTAAGCTTGCCCCGGCTCCAGGGTATTCAGAGAGGTGCGGGATCGCTTGAGAGGCCTCCGCGACCAAAGGGTGCGGGACAACGTCCAACTTACGTTTGGAACGCTGGATCTTCGGCACTTTGTGAGAGGGCAATGGCTCCTCAACTGAGCGACTCCTCGACCTGTCTCCCGGCCTAGGGGGGACGAACGAAGCCACAACTCATCCGAAGGCCGCTTCGGGGAAGACAAACGATGCTGCGATTCATCCGACATCCACGCCACAAGGAGTTTCATACGCGTTCCTTCAACGCCTTCGGCCGGAGACGCTGACAGGAGCCGCAGTTGGCGGAGTCATGGTGTTCACCCAGACACCACAGACAGATAGTATGTGGATCCGTGATCGACATCTGCCTCTCACAAGAATGACATGGTTTAAACCCAGAAGACATCGTGTTGGCACACTGTTCGACATTGAAGAAAGAGGAAGGACCCAATAACGGCCCGAATTCCTCTCCGGATCCGCGTTGTAAGCGCAGAAAAGAAGGAACTGATGTCAGCGCGTCGGCGGAGGGGTTATATGGACTCAGTTGAAGTCACATCTGGGGACGACATCGCTGCGGAGTCGTTCGATGCCCTCCTGCCGATGCGCGGATGTACTGTGGGGGTAAAAAATTCTGGATCCAATCTGGCACCTGGGGAAGATTCTAAAGTAAGGAATCTGCGGCTAGATGTCTCTATCAGATACAGTTGTGCTTCATTTTGAATTCAGTTGCAAAAACAACAATTGATGGACAGAATGCAGAACAATATCATACATTCACCCCAGTACATAGATCTGGGCCTAAATCCATCGTTTTTTTGCTCCCCATGCCATTGTAGTTTAAACCCAGCCATATGCAAATCAGTCTTGACCCTGCGCCCAATGGGAACAGTCCAGCCCGAACTGCCATGCCAGGTCCACCCTGGACTGGAAACAAGCATCCTAGGACCGGTTTCGGAGTTTCACCCCTCATCAGCCAGGATAGCTTGACTCCAGTGGCATGGAGAGCACAGGACCCATGTCTGGGCATACTCGTCCCACTCGGGGTGACAAATGCAAAAACAACAATTGATGGACAGAATGCAGAACAATGTCATACATTCACCCCAGTACAAAGATCTGGGCCTAAATCCATTGTTGTATTGCTCCCCATGCCATTCCAGTTTGAACCCAGCCATATGCAAATCAGTCTTTTGAATTCAGTACTCAAAGTCTCTGGGACAGCCACGCCTGGAGGTACCAACGTGTGAAGGCAGCACCGCTCAATCTTCGCGCAAGAAGGTGTAGAGTTGACAGCTTAGAGTGGGGGACAGTCCGCTGCTGCTGCGACAAAAGTGTGTCCACAACAGCTCCGATGAAAGGGAGCGTCTGAGTGGGAGTCAGGTGTGACTTTGGCACGTATATAGTAAACCCCAGAGAAAGCAGGAGAATCGCCGTAGTCTGGATGTGAGAGGACAATCTGGTGCGAACTCGCTTTCAACAGCCAGTCGCCGAGATAGGGGAAGACTGGCACCCCTGATATGCGCAGATAAGCTGCGAGCACCACCATCACCTTGGTGAACACCTGAGGGGTGCTGGTAAGGCCAAAGGGGAACACTGTGAACTGAAAGTGCTCGTGGCCTACCGTGAACTGCAGATAGCACCGATGGGCAGGCAGGACGGGAATGTGATCAGACTTCTGGGATTAGGGCAGATAAGACATGAGCCAGAGTGAGCATTATAAACTTCTCCTTTTTGAGGAAGCAGTTCAGGGCTCACAGATCTAGAACAGGACTAAGGTCCTTGTCCTTTTTTGCAACCAGAAAGTAGCATAAATAGCAACCACAGCCGACTTCTGGCGCCAGAAACCTCTCTATTGTTCCCTTGGCCAAGAGAGTCCCGAGTTCCTCCTGAAGCAAGTTCAGGTGATCCTCCGTCAGCCAGACGCAAGCTGGATGCATGGAGGGAGGGGTAGTTTCAAAGGGGAGGGAGTAGCCCCATCGCACTATCTGAAGAACCCACTTGTCTGATGTGATGTTTTGTCAGTGGTGGAGGAGATGACTTATCCTGCCACCAACTGGCTGCCCATGATCTTGAAGGCTGGACTAGGACGTTTTAGAGGCTGCAGGGTGAGGAGTGGATTGACTTGACCTCTGGCCGCCTGACCCTCATGGTCGAAAGGAGACGCGCACATGGCTGCACAGAGGTTGCTGGACTTGAGAGGTCTTGTGGGTGGGATATGGCTGGCGTGGCTGAAAGCTCCTTCCGTGGTAACAAAAAGGGTGAAAAGCAGATTGGGGATGGGTGGGCACTTAGAGGCCCAAGGACGTGGCCCTAGCCCACGAGTCCTTAAAGTGCTCCAGAGCCATGTCTGCCTGATCTCCGAAGAGACAGGTGCCATCAAAGGGCATGTCCATAAGGTAAGCCTGGACATCCCCAGTAAAGCCAGAAGTTCTGAGCAAGGCGTGGCGTCGAACAGCCACGGTTGATGACATAATTCTGCCCAGTGAGTCGTGGTGTCAAGCAGCATCTCTCCCGTCTGATACCGCTTGGGAGAGAATGGCCCGGGCCTCCTCCGGGACCTGTAGCAGCACCTGCGTAACAGTTTCTCACAAGGAGCGAGCGTAAAGGCAAAATGCAGTGTTAATCAACCGCAATGCAAGGCTAGCGGAAGAAAAAATCTTTTTGCCCAAACTATCCAGTCTCTTGGATTCTCTGACCAGGGGTGTGGAGGAAAACGCAGCCTTGGAGGTAGAGGCTTGGACCAATAAACTCTCAGGGGTAGGGTGATTAGTAAGGAATTTCAGATCGCCGGGAGAAGGGCTGTGACGGCGGGTGACTGTCCTATTCACAGGGGCCCCCATGC
The DNA here is from genome assembly GCA_963921515.1 of Calotriton arnoldi. Taxonomy (NCBI): domain Eukaryota; kingdom Metazoa; phylum Chordata; class Amphibia; order Caudata; family Salamandridae; genus Calotriton; species Calotriton arnoldi. The sequence continues at coordinate 575,114 of CAWUFW010003435.1, read as the reverse complement.
TGGGTTTGGACCAGGTTCCCAGAAGGACATCAGTCAAGGCTTCGTTGAAAGGCAGGAGGGGTTCCGAGGAGGAGATACCCGGCTGCAAGACCTCTGTCAAGATGTTAGTCTTGACTTCCACTGAAGGGAGCTGAAGGTCCAGGATCTTGGTTGCCCTACTCACCAACATAGCCTATGCTCCCTCCTCCGTAGCCACGGTAGGTGGAGAAAGCAGGCCAAAATCCGGGGAGGTATCCAGGCCACTGGCATCACCCAATTCCTCATACCAGTCCATTTCGTGCTCAGGCTGGTCTTGTAAGAATTGACCTAGGACCCAAGGGTGCTGCCGGCACCTGAATCAGCGCCGAAAGGCGCTGATCCGACTTCGGGTCATCAGGGATGATAATGGGGCTGGCACCGGGAGTCTCAGCACGGGGCCAGGGAAGGTCGCAGGGAAACGACCAGCACCGGTCCGTATCTGCCACCGCATCCATTGGGGGGAGCCGGAGCTGTTGGTGCGGAACCTGATGGAGCCCCCCCTGAGCCTCTGGGGCCCGAAGGCGCATGGGGAGGGTCAGGTTGCCTAAATATGAGTCATATGTTGTAGTGCAAGTCTTTTAACTGGATGGGAGTCACTCTGGTCCCTGGAAATGCCTCTTACCTGGCCGACTAAACGACTTCGAGAGGGAGGATGAAGACTTCGGACTCCTGCAGCGGTTCCAGGACCTGCCCCTTGACCGAGAAAGAGACTTCCTCGGTGAACGGTGAGGAGTCAAACGCCGGGACGCAAGCACCTTTAGGGACCACTCCCTCAAAGCCTTTGGATCCATGGCCAGCAGTCGGAGCATGACTTCGAGTCGTGGTCACTCTCCAGGTACCATAGACAAACTAAGTGTGGATCGTCAGCCACATGGCGCGATGGCAGGCACTGCATGGTTTGAATCCAGAAGTCTTCTTTGACATCGAGGAAAAACCTACACACCAAATATTTTTGACAAAATGTCAAAAAAAGCCTGTCAAAAAGTGACAGAGGGTAGCTCTCTTCATGGATCTGCGCTAGCTGGCGCGGAAAGTAAAGTACTGATGTCAGAGTGCCGAGGTGGCGCCTATATATGTGATGCGGATGCCACTTTGGCGTGGATTACGCCACGTGGAGCTGCCCGACGCCAAGAGTATTGCTCGAGCAAAAGTCTTCCAGATGCAGCCTGGGATATTCTATGTTAAGGAATCTGCAGCTATATGTCTCTATCAGATGCACCTTTATCATTTTGTGATAACGTTCTGCAGATGACAACTGAACCTCCACATGTCATATCTAACGTTAATAAGACATCTCAAACACAGTCTGCCACAGAAATATTTAAATGGCATGTGTTACAAGCTAACTTACCAGCAATAGCTCCTGCCAAAAGCAGATATCCTGGGCTAACTTGCCCATCTTCATTTGCAAATGAACTCTTCAGATGTGCATAACATGGAAAGTAAATGGCAGAAAAGGGGATGTCACGTAGAAAACATGCCTTTGCACCCTGAAATTAAAAGAACAAATGTATGAGTTTACATACATGTACATTGAAAAAGAAAAATGCAGCAAATGGTTCAAGCAATATTTAATTTAAAATGAAAATTTAAAATTAAAGGGATAAAAAACAGATTATAAAATGTTGCTGTATCATACTTAGTATACCCTTCAATGTCCACATCATGACATATGATAAAGAAACAAGGCTATAATATTGGAATATGCAAATGTATTATTATGCTAGTATGAACAAATACTGGCCTTTCTGTGCATGTGATCCAACCTGCACAATTGGAAAACAACCTTAAAGAATTACGGGTACCCCAGAGGCATTCAATAGGTCATATAAACTTCAAATTCAGATTGTGGGAAGGTTTCACAACAGACCTCAAAATAATTGTAACACAATGTTGGCATGCTAATGTCTTGTGTGCACACATGTGCATAAGGAATTCTAAGGAGAGGAAAGTTGCATTTCATTATAAACATCCACAATTGTGTGCTACAAACTGCCTGCATCAGTGACTGCTCACCAAAGCATGTGCACGAGTTGAAGACACGTAACAACGAGGAAAGTCTTTGAACACTGATAAAAACTGTTCCAATGTCTTTAATGTTATCATGGAACCTAGTTACACGTTTTAAGAGGTGCACTGAATCAGTTTGCAGGAACGTGGCACACAACTGTCACTTACAGGGGCACCAATTTCAAACAGCGAGCTCTTCTGACAAAGTGAGGGCAAGGTGCAACTAGTACAGAGGTACAGGCTTTCCTTGAGTTGCTGCAAGACATTTAGTTAATCACGGGCACTGCAGTTCATGCATGTACTAAGACAGCATTCTTTTTGGATTAGTTGTTGAGTATGCACAGAAGGTTTCAAGCCATTATCTAATGGATATAAAGTCACAGTCCGTTTTGGAAATTGGGTTACTGTTTGAAGGAGGATGAAACTCTACTCAATGCTCAAGCAGCAACCACAATCTCTGTCAGTGTGAGACACAAGCAAACCTTAAATTAACCTTTGCTCAACCTCTAGTAGCTTGAAGCAAAAGCAGTCAGGCTTAACTTAGAGGCAGTGTGTAAAGTATTTATGCAGCACACAAACAGTAATAAAGTAAAAGCACAATATAACAAAAAATAGATTAAAATTAAATAAATTATTTGAGATCAAAGCGACAAAAATCCAATCAGCAGAACCGGAGATATGCAAGTTCAACGTTTTATGTAAAAATAGTGTGTAGAGATCTGGTAATCTGGTCGTGCCAGACAGTAACAAAGTCACAAGTTCAGGCCCACTGCAATGGAGTGTGGGTCGAATACAGGGACCAAGTTAGGCCCGCTGAAAAAAGTACAATAAATCCGTGTTGCAGAGCATTGCAAGATCCCACACTGAAGATGCACCATGCAACTGTGGTTCCGAGGATCTGCAGGGCTGTGATGAGAAGGTATGCATCATCGTTGAGGATGACGTTAACGAGGGGCTTGCGTTGAGAAGGCCTGTGTTGAGGATGTGTCGTGCAGCAGCAGTTCTGAAGAGACTGCGGGCTACAATGTGAGGTTCGCTTCGGGGATGCGTGGTGCTGCAGTGATTCTGAAACATGGCTGGGAGGAGATGCATTGTGCTGCATCCGTTCTGCCCACAAGACCACAGCTGGGCTGGCAGAGCACCTTCAGGCCCACTTCCAAGGGTGGCACCACTTAGGGAGTAGGACTCGCAGCAGGTAGTCTTGGTGCTGGGGTTCAAGGTGGTAGGAGCCTGTTCTGTCCCTGAAGCTCTGATCAGGTGGCGAGACAACTAGCCCTTGGAGTCACTCTAGTGGTCCTGGGTTCAAGATGCAAGTCCAGTCCTTTCACCTGGGCAACAGAGTAATAGGGCAACAGAATAGCAGTCCTTGCAGAGCAGCATAGCAGTCCTCCTGAGTTCTCCACAGATCCAGAGATGTACTGAAGCATTAGGTCGAGGGTCCATTATTTATACCGGGTGTCTACTTTGAAATAGGAGAAGGTTCGGGAGGTTTCCACCTCCAAAGGGGCTTGGAATTTCATACCTCCCTGCCCTGGCCACAGCTTGTCTGGGACCACCATAGACTAGTGTCAACCCTTTGTGAGTGTGCTCAGGCAGAGCCTTTGTGATATGAAAGTGTGGTCAGTGACAGCTCTATACCCTCATCAAGTCGGAGATGGTCCATCCTGCCAACACCTATTTTCCTTTGCCTCACTGTCGGGGAGCAATACATAAAGACCAACTGCCAGCTACACCTAGTCATGTGACCCAGGCTGCAGGCACCAAATGGTTAGGACAACAAAATGCCAACTTTCTAAAAGTGGCAGTTTCAGAATTGTGACTTGAAGCACAAGTTACTAACTTGTGTAACGATATATCTGTAAGAGACAGTAGTTAGTGACAGATTCCTTACCTTAGAATATCCCCAGGCGTCAGGCTGGATCCGGAAAGTTTTTGCGTAGCAGTACCCTTGCGCTGCCGGTAGGCGGCGTCGTGCGGCTCCGCGTCCGTCGTCGGCGTCGTGATCGCCGGGATGACGTCGCGGGCAGTACTTAGACGCCGCCTCTGCGCGCTGACGTCAGTTCTGTACACGACTTTCCGTGCCAGGAACGCAGAGCCATGAAAGAAGCTGACATAGGTGTCTGAAAAATACTAGGGCCCTGAAAGGGATGTCCTTAACCCTAGAAATCAGTTCGCAGAACGGGGAGGATGGGTGGGCGGTAGGGAATCTGTCACTAACTACTGTCTCTTACAGATATATCGTTACACAAGTTAGTAACTTGTGCATCTGAAAGAGACACGTTAGTGACAGATTCCTTACCTTAGAATAGATACCCCAGCAATACCAACCCCGGTGGTGGGTCCGCGAACAAAGATCAGACAAGGAAGTCCCGGAGGACAGAACGGCCAAAGAAGCCATCCCTCCGGACCTGACTGTCAAGGCAGTAATGCTTTGTAAATGTGTGCAGCGAGGCCCACGTAGCTGCCTGACAGATATCCTGCAGCGGAACACCGCGGCCTAAAGCCGTGGTAGCAGCCGTTGCCCTGGTGGAATGGGCACGCAGCCCAACAGGAGGCTCCTTCTTAGCCAAAGAATAGCAGGCTTTGATACACAAGGTTACCCAGCGGGACATGGTTCTCTTGTGCACCGCCCAACCTTTTTTGGCGCCCACGTAGCCAACAAAGAGCTGGTCATCCACCCGGAAGTGTTGTGTGCGGTTGATATAAAAGGAAAGCGCACGTTTTGGGTCCAGACGGTGGAGCCTCTCTTCCTCTCTGGAAGGATGCGGAGGCGGAAAGAAGGTGGGCAAAGTGATGGTCTGCCCAATGTGGAAGGCAGTAACCACCTTTGGCAAGAAGGACGGACGCGTCCTAAGAACAACCTTGTCTGGATGGACAGACAGAAAGGAGGTTTGCATGATAGAGCCTGGAGCTCACTCACCCGCCGAGCGGAGGTGATGGCCACCAGAAAGGCTGTCTTCAGAGTCAGAAGACGAAGAGGACAGTTATGTAGAGGCTCAAAGGGAGCGCACATAAGAAAGTTAAGAACCAAGTTCAAGTCCCACTGAGGCATCACAAACGGAACAGGAGGAAAGAGGTGTGTAATGCCTTTTAGAAACCTGTTAACAACAGGGGACTTGAAAAGGGAGGGCTGATCAGGAAGCCTGAGGAAGGCCGAGATGGCACAAAGATAGCCCTTGATGGTACCCAGGGCAGAACCCTGTTGGGCCAGGGAAAGAAGGAACAGAAGAACCTCAGAAAGAGGGGCAGAAAGGGGATTCACAGCCTTTGCTGTGCACCATGCCACAAACTTGTTCCACCTTCAGGCGTATACCACCTTAGTGGAGGGACGCCTGGCTGCCAGAATCACATCACAAACTTCGGGAGGCAAGTCGAAAGGAATCAACTGCCGCCGCTCAATCTCCACGCAAGCAGGTGGAGGCTGGACAGGTTCGGGTGGAGGACCGTCCCCTGCTGCTGCGACAGAAGATCCTCCCGAAGAGGCAGACGGAGCGGGGGATCGACGCTCATACTGAGTAGCTCGGGATACCAAACTCTTCGAGCCCAGTCCGGAGCAACAAGGATGACTTGGGCCCGGTCGCGCCGAATCTTCTTCAACACTCTGGGTAGAAGTGGTATAGGCGGAAAAGCGTACAACAGACCGCAACTCCACTCGCGACGGAAAGCGTCGCCGAGCGAGTGCTGCCTTGGAAATTCCAACGCGCAGAACTGATGACATTGCGCGTTCTCTTCGGTGGCGAATAGATCTAACCAAGGCTCTCCCCACTGTAGAAAGAGTCCTTGCGCCACTTCCGAGTGAAGACGCCCTTCGTGATCCATCATGCACCTGCGGCTGAGTTCGTCCGCCCTGGCGTTCAGGGAACCTGCCAGGTGTTGAACCATCAGGAAAATGCCCTGACGTTCCAGCCATGTCCAGAGGCGCAGAGCCTCCTGACATAGGGTCCACGACCCCACCCCGCCTTGCTTGTTGCAGTACCACATGGCGGTGGTGTTGTCTGTGAACACCTGCACTACCTTCCCTTTGACAGAGGGAAGGAATGCCTTGAGTGCAAGTCGGATCGCCCGGAGCTCCAGAAGGTTGATATGGAGCCGGGACTCCGCCGGAGACCAGAGGCCTCTGATCTCCGCCTCTCCCATGTGACCGCCCCATCCCAGAAGGGACGCGTCCGTCACAACTGTGTGCTCTGGCTGGGGAAGGGAGAGGGATCTGCCCATGACCCATTGCCGGTTCGAGAGCCACCACTGCAACTGCTTTGCAGTCCCCTCCGAGATCTGGACGTGATCGGACAGGTTGCCCTGGTGCTGCGCCCACTGGAACTTCAAGTCCCACTGCAGAGCCCGCATATGCCATCTAGCATGATCGACCAGCAGGATGCAGGAGGCCATGAGGCCCAGCAGCCTCAGGGTCATCCGTACCGAAACCCAGGATAAAGGCTGAAAGATCGGAATCATAGCCTGAATATCCCGGACTCGCCGTTCGGGAGGATAGGCCCGAAACTGCGTCGTGTCCAGAACTGCTCCGATGAAAAGGAGCTGTTGAGAAGGAATCAGATGCGACTTCGGCACATTGATGGAGAACCCCAGCGAGTGCAGGAGTTCGGCCGCAGTCTGGAGGTGGGAGACGACTGCCTGGGACGAGCCCGCCTTCAGCAGCCAGTCGTCGAGGTAGGGGAAGACTTGAACCCCTGCCCGGCGCAGATGAGCTGCGACCACCGCCATCACTTTCGTGAACACCCGGGGGGCACTTGTAAGGCCAAAGGGGAGCACGGTGAACTGAAAATGCTCGAGGCCTACCGTGAACCGAAGGTAACGCCGGTGGGCCGGCAGGACGGGGATGTGAAAATAAGCGTCCTGCAAGTCCAACGCTACCAACCAGTCTCCAGGGTCGAGGGCAGTCAAGACCTGAGCTAGGGTGAGCATCTTGAACTTCTCCTTCCGGAGGAAGCGATTGACGTTCCGGAGGTCCAAGATAGGACGCATGTCCTCCTTGTCCTTTTTGGGCACCAGAAAGTAGTGGGAGTACTAACCACGTCCTACTTCTGGGGTCGGAACATGCTCGATGGCCCTCTTGGCCAAGAGGGCCGTGACTTCCTTCTGCAGAAGCACCAAGTGATCCCCTGACATGCGGTGGAATTGAGGTGGCATGGCTGGGGGTGGTCTCGAAGGGAAGGGAGTAGCCCCTTCGGACAATGTCCAAGACCCACCTGTCCGAGGTGATGGCACGCCAGTGGTGAAGGTGATGGCGGACCCTGCCCCCTACTGGCGTGCTGTGCACCTGAAAGGAGGGACTAGGAGGGCTTGGAGGCCGCGGACGGGGCGGAGGTGGTGGTCTGACCCGCACGCTGGTTGCCCGAACCGCCACGGCGGTAGCCACGTCCCCGGCCACGCGAAGACGCTTGCTGCGCGGGCCGGTGGCTGGGCTGCGGAAGTGACTGGGCGCACCTTCCGTGGCCAAGAAAGGGGCGAAAAGCAGAGGTTAGCGGAGGGCGCACAACAGAAAGGCCCAGGGACTTGGCAGTAGCCCGTGAGTCCTTAAAACGCTCCAGCGCATGGTCTGCTTTGGAACCAAAAAGACCGACTCCATCAAAAGGCATGTCCATGAGTGTATTCTGGACATCACCCGAGAAACCAGTTGTTCTCAGCCAGGCGTGGCGACGCAGCGCCACCGCCGTTGCAAGCGATCTGCCCAGCGAGTCGGCGGTATCAAGGCCACATCGTATGGTGTACTTTGCCGCATCCCTACCTTCCGCAATGGTGCCGGTAAGCAGTGTCTGGACCTCCTCAGAACACTGGGGCAAAACAGCCGCCACCGAATCCCACAGGGAGTGGGTATATCGGCCCAAAAGGCAAGCGGTGTTGACGGACCGCAAGCCAGCACTGGAGGAAGAAAAAGCCTTCTTCCCAAATTGGTCCAGGCGTTTGGATTCCCTATCCGGAGGGGCGGTAGGGAAGGCGGTTTGGGAGGCAGAGGCTTGGACAACCAAGCTCTCGGGGGTGGGATGTTGAGAGAGAAACAAGGGGTCGCCCGGAGCAGGGCGATGGCGTCGAGCCACATTCCTATCCACAGGAGCCCCTGTGGTGGGCTTGGACCAGGTGCCCAAAAGAACGTCAGATAGTGCATCATTAAACGGCAGCACAGTCTCCGAAGAGGAAGCTGCCGGCTGAAGCACTTCGGTCAGGAGATTAGTCCTGACAGCCACAGTAGGCAATTGGAGGTGTAAGGCTCCAGCTGCTCTACGCAACACCGTTGCGAAATTTGCTCCCTCCTCCGTAGCCACGGGAGGAGACAGCATGCCAGTGTCAGGGGAAGTGACTAGACCACTGGCATCCCCAAGTTCCTCTGCCCAGTCCTGATCATACTCACACTGCTGTGTGAGAGGGTCTTCCGACCCCTCCCAGCTCTCCTGGTCCTCCTCCGGTTCAAAATATGGAGGAGGAGGGACATCTGGGACCCAAGGTCTCATCGGCGCCGGAGCCGGCGTCGAGCGACGTCGGTCCGGCTCCATGTCCGGAGCCGGAGAGAACCGGGGAACGACGCCGCCCGGAGCCCCGGACGGCGTCAGGAACGGCACCGGGGACATCGGCGCCGGCGGAGGCGTGGTTAGGTCAACCGGCGTCGATGGGGGTTGCGGTACCACCGGAGCCGGGATCGAGGCCGGGGCCGAGGCCGGGATCAGGGCTGGCGGGACAGGCGACGCCGGGACCGGAGTCGTCGGCGACGCCGGAGCAACCCCATCAGGGCCCGCCGGGCCCGAAGGCGCACCGGAGGGACCTTGAGGCCCGAAGAGGCGGGCCATGGCCGACCGGAATTCCTGTATTTCGGCCGGAGTCGCCCCCGAACCCGGAAAAGACGGGTAATGCGGGGGTGGCTCCACAGGCACGTCCGGGGCCGCGGGGACGGTGCCGACAGGGGCCTCAGCCGAGTCGCGAGATCGGCGAGGCGAAGTCTTAGAGCGATGATGCTGCTTAGACTTTTTGTGCTTCGACTTACCCGAGGAGCTCGAAGACTTGGACTCCGACGACCGGCGGGGGCTCCGCGACCGGCCCCTCGACCTCTCACGGGACCGGGGCTTGGTGCGGCGCGGAGCCGACTGCCGGACCTCGAGGAGCTTTCGAGACCGCTCTCGCAAAGCCTTCGGGTGGAGTTTCCGGCAGTCAGGGCACGACTACGTGTCGTGGTCTCGGCCGAGACAGTAGAGACACTAAGTGCGGGTCTGTGATCGACATCACTCGACCACAGACGTCGCATGGCTTGAAGCCGGGCATCCCTATTTGTTTGTTTATTTATTTGTAGAGCGCAACATTCATCCCAGAGGGATATCACGGCGCTGAGGAGGCAGATCCTAGAACTGATGAGTGGAACTAAGAATATAAAGGACTACTCAGACAGGGAATAGAAATGTTTTTAGTTTTTTCCTGAAGGTTTTGTAGTCTGTGGCCAGCCGCAGCTCTACTGGAAGCCCATTCCACTGTAATGCCGCGAGGTAAGAAAAGGAGCGTCCCCCAGCCCTAGCTTTTTTAATCCTTTTTATCTTGGCGATAGCCTGGTGGTGTGACCTCAGGCATCTAGGAGGGGTGTAGAATTGGATTTTACTGTGAAGAATCTTGGGGCCAGTACGATGAAGTGCCTTAAAAGTGTGCCCCAGGAGCTTGAATCGAGCACTTTGACGCACAGGCAGCCAGTGAAGTTGTTTCAGGCAGTCAGTTGCTGAGCTGTATCTGCCCTTATTGCATACTAATTTTGCTGCAGCGTTTTGCACCACCTGCAGGCGTTTGAACAGGTAGTCTGGCATACCAACAAACAGGGCATTTCCGTAGTCCAGCCTACTTACAAGCAGAGCCTGTGTGACTGTCCTCCTGTGTTCTAGAGGAATCCAAGGGAAGAGTCTTTTTAGAAGCTTCAATGTGGCAAAACTTTTCCCACATAAAGTCCGAACATGATCCTGCATGGATAATTTGTTGTCCATAAGGACACCCAAATTTTTTGCGCACTGCTTGGGTGCTGGGTCGTATCCTAAAGAGCGGGGCCACCATGAAGCATCCCAGATATTGTTAGCTCCGCCAAAGAGCAGAATTTCAGATTTGTCTGCATTAAGCCTAAGACAGTGATCCGACATCCAGCTTGCCATTTCGGTAAGGCAATTGTTGAGGTTGGCCCTAGTGCTCTCGTGCTCATCTCCAATAGCTAATGTTAGTTGCGTGTCGTCCGCGTAGGAGCAGATATCGAAGCCCCATTTGGTACCTATTTTTGCCAAAGGTGAAACATAGGCATTAAAGAGGGTTGGGCTAAGAGATGCTCCCTGGGGACGCCACAACTTAAGTTCTTTGGCTTGGATGAAAAAGCGCCGAGTTGTACAGTTTGCGTTCTGTCATTAAGGAATGAACTGAGCCATTGAAGGGCTTTTGCATGTATCCCTTTTGCATGGAGATTTTCAAGTAGTAGCTGGTGGGAGACCGTGTCGAATGCCGCCGACAGGTCTAACAGAATCAGGGCAACTGACTTACCCTGGTCCAGTAGTACTCTTACATTGTCGAAGACAGCCAGCAGGGTTGCCTCGGTGCTATTTGTAGCCCTGAAGCCTGTTTGAGAAGGGTCCAGCAGGCCATTTAGTTCCAAGTAGGCAGACAACTGTCTGTTGACCAGTTTCTCCATTACTTTGGAGAGATAGGGGAGTAGGGATATCGGCCTAAAGTTTGCTGGACTTGTCACATCTAGGCCTGCCTTCTTCAGCAAGGGAGTGACCATGGCCTGCTTCCATATTGCAGGGAAAGTTGCTGCCTCCAGTGATTTGTTAAATAGCTGCGTAACATAAGGGCAGAGAGTAGAGATAGCCTGAGAAAAGATGAAATGTGGGCAGGGGTCAAGGGGGGATCCTGATTTGACTTCCCCCATTGTTTTGGCGACTTCATCTACAGAAAAAGGGGCAAAGCTGCCCAGCTGTGCCGGGGTGTTGGGAAGAGGATCCATAATTTCCCAGTTGATGAAGTCTGTCGAAGCAGTAACGTTAAAAGATGAGTATATAGTACTTATTTTGTGCATAAAGAAGTTACTAATAATTTCGCAGCTATCCAATGATGGTTGCAGGGTTTGTGACATGCATGAGGGTTTACAAAGTTCATGTATAATTTTGTATAACTCTTTCGCTGAGTTACTGTTTTCACTTATTCTGCAAGCAAAATATGTTCTTTTAGCTCCCTTAATGGCATTGTTGTATTTCCTAAGATTAGTTTTGTATAGAGATTTGTCAGCGACCGATCTGGACAATCTCCAGTTGTGTTCAGCTATTTTGCACTGCTTTTTCAGTGCCTTGAGTTCAGTTGAGTACCACTTTTCCGATAGGCGTCTTTTCGTGGAATTGGACCTACGTTTTGGGGCACAGTGGTCAAGTGACTTATTGATTACTGTTTACTGCTTCAAGACATGCCACGCCTTCATCAATGGGAAGCGAACCTAGAGCCTCTAAGTGGTCAACGTGAAAATGGAGCTGGAAGAGGTCAGGAGTGACTAATTTCCAAGCTCGATAGGAATCGGGTGTAGGTGTATAAGCTATCATTGAGATTGTGGGTTGGGTAAATGAAAAGATGATAAGTGAGTGGTCGGTCCATGCAACGGGTTTGATCTCTTCGATGAGGACAGATTCCATATTAGAAAAAAGTAAGTCCAGAGTGTGTCCTGCTATGTGGGTGGGTCCCTTAATCCATTGTTCGAGTTGAAGAATCTGCATGTCGTTGTCCAAGTGGTTAGCCATTGTATTGTTTGTCTGGTCCCTACTGACACCTAGAGTCGAGAAGACTCGAAAAGAAACAGTGAAAAATTCACCAAAAATTTAGTCAAAAAATGACTAGGGCACTGCTCTTCCCGGATCTGCGCTTACTGGCGCGGAAAAAGAAGAACCGACGTCAGCGCGCAGGGGCGGCGTCTAAGTACTGCCCGCGACGTCATCCCGGCGATCACGACGCCGACGACGGACGCGGAGCCGCACGACGCCGCCTACCGACGCGCAAGGGTACTGCTACGCAAAAACTTTCCGGATCCAGCCTGACGCCTGGGGATATTCTAAGGTAAGGAATCTGTCACTAACGTGTCTCTTTCAGATATCAGACTTTACCATTAAAGAGGGTTTTAAATTACAATTTTTTAGACACCAAACTCGATATTTCTACTTGCCCCCAACTGAAAGTTAGCATTTATTAAATGTAATAAGGCAACCCAATGCTATCCTATGGGAGAGGTAGGCCTTGCATTAGTGAAAAAAGAATGTATTCGTTTTTCACTACCAGGACATGTAAAGCTTAAAGGTACATGTCCAACTTTTTAAATACACTGCACCCTGCCCTCTGGGCTGTTTGGGGCCTACCCTAGGTATGACATATGTCTTAACAAGGAAGGTTTAGGCCGGGCCAAAGGTTTATTTTGCCAGGTCGAAGTGGCAGGTTAAACTGTACACAGGATGCAATGGCAGGCCCGAGATGTTTAATAATCTACCTTAAGGGGTGGCAGAATCAGTGCTGCATGCCCACTAGTAGCATTTAATTTTCAGTCCCTGGGTACATTTAGTACCACTTTACTAGAATGTTACAATTAAATTAAATGTCCCATTTGGGTGTAAGCCAATGTCACCATGTTTAAAGGAGAGAGCACAAGAATTTTAGCACTGGTAAAGTGCGCAGAGCCCTAAAGCCAGCAAAACGAGGTCTGAAAAAACAGGAGGACGGAATGCAAAACATTGGGGGAAAACCACGCCAAGGATGTCAGGTCCAACAGTCCTGATGTACAACAACACTATTATTGCACTCCGAGACAGAGAATCTATTCTGAAGTCAATCACTTTGCCTTCTGTAATTTAAAACGCTCAGCCCCACTCAGAATACACATGTAGGCCCAGATTATGAGTGGGTCGTTTTCCGACCCCTGCTTAAACCCCCTTTTGCACAGGACATTGGAGTTACGAGATTCGTTGCATTTAACGCATTAGTTAAGTATCGAGCGCATTAAATAGCTCAACTTTCATAAAATTTTAACAGGGGAAAAATATATGGCAGTTTCCGTATCTTGCGGATTTTCATACATTAAAAACCAAAAGCTGCATGTTACTCCCCAAAAACGTTTAATAGTCTCTATTTATCGCACCCAATAAATAACGTTCCCTGAGGCAAAGTTATTGTTGAGTAGCGATATATAGCACCATCACTAGTTATCAGACCCATTGTGGCTATTTCTCACCTTCATCAGTATATCACTATGGTGAAGAAATGTCAGAAGTGAGAGGAAACTGGATTGCGATAAGGAATGGAGAGCCTTGGTACAAATTCAAAGATTACATTTTCTTCATTCATGACAAAGCAGACACACAGAAGGCAGAAATATGACTCAGTCATTCAAAGTGGGGAAAGAGAAAACCAGATGTCTGGAGAAAAGACAACACATCACAAACAACTGTAGAGGTCTGTACACAAAAGCAGAAACCGGAGATACATCTCCATTCAATTTGATTTGCAAAGGAAAAGTTACAAGTAATATTCCCATTCACAGTATTTATGAATTCCAATAGACAGACTCGATGTAAAAGTTGGTACTTCAATCTGTTAAAGCCACAGACAACCCTTTCTCCTTACCCACATGAAATCACAGTATTTAAGGAGCTTCCTCTTCAGCTAAGGGACAATTATAATAGGAAAGGTGGCCTTAGATCCATTTATTGTAATGATGTAGAAACCCAATAACAGTAATTTGACTAAGCCTAGTGCTTGGGTCAGAGACAGCAGACATAAAGCAATCATATCCAACAGGTTTTGTTGAAGCACAAAGTAACCTTGGTGCCTTCCTAGGTAACTGCACCATTCCCTTTCATAACTGATCATCGAGACTTAGAAAGCAAAGTTACAGCTGTTGTGTAGCATGTTGAAAAACGATCCCAAGCTTAGCCCAGGTGCAGGGGCTGCAGCACGAGCAGAAACGCTGGATAGTGAAATAAGATACTGTGCATGTCCCTTAAATATTAATAAAACTGCCAAGCACTCTGAAAGGTGGTGGGCAAGGAGGTTGGCTGCATCCACACATTAGACACAAAATACAAGTTTTCAGTTGACAAAAGAACTTGAAACTAATGCTATCAATACTAAAGGTAATGAAAAGGCAAAAGACGTGGCTTGCCACACAGGATGCTGGACAAACGTGCTTTGAAGAGACATCCGTTGGCACTGAGCAGGTTTAAAAATTCACAATAACTTAGCAGTACACACATAACATGGTCTACATCTAAACATCACCTGGTAGCTGGCAAAAAGCAACCACATGAATTTGTAATATATGTGAAATGGAAAAGTGGCTCATTCTCAACACTAGTCTCTTAAGTGCAAACTGTGGTGTAGTGGTATGATTCGTGGGGCTGGGTGTTCAGGGTAATGCATTTATTGCCTCACAAAATGTATTTTTGTTCAAGAGACAAAGCAACACAAAACACCTGACATAGGCAAAGGATAAAGGTTTTCTGACATCGATTTAAAACAAGAATAGTCTTTCTTCAAAACACAACTTCTCCGAAGCAGGGGGGAACACTGGGGATTAAGGAGATTAACGACAAACAGAATCACCTGGAGTACATTTTAAAAAAAATAAAAGTATGATATTTCTTATTCCCCTGATAAGAACATATGAGGCTGATGCCTTTTGAGTTAGGTAAGAAAGTTATTTGAACACCGTATCTGACCACATTTGCTCTATCGTGCCAAAATGCCATTGTTAACATGGAGAGTTAGTCTCATTCTGTGTATAAATATTGTTCCTGATATTATTATGGATTGTATGAATTTTATCCATATGTGGAAATATAAACAGTTAGTTTTACATTTAATCACGAATTCTATAGATAGTAATCTCCATATGAACACGTTTTAAAGGAAATCCATATATCTCCACAAAGGGAAAGTCATTGATGAACAAGTTACTTACCTTCGGCAACGCCTTATCTGGTAGAGACAATATCTAGACGCAGATTCCTTACTTTTAAATGTCCTTAGGCGTCAGACTGGATCCGGAACATTTTTCGTGAGCAGTACCCCTGTGTGTCAGTAGGTGGATGCAAAAACAACAGTTGATGGACAGAATGCAGAACAATGTCATACATTCACCCCAGTACAGAGATCTGGGCCTAAATCCATCGTTTTTTTGCTCACCATGCCATTCCAGCTTGAACCCAGCCATATGCAAATCAGTCTTGACCCTGTGCCTCATGGGAACAGTCCAGCCCGAACTGCCAAGCCAGGTCCTCCCTGGACTGGAAACAAGCATCCTAGGACCGGTTTCGGGGTTTCACCCCTCTTCAGCCAGGATAGCTTGATTCCAGTGGCATGGAGAGCACGGGACCCACGTCTGGGCATCCCCGTCCCACTCAGGGTGACGAATGCAAAAACAACAGTTGATGGACAGAATACAGAACAATGTCATACATTCACCCCAGTACAGAGATCTGGGCCTAAATCCATCGTTTTTTTGCTCACCATGCCATTCCAGCTTGAACCCAGCCATATGCAAATCAGTCTGGACTCTGTGCCTCATGGGAACAGTCCAGCCCGAACTGCCAAGCCTTGTCCTCCCTGGACTGGAAACAAGCATCCTAGGACCGGTTTCGGGCTTTCACCCCTCTTCAGCCAGGATAGCTTGATTCCAGTGGCATGGAGAGCACGGGACCCACGTCTGGGCATACCCGTCCCACTCGGGGTGACGAATGCAAAAACAACAGTTGGACAGAATGCAGAACAATGTCATACATTCACCCCAGTACAGAGATCTGGGCCTAAATCCATCGTTCTGCATTCTGTCCATCAACTGTTGTTTTTGCATTTGTCAGTAGGTGGAGTCTGTCAGCTCTGCGTGGTGTCGCCGGCCACCCCGGAAGTGACGTCTGTGTCACCTATATAGGTGCCACCTTGGCGCGTTGACGTCAGTTACTTTTCACAACTTTCCACGCCAGAAGTGCAGAGTCATGAAGTGCACTGACACTGGTGTGTCCAAACTAGGGCCATGAAAGGGATCAGCCCTGACCCTAGGTATCGGTGGGTGGGTATGGAATCTCCGGCTAGATATCGTCTCTACCGGATATGGCGTTACTGAAGATAAGTAACATTGTTCATCTGATAGAGACATCTAGCTGCAGATTTCTTACCCTTGAATAGATACCCAAGCAATACAATCCCCGGAAGTGGGCCTGCGGACAAATTTACACTAAGAAGTCCTGCAGGACCGAACGGGCGAAATTCTTGTTCCTGCGGACCGGACTTTCCAGGCAGCAATGCTTGGTAAACGTGTGCAGGGAAACCCACGTTGTTGCCCGACAGATGTCCTGGACTGGAACTCCACGGGGTAACTGTAGGAAGCTGGCTCTATATATACTATACCAAAGTAAGCTATAGTGTGCACAGAGTCCAGGGAGTCCCCAGAGGTATAGCAAAGGCTAAATTAGATAAGTACTAACAGCTCTCTGCATGGTTGTGTGGGCAGGCAGTTAGGCCTATCAGGAGAGTGTGTTAAACATTTATTGTATTCACTCAATCAAGGACTGATTTCACACACTCAGGCAGAATCCAGACCAATTGGTTAAGTATAAAAACGGTATACTTATGTTTTATTTCTAGAACCAAGCAGGACTTGGTACAGGGAGGTAAAATGTACTTGCAATTTTAAAACTGCTTTAAAAACAGTTTAAATTACATAGAAATTACTTTTGGATTACATCGACTACTCGGGGTGGTATGCCTAGATACCACACCGTGGATCCTACAATACAAGGTAAGTAAGACTTTTTAAGGTTTCCAATATAGTTACTTTTCTTTCAGACAAAAGTTAGTTCAACACTTAGAACCTTTTTAGGAACAAAACATCACAACATTGGTTCCTATGGGGAAAAGAAGGTTCTCAGTTTACAGGTAGGTAAACGACCTGCAAGAATAGTTTTTGGGGGTTAGCACCAAGGTTCCCCAAGGTTGAAATGGGCACTCAAATTGCACCACCAGCGGCACTGGGGTGGCTGGGTGCAGACTGCAGGGGCCCAATCTTAACCAACGAGGCTAAGGGTGGGGTCTTCGGTCAGGGGCGGCCTACGAGCAGGCCACTTGGCTGGGGAAGCAGAGCTCTTGGGGTTAGGATCAGAAGTGCAGGGGCCAACAATCCGCACAGGAGCTGCACCACCAGCGGCACAGGGGCGGCCGGGTGCAGAGTGCCAAGGCGACATTGGGAACCGTGTGGACTCCAATGGAGATGTCCAGTTCGGCAAAGATGCTGCAGGCTCGGGCAGGGAGGCTTCCTGAAGACGACCACCGGCTGGAGAGGTAAGTTGGGATATTGGGGGATGCCTGGACACTTTCGGTTTGGCCACCCAAGGCCATGGGGTGTCAGGTGCAGGGGTATCTTTTGACGTTGGGTTCTTCTTACCAGCTCCGGTCGCGGTCGGGAGACACTTCAGGTTGAGACTGCAGGCATCGGCTTGAAGCTTGAGGGAGGACGGGGATCCCAAGATCCCAGGTCAGGATCGCTGGGGAGACTGCCTCGTGGTGTTGGGTCACTCTAACTTGGGCCGTGGGCATCAGGTGTAGAGTGGTGAAAAATCGCAGAGCCGCCTGGATCCGGATTCTGTGGGTGAGTCTTTGTTTGAGCAAATCCGGTGCTCATGGGAGACAGAGTCTGTAAGATGAGTGCAGGGCAGATCCTTAGGGCTCTGGGGGTGCTGCTGGCTATGCCGGGGTTTCGCTGAAGTCAGGTCAGAGTCAGGACAGGTCGTTAGCGCTGCGGCCAAAGCAGTTGGTGTCTTCTTCCCGGGTCAGCACGGCTCTCTAGTCCTTCTTTCTTCCTCAAATCAGAGGAGGCAAGGTTCGGGTCGCCCCTAAAAACTACATTTCTGGGTGTTAGAGGGATGTGCAGGTTGGGACCAATGAGCCCCTTCCTTGGGGTGGGTACACCCCCTATCATGCCACCCTCCAGTGGCAGGGGTGCATGAGCCTCTTCCTAACTGGCTGGGTCCCCTCATCTTCAAGATGGAGGGAAATGAGATGTGTGCTTCACTTCGCCTCCTCCACCTGAGGGGTGGGATTGGAAAAGGTAGCGCACACCTCTCCTCCTAGCTTAGTTTTCCCCCAGATTCTCCTGCTCAAAGTGGGGGCAGAACCGGTGGGAGCCAGTTGCTGGGTGCAGCAAAAGGCAGGGACAGCTTACAAAGGCGTCAGGCCTTTGAAGCTTCCCCTTCGTGGACACAACCCATCCTGGGGTAGTAGGCATGACATCTCTGCCCAGGATAGGCTTTTTTTCTGGACATAGAGAGCGGAGGCCCTCTACCCAGGGCTCTAGGAACCTTTCTGGTGGTAGCAAATGGCAGGCAGCCATTCAGGAACCACATAAGGGCTGCTCGAGAATCCCTCTGTGAGCATTTTACATTGAATCCCACACTGGTATCAGTGTGGGTTTAATGTGCTGAGAAATTTGCTACCAAACTTCCCAGTTTTTAGTAAAGCCATTATAGAGCTGTGGAGTTCGTAATGACCAGCTCCCAGACCATATACTCTTTATGGCTTTACTACACTTACAATGTCTAATTTATTTATTTATTCATTTATGAGATTTGTAAAGCGCTCAATTACCCATGGGTGTCTCGGCGCTAAGGACAGCAGGCAGATACCATATATCGGAGAAACTTACTGATTGAATAGCCAGGTCTTTCTCATTTTCCTAAAGGTTAGCAAAGATTGGGAACATCTGATCTTCAGTGGAAGAGAATTCCAAAGTTTTGCAGTGGCGACTATAAAACGTTTATCGCCCCATGAGGCTGTTTTAGTGCGAGGGACCCTAAGCAGAAAAGCAGTGGATGAGCGAAGGGCTCGGACCGGAATGTAAGCTGCTAGCTCCCTGATTAGAAACTGAGGTCCTGTTTTACGAGAGGCTTTATAGGCAATACATAAGGCCTTGAACTTTATACGGTTCTTCACAGAAAGCCAGTGATACTTCCGAATAACGTGAGAGATTGGCTTGTATTTAGGGGTTCCTGATAGCATCCTAGCGGCTGCGTTTTGGACTGACTGTAGCTTATGGATGACTTTTTTGGGGGTATTTACAAGAAGCCCGTTGCAGTAATCAATAGTAGACATAACTAATGTACTAACCAGAGTTTTCCCTGCAGTCAACGGCAGAAATGGTAAAATCTTTTTTATCATACGTAACTTGTGGAATGAAGCTGAGACCACTGAGTTAGCATGAGGCAAAAAAGTCAATTTGTCATCGTATATGACACCCAGGTTCCTAACCCTGGTGACTGGGAGTGGGGGGGAACCCAGTGAGACAGGCCACCAAGAGGAGGACCAAATAGGAGATAGCTTGCCAAATGTCATAACCTCTGTTTTATCAGAGTTTAATGTCTAAGGATGGACTTGGACACTGTAGGGGTACAGGGCTCATGCTACTGTACCCTCACCTGTGGGCTAGTGCACCCTCTAGAGGGGTGACTTACCTATGCCCCAGACAGTGGTTTGCAGGCATGGCACACAGGGATGTGTGCCATGTCGACTCTTCACTTTCCTCTGCACCAAAACACGCAGTCTGCAATGGCAGTGTGTGGGTGTTAAGGTGCAGGGCCTCTAAGAGTGGCACAATAGGTGCAGCAGCGATACAAAAGAGGATGATGGACGGAACGCTTGAGCCAATCAAACACTCACCCCCACTCAACTGATCTGGGTTTAATCCATCATCATTCTTTAGCTCACTCCACCACCCCAGTTCAGACATGGCCATATGCAAATCAGTCTGACCCTGTGCCTCATGGGAACAGTCCAGCACGAACTGCCAAGCCATGTCTTCCCTGGACCGGAAACAAGCATCCTAGGACCGGTTTCTGGCATTCCAGCCGTCATCAGCCAGGCTTGCTTGAATCCAGTGGCAAAGTGAGCAAGGGACCCACGTCTGGGCATACCCCGCCAACTTAGGGCGAACAAAGCGATACAAAAGAGGATGATGGACGGAACGCTTGAGCCAATCAAACACTCACCCCCAGTCAACTGATCTGGGTTTAATCCATCATCATTCTTTAGCTCACTCCACCACCCCAGTTCAGAGATGGCCATATGCAAATCAGTCTGACCCTGTGCCTCATGGGAACAGTCCAGCACGAACTGCCAAGCCATGTCTTCCCTGGACCGGAAACAAGCATCCTAGGACCGGTTTCTGGCATTCCAGCCGTCATCAGCCAGGCTTGCTTGAATCCAGTGGCAAAGTGAGCAAGGGACCCACGTCTGGGCATACCCCGCCAACTTAGGGCGAACAAAGCGATACAAAAGAGGATGATGGACGGAACGCTTGAGCCAATCAAACACTCACCCCCAGTCAACTGATCTGGGTTTAATCCATCATCATTCTTTAGCTCACTCCACCACCCCAGTTCAGACATGGCCATATGCAAATCAGTCTGACCCTGTGCCTCATGGGAACAGTCCAGCACGAACTGCCAACCCATGTCTTCCCTGGACCGGAAACAAGCATCCTAGGACCGGTTTCTGGCATTCCAGCCGTCATCAGCCAGGCTTGCTTGAATCCAGTGGCAAAGTGAGCAAGGGACCCACGTCTGGGCATACCCCGCCAACTTAGGGCGAACAAAGCGATACAAAAGAGGATGATGGACGGAACGCTTGAGCCAATCAAACACTCACCCCCAGTCAACTGATCTGGGTTTAATCCATCATCATTCTTTAGCTCACTCCACCACCCCAGTTCAGACATGGCCATATGCAAATCAGTCTGACCCTGTGCCTCATGGGAACAGTCCAGCACGAACTGCCAAGCCATGTCTTCCCTGGACCGGAAACAAGCATCCTAGGACCGGTTTCTGGCATTCCAGCCGTCATCAGCCAGGCTTGCTTGAATCCAGTGGCAAAGTGAGCAAGGGACCCACGTCTGGGCATACCCCGCCAACTTAGAGGCGAACAAAGCGATACAAAAGAGGATGATGGACGGAACGCTTGAGCCAATCAAACACTCACCCCCAGTCAACTGATCTGGGTTTAATCCATCATCATTCTTTAGCTCACTCCACCACCCCAGTTCAGACATGGCCATATGCAAATCAGTCTGACCCTGTGCCTCATGGGAACAGTCCAGCACGAACTGCCAAGCCATGTCTTCCCTGGACCGGAAACAAGCATCCTAGGACCGGTTTCTGGCATTCCAGCCGTCATCAGCCAGGCTTGCTTGAATCCAGTGGCAAAGTGAGCAAGGGACCCACGTCTGGGCATACCCCGCCAACTTAGGGCGAGCAAAGCGATACAAAAGAGGATGATGGACGGAGCAGCTTGAGCCAATTAAACACTCACCCCCAGTCAACTGATCTGGGTTTAATCCATCATCATTCTTTAGCTCACTCCACCACCCCAGTTCAGACATGGCCATATGCAAATCAGTCTGACCCTGTGCCTCATGGGAACAGTCCAGCACGAACTGCCAAGCCATGTCTTCCCTGGACCGGAAACAAGCATCCTAGGACCGGTTTCTGGCATTCCAGCCGTCATCAGCCAGGCTTGCTTGAATCCAGTGGCAAAGTGAGCAAGGGACCCACGTCTGGGCATACCCCGCCAACTTAGGGCGAACAAAGCGATACAAAAGAGGATGATGGACGGAACGCTTGAGCCAATCAAACACTCACCCCCAGTCAACTGATCTGGGTTTAATCCATCATCATTCTTTAGCTCACTCCACCACCCCAGTTCAGACATGGCCATATGCAAATCAGTCTGACCCTGTGCCTCATGGGAACAGTCCAGCACGAACTGCCAAGCCATGTCTTCCCTGGACCGGAAACAAGCATCCTAGGACCGGTTTCTGGCATTCCAGCCGTCATCAGCCAGGCTTGCTTGAATCCAGTGGCAAAGTGAGCAAGGGACCCACGTCTGGGCATACCCCGCCAACTTAGGGCGAGCAAAGCGATACAAAAGAGGATGATGGACGGAACGCTTGAGCCAATTAAACACTCACCCCCAGTCAACTGATCTGGGTTTAATCCATCATCATTCTTTAGCTCACTCCACCACCCCAGTTCAGACATGGCCATATGCAAATCAGTCTGACCCTGTGCCTCATGGGAACAGTCCAGCACGAACTGCCAAGCCATGTCTTCCCTGGACCGGAAACAAGCATCCTAGGACCGGTTTCTGGCATTCCAGCCGTCATCAGCCAGGCTTGCTTGAATCCAGTGGCAAAGTGAGCAAGGGACCCACGTCTGGGCATACCCCGCCAACTTAGGGCGAACAAAGCGATACAAAGAGGATGATGGACGGAGCAGCTTGAGCCAATCAAACACTCACCCCCAGTCAACTGATCTGGGTTTAATCCATCATCATTCTTTAGCTCACTCCACCACCCCAGTTCAGACATGGCCATATGCAAATCAGTCTGACCCTGTGCCTCATGGGAACAGTCCAGCACGAACTGCCAAGCCATGTCTTCCCTGGACCGGAAACAAGCATCCTAGGACCGGTTTCTGGCATTCCAGCCGTCATCAGCCAGGCTTGCTTGAATCCAGTGGCAAAGTGAGCAAGGGACCCACGTCTGGGCATACCCCGCCAACTTAGTGCGAACAAAGCGATACAAAAGAGGATGATGGACGGAACGCTTGAGCCAATCAAACACTCACCCCCAGTCAACTGATCTGGGTTTAATCCATGAGGCACAGGGTCAGACTGATTTGCATATGGCCATGTCTGAACTGGGGTGGTGGAGTGAGCTAAAGAATGATGATGGATTAAACCCAGATCAGTTGACTGAGGGTGAGTGTTTGATTGGCTCAAACGTTCCGTCCATCATCCCCTTTGTATCGCTTTGGTCGCCCTAAGTTGGCGGGGTTTGCCCAGGCGTGGGTCCCTTGCTCACTTTGCCACTGGATTCAAGCAAGCCTGGCTGATGACGGCTGAAATGCCAGAAACCGGTCCTAGGATGCTTGTTTCCGGTCCAGGGAAGACATGGCTTGGCAGTTTGGGCTGGACTGTTCCCATGAGGCACAGGGTCAGACTGATTTGCATATGGCCATGTCTGAACTGGGGTGGTGGAGTGAGCTAAAGAATGATGATGGATTAAACCCAGATCAGTTGACTGGGGGTGAGTGTTTGATTGGCTCAAACGTTCCGTCCATCATCCCCTTTTGTATCACAATAGGTGCAGCAGCCATTAGAGACCTTCCCTGGTCACAGTGCCCTTGGTGCCCATGGTACTTTTTACAAGGGACTTTACTTGTGGCCAGAGATGTGCCAATTTGGGGTACACAGGTACAGCTTTGGGAAAGAATACAGGCCCTGGGAACCTGATTGGCAGGGACCCAGGGCACATCAAGTCAAGTTGCATCAGATGTCAGGCAAAAAGTGGGGGGTAACTATGCAAAAAGGGGCACTTTCCTACACTAACGCAGTGGTTGCAGCCTAGGTCTGGTGGAATGAGCTCTTAAGCCTTCAGGAGGCGGCTTCTTTGCCAATGCGTGGCAGATCTTGATGCAGTGAACTGCCCGTCAAGAGATGGTCCATTTCTACACCTCCCGACCTTTCTTAGCACCAACATACCCCACCAACAGTTGGTTGTCCTCCTGGAACTCTCGTGTGCGGTCAAGGCAGAATCACAACACTCTTTTTTGGTCCAGGCAGTGGAGTCATTACTCTTCTATACAGGTATGTGGGGGGCGTGGAAAGTGGGTAAACTGACAGATTGGTCCCAATGAAATGGTGTTACCACTTTTGGCAGGAAAGAGGCCCTAGTGCAAAGCACTAGTTTGTCAGGAAAAACTGATATGAAGGGAGGCTTGTATGATGAAGCATGAAGCTCACTCACCCTCTTGGCTGATGTAATGACCACAAGAAAGGCTGCTTTGATGGTGAGCAGCCTGACTGGACTATTGTGTAAAGGCTCGAAGGGAGCACACATCAGAAATGGGAGAACCATATTAAGGTCCCACTGAGGCATAATGAACGGGGAAGGTGGGAACACTTGCACACGACCTTTTAGAAATCTATTTACAATGGGAGATTTAAATAAGGAGGGTTGGTCAGCCAGCTGCAAGAAGGCAGACAGGGCTGAAAGATACCCTTTCAGAGTGTCCAGAACAGAGCCCTGCTGGGCGAGGGTCAAAATAAAAAGCAAAATATAAGAAAGGGAAGCTGAAAGAGGATCAATAGACTTCTCTGTACAATATGACACAAACATTTTCCATCTGCAGGCGTATACAATCTTGGAGGCTGGACGTCTGGCTGCCAGAATAACATTACAGACTTTGGGAGGAAGGTCTAAAGCCATCTACTGCTGCCACTCAA
Organism: Calotriton arnoldi; assembly: GCA_963921515.1. Classification (NCBI taxonomy): domain Eukaryota; kingdom Metazoa; phylum Chordata; class Amphibia; order Caudata; family Salamandridae; genus Calotriton; species Calotriton arnoldi. Next base: position 550,766 of record CAWUFW010003435.1, on the reverse strand, counting down.
TCTCCAAGCAAGAAGTTGACGAGTTGGCATGTTTGGGAGGAGGACCCTCCCCGGCTGCTGCGAGAGGAAATCAGGTGTTGAACCACCAGGGAAATGCCCTGCTGTTCCAGCCATGTCTAGAGACGCGGGTGCCTCTTGACAAAGGGTCCACAACCCCATCCCGCCCTGTTTGTTGCAGTACCACATAGCGGTGGTGTTGTCCGTGAACACCTGCACCAGCCTTCCCTTGCTGGAGGGCAGAAAGGTTTTCAATGCCAGTCGAATCCCACAGAGCTCCAGCATTTTGATGCGGAGTCCAGATTCCGCCGGAGACCAAAGTCCTCTGATCTTCACCTCTCCCAGATGGCCGCCCCATCCCATGAATGACGCATCTGTCACTACTGTGACATCTGGTTGGGGAAGGGAGAGGGGTCTGCCTCTGACTCAATCGCGGTTCGCTAGCCACGACTGCAGGTCCTCCCTCCGAGATATAGACCATGTTGGAGAGAATCCCCTGATGCTCCGCCCACTGGAACTTCAGGCCCTACTGCGGAGCTCACATATGCCGCCTGGATTGTGTCACTAGCAGGATGCAGGAGGCCATGAGGCCCAGCAGCCTCAAAGTCAGTCTCACCGTTACCCAGGATAGTGGCTGAAACATTGGTATCATAGCCTGAATATCCTGGACTCGCCGCTTGAGAGGAGAAGCCCGAAACTGCACTGCGTCCAGAACAGCTCTGATGAAAGGGAGTGTCTGAGAGGGAGTAAGGTGTGACTTTGGCATATTGATAGTGAACCCCCGCGAATGCAGGAGGTCCACTGTAGTCTGGAGGTGGCAGACGACAGCCTGGAGCAAGCCCGCCTTCAGCAGGCAGTCATCGAGATAGGGGAAGACTGGTACCCCTAATCTTTGCAAATGAGTTGTGACCACCGCCATCACCTTGGTGAACACCCAAGGGGCGTTGGTAAGGCCAAAGTGGAGCATGGTGTACTGAAAATGCTCCTGGCCTACCATAAACCGCAGGTAACGCCAATGGGCAGGCAGGACAGGGATGTGAAAACAGGCATCTTTCAAGTCCAACGCTATCATCCAGTCTCCTGGGTCCTGGGTATGCAAGACCTGAGCCAATGTGAGCATCTTGGATTTCTCCTTTTTGAGGAAGTAGTTGAGGGCTCTGAGATCTAGGATAGGACGAAGGTCCTTGTCATTGTTCAGGACCAGAATGTAGCAGGAATAGCAACCACAGCCCACTTCTGGCGCCGGAACCCTCTCTATGGCTCCCTTAGCTAAGAGAGCCATGACCTCCTCACGGAGCAGGGACAAATGATACTCTGTCAACCACTCGTAAGTTGGAGGCATGGAGGAAGGGGTAGTCTTAAAGGAGAGGGAGTCTGCAGAACCCACCTGTCAGATGTTATGGGCTGCCAGAGGTGGAGGTGATGGCAGATCCTGCCACCAACTGGACACCCATGATCTAGAAGGGCAAGATTAGGAAGGTTTAGAGGCTTCAGCTGCCAGGAGTGGTGGCGGCCGCTGGCTATCCGATCCAAAAGGTCAGAAGGAACCGCACCCTCATCCAAGTAGAGGCTGGGAAGCTTGAAGTGGCTTGGATAGGGTTGGTGTGGTTGAAAGCCACTTCCATCACCACAAAAGGCAGACTGGGACGTGGGGCAACCAAGAGGCCCAAGGATTTGTCAGTAGCCCGCAAGTCCTTAAAGCTCTCCAGTGCCGAGTCTGCCTTGTCTCTGAAGAGACGGATGCCATCGTAGGGCATGTCTATGAGAGAAGCCTGGATATCCCCTGAAAAGACAGATGTTCTCATCCAGGCGTGGCGTCTGAGGGCCACCGCCGACGAAACCGCTCTGCCTAGCAAGTCGTCGTGTCCAAGCCACAGCGTATAGTGAACTTCGCTAAGTCTCTCCCATCTGTAACTGCTTCTGAGAGAATGGGCCACACCTCCTCCCGGACCTGTGGCAGCACTTGTACAACCGTTTCCCACAGCATGTGGGAGTAACGGCCCAGTAAGCATGGCATGTTCACTGACTGCAATGCAAGACTGATGGAAGAAAAGGATAAGTTACGTAGCTGTAATCCTAGTTCTCTTCCAGGGGTATACTCATCAAAGTCATAAGCACTGAATAATCCGCGCCCACGTGCGGGACCCCAGAGCATATATAAAAATACATATATATGAGTATGTTTAGACAAATAAGTACAGAGTACTTCCAAAAACATACATATATACATGTATACATACATACATAAATATGAAGCCTAATGTACTTCAAATAGGCTAATATGCCAAAATTACATGGATTTTTTAGAAAGAGAAAATAATCTCTCATATAAACACTGCAACAGAGAACATGCACTGTAATAGTGTTCCAACACAGCCCTTTATTTTCAGAAAAAAGGCAAGTAATAGCAGGCAATTAGCTCATAGGCTGCATAGAAGAGAAAACATCACAGTATCAAAAAACTGGCACCCTGCCTTTAAGGATTCCAAGAACCTGGACACAGTGCCTTTAAGACCTCCAGGAGCCCCCTGCTCCCATCATGCACCACAGGTGACAGTTAGGTCAGTTCTTTTTTACGGTGTACAAACAAAGGAATCGTGGCAGAAAATGCAGAAACAATACTATACTGTCAATGCTCGTCCGGGAGGGTTGCTTATGACTTTGATGAGTATACCCCTGGAAGAGAACTAGGATTACAGGTAAGTAACTTATCCTTCTCTTCCAGGGGATACTCATCAATAGTCATAAGCACTGAATAGAATAGCAAGCCCATACCGACTTTCCCGTGGACGAGCAACAGTATAAATACAGCACATTTAAACATTTCAAGGATGACCAAACAAATTCCTTAACGAGGCTTGCCCAAACTGGGCATCCGCCTGTGTGTCAGAGTCTAAACAATAATGGCAAGAGAAAGTGTGCACTGATCGCCATGTAGCAGCTTTACAAATCTCTGCAATAGGTACATTCCCACAGAAACTCTGGATGGAGAGACAGTCCTGGAGAATTCCGAGCCCGGAACTCTGGGTGGGACCTTCCAGTGTCGTATACTTTCAAGCCATCTTTGAGACATATTAATAGGAGGAGTCTTTTCTCTGGGAACCGGAGATCCCTCTGGCGTAACCTGAATAATGTTAATGCCAGGTGAAGATGAACCTTCCCTCGACGTCGAACGTATGGTTCTCGACGTCGACCTTGGCCTCTGTACGTCTCCTGATGGTATGGAGAGATCTTTCTCCCTTGACGTCGACCGCTGCCTCGAGGTCGACCCGGACTGGGCCACCATTGACGTCAACCGCTGTTGCGGAGATACACTTGAAGATTCGCGCCTATGCGGTGATGCCCTCGACGTCGGCCTCCTCAACGCCGAACAAGGAGTTCTCGACGTCGACCGTCTATAGGCTTGTGTTGCCTTCGGCGTCGACTTTCTCGATGGTGATCGTGCCATCGACGTCGACCGTCTATGGGTCCGGGAGTGTTTCCTCGTGGTCGACCCTCTCGACTCCAACCTTCGAGAAGGAGGCGGAGATCTCGACGCCGATTGGTGTTGTGACGCCGACGGATGCTTCGACGTCGACTTAGATCTTTCATGTTTAACATACTTCGAGCCTGAAGTATGCCTCGACGCCTACTTACTTGTCGTTGACGGAGGTTCCCGCCGTTTCGACGGCGATCTGTCCCTCGACGTCGTTGAGTGTCTTGTCTTTCCGACATCGATTTCGACGGCGAGAAATCCTGAATCTGCATTCTTTTGGAAGCTGGAGAAGCAGATCGACACCTTTTCTTCCGTTTTTCTTGAGAGGAGGGCTTCTTGGAGGTTGGATTGCTCTCAAGGCCACTTTTAGAATGTCCTTTTCCTCTCTCCATTGAGGCATGAAGTTTGATCTTCTCTCTGTCACGCAGAGTTCTCTTTGAAAATTGCTGACAATAGTAGCACTTCTCTGGGTTGTGTGAAGATGGCAAACACACAATACACACAGAGTGAGGGTCAGATATAGCCATTTTCTTCCCACAGGATGGGCATTTATTAAATAATGCTGGCATTTCTGACAAAAAATAGTTGGTAAAATGTCAGAAAAAGGTAGAAAATAAATACCAGCAGTACAAAATGTCGAATGAAGTTGAAAAAAACCAATTTCTGACTAGAAATAGTCAAAAATTGAAGAACTCAAGCTCCAGGATCCTCACAGAAGGAGCCGGAAAAAAGAACTGACCTAACTGTCACCTGTGGTGCATGATGGGAGCAGGGGGCTCCTGGAGGTCTTAAAGGCACAGTGTCCAGGTTCTTGGAATCCTTAAAGGCAGGGTGCCAGTTTTTGGATACTGTGATGTTTTCTCTTCTATGCAGCCTATGAGCTAATTGCACAAGTTACTAACTTGTGTAACGATATATCTGTAAGAGACAGTAGTTAGTGACAGATTCCTTACCTTAGAATATCCCCAGGCGTCAGGCTGGATCCGGAAAGTTTTTGCGTAGCAGTACCCTTGCGCGTCGGTAGGCGTCGTCGTGCGGCTCCGCGTCCGTCGTCGGCGTAGTGATCGCCGGGATGACGTCGCGGGCAGTACTTAGACGCCGCCCCTGCGCGCTGACGTCAGTTCTGTACACGACTTTCCGCGCCAGGAACGCAGAGCCATGCAAGAAGCTGACATAGGTGTCTGAAAAATACTAGGGCCCTGAAAGGGATGTCCTTAACCCTAGAAATCAGTTCGCAGAACGGGGAGGATGGGTGGGGCGGTAAGGAATCTGTCAGTAACTACTGTCTCTTACAGATATATCGTTACACAAGTTAGTAACTTGTGCATCTGAAAGAGACACGTTAGTGACAGATTCCTTACCTTAGAATAGATACCCCAGCAATACCAACCCCGGTGGTGGGTCTGCGAACAAAGATCAGACAAGGAAGTCCTGGAGGACAGAACGGCCAAAGAAGCCGTCCCTCCGGACCTGACTGTCAAGGCAGTAATGCTTTGTAAACGTGTGCAGCGAGGCCCACGTAGCTGCCTGACAAATAACCGGCAGCGGAACACCGCGGCCCAAAGCCGTGGTAGCAGCCGTTGCCCTGGTGGAATGGGCCCGCAGCCCAACAGGAGGCTCCTTCTTAGCCAAAGAATAGCAGGTCTTGATGCACAAGGTAACCCAGCGGGAGATGGTCCTCTTGTGCACCGCCCGACCTTTTGGCACCCACGTAGCCAACAAAGAGCTGGTCATCCACCCGGAAGTGTTTTGTGCGGTCAATATAGAAGGAAGCGCACGTTTTGGGTCCAGACGGTGGAGCCTCTCTTCCTCTCTGGAAGGATGCGGAGGCGGAAAGAAGGTGGGCAAAGTGATGGTCTGCCCAATATGGAAAGCAGTAACCACCTTTGGCAAGAAGGACGGACGCGTCCGAAGAACAACCTTGTCCGGATGAACAGACAGAAAGGGAGGTTTGCAAGATAGAGCCTGGAGCTCACTCACCCGCCGAGCGGAGGTGATGGCCACCAGAAAGGCTGTCTTTAGAGTCAGAAGACGAAGAGGACAGTTATGTAGAGGCTCAAAGGGAGCGCACATTAAAAGGTAAGAACCAAGTTCAAGTCCCACTGAGGCATCACAAACGGAACAGGAGGGAAGAGGTGAGTAATGCCTTTTAAGAACCTGTTAACAACAGGGGACTTGAAAAGGGAGGGCTGATCAGGAAGCCTGAGGAAGGCCGAGATAGCACAAAGATAACCCTTGATGGTACCCAGGGCAGAACCCTGTCGGGCCAGAGAAAGAAGGAACAGAAGGACCTCAGAAAGAGGGGCAGAGAGGGGATTCACAGCCTTTGCTGTGCACCATGCCACAAATTTGTTCCACCTGCAGGCGTATACCACCTTAGTGGAGGGACGCCTGGCTGCCAGAACCACATCACAAACTTCGGGAGGCAAGTCGAAAGGAATCAACTGCCGCCGCTCAATCTCCACGCAAGCAGGTGTAGACTGGACAGGTTCGGGTGGAGGACCGTCCCCTGCTGCTGCGACAGAAGATCCTCCCGAAGAGGCAGACGGATCGGGGATCTACGCTCATATTGAGTAGCTCGGGATACCAAACTCTTCGAGCCCAGTCCGGAGCCACAAGAATGACTTGGGCCCGGTCGCGCCGAATCTTCTTCAACACTCTGGGTAGAAGTGGTATAGGCGGAAAGGCGTACAACAGACCGCAACTCCACTCGTGACGAAAAGCGTCGCCGAGCGAGTGCCGCCTTGGAAATTCCAACGCGCAGAACTGATGACATTGCGCGTTCTCTTCGGTGGCGAATAGATCTAACCAAGGCTCTCCCCATTGTAGAAAGAGTCCTTGCGCCACTTCCGAGTGAAGACGCCATTCGTGATCCATCATGCACCTGCGGCTGAGGTTCGTCCGCCCTGGCGTTCAGGGAACCTGCCAGGTGTTGAACCATCAGGAACATGCCCTGATGATCCAGCCATGTCCAGAGGCGCAGAGCCTCCTGACAAAGGGTCCAAGACCCCACCCCGCCTTGTTTGTTGCAGTACCACATGGCGGTGGTGTTGTCTGTGAACACCTGCACTACCTTCCCTTTGACAGAGGGAAGGAATGCCTTGAGTGCAAGTCGGATCGCCCGTAGCTCCAGAAGGTTGATATGGAGCCGGGACTCCGCCGGAGACCAGAGGCCTCTGATCTCCGCCTCTCCCATGTGACCGCCCCATCCCAGAAGGGACGCGTCCGTCACAACTGTGTGCTCTGGCTTGGGAAGGGAGAGGGATCTGCCCATGACCCATTGCCGGTTCGAGAGCCACCACTGCAACTGTCTTGCAGTCCCCTCCGAGATCTGGACGTGATCGGACAGGTTGCCCTGGTGCTGCGCCCACTGGAACTTCAGGTCCCACTGCAGAGCCCGCATATGCCATCTGGCATGATTGACCAGCAGGATGCAGGAGACCATGAGGCCCAGCAGCCTCAGGGTCATCCGTACCGAAACCCAGGATAAAGGCTGAAAGATCGGAATCATAGCCTGAATATCCCGGACTCGCCGTTCGGGAGGATAGGCCCGAAACTGCGTCGTGTCCAGAACTGCTCCGATGAAAAGGAGCTGTGGAGAAGGAACCAGATGCGACTTCGGCACATTGATGGAGAACCCCAGCGAGTGCAGGAGTTCGGCCGTAGTCTGGAGGTGGGAGACGACTGCCTGGGACGAGCCCGCCTTCAGCAGCCAGTCGTCGAGGTAGGGGAAGACTGAAACCCCTGCCCGGCGCAGATGAGCTGCGACCACCGCCATCACTTTCGTGAACACACGAGGGGCACTTGTAAGGCCAAAGGGGAGCACGGTGAACTGAAAATGCTCGGGCCTACCGTGAACCGAAGGTAACGCCGGTGGGCCGGCAGGACGGGGATGTGGAAATATGCGTCCTGCAAGTCCAACGCTACCAACCAGTCTCCAGGGTCGAGGGCAGTCAAGACCTGAGCTAGGGTGAGCATCTTGAACTTCTCCTTCCGGAGGAAGCGATTGACGTTCCGGAGGTCCAAGATAGGACGCATGTCCTCCTTGTCCTTTTGGGCACCAGAAAGTAGTGGGAGTAGCAACCACGCCCTGCTTCTGGGGTCGGAACACGCTCGATGGCCCTCTTGGTCAAGAGGGCCGTGACTTCCTTCTGTAGAAGCACCAAGTGATCCCCTGACATGCGGTGGAATTGAGGTGGCATGGCTGGGGGGTGGTCTCGAAGGGGAGGGAGTAGCCCCTTCGGACAATGTCCAAGACCCACCTGTCCGAGGTGATGGTACGCCAGTGGGGAAGGTGATGGCGGACCCTGCCCCCTACTGGCGTGCTGTGCACCTGAAAGGAGGGACTAGGAGGGCTTGGAGGCCGCGGACGGGTTGGAGGTGGTGGCCTGACCCGCACGCTGGTTGCCCGATCCGCCACGGCGGAATCCACGTCCTCGGCCACGCGAAGACGCCTGCTGCGCGGGCCGGTGGCTGGGCTGCTGACGTGAAGGGGCGCCTCTACCGTGGCCACGATAGGGGCGAAAAGCAGAAGTCAGCGGAGGGCGTGTAGCAGAAAGGCCCAGGGACTTGGCAGTAGCCCGTGAGTCCTTAAAGCGCTCCAACGCATGGTCTGCTTTGGACCCAAAAGACCGACTCCATCAAAGGGCATGTCCATGAGAGTATTCTGGACATCCCCTGAAAAACCAGTGGTTCTCAGCCAGGCGTAACGTCTGAGCGCCACCGTCGTTGCAATAGACCTGCCCAGCGAGTCGGCGGTGTCAAGGCCACAACGTATTGTGTATTTAGCCGCATCCCTTCCTTCCGCAATGGCGCGGGAAAGCAGTGTCTGGACCTCCTCAGGACACTGGGGCAAAACATCCGCCACCGAATCCCACAGGGAGTGGGTATATCGGCCCAAAAGACAAGCGGTGTTAACGGACCGCAAGCCAGCACTGGAGGAAGAAAAACCTTTCTTCCCAAACTGATCCAGGCGTTTGGATTCCCTATCCGGAGGAGCGGTAGGAAAGGCGGTTTGGGAAGCGGAGGCTTGGACAACCAAGCTCTCAGGAGTGGGGTGGACAGAGAGAAACAGGGGTCGCCCGGAGCTGGGCGATGGCGTCGTGACACGTTCCGATCCACAGGAGCCCCTGTGTTGGGCTTGGACCAGGCGCCCAAAAGAACGTCAGTGAGGGCGTCGTTAAACGGCAGCACAGTCTCCGCAGAGGAGGCTGCCGGCTGAAGCACCTCTGTCAAGATGTTAGGCTTGACCGTCAAAGTAGGGAGTTGGAGACGTAAGGCCCCAGCTGCCCTACGCAACACCGTACCAAAATTGGCTCCCTCCTCCGTAGCCACGGGAGGAGACAGCATGCCAGTGTCAGGGAAGTATCCAGACCACTGGCCTCCCCTAGACTCTCTGTCCAGTCCTCATCGTACTGACAGTGTCGTGTCAGAGGGTCATCAGACCCCTCCCAGTCCAACTGGTCCTCCTCTGGTTCAAAATAAGGAGGAGGAGGGACAGTTGGGACCCAAGGTCCCATCGGGCGCCGGAGCCGGCGTCGAGCGACGTCGGTCCGGATCCATGTCTGGAGCCGGAAGGAACTGGGGGACGACGCCGCCCGGAGCCCAGGGCGGCGTCGAGAACGGCACCGGAGACATCGGCGCCGGCGGAGGTGTCGTTAGGTCGACCGGCGTCGATGGGGGTTGTGGAGCCGGGATCGAGGCCGGGGCCGAAGCCGGAGCCGGGATCGAGGCTGGAGGCACGGGCGACGCCGGGGCCGGAGCCGTCGGCGACGCCGGAGCAACCCCATCAGGGCCCGCGGGGCCCGAAGGCGCACCGGAGGGGCCTGGAGGCCCGAAGAGGCGGGCCATGGCCGTCAGGAATTCCTGCACTTTGGCCGGATCCGCCCCCGAACCCGGGAAGGGCGGGTATGGCGGGGGCGACTCCACAGGCATGTCCGGGGCCGCGGGGACGGTGCCGGGAGGGGCCTCAGCCGAGTCGCGAGACCGGCAAGGCGAAGTCCTAGAGCGATGATGCTTTTTGGACTTCATGTGTTTGGACTTACCGGACGAAGAAGACTTCGACGCCGACGACCGGTGTGGACTCCGCGATCGACCCCTGGACCTCTCACGCGACCGGGGCTTCCGCGGAGCCGAATGCCGGGCCTCGAGGAGCTTTCGAGACCGCTCTCGCAAAGCTTTCGGGTTGAGGGCCTGGCAGTCGGTACAAGACTCCGTGTCGTGGCCTCGGCCGAGGCAGAAGAGACACTCCCAATGCGGGTCGGTGACGGACATCATCCGCGCACAGGCGCCGCATCGCTTAAAGCCGGGCATCCCTACGACACCTTGAAAGATGAAAAAACAGTGAAAAAATTCACCAAAAAGTATGGTAAAAAAATGACCAGGGCACTGCTCTTCCCGGATCTGCGCTTGCTGGCGCGGAAAAAGAAGAACTGACGTCAGCGCGCAGGGGCGGCGTCTAAGTACTGCCCGCGACGTCATCCCGGCGATCACTACGCCGACGACGGACGCGGAGCCGCACGACGCCGCCTACCGACGCGCAAGGGTACTGCTACGCAAAAACTTTCCGGATCCAGCCTGACGCCTGGGGATATTCTAAGGTAAGGAATCTGTCACTAACGTGTCTCTTTCAGATGCCTGCTATTACTTGCCTTTTTTTCTGAAAATAAAGGGCTGTGTTGGAACACTATTACAGTGTATGTTCTCTGTTGCATTGTTTATATGAGAGATTATTTTCTCTTTCTAAAAAATCCATGTAATTTTGGCATATTAGCCTCTTTGAAGTACATTAGGCTGCATATTTATGTATGTATATATGTATGTTTTTGGAAGTACTCTGTACTCATTTGTCTAAACATACACATATATATGTATTTTTATATATGCTCCGGGGTCCGCACGTGGGCGGGGATTATTCAGTGCTTATGACTATTGATGAGTATCCCCTGGAAGAGAACATTTTATTTCCCAAGCTGTCCAGCCTCTTGGATTCCCTCTCCATGGGAGCACCAGGGAATGCGCCATGGGAATGGGAGGCTTGGACTACCAACCTCTCCGGGGTAGGGTGTTGGGTGAGTGAATTTGGGTGCCCTGGAGCGGGGTGGTGGCGGCGGACAATCACCCTATTTACAGGAGCCCCTGTGCTGGGTTTGAACCAGGTCCCCAGAGGGAAGTCGGTGAGGGCTTTGTTGAAAAGGAGTACGGGTTCAAAGGAGGAGACTTAAGGTTGCAGCACTTCCGCCAAGATATTAGTCTTGACCGCCACTGAGGGCAACTGAAGGTGGAGGACCTCAGCCGCACTCCGCACCACCATTGCATATGTTGCTCCCTCCTCCGTAGCCAAGGTAGGGGGGAGAAAGCATGCCGGTATCTGGAGAAGAGTCCAGTCTGCTGGCATCACCCAGTTCCTCACACCAGTCCATATCCTGCGGTGGGCACTGGAGGTGTCAGGAGCATCAGCGACAGGGCCAGTGTCCGGGAAGAACACAGTGGCACGACCGGCGCCGGTCCAGATCCATGGTGGCCCATGGATCCGAAGCTCCCGGTGCACAACCAGATTGGGGCCCCCTCCAACCTCACGAGTCCAAAGGTTCGCTGGAGGGGTCGGGCCGCTCAAAAATGAGGGGCATGGCCGCATTAAATTCTTTAATTTGAGCGGGGGGTCACTCCGACTTTTGGAAAAATGGGAAGGCGAGGAGTCGGCACAGGCGCAGATTCCATGGGACCAGGTCTCAAATGCTGATGTTCCTTCGTTGCGCTTGCGGAGGATAAATTGAAGCGTACTTCGACTTAGTGTTTTTTGTGCCGCTTACATGAGTGCCTGGACAATTATGAATAGGACAAAGAGGACTTTGGACGGCTGGAACTGTCCAAAGACCTTCCTCGTGAGTGAGACCGTGACTTCCACGGAGTTACACACAGGGCCGATAACAGCTTCACGTACCGCTTCCTCAAAGTCTTCAGGGCGATATGGGCCAGCAGTCCAAGCACGGCTTGGAGTTGGGTTTGTGCGCCAGTCACCGACAACAACACGAAGTGCAGGTCAGTCACCGACATGGCACAGTGACAGGCGCCACATGGTTTAAAACCGGTCTTCTTCGATGACCTTCTCGACACACCAGGAGGAAAATACCTCAAAAAAGGCTGACAAAATGTCACAAAAATCCAGGCAAAAACTGACAGAGGGGTAGCGCTTCTCTGGGATCAGCGCTGGCTGGCACAGAAAGAAAAGTACTGACGTCAGTGCGCTGAGGTGGTGCTTATATAGATGACGCAGATGTCATTTCGGGTGCAGATGACGCCACGTGGAGCTGACCGACGCCACCTACTGGCGTGCAGGGATACTGCTCACAAAAAATCTTCCGGATCAAAAGTCTGACGCCTGGGGAAATGCAAAGGTAAGGAATCTGCGGCTAGATGTCTCTATAAGATACTAATATAACAATATCATGATTATGCTGGTATTTACATCCAATAATTTTTTATTATTTTAGTTAATAGCGATAATAACAGCAGGTAATCTTTTAACATGGCTAGAGGGTAATACCACTGTCATAAGCATTGACTACTCCGACTGCTTTAAACAGTTTGACAGTCATAATGATATGACGAGCCATTAACATTGATATAGAGACTCCCTAATAAAGACAACACAGTTGTAAGAATTTTTCAGGCGGTAAGCATTTCAGTTTCCCAAATGAATTTGCATTAATATCTTCAGGATGTCTGACACTCATTGAGATGAATAAATGCAATAAACCCCTCCTTCAAAAAATTGGTAGCTGCAGTAATGTATCTACATCCAAGCTGTATTCGGGATCACCTATGGAGTCCAGAACTAGAGATTGCTATTGTAAACTTCCAAAATTGAAGGCCTGAATTTTCGATGTTTAAACATTTGCTTTAAAAGCAATATCAATTAAAAATCGTGTACACGTTTACATCTGTTAAGACTGTCTACGGTAATGTAATAGACAATTATTGTGTTCTCTTAGTTTGGAGAATCTGTGACTCGTCCTGGCAATGCTTGTTAGTCTAAATACCAGCCATTATTTAGTAAATGAACTCCATGAAAAAGCAGAATCACATTGTTTTACTGATCACCCTAAGGGTGCAGTTTTCAACAGGTGGTCAGAGGAAAGAACAGCATTCACTTTTAACAGTGGATTGACCATTGCTCTATACAGTAAATGGAGAGAAAGTGTGTGGTATCTTCTTTCTTCTGTGGGATGGCTTGCTGCTAAGAGAACCAAGACAGCCGCCCGGTGTAATTTCTTGCCAGTGCCCCTTCCCTGTCTGTGGGCGTGGTGTGAGGGGGAGCTTCTGGGGGCAAGAGGCTGGCAGAAACCCTATCATCACTTTTGAGAAAGGCTGGGACTTTGTATGCTGGGGGTGGGGAGGGAAGCAACTATTTTAGGGCACAACCAGGGGTAATTGTAGTAGGGAGGGGTTATGTGGGGCCCAGGTCAAGCCTCCACAGTCCTTCGACAAAGCTGCAGGTATTTACTGAGAAGGAGCCAGCGTGGGGAGGAGGAATATCGGAATGGGGCACTAAAATGCTCTGCCCTTTGGCAAGGTGTAAGAGTGGATTCAGGGAGTTGATTGGGGGAGGCGGGGGAAGTAAAGGTAGATCTCCACAGCCAATTGGCAAGGCAACAGAAGATTATTTATTACACACCAACCCTCTCCCAAGGCGGGATGTAGTTTTAACCCTGTGGTCCTGGTCAGGACCAGGGAAATAGACCTTCACTATCTTTCTCTGGCCTTTGGTCAACATATCTCAGGCCACCAAGTATGTCCAATACAGTACTGCGTCTTTTGTTGAGCTGCTTTATTATTTCCATCTTTATTTCTTTCGATGTTACTCGGCATCCAGAGGGGTAGAATATGGGTAATAAATCCCTTTAAAAAAAAAAAAAAAAAGGCATGCCATGCAGGTCATTTTGAACTGGTGCAGCATATTTTGTGAGTGTTTATTTTGGGGAGTTTTATATAGCGCAAACTAGACCCGAGGACATCAGGTATCAGAGCGCTTTACATGAGCACCAGTTTCGTTACAGATGGACACATTCATTTTTGTTAGGGGCGAGGAGATTATGTGATTTGCCCAGAATCTCAGGATGTTGAACGTCGTTGCTGAGACTCGAACCAGGTTCCCCAGCTTCGAATTAGACCGCTCTAGCCGTAAGGCTACATCCTCTCCTTAGGGTTGTGCAACTTATTGTAGTTATTTTGCCTCCTTCGGACTGTGAGCATCCTGATGCTTTCAATCAAATGCGAGGTTAACAAATTGGATCCCATCTGAAATTCCTTCACAGTGATTGCAGAGAATCTCATTCAGGGATATTCTAGATCAGGAAAATTCACTTAGAAGGCTCTTCCTTTTTCAATTTTCTTATGTTTTCAAGCAAAACAAATATATATATCTACAATTCAGCTAAGCAATTGGAGAGTTACCTTTATTCTTTTCTCAAAAATGGCTGTACAAATATTAACCAAAATGGGGCAGTCATACATTTCAAATTTGGTGCATTTTTGTTCAGCCCTTTTTGAGAACATGTGAGTAGGAACTGATGAGATGGGAGACTTATCCCCCCTGATTTTACAAAGCACAAAGAAATCCCCCGTCTTGCTCTCACCACATCTTCCATCTACATAGTATAGCTTATTTAAGTGAATTAAATTGTATGCATTGCCATCTGCTGACCGGCAGTCACCTAAAAGCCGACAGGAGTGATACAACACCGTATGTGGCACTCCACTTGCCCCCTAGCTGGTAATCACAACATGATCACACTTATATACCTTACAACTAATAGCAGGCTCAAAGGCTAGGAAAAGCGCAAATGTGACATTGGATGGATAAAAAACTCCAAGTGCCCATCCACCATTTCCCGAGTCGGGCTCAGCGGCAGCACACAGATACTGCTTGGTATCTCCCCAAGACTATGGTGGTGGGACTGACCTCATCCTGGGACCACAGGCAGCACTCGGTCAATCGTGCTCCATGGTGCAATGCACCACCACACCACTAGTCACTGTGTCAGTGAGTGGTGTCCAGTCTGCGGCCTCTACCAGTGCAGTAATATCTTTAATTTTGGCTGAATCAGTCACAGCTTGACCTGACCTTGGGTCCCGACAGGACTCAGTCTGTTGGTGCATGCTGAAGGGCAGCCTACCTGCCCTGGCTAAAAGCATATTTTTAATAACATGTCATAACATTCGAGAGTCTCTAGACGCTCACTAAGCATAAAACAGCACAGGTCGGTAGTTTGCCACTTTGCCTGAGATTCAGGTCCTGACAGAGGTGGTTATTCCTTCAGGTCAGTGTAGAGAGAACAGGAGAGAGGAAGAGACCAAAAGAAGGATGAATTATAAAACAGAAACTCCACAAACAAAACAGAGGGAGGCTGCAATCCATTTAATGTCATAGTTAAAAATTGTATAATTTAACAACTTGGCACACCTGTGCACTACATCCAGCTGTGACAGGCTTTTCAGAGGTGTGGATAGAAGTGGCAGCTGCTGTTTTTACCTGCGCCCTGGATGAGGAGCCTGCAGCTGGAAGGCAAGGGCAGGCCCACAGCTTCCGGTTTGCCTAATTCACTTCCACAATCGTACAACAGACCGGAGGTATTGTATTTTGTCAAATTACACTGATATGTCACAATAAATGTCTGTGGATTGCGGTTTTGCTCATGAAAGAATGATCACGTGCAACCACACAGTTCACTTTTCAAGCACCAGAATATTGGGCAGAATATCTGATTGTCTAAGTTAGAGCAGGCACGCATCTTGCATATGCAACGCCATTCAATCCAACATCTATTGGAAAAACAAAGTTGAGGACTGTATCTATAACAATACAGCCAGTGTCCGTCATCAGTAGGTGACCACTGAACAGAGCAGATTTCTCTTCTCTTGTGCAGCCAGTACCTCTCCCACCGCCACGCGCACAGACTGGTGCCCAGTGCCACAGAAGCATTATGTGCTGGTAAGAGTCTCCAGTCTGCCGTCAGTCCAGCAACCAACAGCCATCAAGTGGAGCAATATATGTGCAGGACAAGACAAACACCACCGCTACTACCGATACAAGGTGTATTATAGTGCTGGGTCTACTTAAAACAACAAATAACCTTTTGCCCAATATATTTTCCAGTGTCATGCTGTACTTGTACCGCTATGGACAGAATCAAAAGCCTTGCAGTGTCACGCGTTTCTCAACAGCTTAATCGCTGCCAATCACACAAAAGCACTCAGGCTTTTGAGGCCTGCTTGACCTAACTGTTTATTTCGTGTAGCAATCGGACAACTTTCAGGTAGGTTTCTCAGTCAAGTGTAAAAACACATGCTGCCATCTTAACTGCTGGGTCTTTAGTCTGGTAAGTCGCTGACTAGAGTGCTTTTCTTGCCGTGGAAACCTAGCAATGCCAACTGAACTAGTTTTATACACTTTCTTGGAAGTCTTCACACACGCTTGCATCTCTTCCCTCCGCCATATCGCTTTCAATGGGAATCCTTACGCTGGAGGAAGGTTTTGCCCCTTTCACTCCAAGTGTCGACTATATGTGAGGATGCACATACACACGCAAGACTTTGCAGCTCTCAACCTGCCAATGACCATTCTTTATGTTAACAAATATTAATGGCTGTATGCCTCACCCTTTCTCTCCCATAACGGACATTTGTAAATTCTCTGCAAGTAAACAGCAGAGACAAGTGAACCTATGTTGAAATAACACAGAAACTAATCATATTGTGAGGATATGCCTGAGCCGCAGTCTAGTATACAATATGCTCTTGAGGCAGGAGATTTTAAAGCACCGAGATTGCACTCCACAAACATGTGGAGTTGCCACCACTACAGATGAGTCCATGAAAAGTTATTGGGGAACAGCCTCTAGTATAGCGAAGCACTAGGAAATTGTGCCCCAGAAACATTTTATGGATCATCCACTACTACGGATGAGTCCAGCAACAGTTCTTTGGAACAAGAGCAGGCTCAACTATAGAGAGGAAACATTTGCAAGTGAAATATTACCAATTCAACCATGCAAGAGGACCATGATAATTGAAACCATCACAACACATTCGAAGACCATGAAAGAGTGCATAATGTATTTTAAAGGAAGATGGTTCAAAAATATCCCACAGCGGCGCTACAGCAATAAGGCCAAGAGCTTTGCTTTTACTCTGCCAAGCTGACCTATAGAAATTGACCGAGTGCTCAAAGAACGCAGAGCATTTTTTATATTACTAGAAGGCGGCAAGACAAATTTTCAAAAAGCATCATACCAGTTACGCTCTATAAGTCAACAGGCATAATATGAAGCAGGCCAGCCAATCAATGTCCAACTGTCACAGCATGTCCAAACAGCAAAAAGCCTGGTTGTAGCCTGACAGAAATTTCTAGACTATGCTCTTCTGGAAAAACAAGGCCTTGTACTTTGAGGGCATGACGACAGACAGCAGAAGCAGAGGCTGTGCCTCCTTTGAAACACGGGATTAAAGAGAGTCGAGCAGAATATCTCAGTCCAAATAACCAAAATTAAATTCTGCAGGTTTTATCTCATGCAAGTGTATGTCTAATCTGTAAATATATTGGGGACAATCGTTTTGTAGTAACTGTTGATGGCACAAACGATACACCTGGTCAGGAACAAGAAAGCTTCCGATTTCGATTTCTGTACATTGACAAAGATGCGTCTCCCCTTGAAGATGTTATTGAACTATATCAGCTTCCTAATACTGCTGATTTCGAAGTTGCTTTCTTTATAAAGGGTGTTTTATGCCACCATGGTCTTTTTCTGTCGAAGCTTAAAGCAGAAACCCGAGATGGCGCAGCAAACATGGCATGGAAGGACCATGGTGCACAAGCAACAACACATCATGAACAATCGCTTGCACTTTGTGTAGTGCAGGGTAATGGAAAAGCACTTCTTTAGGTTCAAGAACATGGGAATCTGCCTGGGCAATGTAGGACATGCTGCACACCATTCTCAGACCTCATTCAACAGACTACGGAAGGCCCAGCAAAGTGCTGAAAATAAAAACACTTCAAAGCACTAGCTGGTCCAAGTAAAAGCTGTTCAAAAAGTGTTGGAGAAACATGAACCTATTCTGCAAACCTTGGAGGAACTGTCCGCTTCCAAGAGCAGGGATAATGCATTTTTTCCTGCATATGGCTTGTTCGCACACGTTCACAAAGAATAACAGCCCTTGGTGCTACAGACGTCTCCCCAAGTAAGGATGCAGCTTCTAGATTGTTTCAAACTTGTTATGCAGGGATACCAGCAAATGCTATCAGTGCAGCTACAGCTGTTGTGAAGGCAACAAACTGTGGCACATTCAAGCTTTGCACTGAGCACTCTTGAGAGACTGCGCACCTCCAAAAACTGCGTGGCTGCCAAGTATCATCTTAACGCCACTGAAGTGCCAAAG
The DNA here is from genome assembly GCA_963921515.1 of Calotriton arnoldi. Lineage (NCBI taxonomy): Eukaryota > Metazoa > Chordata > Amphibia > Caudata > Salamandridae > Calotriton > Calotriton arnoldi. The sequence goes on along the minus strand of CAWUFW010003435.1, from coordinate 532,855 downwards.
CAGTGGTGAATCCCCAAACAGTGATAATGGGTCAGGGCGAAAACGTCATCTTTAACTGTTAAAGACTACTGTCGCCCAAGCAACTTCTACATGCTATCGCTCTTCGACTACATGAGTGCTATGAGCAGAAAGCCATCCAAACATGAACACCTCGAACAGATGCTCTTAACAGACAATGGCGCTGACATTCACTGTTCTCAGCCTGATTAACCGCACTATCAAGTGTGTACAAGTCCTCATCCGTCGCAGAATTGGCAGAAATACTCTGAAAAATGCTTCTGACAGTGAGAGCTTTCTTTAAACATCTAGTGAAGTTGGTACAGATTCTGTTAGTCATCTCAGCGAGGCTCACAGAAGCTTCAGTGGGCTCCAGGCCAAGAAAACCTGGTCATGGTCAACTAGGTCTCAGAAAAGGCTGAATCATGTGCACGTACGCAACATACATAAACAGATGATGGATTTAATTGATATCCAAAGAGAAAAAGTCTTTGTCTTCCGCACCCAGCGGCACATAAAAATGATTTGCTTTTCACACCAATATTCATGACATTTTTTTAAAGAGGTAGAAGCAGGGTCCGTGTGCCCGGGCAGGGCACAAAGGAGCGTCTGTTAACACCCCAACCAGAATGTAATGACAATAAAAACAAACAAAAATTTATTTTGACAATCCGTTCTCAAAATGAGCATTTTCTGAAGGTGGATGACCTAGTGGGCACATCCCCTACTGAGCGTGCCAAAGGCACCCGCACTGGGGGCTGGCTCTGCTGGGTGTTAGGGGAGGCTGTCACAGTGGGGGAAGACCACAAGCTGGGTTGGGCATGGGGCACGAGCTAGAGAAACCATCGCTCATGCACCTGCCTGCACTGCTTATAACCTTGTACATGACATCACTCATGACATCTCAAATGACATGGACATCACTGATCAGGCTATTGACAGCATCACTGATGAGATCACATGACATCACTATTGCGGTCAAAGAAAATGCTAGTTATTTCACAACAGAGTGCCATGACAGCATCAATACATAAACGAGAAATATTTTGCTTAAAGATACAATATTCAAACTACGTTGCTAGCATATACACAAAAGGGCCTATATTGATGATGAACTTAGTTTTGTTTCTTATCCACAGTCATTGTTCAAAATAAATGCCTAGCTTAGATAGTACCTTTCTAAAACATCTTTCCCTGATTCTAATATTCTGAACATTCAGTCTCCATTGCGCGAGGCTATTCAACATAATGTCCAGTGCTCGGGAGAGGCCTTAAAAAATGTCAGACATCTCTGTCGATTTTCACTAAGTTTGAAGCAGAGCTCGTATTTTGGGAGGGCGGGGAGATTCACAGATGTCGGCGAGTGCTGATGACAAAACAGCACGGTAGGTAGTGTTACAGAATGCCAGGAGTCATACTTTGTAAAATTCACTCAGGCAGATTTTCCAATTGGTGGAAAATAAGAGTAAAATAATTACGAGGAAATCTGCATTGTAGGTGTTCCCTTCGCACCACTGAAAGGCACCTGCTCCTACCGCTCACTGGGGTAGCTTTAAATACATCTCTTTTGCTAGAAACTACCTGCAAAACGTTGTGATCAAAAATCCACAAATACTCAACTTTGTGGGTCTTCTCTAATTAAGAGAGATCATCGTTCCTCTTCCCCGCCATTCCTGCTTTTATACCCCTAAATTCATATTTATGATGGTGGAAGTCCTATCAGAATTTCCACTGTATTATGCGTAATTTGCGGTCATAACATTCCACAAATTTGACTTCTCTTACTCGAAATGGGTAATTCACTGTTCTGCTTTCATTGCCACACAATTCAAAGCAGATGTGCAAAACAGTTTGTAAACTGGACCACAAAATGCCTAACTGGGTGAATGACAGCATCTGATACTTTAGGATTTTGGAGCACTTCTGGACAAGAGCTGGTGTTAGACCTTCTGGGCATTCAGGTTTGACACTCGCACATGCCATCTAGCTCCAAAATGTACATTTGTACTGCATGCGAACGCTGTCCAGTCCCTTCCAACATCGGACAGACATCTCATCGATCTAGAGCAGTGGCGGCTGCAACTATAAAAATATGGTTGGGCGCTACGGTGTTAAACTCACCATACACTGCTCCCCCGGGTGCGCACCACTCTCCCCGATCAGCGTCCACGAGCAGGAAAGGGAAGGACTTCCTTCCTGCTCAGTGGACACCAATACAACTAATCCAGGAGCTGCTCTTATGCTAAGAGCAGCTCCAGGATTGGTGGGAGCAGGCGAACCCAGTGCTCATTTTGAGGCTTGGAGCCTGTGCCAGCAATCCCCCGGCTGTTTCACAGACAGGGATTGCTGGGTTTACAGTACGCATTGCGGGCTGGCCATAGCAATAGAGCTAGCCAACCCGACACGCGCACTTCAGGGGCAGCTGTAATCCTCCAATTGCAGGATTCAGCCCCGCCACCTGCCCTCGCACTGCGGTGTTCAAGTAAAATGGCATTGACATGCCATTTTACTTATTCATGTGTGCCTGCTGCACTCGCAGCAGGCGGGGCAACGCTCCTCTGCTCAAACGGAGGAGCCGCCCCTGGCTAGAGACTGCTGTACTAGGAAGTAGGCGTACACATACTTTTTAGACATAACATAAGTGATCAACGATAGGCTGCACTGCAACAAAAGATTATATTAACTTCCTTCTGGGTTTTGTTGCTGCACAAAAGTCGCCTAATGGCACAATTCCTCAAGTGAATTGCAGCCGGATGATGCATGTGCTTGCTAGATTACGTGCATTTGTATTGTGCTTAGTGTTGTTTTTTTACACACATTTGCACAGTTATAGAAACTTAACATGGGTACACTTGTGGTACCACGTTATTACAACTTAACGCACAGAACCAACTCCATCTTATCATGATTCTGCAACGCTATCAGTTACCTGTTTATGCACAATCATTTTTAAGAATCGTAGTATTACTAACAGTCATAAGAGTAACATTGCTTGAAATTATCGCCAATATCGGTTTGCCAGGACCGGGGTTTAGTTTCATGTACATATGGATAAAAATGTCTGTCAGGAGTGCCCAGTCCCACAAACAAATGGGCCCTTTAAACGTATTAGAGGGACTTTAGCGCAAGATCCAATCTTGTTCTTTAATAATCCACGTTGGCACACGTCTTGTATCGCAAAAATCTTAAGTTACCCCTCTTCACTCTGCCTAAAGTGTTCAAGGCAGGCTTCAGTTAACTTCCAAGTTAATCATCCGCAACAAGCCCAGGTCAATTAGGTAGGCTTAAAGGGATTGGCCCAAGAAACAATGATATTATGTCTTACACCTTTCGGATGTGGGCTCGACTCATCTCCCCAGACGTAGTGCAGCAACCACGCGCCATGAAACTCTGGAGAGGGCCTGACCTCAGGGAGCTGGCCTCCCAGGGCCAACTAGCTCTGGCAGCCAACACCTTCGGTGACCTAGGCAAAAACAAGACTCTTTACCCTGCCCTGCATTGGCAACAATCACAGACAATAAGAATTCTACAATGCCCCTTTCTTTGAGGAGGTCTGCTTGGGTGCTTAGACTACGGTGACGTCCTTCACGGAATGCCCCCTTAAATGTGCATTAGTGAAGAGCTGGGTGCATCAGCAGGAAAGGCTGCCTGCTCAAAGCGAGCTGCAGGCAGTGAAGCAGCAGGTTCTTATACATGCTAATGCCTGTTTCTTCCAGCCCAGCCATCACATACGGCTCTAAACAAACTATTTCTACGACAAGGGGGGGTAATTACACTCACAAAGGCACCTCTGTGCTGGGCTGGGCGCGAGGAGCCAGCAGGTCTGGGAGACGCAGGCTTAGCCTCGTCTCCTGCCGTCAATGCACATTGTCTCGTGCAGGGGGAAGAATGCCAGACTGGGAGACCTGCAGGAATTCAAGACAGAGGTGCACCTTGTCTGGCGGGGTTATTTAATGCTTCTGGCACCTGCGCCAGCACCAGCCCCCTTCTTTTTTTCTACCTTACAGGTTTAGAATTTATTTGGCATCCGTAATTGTTATTTTGATCCTATGGCTGTTTACAATAGGCAACATGTCATCTCTTGATCCGTTCGCGTTCTTTATGGCATTTCTTTTTAACTAGCAATTTAATCCCTGCGTTTCCTTATTAGTGACTATGCCACTGAGCCAGGAAGCACAACGTGGAGAGAGGGCTGCGCATGCGCGCTCGTGGAAGAGACAGACGGGGGGGAGGGGGGGTACAGCAAATACAAGCTTAACCCCTCTGCACATAAATGTTGTCGTCCTCCTTTCAAATCGGGCCCAAGCGGCTAAACACCCCGGAAACACACTATCGAAGGACATTTGTTATAGCAGAACAACTCCGATCATACATTGTAAATCACATTCTAATGACAAAACAAACCGTAGAATACCCTCCTCGATGACACTTCACCTGAAGAAATGTCACAGTAACTACCATCCGGGCCCATCCGACAAGGATATCATTTCCACTATACAGAATATATGCAGATGCACAGAGTGTAATATGGCATTACTAGCAGAGTGGCTACTGTGTCGTGGGTCCTATTACAAGGAAGGAAATGACCCCCTGGATGTTTGAATTATAAAACACAACAAAAACCGGGTTTAGTGGTCCCCGGTGCCACCGCACCTGCTGCACCAATGGAAACTACACCCTCGACTATGACCATTGTTGAGTGTGGGAGGGGGCAATGGCTCACAAGGCACAAAACCTCGAGTGGGCCATGACGCCCTTCCGCGCTCTCACCAATGGTTCTAAAGAGCTTATTTAACTCTGCACAGGTGCATTTTTTCTGCCATGCTGTTCTTTCATGTGCACGAGTTCTACAATAAAAGCAGGTATTTAAGCTGATCCAGAGCACAATCTCTTTGCACAGGCCCATAGCCTGAAGCTGATGAAGGGAATGAATGATGATTAAGGAGAAACACCCAGCAATACAGGTCTCAAACTTGCTCCGGTAACATGTTGTATTGAGCATGTCATAAATATATGGATTTAAATATACACACTATGCACAATGCCTGCTCAATCAAATGACATCTGAGTGATAAACCAGTTACGGACTGTACAAGGAATGAACTATACAACAAACCGGTGCTCACACATCTCCACTTTTGAGCCATGACACGGGTTATTACACATTTTCAAAATGGGAGCGCTCAGCCATACCCAGAGTTCAATCAGTGTTCTGAAAAAGCGTGCAAACCTAAACGTCTATGCATATTTCGAAGTCTTGTACTCCTTAAACCTACTCCACATATTGCAATTTTGTATCTATTTTTGTCTGTTTGGCAATAAGATTTTACATGAACAAAACCTAATGTTACTTACGGTAGTTTTTTTAGGTGAAGTAAATTTACAGAGCATTTTTTGCGCTTTTTAATAGGACTTGGGTTGGAACCCGTCACCCTTATTTATGGTAATAAAATCTTGCCTAACCATGTCAAGCCTCAAATGTAGATATGACTCATGTATCTGCTAGCCCACAGCAAGTCTGACAAAATGCTTTGGAGCAATCAGAAGGCAACGTTTGGCACTGTTGAGAACTGTGCAAATAAGTCAGAAAAATGAATAGAAGGTCAAATAATATCTTCTCTTTATTGCATCATTCGTATTAGTCTAACGTGGAACTGTCAGTTATATAAAAATATTGAACATGAAAACATTTATCAAGAGACACTGCATTAATTGAACATTTTACGGCAGATTCACAAAAAAGCAAAGACCAACATGCAGGAGTACACCTTTGTTTTTGCATTGTTTTTATTTTTTACGGATTTACTAAAGCTCCATGAAGTACTCGCACGAACCTACATTTATCCAGATTTAGCCTGAAAGCGTGAGATTCAAAGCAATTGCAAATTCATTGATTCTGTTTTTTCCATATGAATGGTTCTCCTGCACTCCATCTTTTTAAATAAGCAGTGGCAAAGCAAATACATCTCGCCTTTGGGCAAGCTATAGGCTTTGTCATGTGGGTGGGGGTGGACAAGGGGAGGGCAGGTGATAGGGAACAGGATGGTGAAAAAAGTGCCTCAGAGCTTTTTCCTTATGGCTTTTGGGGGTCGGAGGGGAATAAGCACCAGGGACAACGAGGGGGTCGCGAAGGGCATAAGGAACATGGACAACGAGTGGGGGTGCGAAGGGGAATAGGCAACACAGCCGGAGGGTGGGCGCGAGGGGGAATAGACAACACAGCCGGAGGGTGGGTGGGAGGGGAAGAGCAACACGGCCGGAGGGTGGGTGGGAGGGGAAGAGGCAACACGGCCGGAGGGTGGGTGGGTGTAAGGGGAAGAGGCAACACGGCCGGAGGGTGGGTGGGTGTAAGGGGAAGAGGCAACACGGCCGGAGGGTGGGTGGTGGGTGTAAGGGGAAGAGGCCACACGAAGAGGCAACACGGCCGGAGGGTGGGTGGGTGGGAGGGGAAGAGGCAACACGGCCGGAGGGTGGGTGGGTGGGAGGGGAAGAGGCAACACGGCCGGAGGGTGGGAGGGTTAGGGGAAGAGGCAAAAAAGGCCGGAGGGTGGGCGAGTGAGTGGGTTAGGGGAAGAGGCAACAAGGTCGGAGGGAGGGAGGGTGGGTGGGAGGGAGGGGAAGAGGCAACAAGGCCGGAGGGAGAGAGGGTGGGTGGGAGGGAGGGGAAGAGGCAACAAGGCCGGAGGGAGAGAGGGTGGGTGGGAGGGAGTAGGCAACAAGGCCGGAGGGTGGGTGGGAGGGGAAATGGGCAACGCGGGCGGAAGGTGGGTGGGAGGGGAAATAGGCAACGCGGCCGGAGGGTGGGTGGGAGAGGAAATAGGCAACGCGGCCGGAGGGTGGGTGGGAGGGGAAATAGGCAGCGCGGCCGGAGGGTGGGTGGGAGGGAAATAGGCAGCGCGGCCGGAGGGTGGGTGGGAGGGAAATAGGCAGCGCGGCCGGAGGGTGGGTGGGAGGGGAAATAGGCAGCGCGGCCGGAGGGTGGGTGGGAGGGAAATAGGCAACGCGGCCGGAGGGTGGGTGGGAGGGGAAATAGGCAACGCGGCCGGAGGGTGGGTGGGAGGGGAAATAGGCAGCGCGGCCGGAGGGTGGGTGGGAGGGAAAATAGGCAGCGCGGCCGGAGGGGTGGGTGGGAGGGAAAATAGGCAGCGCGGCCGGAGGGTGGGTGGGAGGGAAAATAGGCAGCGCGGCCGGAGGGTGGGTGGGATGGAAAATAGGCAGCGCGGCCGGAGGGTGGGTGGGAGGGAAAATAGGCAGCGCGGCCGGAGGGTGGGTGGGAGGGAAAATAGGCAGCGCGGCCGGAGGGTGGGTGGGAGGGAAAATAGGCAGCGCGGCCGGAGGGTGGGTGGGAGGGAAAATAGGCAGCGCGGCCGGAGGGTGGGTGGGAGGGAAAATAGGCAGCGCGGCCGGAGGGTGGGTGGGAGGGAAAATAGGAAGCGCGGCCGGAGGGTGGGTGGGAGGGAAAATAGGCAGCGCGGCCGGAGGGTGGGTGGGTGGGAAAATAGGCAGCGCGGCCGGAGGGTGGGTGGGTGGGAAAATAGGCAGCGCGGCCGGAGGAGTGGGTGGGAGGGAAAATAGGCAGCGCGGCCGGAGGGTGGGTGGGAGGGAAAATAGGCAGCGCGGCCGGAGGGGTGGGTGGGAGGGAAAATAGGCAGCGCGGCCGGAGGGTGGGTGGGAGGGAAAATAGGCAGCGCGGCCGGAGGGGTGGGTGGGAGGGAAAATAGGCAGCGCGGCCCGGAGGGTGGGTGGGAGGAAAATAGGCAGCGCGGCCGGAGGGTGGGTGGGAGGGAAATAGGCAGCGCGGCCGGAGGGTGGGTGGGAGGGGAAATAGGCAGCGCGGCCGGAGGGTGGGTGGGAGGGAAATAGGCAGCGCGGCCGGAGGGTGGGTGGGAGGGGAAATAGGCAGCGCGGCCGGAGGGTGGGTGGGAGGGGAAATAGGCAGCGCGGCCGGAAGGTAGGTGGGAGGGGAAATAGGCAACACGGCCGGAGGGTGGGTGGGTGGTTCGGGGAAATAGGCAACACGGCCAGATGGGGTGGGTGGTTCGAGGAAATAGGCAACACGGCCAGATGGGGTGGGTGGTTCAGGGAAATAGGCAACACGGCCGGAGGGTGGGTGGGTGGTTCGGGGAAATAGGCAACACAGCCAGATGGGGTGGGTGGTTCGGGGAAATAGGCAACACGGCCAGATGGGGTGGGTGGTTCGGGGAAATAGGCAACAGGGCCGGAAGGTGGGTGGTTCGGTAAATAGGCAACACGGCCAGAGGGTGGGTGGGTGGTTCGGGGAAATAGGCAACACGGCCGGAGGGTGGGTGGGTGGTTTAGGGAAATAGGCAACACGGCCGGAGGGTGGGTGGGTGGGGAAATAGGCAACACGGCCGGAGGGTGGGTGGGAGGGGAAATGGGCAACACAGCCAGAGGGTGGGTGGGAGGGGAAATGGGCAACACAGCCAGAGGGTGGGTGGGTGGGAGGGAAATGGGCAACACAGCCAGAGGGTGGGTGGGTGGGAGGGGAAATGGGCAACACGGCCAGAGGGTGGGTGGGTGGGAGGGGAAATGGGCAACACGGCCAGAGGGTGGGTGGGTGGGAGGGAGGGGAAATGGGCAACACGGCCAGAGGGTGGGTGGGTGGGAGGGGAAATGGGCAACACGGCCAGAGGGTGGGTGGGTGGGAGGGGAAATGGGCAACACGGCCAGAGGGTGGGTGGGTGGGAGGGGAAATGGGCAACATGGCCAGAGGGTGGGTGGGTGGGAGGGGAAATGGGCAACACGGCCAGAGGGTGGGTGGGTGGGAGGGGAAATGGGCAACACGGCCAGAGGGTGGGTGGGTGGGAGGGAGGGAAATGGGCAACACGGCCAGAGGGTGGGTGGGTGGGAGGGGAAATAGGCAACACGGCCAGAGGGTGGGTAGGTGGGAGGGAAATAGGCAACACGGCCAGAGGGTGGGTGGGTGGGAGGGGAAATAGGCAACACGGCCAGAGGGTGGGTGGGTGGGTGGGAGGGGAAATAGGCAACACCGCCGGAGGGTGGGTGGGTGGGAGGGGAAATAGGCAACACCGCCGGAGGGTGGGTGGGTGGAAGGGAGGGAAATAGGCAACACGGCCGGAGGGAGGGGAAATGGGCAACACGGCCGGAGGGAGGGGAAATAGGCAACAAGGCCGGAGGGAGGGTGGGTGGGAGGGAGGGAAATAGGCAACACGGCCGGAGGGTGGGTGGGGAAATAGGCAACACGGCCGGAGGGTGGGTGGGTGGGAGGGGAAATAGGCAACACGGCCGGAGGGTGGGTGGGAGGGAGGGAAATAGGCAACACGGCCGGAGGGTGGGTGGGTGGGAGGGAAATAGGCAACACGGCCGGAGGGTGGGTGGGAGGGGAAATAGGCAACACGGCCGGAGGGGTGGGTGGGTGGGAGGGAAATAGGCAACACGGCCGGAGGGGAATAGGCAACACGGCCGGAGGGTGGGTGGGAGGGGAATAGGCAACACGGTCGCTGGGTGGGTGGGAGGGGAATAGGCAACACGGTCAGTGGGTGGGTGGGTCAGAGGGGAAATAGACAACACGGTCTGAGGGTGGGTGGGTCAGAGGGGAAATAGACAACACGGTCTGAGGGTGGGTGGGTCAGAGGGGAAATAGGCAACACGGTCGGAGGGTGGGTGGGTCAGAGGGGAAATAGGCAACACGGTCGGAGGGTGGGTGGGAGGGAGGGAGGGGAAATAGGCAACACGGTCGGAGGGTGGGTGGGAGGGATAGGCAACACGGTGGGTGGGTGGGAGGGGGATAGGCAACACGGTGGGTGGGTGGGAGGGGAATAGGCAACACGGTGGGTGGGTGGGTGGGAGGGGAATAGGCAACACGGTGGGTGGGTGGGTGGGAGGGGAATAGGCAACACGGTGGGTGGGTGGGTGGGAGGGAATAGGCAACACGGTGGGTGGGTGGGAGGGGAATAGGCAACACAGTGGGTGGGTGGGAGGGGAATAGGCAACACGGTGGGTGGGTGGGAGGGAATAGGCAACACGGTGGGTGGGTGGGTGGGAGGGGAATAGGCAACACGGTGGGTGGGTGGGTGGGAGGGAGGGGAATAGGCAACACGGTGGGTGGGTGGGAGGGGAATAGGCAACACGGTTGAATAGGCAACACAGTGGGTGGGTGGGAGGGGAATAGGCAACACGGTGGGTGGGTGGGAGGGGAATAGGCAACACGGTGGGTGGGTGGGAGGGGAATAGGCAACACGGTGGGTGGGTGGGAGGGGAATAGGCAACACGGTGGGTGGGTGGGAGGGGAATAGGCAACACGGTGGGTGGGTGGGAGGGGAATAGGCAACACGGTCGGAGGGTGTGTGGGAGGGAATAGGCAACACGGTCGGAGGGTGGGTGGGAGGGGAATAGGCAACACGGTCGGAGGGTGGGTGGGAGGGAATAGGCAACACGGTCGGAGGGTGGGTGGGAGGGGAATAGGCAACACGGTCGGAGGGTGGGTGGGAGGGAATAGGCAACACGGTCAGAGGGTGGGTGGGAGGGGAATAGGCAACACGGTCAGAGGGTGGGTGGGAGGGGAATAGGCAACACGGTCAGAGGGTGGGTGGGAGGGAATAGGCAACACGGTCGGAGGGTGGGTGGGTGGGAGGGGAATAGGCAACACGGTCGGAGGGTGGGTGGGTGGGAGGGAATAGGCAACACGGTCGGAGGGTGGGTGGGAGGGAATAGGCAACACGGTCGGAGGGTGGGTGGGTGGGAGGGGAATAGGCAACACGGTCGGAGGGTGGGTGGGTGGGAGGGGAATAGGCAACACGGTCGGAGGGTGGGTGGGTAATAGGCAACACGGTCGGAGGGTGGGTGGGTGGGAGGGGAATAGGCAACACGGTCGGAGGGTGGGTGGGAGGGGAATAGGCAACACGGTCGGAGGGTGGGTGGGAGGGAGGGGAATAGGCAACACGGTCGGAGGGTGGGTGGGAGGGAGGGAAATAGGCAACACGGTCGGAGGGTGGGTGGGAGGGAGGGAAATAGGCAACACGGTCGGAGGGTGGGTGGGCGGGAGGGAAATAGGCAACACAGTCGGAGGGTGGGTGGGTGGGAGGAAATAGGCAACACGGTCGGAGGGTGGGTGGGTGGGAGGAAATAGGCAACACGGTCGGAGGGTGGGTGGGTGGGAGGAAATAGGCAACAAGGTCGGAGGGTGGGTGGGTGGGAGGGAAATAGGCAACAAGGTCGGAGGGTGGGTGGGTGGGAGGAAATAGGCAACACGGTCGGAGGGTGGGTGGGTGGGAGGGAAATAGGCAACACGGTCGGAGGGTGGGTGGGTGGGTTATAGGCAACACGGTCGGGGGTGGGTGGGTGGGAGGGGAATAGGCAACACGGTCGGAGGGTTTAGGGGAATAGGCAACACGGTCGGAGGGTGGGTGGGTGGGAGGGGAATAGGCAACACGGTCGGAGGGTGGGTGGGTGGAAGGGGAATAGGCAACACGGTCGGAGGGTGGGTGGGTGGGAGGGAATAGGCAACACGGTCGGAGGGTGGCTGGGAGGGGAATAGGCAACACGGTCGGTGGGTGGGGAATAGGCAACACGGTCAGTGGGTGGGTGGGAGGGGAATAGGCAACACGGTCAGTGGGTGGGTGGGAGGGGAATAGGCAACACGGTCAGAGGGTGGGTGGGTGGGAGGGGAATAGGCAACACGGTCAGAGGGTGGGTGGGTGGGAGGGATGGAGGGGAAATAGGCAACACGGTCAGTGGGTGGGAGGGGAAATAGGCAACAGTTTGGGAGGGGAAATAGGTAACTCGGAGGGTGGGTGGGTGGGAGAGGAAATAGGCAACACGGTCGGAGGGTGCGTGGGGAAATAGGCAACACGGTCGGATGGGGAAATAGGCAACACGGTCGGAGGGTGGGTGGGTGGGAGGGGAAATAGGCAACACCGTCGGTTAGGGGAAATAGGCAACACGGTCAGAGGGTGGGTGGGAGGGGAAATAGGCAACATGGTCGGAGGGTGGGTGGGTGGGTGGGAGGGAGGGAGGGAAATAGGCAACACGGTCGGAGGGTGGGTGGGTGGGAGGGGAAATAGGCAACACGGTCGGAGGGTGGGTGGGTGGGAGGGAAATAGGCAACACGGTCGGAGGGTGGGAGGGGAAATAGGCAACACAGTCGGAGGGAGGGTGGGTGGTACGGGAAATAGGCAACACGGTCAGAGGCTGGGTGGGTGGGAGGGGAAATAGGCAACACGGTCAGACAGAGGGTGGGTGGGAGGGAAATAGGCAACACGGTCAGACGGAGGGTGGGTGGGAGGGGAAATAGGCAACACGGTCAGACGGAGGGTGGGTGGGAGGGGAAATAGGCAACATGGTCAGAGGCTGGGTGGGTGGGAGGGGAAATAGGCAACACGGTCAGTGGGGAAATAGGCAACACGGTTGGAGGGTGGGTGAGTGGGAGGGGAAATAAGCAACACGGTCGGAGGGTGGGTGGGAGGGGAAATAGGCAACACGGTCGGAGGGGAAGTAGGCAACACGGTCGGAGGGTGGGAGGGACGGGAAATAGGCAACACGGTCGGAGGGAGGGTGGGTGGGACGGGAAATAGGCAACACGGTCGGAGGGAGGGTGGGTGGTACGGGAAATAGTCAACACGGTCAGAGGCTGGGTGGGTGGGAGGGGAAATAGGCAACACGGTCAGAGGCTGGGTGGGTGGGAAAATAGGCAACACGGTCAGAAGCTGGGTGGGAGGGGAAATAGGCAACATGGTCAGTGGGGAAATAGGCAACACGGTTGGAGGGTGGGTGGGTGGGAGGAGAAATAGGCAACACGGTCGGAGGGTGGGAGAGGAAATAGGCAACACGGTCGGAGGGGAAATAGGCAACACAGTCGGAGGGTGGGTGGGTGGGAGGGGAAATAGGCAACACGGTCGGTGGGTGGGAGGGGAAATAGGCAACACGGTCGGAGGGTGGGTGGGTGGGAGTGGAAATAGGCAACACGGTCGGAGGGTGGGTGGGTGGGAGGGGAAATAGGCAACACGGTCGGAGGGTGGGTGGGTGGGAGGGGAAATAGGCAACACGGTTGGAGGGTGGGTGGGAGGGGAAATAGGCAACACGGTCGGTGGGTGGGTGGGTGGGAGGGGAAATAGGCAACACGGTCGGATAGGGGAAATAGGCAACACAGTCGGAGGGTGGGAGGGGAAAACGGCGACACGGTCGGAGGGTGGGTGGGTGGGAGGGGAAATAGGCAACACGGTTGGTGGGGAAATAGGCAACACGGTCAGTGGGTGGGTGGGAGGGGAAATAGGCAACACGGTCGGTGGGGAAATAGGCAACATGGTCAGAGGGTGGGTGGGAGGGAGGGGAAATAGGCAACACGGTCAGAGGGTGGGAGGGAGGGGAAATAGACAACACGGTCAGAGGGTGGGAGGGAGGGGAAATAGGCAACACGGTCAGAGGGTGGGTGGGAGGGGAAATAGGCAACACGGTCAGAGGGTGGGTGGGAGGGGAAATAGGCAACACGGTCAGAGGGTGGGTGGTTGGGAGGGGAAATAGGCAACACGGTCAGAGGGTGGGTGGGTGGGAGGGAGGGAGGGAGGGGAAATAGGCAACACGGTCGGAGGGTGGGAGGGGAAATAGGCAACACAGCTGGAGGGTTAGGTAGGGGAAATAGGCAACACGGCCAGAGGGTGGGTGGTAGGGGAAATAGGCAACAAGGCCTGGGGATTTGGATGTGATCTATATTACAAGAAGGGGCCACACAAGCATCTGCAGTCCTGCCAATAACACCAATGAGCTCCTAGGTACAACAAATTAGTTCAAATGCCTGCCGCAACCCTGTGGCACTTCATGTAGCATGGACCTATATATCAATGTTCAAAACATTTTCCGCACATAACGACTTGCATGCAAAAGTGCAAGACTGCATACTAAATCAAGCGCAAATTTGCAAATGCAGGTTCAGCTTATTTTTGCAAGAAGATAGATCACTTACGTTTGTGGAAGTTGTGACAGCTAGTAAGTGTTCTCTGGGGAGAGTCTCAATCAAACTACAGAGTTGCATGTTTTTAGGTATTTAAAAATGTTTTAATGCCTCGTCCATCCTTCTCTAAACTTAAGAATATAAACCTGAACGAAACCAGCATTAGCGGTGCAGGAAGAACGGGAAAGTGCAAAGAACACAAAGATATCACAATTAGAAATGGTCTCCATGTAAGGGGAAAAAACTTAGGAAAAATTCACATTACACTTGCATATTTTCTGCTATGCAGCTACTCAGCACATATAGTGAAAGGTTGAATACAAAAACTACAGAAAAAGTGTTCCCTTCATTAGGCAGCTGTGGGACTTCAGTTGGGTCTTAACATTTCATTTGTGCTTCCTTCAAGCCACATAATAGTTGAACTCGGGCTCCTGGCCTTGAAAACTTTGCTTCTTATTGCAATTATCATCTGAGCATACAATCAATCTCAGTATGCAGTTCCTTGTGGAAAAGTAGAGGCAGAGGCCTGGTCGGTATTGCAAAATTTCCCAGGGGTGGAGACAAGGTGTCTCCCACTTTGGGAATTTGGGCCCTCACACACCTGGCTGGGTGTCATGCTTCATCATAGGGCATGCTCCTCGTCAGGCCGGCGCTGCAATGGCTAACGGGCACCCTATGAGGGACTCTTTCTCGCAGATCTTTTATTCCCAAGCCGTAAGGTGCGGCGTGGGTAAGGGGCCTTGTAGTGCAGACGTAAGTGGGGAATGTGAATGAAATGTGAAAGGGAATCTAAAATGAGGCGAGGTGGTGCTCCAAATCAATTTTAATCAGCGTGTCCACTGGTCCCAGTTAAAATGAAGGGTGTGTCACCACTGAGGTAATGTACCTTGGTGGCTACAATGTGTGGGTCACCGTGTTTATTGCCTCGTGTGTCAGGATGATGACATGGCAATTCTTCAGGACCAAATAGAAGGAATAACTATCTACACAGTGGTTGGTTCCATAGTTAGTATACAGTGTAAACCAAGCACACAAAATGCCCTAACACTGAGGTAACTTAATGTCAGACCGACCCATCTAGGGTGGCTCACCAGCTCCTTCGAATCACTGGTGGAGGGTAAGTTAAAACTTTTAACGTCAGTTGTGCAGCGGCACGATTGCCAGATGACCTACCCTCTCTTACCGACTGGCTGTTCGTAGGGGCACGGTAGGACAAGAAGTGGGTTCTCTACCTTGACGAAAGTGTGACTACAGGAGAGACCCACTCAGAACAGACCATGAGGCAATTAGCGCAACCAAACTAGGTTGTTTACTCAACAAAAATATAACACAAATGAGAGGTAGGTCCTCTCCTTGTACATATTCCTTTTCTTTGTCTTTGGGGACTCTGCACTGACTAATTGCAGTATAGGGACTCAAAGACAGTCCTGACGAATGCCATAGTCGAATAGGCCAACGAAAGGCAGAAACATGCTGGCAATAATCTACCTATACACAAAGACGTATATCGGCCATTAAATCTGTATATGCATCCTGTAGTTACGCCCTTAGTAACCTTTTAATATAGCTAGGATACCACCAGAATAAAGGGCACTTTTGTGGTTTATCCTAAGATATTTTAATCATTGAATGGATTACAGTATTGGCCAGACAAGAGATATCTAAGAATTCCCTCAGGTAAGCCCCAGCCCAAGGTCGAGTCCACCCTGGTAGTATCATCTTACCAGGGTGGGACGAGGTGGCAAATGATGAATCATGTCACATTACGTGAGTAAGCCATCTTCATCCAATTCTTGGAATTGCCCCAAAAGCTAGGAGTAACAGTAGGTAGCGATAGAGTGGAGGTCAACACACCTTCTCAGGTCTCGCTAAAGGAGCACACCGAGTCATTCACTGGGGTGTCATCACAATCTTTCTGTTTTTGATTAGCGACTTAGGGCATGCGTGAGCCCACTAAATGTCCTATATCTCACCCCTTATGTGATAGAACCCCCGAAAATGCCCCCAGTCGAAGGTATTCCCTCATTAGCTCATTCAGGCACTCACTGGGGTCCCTAAGGTACAGTGTCCAGTCGTCCACATATAATGAGATCAGGACTAGCCAGCTAGTATATCAGAGAGCATGATCTGAGTCATGTTGCCTGAGTCTGACTGATAACTGTTCAATGGCACTGGCAAATAAGATTGGAGACCAGGTGCCTCCCTGGCTCATACCTCTAGAAATGCAGACATTTCTTTTAACTAAAACGTAAGTAGGATCTATACATTTCCTTATGGCTCCAAGAACTGTAAATCCTATCAGGTTCATCTTACTCCTTTTGTATTTTTTTAGCGGTATTTATATTGCAAGAACCCAGCTTGGAAGCAATAGATCTTTGTGTGTTGAGGATTTCTTCTGTGGCTGCTCATTAATCTTATTCAAAGAGGCGTGTATTCAGCTCTTTAATCAACTTCAAGATTGAAAAGGCAAGTCTGATTTGCTGAGGGACAGTGTGTGAAACTCTGAGGTGCATAGCCACAGAAATGATTCCTCTTTGAATTTTCATTTTTGTAACCCACTTCTAGACAGGGGATTTCCTGGCTCCTGTTGTTGCATCGGCTGCCTGAGATGTCAAAACCAAAGGTATTGAGGGAGGGGGAAAGGTGCACTCTGCTCTTCACGACAAACAACACGTTTTAAATATGATGCACATTTGGCTGGGACACCGGTGTAGATCCACTAGTATAGGAGAGATGCAGCCGCATTTCTTCAGTTCTTTGTTGATATGTGCTTCAGCATGGAGGATGCTCTTCAGTGTAGTCAAATTGCAGTTTGGAATGTAACTGAGTCCAGCAGTAGCAACATCCAGGTGGAGAAGTCTATGGCATGGACAAACATTCTTCCTGCTTTGAGGAGGTATGCTTTGGCCGTGTCCATGGACGACAGCTGCTAACAATCTAAGAACGAATCCTGGGCACACGTTTAGAATGATAAATCTGAATATCCGTATACAAACTGTAATACTCAATGTTATAATCACAAGGTCGACACCAATGAACGTTTTGGTAGAAAATGTTTATACAAGTCTTGCAGTGTGTCAAGATATAAGTACCAGCCGACACGTGTTTCGTCACCTGGGTAGTAACCCGTGACTCTTCAGGGCTGACTGTAGATAATAAAGCCTGTGCAAAGTCGTTGGACCGGTGATAATTCCAACCCGGTCTAAGGGCGCGTGTTAAAGTTGCAGGGTGGTGCTGCTGCGAGGGTGGTAAGGTCGGGTAGGTAAAGGGACCCTGGACCCCATCGGTAGTGATTCCAAGAGCAATAAACCAACGGGCGAGTGCGTCCGTGTTCAAAGGATCCTGAGTGAAGCCGGAGGTGTGTGACCGGATCCGTCTCTCATTCCGAATGCGGTCCCTTTACCTACCAGACCTTCCCACCCTCGCAGCCGCACCACCCTGCAACTTTAACACGCGCCCTTAGACCGGGTTGGAATTATCACCGGTCCAGCGACTTTGCACAGGCTTTATTATCTACAGTCAGCCCTGAAGAGTCACGGGTTACTACC
Source organism: Calotriton arnoldi (assembly GCA_963921515.1). NCBI lineage: Eukaryota > Metazoa > Chordata > Amphibia > Caudata > Salamandridae > Calotriton > Calotriton arnoldi. Next base: position 515,383 of record CAWUFW010003435.1, on the reverse strand, counting down.
CAGGTGACGAAACACGTGTCGGCTGGTACTTATATCTTGACACACTGCAAGACTTGTATAAACATTTTCTACCAAAACATTCATTGGTGTCGACCTTGTGAGTATAACATTGAGTATTACAGTTTGTATACGGATATTCAGATTTATCATTCTAAACGTGTGCCCAGGATTCGTTCTTAATCATAAGTGTGGGTCCGAACCCACACAAATGCAGGGGTTGTCCGGGCTTTCCCCTGACCTGGCAGCACCGTAACTATACTAAATTCTTCTTTTACCATACCGTTAATTAGCTTGAGCGCCATTCTTCCTGCCTACCAAAACCCATCGTAGAACCAATTTAGCTGCTAACAATCTATTTGCGTACAGAAATGTCTGGAAAGGATGGTAAAGCGGAGTAAGCTTGTGGCAAAATGCGATGGAAATCTGTAGAGTTTTAATTTGGAGAACCAGTTCTGGAAGTGCTATGACTAATTAAGAGGGTCAATGCGCAAGATCAAGACTGTCTAAGTCTTTGTAAGACCTTGTGAGTCTTCGTAAGACTTAGGCCAAACAAACCTGCGGGAGACAACAGTATAATTCTGCCAGAGGAATAACATAAGGGAGCCTGCTCCCAAAGAAGTAAGCCAAAAGACTATGGATTATCAATAAGCAGACTAATAGAGTATGTCTTCTAAGTAAATCCAGAACCAACTAAGTATAAATGAAATAGACTGACAGAGCCTGCTCAGTTAGAAAGCCAAGAAAACAGGTTCTTCTCCAGATTAACACAGCTTTTATAACATTTCAGAATACAGAAGCCACACTCCTTTTCCAAGGCGCCACTGGGAACTCGGCTACGCCGCCAATATGGCGGTTGTGCCGGTCCCCGGGAACGCTTCCCCGGCGGGGGGCGGGGCCAGCGCTTGGTGACGCGCTCGGCGCCCGCCTCCCGCTCACTATCATAGGACAATCAGGCATGCCCTAGAAGCAGTTAAAGCGCTTCCGGGGCAAGGGGTCCCGGATCTTGCCGCGACCGTTTTATTCCCAGTTTTGGGAGCTAAGGCTCCTTAAAAGAGCAGCGGAGCGGCGGCAAAGTCTTTCCCTAGCCGCTCCGCTCCAGGGACAACACCTTCACCATTCCCACACGCCAGAGGTCTTCTGCAAGCCCCGGTTTCCTTTCCCCCACCCACCATCCCCTGAGGCAGCAAATTTTTTAGTTAACAGTTATGTTCAGGCGTGTGTTTTTAACGGTTTTACTTTACAGGTCGACGTTTGTAATGTGATTTTCATTTACTGAATAATGCCATATTGTTATGTTTTACTTTACAGGGTGATGTCATTTTTGCTTGTCGTATTTTATGTCTGAGTTTCCTTGGTCTGCGGTAAGGTCATGATTGCTAGGTCAAATTTTACATCTCTTAGTAGGCATCCCAATGTTTAAGGGGGTCGGGTGGGGGGGGGGGGCAGTGGACCCTCATCACACTCCAGGGGTGCTTACGGCCGGTAGGCTGAAGGGTGCGGGGGTAGGAAGTTCCGCTTCCTGCAGGCCCCTTTGGGACAACCCCAGCGCAGGCGCATGGGCACCAACGTGGCATAACATCAGTCCCTGGGAGGTACTATGGAAGGGCGTAGGGGGTGCCCGCGGAAAGCACTCTGATGGGCAAACGGGCCTCCTGCGCAAGGTCACTCCGTTAAAGGGGACCTGGCAAGTAGTTGGGAACAGTCATGACCTTGCACGTAGGCTTATCCGGGATACGCAGAAAACAAAGTGTACATATTCCAGTTTTAGGTTATGGATGGCTATGTATTAGACTCATGTTAAGGTTAGCCATAAAAGATGTGTATTTGAAATGTTATTGAATATGTTTGGGTTTTCTGCGTATAAAAAATTGTGTTATGAATTTTTAATTATGATTTATTATTTTTAAATAAATACGGCCGGGGTTATCCGACCCCTAATCCAAGTTCTGTGTTGAATGAGTTATTAGCGATGTCTTGGGAGTAAAGGGGGGAGGGGGGGTGGCAAACAACCATCCCGGGATCCCTGTCTGGAGGGGAGTGTTGAGGGATCACAAATCAACCCATGGGAGGGGACTCGGCAATACCAGGCCATATCATGGTAGGATACAACGGGGTTGGACTAGCAATGTTTCAAGCACATAAACGAAAAAATACTGTGGTAAATACAATATTTCTAGAGAGACTTCCTGCTGGATACATTACATTGGTCAGGTTATGCATACCTAATTAAGGAAATGTGTGTTTAACACAGCAAACAATGATTTGTTCAACTAATGAATGACATACACAGTAGATCAGCAAGAAAGTTCCTGAACATTGCTTCCTCAAGAGAGCACAAAATATTACATTAGACACACCACAGTTGAGACTTCTTTTTGACGATTTCCTGAAATCAAAAAACACACAAGCCTACATGGAGAGTGAAAGGCAGGTCACATAAAATAAACGTGACTCAGGCCAAACTTCGTTTAGAAGCCAAACATTCACATTTGGATGATGGAGAGGCATTCGTTTTGATGATCAATGTTTTTGACTGTGAAGCATTTTAAGTAAGGGTGCGGGGGGATTGTCCCTGGTGAATTAGAAAATCTTGTTTCATGCTGCAAATGAGGACTGTGAGCATTACGTATACAGGTTGAGAACCACTTGTGGTAAATACATCCTTATAGGACTCTGCCGGAGAGGCTCTATCACATATGTAGGGCAATAGTTACTTAATCAGAGAATCGTACACAAGTCAAGATGGCATTAACGATGGGCTTAACTGTGCCAAAAGCTACTGAGAAGTCCAGTAAGACGAGCAGGGAGAGACAGCCCCCCCTACGGAGGAGTGCACCATCCGCATCTTGGATAGCAGCCATCTCAGTGTTGCAGCATGGTCTGGAAGCTAACAGCTCTAGAGAAGGAGGACAGGATCAATTTGCTATTGTAGCTGGATTGCTACTATTTTTCTTTTAAATTATTTTTTTAGATGAATTGGAGGAGGACAAGGAGTCTTATAAGTAGATATGTGGTCGGGGCCTCGGCTGGTGGTTTTGGCAGCTACTGCACTAATTTGGTTTTGAATGTATGCAGGAAAATACTCTGTGTGAGGGAGGCAGCGACCAGGCTGAGAAGAGGTGCAAGTGGTTTTTCTGATAATGGATGCTCGAATAGTTAAGGGGAGGAAGGAATCTTTGTAAGTAACTTTGAAAGTAGCGTGCATTGCCATGAAGTCTACAACTTAGAGAATCATGAGTTAAACTATTCTGGAATGACTGGAGGTATGGGGGGAGTGACACCAATGGTTTGGTGAGGTCAGAGTATTGCTGGATTATGCTGACCATTTGTCTGCCACAATGAGGTTACTAAATGTTAAACTGATACTTTTCAATTTGGTCAATTCATCTGGTAGATGTATTATGTGGCTGTAATGCTCCCTGATGGAGATATTCTAGGTAAACCAGGGAGCAGAGGCTTTAGAATGTATGATGCATAGTTTCAAATGGGTGGCCTGATGTAAGCTTTTATGGGAACGGCCCAAGGTGACTACAATCTGGTGAAAGAAATCTAGGGAATCCAGGGCCTTCGCTGATTTCGTCCCCATTTGAAATTTTGATACCCAATAGCTTAGTATATAATACTGAGTATTGTACTGGGTCTCTGATCGTTAATGAAACCAGTAGTACAGCCCTTAATGGTTTCACCGTAGAAGGTGGGGCATTTGTTTCTTCTGTTGGTGAGCTCCCGGTGGTTAATGAAATCGGTGGCTTAGCCCCTAAACCTACTACAGAACATGGGACACCAGCCTTTCCTGTCTTAAGGGTTCTAGTATGGAATGTGGCAGGGATTTTAAAATTGCAATCAGATCCAGACTGGTACAGTTTTGTGGACACCTTCGATGTAATCCTGTTTCAGGAAACTTGGAGTCTGTCAACCCCATTCAGAAGTGGGTTCTCTGCCTACGCCATTGATGCTAGTAGGAAAGAGCAGGGTAGACCCTCGGGGACTTAGCAGTCTGGGTAAAAAATGCACTGGGGTCTAAAGTCAAGCTCCTCTATGTTGACTCACAGGACATATTGGCCCTTGAGCTGATCCCGTTTAGTGGCTGGAAGGTCAGAATTTTTAATGTTTATAACAGAGTGGTCCGTGCCTTGGAGGAAACAAACACTATTCATGCACTAGATCACGCTTTGGTCAAGTTTTCCGATAGTGTTCCTGTACTGGTGGCAGGTGATTTTAACTGTACTTTTGAACCCCTTGCTTCTACCCCTCCAGACCTAACCGAGGACTGGGACTATGAGTGGTCAATCCCACCCATAGATCTCCCAAAAGTAAGATGGACGAAGAGAGGAGGCCAGGTGCTTGCCCTTACTCTGCAGCATGATTTAAGAGCAACTAATGGGAGAACTAGGTCGGATCCTAATGGGGAACATACTTTTAACAGACCTGGTTATACAAGTAGAATAGATTATTGTTTAATTACTCCCAATCTTTGGCCCTTAGTGGAAGATATGGCTGTGGTGAAAAGAACTGAGAGTGACCACAATGCCCTTGCTCTTACCCTTACAAAACTTGGCTCCTTACAGATTGAGATTATGGGGTGCCCTGATTTGGGTGTGCTCTCAGTCGCAAACAACCAAAGAGCAGTCAAGTGGGGCTGGGTGGAAGATCACCCGGCAGCTCTAGAAGTAGTTGAGAATAAAGCAAGGCAGGTGATTAAGGAGCTGTTTAAGGAGTTGTTTAAACTTCCTGCCAAGGATGCAGTTGAGAGTTTGGGGCCCCGCCACGAGCTGTTTTTTAGCGGGAGGAGGGACATACTTAGTCGGCCTCCTACAGCGCGGAAAAGGGCGGGACAACGCACTGACCCGATGCAAGATACTAAGAGTACATGGTACAATCAGGAATGCAGGAAGGCTAAGGGTGCACTTATTAGTCACAGGGGTACGGGCGGAGAATGCAACCTGCAGAGCTAAGTACAGACAGAGCTAAAAAGGAGTGGGAGGGTTCTCTTTGGTCTTCCCTACATATGATAGACAAAGATCCCAAGACTTTCTGGAGACAAGCAGCATATTGGTTAAAGGGGAAAAGGCAAACCTTGGAATACACTGTTCAGCCCGAAGAGTGGGTTGCCTATTTTGGCTCTCTATGTGGTAATGGTAATCACGCTACCAGTGAGACTAGTGAGATGTGGGTTGAGTCTCTGGGAGGGGAAGGTGAAACTCTGGTTTTCTCAATGGAGGAAACCCAAATGGCGATTTCATCCTGTGTGCCAGCGCGAGCCCCCGGTCCAGACAGAATACCCAATGACCTGTATAGAGAGGATAAAACGTTCTGGGGTTCGTACATAAATTTGGTAACAAATTTGATCTTGTCTGGTGCACCCATTCCATCACCCTGGCAGATTGCTGAAATAGTGCCTATTTACAAACAAGCATTTGCAATGCAATAGGTCTCGCATTTATGCAGTTTGAGCTATTGACATTGTATTTATTAATGTTTTGGTTTTCAAAGTATAAATAAAAGGCATTGTCATTTACAATGCCAATTGCTTAAACCAGCGTAAATGCGAGACCTATTGCATTGCAAATGCTTGTTTTCTTTTGTCTTAAGCACTCCTTGAGAGCGCATTTGTTTTTTAGCTGTCTCCCTAGTGTGCTTCTCTTTCCCACTCTGTGTTGCTCTCTTCCCCATGAGCTTCACCCACTATCTGTTATGCGCTTGCCTCTGTATGCCTTTCACCCCCCACCCCAGGTTGCTTTCCTCACTCCAAGCTCCATGTTGCTTATTTGCCTATTTGTCCCTCCCACCCCACCGGACTCCAAGCTGCTCTCTTTCTCTTGGCCATTTGCTTTTCTCCATAAAGCACCCACCCACTTACCCCTCTGCACCCCCGCACCTGCGCCCTTGATGTTGCTTCCACTTCCAGGCAGTAATCAGTTTGAAACTGCAAATATTTCAGCTTTTTATTCTGGTGAATCTGCACTTCAGTGAATTATTGGAATATCAGTGGTAGGCAGTTTTTTTGGTACAGTGTGGCATTCCTTTCTTGAGGGTAGCATTAGAAAAAGGAGAAGAAATCTAGGTTGAGGTGGCAGTAAATAAAAATGTGTTTTTGGATGGACAAGTGATCTTTGCTCCTGGCCTGATTCCGCATGAGTGAGTAAAAGGTCAGAGACTTATCGTGACATCTAGTCATGTGGTAATTAGAAACCGGGGTCGAAGTTGAAGGAATCTTTGTAAGGAGGATGCAGCTGTGAGCTGTGGAATATGTGAACCCTCTGCAGCAGAGATGCACGTTGGTCCCACTTGATATTGCCAAATGAGTGACATTTCACATACGTTGAAACACTGTGGCATATAGATGAACACTTGTGAAAGTGCCAACGGATGTGCCAAGTACATAAAACCCAGTTCTGTAGTAGTTTGCTAACATCTGTTAAGAAATACCATTGTATTGTTAGATGGAATTGGTGTGCGCTGTGGCTTGTGATCAATCCTCACATTCACCAACGTGCAGGCAGTGACATCTTTGCTTAAATGTTCATTCTGGTGAAGGAAACTTAATTCACATGGGCTCTTTTTTCTGAAACCCACATATTCCTTTTAAGAAAAAGTGCCCGGAGTTTTGTACCATAACTCAGTGCTCTGACCAGATGTGTAGACCGTAGTAATGCTGTTAACAGACTGCACCATAACTACGGACTCGGGCAGCTTATTTTGAAAACACGAACACGCCGAGCTGCAGTATTGGTGACCCAGTATGCGCCGTCTGCTTTTGAAAAAAAACTATTTGCCTCAATTAACAGAAAACCGGGCACATGCATCTCAGCAGCCCTGGCTTCGAAGCATGGAAGAAACAACTACAGCTCTTTAGGTTAATTTACCGGAAGCAGCAATACGTGTGCAGCCTGCAGTCACCGGTTTAAATCCGAGAAGGTAGGACACAACTTTACATTTTACATTAATATAATTGTTTGAAGTATACAAGTCTGTGTTTACGATAAACAGGTATTACCTTCACTTTCCTCCTTCTGTTTATTTGCTCCCCTGTGAAATGGATCCAAAAAAGAAAAAGCTGTCGGCACTGAATAACGAGGCTTGGCCCGAGGGAGGTGGCAACAGGAGCACGCCGAGGCGGATTTGAAATAAGCTGTGGGCGTTGTGCGAGCGCGCGTGCATATCTCCTGTCCTGCGTGCGCGCAGACAGGGAGCGAGCCGAGCCCTACGCACGTGAACATCTCCTGTGCTCGCACGCCTGCTGTTTTAAGCTAACGTCTTCAGCCGTACACGACCAAGTATGCGCCGTGTGCTTTGGAAACAAGTAAAAACAGCAAGTGTACAGTACGACATAGGCAAAAATAACAAGCGCGAGACGCACAGGGAAAGTTGTTACCTACTGAGGACATCAGGAGCTGAGCGTGCGTGCGCATTAAAAAGCAAAACTGCTTAAGGCTTGCGACGACGTCAGTTGCGTGGGGCATGGAGCGCGCGGCCGGAAGTGTCCAGGGCTCCCGTGAGCTGAGGGAGCCCCGTGTGTTGGAGAAGCGAGGCGGAGCCCACCCCGCAGAGGGAAGTCCGGCGGAAGCCCACCTCGCCTTCGTGAATGCCGCATGGTGCGGCCGGAGCAAGATTTCAGGCGGGGCTCCTGTGAGCAAGACGGAGCCCCGCGTGTTGCTGCGCCAGTGACCGGGTGAAGAGGCGAGTCCCCCCTGCCATTGAGGAGACCAGCCTGGGAGCAGCGCAGAGTCCCCACAAGAGCCGGTGAGTGGGGTTGAGCGGGAGGCATGCTGGACGCCGCGCCTGGACAGGACATGTGCACGCGTATGGTGCGAGCAGGAGTTGTAAAAAGACACGAGCCGTACGCGTGCAAATCTCCTGTCTGTTAAGCTTGAGCACAGACAGTCGATGTGCACGCATACGGCTTGCGGCGTTATTACAACTCTTGCTCGCACCATACGCGTGCACATCTCCTGTCCAGGACTTGCCGTACGCGTGCACATGTCCTGTCCCCCTTCGCAAGCAAGTCGGCAACAATAGATCTCGCTTACGCGAGCAGCGCATGGCGCTGCATCGCTAGGCGAGACCTAAAAAGGGGACAGATCCAAGCCGATGAGCTACAGGCCGATAAGCCTCATAGATTCCCTTCAGAAATTTTTTTGCAAATAGGTTTTAGGAAGGATGCAGGACTGGATGATGGAGTCTCAAATCCTGAGTGACTTCCAGGCGGGGTTTCGTACAAAAGTCAGCACTTTGGATCAGGCCTTCCGCCTTATTTCTATTTACTGGAAGGAAGTTGTCGTCAAGGGGGGTAAATTATATGTGGCCTTTGTTGATTTGCGTACTGCATTTGATCTTGTCCCCCGGGCCAGACTCTGGAGGGTCTTAAAAGAGATGGGTCTCCCTGCTAATTTTTTTAACATTTTAATCAGATTACATTCATCCAACACAGCACAGGTTAGGTGGGGCGTGAACAATCAAGTAACAGAAACTTTCCCTGTCCAAAGTGGAGTGAGACAGGGATGTGTGTTGGCGCCCACTCTTTTCACACTTTTTATTAACGGAGTTGTTGATTATGTAGACAGGGACGGCTGTGATGCCCCTAAAATTGGTGGAAGAAGAGTGCCTGCATTACTGTTCGCAGATGACACTTTTAATTTCCAAATCACCGCAGGGTCTCCAACAACTCCTGAACGATTTTTTAAGGTTTTGTGATGACAGGGGCTTGATTTTAAACGAGGCAAAAACCAAGTATATGATTTTTAATAGAGGAAAAAATAAACCAACAAAAAGATCTGTGTGGGCTGGTAGCACTAAGTTGGAGCAAGTAGAAGTCTTTGACTACTTAGGCATCCGTTTGACCTCATCGATCCATTGGGGTGCCCATATGGAAAAAGGAAAGTTACAATTAATTCATCAATGTGCCCATATCAGTAAAATACACAGGAAGACGGTTTCTCGCCAAATTGCCCCAGCACTTGAAATTTACAACACCAAGGTCTTGGGGGGAGTACTTTATGGTGCTGAGCTATGGGGTACGGGCAACAAATCCCCCCTTACAACTGTCGAAAACAATTTAAGATCGCTGGTCGATCTCCCTGCTAGCTCCCCTCTGAAACCCCTGTACTTGGACCTTCCCCACAGGCAGCTGAAACATAAGTTGAATTGTAAATTGTTAATGTTTTGGTTTAGGCTCTGGACAGTGGAAGAGCTGGAAACTTATCGAGAGGTTCTGAAAGATCTCCTGAAATTTCCCAAGGCAACATCGATTAAGTGGTTCATTTCCTTACGAGAATTACTGGGGAGGTTGGGGATGGAGACCTATTGGTCCATTCCGGAAAGTATGGTGCAAATTTCGAGGGTGAAGCTGAAAGAAATGTACTGGGAAAAGACGCTTGCAAAGAACTTGGCAGAACCAGCGACTAGTTTGATTAAAGACTTTTTGAACTTCAAACCTGTCCCACTGTTTGAGTCAACTATTGATAAAATTATTCCATCGATGGCACGCAAACTTTTCTTACAGTTCCGCTACAAGACTCTGCCGACCAGACTATTTTGTTTTAAGTGGTGTTTTAGTGCTTCTCTTGATCTGTGCCCTGCGTGCAAAGCATGTCCAGAGTCTATTGTCCATTTACTTTTCTTCTGCCCACATTATTCATCTCTGAGAAAAAAATGGATATTCCCATTGTGTAGAGTTGTTGGTCCGGGCCATTATCTTGAGGTGATGAGAACTTTGTGCACTGACACTCGTAGATCAATGGACTTTGGCCTCTCAAGATTCTGGTACGCACTGTGGATCAGGCGTGGGAAATTACCTGCATGAAGCACTTTATTCTTCTAGGAGTTGCTGTATTTTGCTTTTTGCACATCTATTTTATAGAATTGTTTTTAACATATTTATCTCCAACTGTTTTATATCCCTGTTTTTATATTTGTGCTGTGTACTTTTCTGGATCCTGGTGATCGAATAAATGTTTTTGATGATGATGATGGTAAGCTTTTATGCTACTGTGGTGGCAATCTAGACATGTGTTTACTTTGGCTTAGGCATTAGTGGTGGAATAGAAGGTGAACATCGCTTGTTCGAGTGTGTCATGTTGAGAAGGGATATGGCCGACAGGCTGCTTTTCTTCGGTATGACAGATGGCTGCAGTGTTAGGGATGGATAACTGGTTTGCATAGTAATCTATTCAATTTTGTTGTGTTGATGGGTGGTATTCAAGACATGGTGTGTAGAGCTGATTAGATTGAGCGTGTTTCCCACTAGAAGATTTGGTCATGCGTGCTATTGACGGTGTTTAGAAAATGGAGGAGTGAAGCTTTCAACTTCTTGGAGGGGTGGTTCCTGTGAGATTAAAAGTCCTTGAGCTAAATGTTTTTGGCATGGTTCATGGATGTATCGATGAATAAATCTGTCATCTCCCTGCTGAAGGTAAATGAGAAATCTTTTACAAACAGCTTAGGGAAAAGAGTGTCTTGGTCTAAACTTTTCCTGTAACGCAAGAGCACTTGAGCGATGTTAAAACACCAGCCACTTAAAGCATAACATATTTTGCAGTGTCCTGTGGTTAGTGCTTGTAGTAGGGTGTAGTATTTTCTCAACAAACCAGTTTCTTTTCTGGCAATAGCTGGTGCCCGCAGACGGTACATCAAGGTAGTAAGTGTGTCCATGGAGTCTTGTAGCAGATGTAGATGTCTAAACGTTAGGACCTCAGGAAGGGTTGTGATTTAAGACACCGGCAAGTCTGTGGATTTGAGCTTGGAATGTATCCAGAAACAGACGCTTCTCTGGACTGAGATCTGAAACAGGATTGGATACAGAGTTTGCTGCAACTATTTGGGGGCAATCAGGATAATCTGATGTCACATCTCAAGCTTGTGAACCAACCATGAGATGAGAAGCAGAACAGTGCATAGAAACTCTTCAGTCCAGTCAACAGAAAATACCCAGCCCCTGAAGTCCATATCTTTGTAAGTGAAGTATGCTGTTTTTTTGTTTCTGCCAGATACAAACAGGTCTATGTGAGAGCGGGAGGTCCACAAACAGAACATAAGATCCCACCACATCTTGATCCAGTTCCTGCACATGTGACTTTTATTCTGACTTGCTTCGAGTGTTTGTTCATCTTTATTTGAGCTTTCCCTGAGATAGCAAAGAACTGTGTGCCACTTTGTTTGAATACATAAAACATTTTGTAGAGTTGTCCATCTTCACTACTAAACTCTTTTCTATCATAAAAGGATGGACGTTCTTCACAACCTAGCTGACCACCTTCAGCTCAGAGGTGTTTAAGTGCAATTGTCAACAGATTTTCATTTGAAATCAGCCTCGTGTGTAATCCCGCCCTCCACTGACGAACTGGTGATCACTGCGACAAGTGACTGAAGTGGATGGAAGGTCAACCTAAAAGTTGGAATATGAAAGGCTTCTAGATGGGGGGGATGCTTTTGTTTAATTTGTGAAGTAGATAATATTCGGCCAATCTTTCCTGCTCTGTCTCTTTCGAAGAAGAAGCTCATCTTGCAGAATCTAGATCATGAGCCTGCACAGTGACACCAAGATTATTTGAAGCCCAGGACGGAAATAAATGCATTGAGCTTAACAGTTTCGGTCTCTGAAACTTAACATGGCATTGGTCCAATGCCGGAACTCAGTATTGCACTGATAATATTCTTCTCAACCTTACTTTCAGGCAGCACTCAGGAGGACAATTTCATATGATCGCTTCATTAAGAACTGCTGGTAGATTGCTGCTAACCATAGATCTTGGAACAGTTACAGACAATTGCACATTGCGTCCCATTGATCTAAATAGGTATAAAGAAGTACTCCCTGTCTGCACTGATCTATATTATTGGACACAAGTACAGGATGAAGGGAAGGTCGCTTGGGGATCAGCCCCCTTGAACCACAGGAATTTGTGAATAAGGAAATGAAAAAAAACAGATCACTTGATTTATTGAACGAATACAGTCCCTTTCTTGAAGGTGCTGTCCGAGGGTCAGTAATCACATTGATCGATTTCTATACACTTATAGACACCAGATGCACCAGGAAGTATGAGTAGTTGTTTTGGTTTCTCTCATAGAACAGTAGAGCCTCTAAGGCTCCAATGCATTGCAGTGTTAGGACCTTTTCCTCCATTAGCGCAAGATGTTTATTTAACTTCCAAGTAGCCAGTGGTTGTGGTAGCGGTATTCCTGTGAACTATTGTGTATGATTTAAAGATTAGATGTCCTGGAATCAATTTGTCAGGTAAGATTTATTTTATTTTGATTCTCAGCAGGAGACTGCACCTTGTTCTGCGCACTACTGAGGAGTGTCACCTAAGGAGCAGTCCATCTAATCCTTGATGATTGCCCTCAACTAGGCATGCCCTCTTTTTAGTCAGAGAAACTGGAGAAAACTAGAGTAAACCTCTAGGTGGGCTCTGGATGGGCTTTTAAGGTGGAGAGCTAAAACAAAATGATTCACCCAGTAGCAGGGATGAAAGCAGTGCTCTTAAACTAATCTTTGCCTACACCCCAAAACTGTCCTTGTCGTCTTAGGCCACATTTAATCTACAGACATCCTAGAGACAACAAGTACTTCATGGACTAATTATTGGACCTCCTCTCCCACTCATCGATGCAATAGACCCACACCACCCTCCTCCGTGGCTTCTACCTTCAATGCTAAAAAAACAAAAAGAGACAACCTCCTCAACCTTATGAACACGTCACCCCCTGAATGACTTTTTTGAAACCATATAAACAACCATACTCCATCTAAAACAAACAAGTGCAAGCTGAAACATTCACCACCCTGGAACTCCAAAGAACTTGCCGAAACAAATACTCTGTATGCAAATAGAAATGATAACGAATAAAAGCACAACACCAATGACCTCACTCTATTGAATTCACACTGAGCAACACACAGACATCTCATATCAGTCAATGCTAAGTACTATACCAGCACCATCACCCCTGGCTTTTATCACAGACCTCACCAACATCCTCAAGTCCCCCAAAGACACCTTTGACAGATATATCTTACCCTTGTCCATCATTAGAGTCCTTTTCGGAGAAACTCACTCATCCCTGCTCGCCATTGACAACTCCTCCCTCACTCAAGGAATGTTCACAAAAGCTCTGAAGACAGGTCAAATCCTCCCACTCCTCAAGAAACCCACAATACACCCAGAGGCCCTCGTCAAGTGCTAGCCCATTGCTCATTTAGCCGATAGAGGGAAGATTATCAAAAAGCACTCTATATAAAACTCCAATAAGACATCAATGCTAACCATTAACTGCATAACAAACAATCCTGCTTCAGATTACGGTGCAACGAGGAGACAGCTGCAAATTATCGATGACATCCTCCTTATGACAGATAAGGATGACACCTGCTTCCTGCCATTGCTAGGTCTTTCATCCTTCCTGGACATTGCTGACCATCAGGCTTCCATTCAAATTGTGATTTCTAGAATGGGATTCACAGACAAAGTTCAACACTGGCCCTTCCTATCCCACCAACACCTGTTCACACGGGTACCTTAGGCTTGAGATCACCTGCAAAGCGCCCATGGTTCCATCTTAATCTGTCATCTTTACCCTTTGGACAGAGTCCCTTGGTAGTGTGCTGTCCGATAATAGCATCTAAATTCACTGGGACAGTGACGACTCTCAACTATACTTGAAAGACACCTCCACTCCAGACATCCAATGCCTCATGCAGTGTCTGCATAGCTAAGCCCCTGAGCACTGACTGAAATAGAAGAGATAAGGTTGGAAGGGGGAGTCTCCCATTTACACTGGTAGCTCTCCCTTTGGGGATCCCTGAGGAGGAATCCACCCACTCAACACCAAGGATATTTTTAAGGGGTGGAAAGCTCCACCACCAGATTTTCTGCGCCCTCTCAGGTGGGCAGGGTGAGGGGTTGCCCCCCCATATTCCCACAGCAGGGGCAGAAACTGCCAGACACCAAGGACCTTTGTTGTTGGGGAGAAGGCTGGGCCATATTGGCATCAGGCTGAACCCCTAGACCCCAACGGCTCATACACTCTGCCCCCATGCTAAGCAGATTGGGGAATTTACCTCCAATCAGCGTATGGGAAACTTTTTTTGTTATGTATGGTGTGGAGAGGCTGGCCCATGTTACTATCGGGCTGCATCCATCCACACTTGAGCTGCTAGTCTTTCTGCCCCAGTGGTGGTGAAGATTTGGTTTATCCTCAATCTGCCCACCCCAAGAGGGCAGAAAGTACTACTAGACATCAGGGACTTTTTTCGTGGGAAAGGTGGGGGATGGGGAGGAGTGACTAATTTGGTCAACAGCCCACACCACTTCACGCTGGGACCTTCACACTGTTTCTGCCACGGTGGGAGGCAGGCTGGGGAGCATGCCCCCAATCAGTACATCCTGTGGCACAAAAGTACAACTGGACACAATTTTAAAAAAAATATTTAGTATGAAATCAGTGGTGTTACTGGGCTGCACTCCTCCACGCCAGAGACCGCACTGCCTGCCACCCTGGGGCCTTTAGCCCTATACTGCTACAGAGGTGGGCAGAAAAAAGACTAGTGACCAGGGAATTCATTTTATGTGATGGCGGGTGATGGACCTCCCAACATGGGCAATTATTCCGCCCATTACCTGGATTATAGCACTTTTTGCCCAAAGAAGGAGAGCAGAAGGGTTCAAGCCTGTCCCGACTTTGGGTTACACCACTCAATCTCGGGTCAGTCAGTTGTCTGCTCCAGTTCAGGAGGCAGAGAGCAGGGATGCATGACAAATGCCAAAACTACTCCTAATCGCCCTAAGTTCTCACTTTTCAAAGGGGATGGCTTCAGTATTTGGGCCCAGCCTGCACCCAGGGAACCCTACCATTACTTGCTATTTCTTACAACATAAGACAGCAGGGAACCTATGTGGTGTGACTTCCCTGGATTCCTACAAGTGTTCTTACCCACAATGTGTGCAAACTTCAACAACACGCTTAAAAAAAACCCAGTTCCCTCAGTTTCCATGAGGGATGACTGGGCATTCATGAAAACTACAGACCAAGGGAAATCTAGGGTAGTGTGGCTTCTAGGGAATTATGCACATTTCCTTATAGAGAATGCCTAAAAAACCAATAAAGTATACAAAGTTGATGGCTGCAGTATTTTGGCCCAAGGTCAGCTGGTACCTAGAGAACCCTAACATTGATGGGAATTTCTCAAACAACAGACTTGAGACACTCTTGGGGGAGGGGTGGGGGGATGCCGACATGAATCCCACAACATTTCCCTACCCAATATTCTCCATGAATATCAGAGTATGGATGAAAAAACTCAATTTCCTCAAACTTATATGACAGAAAACTACAGAACATAAAGCCAAGAGTCAAGGTTCTGCCATACTTCATTGCCACTCTCCCCCAAACGACAACGGAGCCCACAAGAGAGCAAAGAGACATCGCACACAACAGGAAATGACCAGAACTGTGACCATGTGAAACCACATTGAAACTAGATTGACTTCACTTGGTCACAGTTTTGGTACATTCTTGCAAGTACAATAGGCCCATCCAGAAATCTGGATAGCCGTTTTCATCAGGAGAAATGTGTAATTACAGAATGGAAGGACCTCTAGCTGGAGGCTACAAAGTTTTCTGTCACATCAGTGTCAGGAAATTGAGTTTCCTTCAATACTTTGACATTTGCAGGGCATTCTTGGCAGAAAAAAGGGGTGGATTCCATGCAAGGAACACAACTGGATTCACCAGTATATCTAGATATCAGAAATGCCTGAGATTGGTAGGTTTCCCTAGTTACTGGCCGACTCCAGGCCAAATACCACAACCATCCACCTTGAACAGTGGTGACAAATTGGGGATTTGTCAGGCACATGGTTGACGTCTGCTGAGCATTCTGAGGAGAAAGCATGCAGGGATCTGTGCTAGCTTTGAACACACAGTTTGGATTCCTGTGCATCTCTAATAGTCGGAAAGGTTCATGCTTTCTACAGTTTCCTGCGTGCCGGCCAACCCTGTGCTCAAATTCTGCTGTTATCTCCCATTTTGGGCATGCAATTGATATTTGCAAGACATTCTAAGCAAGCAAAAGTGCTGGCATCCATACACGCCACCATACACTGGATTCCCTTTGGTGTAGGGTTTGAAAAAATGTCCAGGACTGGTAGAAATTTCTGTGTGGCAGCCTACTCATGCCCTAATACCACAATCTTGATATTCGGGTTTTTCCCATCTCAGGTGATGTGCCCCTTCACAAAAGTGGGACACTGTTTTTATTGGGATAAGTGTGGAAACGCTGGGTGCTAGGACTTTTGATGCTCCCTGCAAATTCCTGAAGGGTGTTGGCTGAAGCTTCACCTAAGTGTACAGTGTTTTGGTGTTGTGCATGAGTCCTGAAGATGTGCTTCAGACTTGTTGCAGGAGCATGAAGGGATATGCAAAGGGAGTGTGAGGAACAGGTTCAGTGGCTGTGTTTACAAACCAGTATGTCTTGCAGTCTGAGGCAGCTAGGTCCTAATTTTTGGGTCAGGCAAGTTTTTCACTTCTGTTATGAATTCTAGAAGGCTGTTGGTGATTCTTATTCTCCTTGGGAGTGTGATCCAGAGCTTGGGTGACAGTACAGAAAAGGAGCCGGCACCAATGCAGGTTTTGTGGAAAAAAAGGGAATGATGACTAGAGCCATTCTCAATATGGAGCTCCTCCTTTGACTGTACATTTTGAGTTTAGATTGTACCAAGGTTGGTCCTTTCCTGTGGATCGCCCAGTGAACAACGCAGAGGCCTTTCAAGGAAGTTCTTCTTGTGATTGTAATAAGTGAACAGCATTGAAGCCATGGATAAAGTGGTCCTGTCTAGCCTGGTTTAGAACTGGTGTATCAGGAGTATTCTGGATTTATTGTAGCCTGTACATTTGGTGATGTAGAGCCCATTTGCATAGTCATGGTGTGACAATACTAGTGTTATTGACATCCGAACCTGTAAGAAAGGCCTAAACAAGGGACGATACATTGTATATTTGTCATTGTTTAGAAAACATGTCTAATAACCATTATTTTGAGTTTTGAGTGATAGCTTGTAATATATGGTAACAGAGGTTGGTACCAGCCTCCACTTGATGGACGGAAGGAAGGCATTCAGAGCCAAGCAGATGGCTCTCAGCTCCAGAAGGTTGATATGGAGCTGGGACTCAACCAAAGACCAGAGGCCTCTGATCTCCACCTCTCCCAGATGGTCACCCCAACCCAGAAGCGATGCATCGATCACTGCGGTCAGCTCTGGATGGGGAAGGGAGAGGGGTCTGCCGCTGAGCCAGTTGCGGTCCAGTAACCACCACTGCAGATCTTTTGCTGTTCCCTCCAAAATCTAAACATGGTCAGAGAGGTCAACTTGATGTTGGGCCCACTAAGACTTCAGATCCCACTGCAGAGCCCGCATATGCCACCTGCTCGACCAGCAAGATACAGGAGGCCATCAGTCACATCAGCCTTTGTGTCAAAGTGTAGGCTACCCACCCCCTTTCACATTACCTCCTCACACACGACACTGTGATGTTCCTCATGATTCCATAATATTCCTTTACTATTCAACATCTACCTAACCCCCTTACCAAATCTGATGAAATCATAAAACCTCACCTGCTACAACTATGCAGATGACACTCAAATATTTATTTTTTTAATGGATAACCCCGAAGACCTCTGCAATTGAAAACTTGATGAATGGATAATGAATAACAATCTAAAGCTCAATACCACAAAGACAGAGACCAAGACATGTGGACAAAGGCAAAACTACCAGGCTACTGCCGCATGGCCTATGGAAACTGAAGCCCCTACCACAACCTCAAGAGAAGTCAGAAACCTAGGAGTAACCATGGATTCAGGGCTATCCTCTATACTGCATGCTAACAATGTTGCATATCAATCGATCAGGATTTATAAAGTGCGGCTAATCACCAGATAGGGTATCCAGGTGCTTGCTGGTCCTGGAAACTTATTCGAACAGTCAGGTCTTGAGGGCCATTCGGAATTTCGGAAGCGAGGTGATGGTCCGGAGTGCGTGGTGAGGTTGCTCCAGGTCTTTGCTGCAATGTGGGAGGAGGAGCATCCTCCACTTCTGCTTCAGTAGATGCGGGGAGTATGGGCAACGGATGGTTTTGACAGTTGGTGGATGTTTAGGCGGTGGTTAATGTATGCGAGTCCTTGGTTGAGTTGAGTCTTGTGTGTGTGTGGGTCAGCAGCTTCAATTGGCATCTCTTCTGTACGGGGAGCCAGTGGAGTTGTGTGAGGTGGGATGTGATGTGGGTTCGTCTGGGAAAGCCGAGGATGAATCTGGCTGCTGCATTCTGTATGGTCTGAAGTCTCTGTAGAAGGTGTGCAGCGATTCCTACGTAGAGGATCTTGCATTAGTCCGGACGGCTGGTGATGAGGGCCTGTGTCAAGGTGCGTCTCGTGTGCAGAGGTAGCCACTTGAAGATCTTACGTAGTATGCACAGAGTGAGGAAGCAGGCGGAGGAGATGGCGTTGATCTATGATTTCATGGTGAGCTTGTTGTCAATGATGATTCCGAGGTTTCTGGCATGGTCGGAGGGAGTGGGTACTGGTCCTAGGTCTGATGGAACGACTCCTGGTGGCCATGTGTTGCTGCCTTTGCCAAAGATCAGTACTTCTTTCTTGCCTGTGTTCAGCTGCAGGCAGTTCTTCTTCGTCAGTTGGCAACATCTGTCATACATCTGTGGGAGTTAGTTCTGGTGGTGGTGGGGTTGTTGGCGAGTGAGAGGATGAGTTGGGTGTCGTCTGCGTAGGAAATTATGTTGAGACCATAGGATCCTATGATGTTGGCCAGTGGGGTTATATGTGCGTTGAAGAGCGTGGGGCTGAGGGATGAGCCCTGGGGAACACCACAGGTGATCTCCTTGGGTTCGGAGGTGAAAGGTGGGAGGTGGATCCTCTGAGTTCTTCAGGTGATGAAGGAGGTGATTCATCTGAGCACGCCCCCTTGGATGCCAATGTGGTGGAGTCTTCCGTTCAGCCTGTGGTGGGATACGGTGTTGAAGGCTGCAGAGAGGTCACGGAGGATCAAAACTGCCGTTTCTACTCGGTTAAGGAGGATTTGGATGTCGTCAGTGGCTGCGATCAGCGCGGTTTTGGTGCTGTGATTGCTGCAGAAGCTGGATTGGGAGCCGTTGAGTAGCTGGTCTGCTCCAGGTGTGTCATGAGTTGATTGTTGATGATCTTTTCTAGTACCTTCACTGAAAATGGGAGCAGATAGATTGGCAGGTAGTTTTTGAGTTTGCTGTGGTCAGCGGAGGGTCTTTTGAGTACTGGTCTGACTTTGGTGTGTTTTCAGGGGTTGGAAAATGTTGCGGTGGTGATAGAGGTGTTGAGTAGGGTGGTGAGTTCTAGGCCGATCCTCTGGTTTCCAAGCTTGAAGATGTGGTGCGGGCGTAGGTCTGTGGGAGCCCTCGAGTGGATGGATTTCATGGTGGAGGTTGTGTCCTGGTTGGAGAGGATGTTCCAGGTGGTCAGTCTGTGGCTCATGTCAGTTACGGTGGTGGCGTATCTGTCGAGGAATTACGTAGGTATGGGTTAGGGTTTGAAGTTTCTGTATATGGTTGAGATCTTGTTGTGGAAGAAATAGGAGGGGTTGTAGCACAGCTCCTGTGAGGGTATGATGTTTTCGTCGCTGGCAGCCGGGTTGGAGAATTCCTTAACGATGTTGAAAAGTTTCTTGGTGTTTTTGGCACTCGTTTCAATGCGTGCGGCAAGGGCTGTCTTCTTTGTTGCCCTCAGCAGACAGTGGTAGAGGTTGAGGGAGGTCTTGAAGGCTGTACTGTCAGAGGTGTCCTTGCTGGTGCACCATCTCCTCTCTAACTGTTTGCTGTTCTGTTTCGCTGTTCTGAGTTCTTGGGTGTACCAGCTGGCCTTTTTTGAAGATTTTCTCTAGATGTTGCTCTTGATGGGGGACGATGCTGTTTGCACAATTGGTGATCCAGGTGTTTTTCACTCCCTGTTTGAGGTTGGTGGCAGTAGCAGGGTTGGAGATGTTGAGGGCGTTCGCCCAGCTGATCTCTGAGATTTTGTTCCACATCTGTTGGGGGCGTTGGTCATCTTGGGGGTGGCGGTGCAGGGGCTGGAGATGCCGAAGTGGACGATGGAGTGATCGGTCCATGTGAGTTCTGTGAATGGCTGTACTTGACGCAGTTACAGGAGGAGAAAATTGGGTCCAGCGTGTGTCCTGCGGTGTGTGTAGGGTCGTGGATGATCTGGGTCAATCCGAGGCTGCTCATGTTGTCGAGGAGGTTTGCAGTGTTTTTGTCGGTGCGGTTGTTGATGTGGAAATTTAAGTCACCGAGGAAGATTTAGTCCTTTGAGTCTAACGCTAGTAATGAAAGGAAGGGTAAGGCATAACCTATGCAGACAATCTGCAGGACCAGCCTGTTAAAGTGAATGCTTGCCAATCCAGATAGAATCAGTGGATTCTGCCTCCTTGCGGGTGGCTGTGACCATCTAAGGGTCCTTAAAGAGGTTTGGCAGGTGGGGCTGCGTGGGTGGGGGGCAGGAAGTAGCGGACTGCGCAGCACGCGGATATTGGCCACAGGAGCGGCGGCCAAGTCTATCTCCTGCAAAATTGCTGGGCTCCCTGCCGAAGTGGGACAGGCTGGCAGTAAGGGATGCCGCTGCCACCGTCACAAAAGCAACAGTGAAATTGTTGTGACTGACGAGGTTGGGCAGAGAGGCACAGAGAGCGAGCGGTAGTCCTACTCTCCTTGTAGGGTTTAAAGGCAGTCAGCCTAGTCCCCAGACAAGAGAGTCACATTGAACGACAAGTCCATCAAGGAGAACTGGATGTCACACAAGAACCCAGTCGATTTCAGCCACGCATGGTGAAAAATGGCAACACTGGTGCCTGTTTCTCGCTCAAAGGAGTCACTGGTGTCCATACCCAAAAATTGTAAAACTGCTGCATCAAAACCATCTTGGATCAACTACAAAAGGACCAGGCGAAGGTCTTCTGATATACCATGGAGGACTTGTGCCTCCGAGTCCCAAAGGGCACGAGTACAACAGCCCAACAAACATGAGACACTGATCAATTGCAGGGCCAAACTGGCTGATGAGAAGAGGCGTTTACCAAATTTCTCCACTCGCTTTGAGTCCCTGTCAGTGGGAGCAGTAGGAAAATTGTTGTGGTTGGTCCAACTGGTGGAAGCTAGCACCTCAAAGCTCTCTGGAGAGGGGTGCTGCGACAAAAATGCCAGGGCGCCTGAAGTAGGGCGATGGCGCCTGGCAATCTGTCTATTAACTGGAGGCCGAGTACAAAGCTTGGCCAAGCCCCTAAGTGGTTATCATTCAGGGCCTCACTGAAAGGGAGGGGCTCAGAAGTAGTCTGTCCCGGTTGTAGGACTTCAGTCAGCACGTTCGTTTTCACCTCAATGGTGGGAATCTGGAGGTCAATGACTTCCGTTGCCCTACGCATAACCATAGAGTAGGAGGCAGATTCTTCCTTGCCTGGCCGGGAGGAAAGAAAATAGAATGCCCACTAGCCTCCTGCAAGTTCTCAAACCAACTGTCCTCGGCCTAGGGCTAAGCAAACTCATCACCCTCATAGTCATTGTCAGAGTCAGTGGCGAAAAGGGAATTTAAAGAATGTTGCCTGCCATGTGGAAGTTCAAGTGCAGGGGCTGGCATAACTATTGGATTTGGGTATGGAGTCGATCCTGTGTCGGAGCAGACAATCAGAACCGCCTCCTAAGGAGGCGAGGTCAGCATTGACATCGTTGTACCTGGTCCTAAAGTTGGTTTGGGCACTGGCAGAAGCATCTGAACTGGAGCCAAGGGCAGAATGGTTTGAAGGGTCAGCTGGTGCCGAAAGTGAATCCGTAAGCAGTAGTCGAGGTGGAAGGCATCTCGGTTCTGTGGGGCCCCATGGCGCACCGAGAGAGTAGTTGGAGATCCAAAGAAACTCATGTTGGGCCGGAACCAGCTGCGGTATTGGCTCGGAAGTCGTCCTACTTCAAGAGTGGAAGTGAGATGATAGAGGTATAATGGAAAAGTTTCTGGATCCAGTCTGATGCTTGGGAAATATTCATAAGGTGCTGAATATACTGCTATAAGCCTCTATCAGAATATTCAATTGCAAGACCAGGTCCTCACCACAAGGGGGAGGAAGGGCTGCCAAGTGCCTACAAATAGCCATACTAGATCCTCCTTTTTTTATTTTTAGCGTTTTATATAGCGCTAACTAGACCCAAAGCTATCAGGTATCAGAGCGCTTTACATGAGCATCAGTTTTCGTTACAGATGGACACA
Organism: Calotriton arnoldi; assembly: GCA_963921515.1. NCBI lineage: Eukaryota > Metazoa > Chordata > Amphibia > Caudata > Salamandridae > Calotriton > Calotriton arnoldi. The sequence continues at coordinate 493,092 of CAWUFW010003435.1, read as the reverse complement.
TTCATTTTTTTATTTTTTTTGTTAGGCACGAGGAGATTACGTGATTTGCCCAGAATCACAGGATGTTGAGCATCGCTGCCGAGACTCGAACCCAGTTCCCCAGCTTCGAGGTTGACCGCTCCAGCCGTAAGGCTACATCCTCTTCCTTGTCAAGGCAGGGGTGATCAAAATTAGCTGTGCATGCTCCTCCCACATCTTCCGCAGGACTTTCAGCAGAAGCTGAATTGGGTAAAATATGGACAGCAGGCCCCGACACCAGCTGAACCTAAAGGCATACACCAGGAAAACATCCAGAGGAAAGGGTATGGCACAAAAGAGAGAAAACTTCCTAATATTGAAAGCGGTGAAAAGATCCACAGATGGAAACCCGCAAGCTGGATAAGATGAACATCACTTCATGGTGTAGTTCCCATTCATGGTCCTACATCGAGAGATAGCAGAGCATTCCCTCTCATATTAAGAGACCTTGCTCCTGGGAAAATTCCCTTAGCTGGGCCTCCTGCCCCATTCAAATCATCTCTCGATTCCATGTCAACGATCTCGAACAATCATGTCTGCTGATGCAGTTTTACGAGGGGATTTGAGTGGTGCTCTCTGATATTGAAGGGAATAATGCCTTCAAGGAAAAGCGTACTGTGCACAGCTCTACTACGTTTATGTACAGGAGCTGCTCTCATGCTGATTAAAAATCCAGCTCCATCATATCACCCTCATGGCCGCCTCAGCGTAGCCAAGAGGCATTCAGATCAATGGTAGCATGTGTTTGCGGGCGGCTGAGAGCATAAACCACCTCGAGAGTGGATAGATTTGTACAACAGTGCAGGTCTGGGTGGATTGACTGGAAGATCTGCACCTGAGCCAAAAGACTAATTGGGGCAGCCGCAGGTAACAGAGGGCCCTCATCCTCCAACAGGTATGTGGAACCAACAGGATATACAAGGCCATGAGGCCAAACACATATAAGACCTGTAGGACCACAAGATGTGTTTGAGTCAAAAACATCTCCTGAATATCCATGATCCTCAAAGGAGGAAGAAAAACATTCAGGCAGATTGTGTCTAGCAATGCAACTATGAAGGTCAACCTCTCCGTCTGAGTGAGGTGGGACTTTTGGGCACTGATGGTAAAGCCCAAGTCATGCAGAAGAATTATTGTGCAGGGAAGATGTTCCTCGGCCAGTGCCAGGGACTCGGTCTTCATGTGCTTATTTTGAAGGCTTTCTAGATGATGCAGTTGGTTTGGAAGATGATGCGAGTGGCCAAGGGGATCCAATGGAGTTTCGTCAGGATCAGGTGATGTGATCATATTTCTTCAGGTCCTGGAGGAGATGTGCTGCGACGTGTAGGCTGCCCTTAAGGGGTGCCAATGTGAAGTCTTAGAGGCCATGCAGCAGAATGTTATCACCATCCCGAAGCGAGAGTACGTGGGCTTGAATAACATTTCTGAAGATGCTTTCTGGAGGAAACAGTTTCACTTTCTTTAGGAGTGAGCTGGTATCAGCTTTTGCTTCCTAGCTATATGTTTCTACGGGACAGGTAGCAATAACTTTAAATCGTTTTGCAGACAAGCATGTATACAAAATGCTTTTCCAACCAATTTATTTCTGATCAAATCACCTGCTAAACTACTGATGGAAGCACCAACTGTAGGAAGCTGGGTTTCTGTTGCAGTAACCCCCCCCCCACTTTTTGCCAGACTACTGATGCACTTTGACTTGATGTGCCCTGGGTCCCTGCAATCAGGTTCCCAGGGCCTGTGTTCTTTCCCCAAAACTGTACCTTGTACCCCCAATTGGCAGTCTCTGGCCACAGGTCAGCCCCTGGTAAATGATATCACAGGTACCCAGGGAACTGAGACCAGGGAAGGCCTCTAAGGGCTGCAGCACTTATTGTGCCACCCTTAGAGGCCCTGTACCTTTACACTCACACACTGCCTTTGCAGGCTGCGTGTTTTGGTGCAGAACCAAGTGAAGAGTCAACATGGCACACATCCCTGTCTGCTATGCCTACAACCCACTGCCCTGGCATAGATCAGCCACCCCTCTAGCTGGGTGCACTATACCAATGGTGAGGGAACAGGTGCATGAGTCCTGTACCCCTACAGTGTCTAAGTCAATTCTTAGACATTGTAAGTGCAGTGCTGCCATTAAGAGTATATGGTGCTGGTAGTTTGTCATTACAAACTCCACAGCACCATAATGGCTACACTGAAAACTGAGAAGTTTGGTATCAAACTTCTCAGCACATTAAACCCACACTGATGCCAGTGTGGGATTTAATAACAAATGCACTCAGAGGGCATCTTAGAGATGCCCCCTGAAAAATGACCAGCCTCTGGTGGGTTCCCTGACTAGTACACACCAGCCCGTGAAGTAGTCGACAATCTTCTGAAAGAAATAGCTGAAATTGAGGAGTCCCTAAAGAAAAACAATACGGTTGAGGAAGCCAAGAAGAAATAGGATGAGGTGAATTCGGAACTCAACTCATTCAGTGACTACCTTATCAAAAAGAAAACGGAGAAGCTCAAAAAAGACATACGTTACTTCTCAGAAGAAAAGGTATACCCCTATCTGGGAGCTCAATACTATAATACACCTAGGGATCAGACCTATCAAGGTGGTTATCAGCACTGGTCCAACAAGAAGATACTCACATTCTCTGATTCCTCTGAATCCGAGGGTGAGGGAGGACCTAGTTTTGCTAGGGGCTCCAACTCCAGGAGACCCCCATTTGAAAGCTACAACAGAGGCAATCGTTTTTTAGGGAACCGACAAGGTACACCACGAGCGAGATACAGAACCCAGGGAGGGGTCAGTACCAACACCCAGAGAACCAGTACCAGCTGTCAGACAATCACTCCCATTACCTTCAGACAAGAAGGAACCAATACTGGAGGCAGTGAATCCCGCCACCCATATGGATCTCATCCCTATTTTTTAATTTATCCAACACCCTAATGGGTGACCATGCATTGAGATTACTTTCTCGTGGACTATCGTTTGTCCCAAGTACTGGGCTCAACAAATTTGAGTTGAATCGGGATTTGCAGTCTTTCTTTAGGAAAATTAGATTAAACTTTTTTGGGGACAATCATGGTCCCCCCCAGATTGTCAACAAGACTGGATTGCGCCCAGACTCCACTTTCACTCCTACATTAGATGAAGTGGGGCCTGAAGTAGGCATTTTTGAAAGGACTGTCACCACGAAAATACAAAACATGACGAGATTTGTCCCTAAGCCAATATATAATCTCAACTGTGAGGAATACATGGCTCTCAAAGAACTATCTACTAATAGGGAGATTATCATAAAGCCCTGCGACAAGGGAGGTGGTATTGTGGCACTCAATAGTTCAGATTACAGAGAGCAAATTGAAGCTATGTTAAATGTCCCTGAACATTATCTTAAAGTCAACTCTTATCCTAGCAAGAGAATTAAAGATGACATCTTACTTATGACTCAAAGAGCCCTGGATAGAGGCTCAATCTGCCAACAAGAATTTGACTATCTCAATCTACCTTATTCTAGTATTCCGGTACTTTATGGGGTTCCTAAAACACACAAAAGCGTCACACAGCCCCCCTTTAGACCCATTGTATCTACCATTGGCTCCATTACGGAACCTCTGTCGAAGTATGTCGACAAGTTCCTGAAACCCATGGTGAGCGTCCTTCCTGCATACATAAAAGATACAGGCCATCTGATCAGTAAAATCGAAGGATTGCCGTTCAACCCCCACTCTGATATTCTGGTGTCTATGGATATAGAGGCGCTTTACACTAATGTCCCCCAGAGGGGCGCCTTAGAAGCAGTAAAAAGTTCCCTTGAGAAAAATAACAGTTCTGATGACAAGTTATTTATCCTTGAATGCCCGAGTACAGTACTACAAGAAAACTATTTCGAATTCAACAAGTCCATCTTTAAACAAATCCAGGGCGTTAGCATGGGCGCTGCCTCCGCCCCTAATGTCGCCAATATCTACATAGGGGAATTCGAGGAACGATTCGTTTTTAATTAGATCGCTCCGTTCTTCGAAAATATCCAACATTGGCATCGTTTCATCGATGACATTTTCTTTATATGGAATGGCCCGGAAGAACAACTTGTTGAATTCACATTATGGCTTAATTTGTGTGATTCCCATCTTAAATTCACCCCAAATATGAGCAAAGAAAGGATCGAATTTTTAGATATTTGGATACAAGTTGTTGAGGGCCTCATTGAGGTTTCCCTCTACACTAAACCAACCTCGAGAAATACCTTGCTCCAGTACCAAAGTTTCCACCCCCGTAGCCAAAAAGACAGTATACCATTCAGTCAGTTTTTAAGGCTACGCAGGAATTGTACCAACCTAAGGAACTTTGAGATACATGCAGACCAACTGCGAAGTAAACTTCTCAACCATGGATACCCTCACAGACTCATTAGAGAAGCCTACAAGAGGGCTAAATATTATAATAGAGATGCCCTACTCCAAGACAAACACACTACTGAAGAGACCAAATTAGTGTGCGTTACACGCCATTCTAATTTTAACAACCAATTGCGTCAAGTTATATGCTCACAATGGCATATTTTGAACTCCGGTGACCAATCTAACCCTATGCCTAGACCGGTGTTTGCTTTTCGTAGAAATAGAAATCTTCGGAACATACTGGTTAAATCTAAGTTTGATACTTCCAGACAATTCCTTCAGAAATCCATCACGGGAAGTCAACCCATTAGCGGTACCCACAGATGTGGCAATTGCCATGCCTGCAGTTCAGCTATAGTATCCACTGAACTATAATGGGGCAAAAGAAAATTCCATTTCAAGGAAATGACGAACTGTAGATCTGCCAATGTAATTTATCTCATTGTGTGCCCTTGCCATAAGGGCTATGTAGGCGAGACAGGCAGAGAATTCAGAATCCGGCTCAGTGAGCATAAATCCGCTATCAGGAACAAACGAAGAGGAGCTCCTCTTGTGGAACACTGGCAAGATAAGCAACACCTTGAATCTGATCTCAGATGGATTATCCTGGAAAAAGTTCATAATCCCAAGGATAACAACATTAATGGCCTCAGAGGCAAAAGAGAAGTATATTGGATGTATACTTTACAAACTGCGACTACAGGACTCAACGAACATTTACCCTGGCAAAACGCATTGTTGTAACCTATTATTGGTTTTCTGACATTTTAGATGTAGTTTGTTCATCTGTTCTAATTCTATCTCTAATTTCAGAATTCTGCGGTTTTTCTGGTCTCTTTGTCCACTCATAATTACCGATGGTGGCTACAGTATACATGTTACGCCTATTCGAGATCCTAGATATCGTCTGCACTTCTTAATAGAAGAGAACATTTTGACTTACCTAATATGTTTGTCCTAGTAGCCTACACACTCGTGGCTGCAATATAACTGTCGTCTTTTCATGTTGTAAGATGGCGGCCGAATTTGACAACCGTAATACTACCAACATGGCGTCCGTTCTTATCCACTTTGTTGATGCGTAACTTACGCGCTACGCGTTTCCCATTGAGAGAGCTTCTCAGGTGTAGCGAGTTCTTCTAGTATATTTAATTCCCCTCACGCGTTATTGGATTCACTGACTCTGACGGAGGCAGAGACCCCATTCTTTACGGCTCAGACGGACTCTTAAGGTATGTGCATCTTCGCGGGCAATAACCTATTAGGATCTCTCTTTTTTATTTGGAGATATACGTTATTAGACTCCTTATCTCCGTATTTTCCTTCCTAGATCAGGACTAGGGATTGTGCCCACTCCCCCACGTGAGGTGAGCACACAAAGGGTGTAGTCACCCTAAGGTCAGTAGCCCATTGGCTACTAACCTCGAGACCCCTAAAACGCCTCCTAAATACAGTATTTAGGGGCCGCCCTGAACCACGAAGGCAGTTTCTCGCAACCTAAGAAGAATAGGGACGAAAGAAGACGCCCTGCAGAGGAGACTGCAGAGAACAACTGACTTGGCCCCAGCCCTACCGGCCCGTCTGCGGTTTCCAGAGATCCTGCGCCAAAAGTCGCCTTGTCCTGCAGCCAGCGACCTCCAGAACCCTGGGAGGACTGACTGCCTTCAACAAAGACCAAATCTCCTGTGAACAGCAGCTCTGTTAAAAGGAAAACTCCCAAGACAGACTATGAGCCTGCTGAGGACAAAGAAACCCGACGCCTGGAACCACCACTGCACCCGTCACCTACGGCCCGAGTTCGAGTGGCCCACGGGTTCCAGCCAGGTCCCCCAGCGCTCCAGAGTTCGAGTCCACTGTGGGTTGGCCCTTCTAGGACTCCTCGACGTCGCCTGCAGGCCCTGCACGAAGACCCTCCCCAACCGCCAGTGGCCCGGTAAGGTGAAATCCGACCTCAAAAGACACCCCTGCATCCAGCCGCCCTGCACCCTGGAGAAGAGAACCCAAATTGCACCTGCGTCCCCGAGCCCTCCAACTTACCTGCCCAGCTGTTGGTTCCTCCCAGAAGTCTTCCAGGACCAAGCCTGCAGCTGAAAACCAAAACTGAAAATCCCCATTGAAAACAACAGGGCACCCAACGCTAAACCAGCACCCTGCACCCAGCCCCGCCCCTGCACCACTGCAGGTGCACTTTTTGTGCTAAACAGGATCCCCCTTTGCCCTGAGCCTAACACCAGGAGCTTTGCTCCCACAACCCAGTGGCCTGCTCATAAGAAGCAACCAACCGGAGGCCCCCTATCCCCCATTGGATAACATTGGGCCTCAGCACTCTGCACCAGGCCGCCCTAGTGCCGCTGAGGGTGTAACAAGAGTGCATCCTTGACCCTGGGGGAACCCTTGTTCTAACCCCAGAAACTCAACCCCAAAGACCGATTACTTACCCGATAATCGTTAACTTCATTTCTCTCCATAGGAATACATTGACTGTTTTTCTCTGAAAAATTTTCTAAGTGTGGAGTTGATTTGTATGGAAACCTGAAAAATAACAATTGTGCAAAACTGATTTTACTTACCTTTTCTCTATGAAATGTCCCAGTGTGATATCTAGGCATATCACACTGAGTAGAAAAAGTAATCTAAATAGTAATCTAAAAGTAACTAAAAAGTAATCTGTACAGTAATTTCAATACCTTGCCTTACCTGTATTTCAAACAACTGCATTTGAACTTGCATTCACTTGTAAACACTGCATAATATATTGCAAAGCATTTATTTAACTTACCTGTGCCAGGCTTGGCTTGGTTCAACTAAACAATATTTTTATACAAACAAAATTGGTCTGAGTTCAGTCTTTGAGTGTGTGACATAATTTGCTGATTGAGTGTGTACAACAAATGCTTAACACTACCCTCTGATACAGCCTTACTGCTCACCCACACTACCACAAATAGAGAGTAAGGTGCTATCTACTTTTACCTCTGCCTACCTTTGGGGTTCCACTGGACTGTGCACACTATACCTCATTTTGGTATAGTAAATACAGAGCCAGCTTCCTACACCAACTCATATGGACCTTTTTCTAAATTCTTAGCCATTGTCGTGTTAGATGAGACAAAAAATGTATAAAACAAAACACTAATTGCCATTCAACTCTGAAATTAAAAACCTATCTGTCTATATATCGCTGCTTTGAAACTGACTACTGATCAGTCTTGCTGAAACAGCCAATCAACAAGAACGGATAACCAAGCTAATGGCAAGACCGCTCCCAGCTGCTAAGGTACCACCAATCTGCTCTTTCAGAACTCTGGTGCACAGTCAAGGCCGTTTATCAAGAAACATTTTCCAGTTTGCTTAAATATTTCAAATAAACAGAAGATTCTCATCTGAAAGCACTTATCCATACCTTGCCAAGTAAGCAGCAGCATAAAAGAGTTTTGAAACTTGTTCCAATTATCAAAAATAACATTTCAAACAAAATAAAAAATGCTGCATGTTCAGAGTCTGTGATGGCATCGGGCTCCCTTCCTCACAGCATGCAAATGAAAAATGGTGCTGGGTATGCTCTTTGTAAGTTTGCCAAATATACTTCCATATATTACATGTTTGTAATTACAGTAATTGCGCCACTGGTTGTCAGCAGCCAGATTTTGGCTGCAGCACGAAATGCCTTTGTAGCGTTCTAACATAAGCTCATGAATCAGGGTATTAAAAACCGTTCTGCATCTTGGAAAACAGAAATGACTGCTGTCAACTCTTCGAAAGTGGAGAGCTGTTCCCCAGCATGCGCAGAATGACTAAGATCTAGCCACGCAGGGGGCATTGGAATAGGGGTTGGTGGAACTCAAGGAATTTCACTCCAAGGAATTATGCAGAATTACATAAATATTCTGTGAGATTCTACTGAGTTTTGTGAGCAGGCAGAATTTGGCATATCGCCCTGATTTTTAGTGCCGGGAGCTTGTTCCGCACTGTAAAATCAGCGTGACAACACCACGTGGCCGGCCAGAAGGTGCTGCTTCTTTCTGCCGCTCGAGTACATTTTCTACTTGAGCGGCATCTCTCTCTCTCAACGTGAACCATGAGACCTGCTGCAACCACTCACGTTGAAAAATATCGCCGGAGGCATTCTAGAGCATGAAAGTCGCGCTTGGGGACGCAAAATCTTGCTCGCCAACTTAATGTTAGCAAGCCGCATGCGAGAAAAAACTCTGCGTTCCAAGTAGAATGTGGAGTGGGCAAACTCCGCCAGCGTAGCGGAAATATGTGCCCACCCCTACATCGGTCCAAAAAACAATGGTTATGCCCTAATCACCCCAACACATCTGGGCATAAGGACACAAAAGCAAAAACAGAGTGATGTGTGGGGATCGATCAACAACAATTTTTTCAAGATGGGAAAAAATATATTATTCCCCCAGATGGGAGCCTAGTCCCCAAGTAATTGCTTAGAACGATTCACCCACTCAGGGAGCCTGCCTCAATTCTTTCACGTCACTTTTTAATATCTATATAGTGGATGGGGAGTTTCCCTTTTGAGATATAAATATATATATATTTTTTTTTTTTAATGACACAACCAACAACATTGCACATAAAACATAGAGAGCGCAATAAACCAAAAGTCTTCCTAGTCCTTTCCTACCCATACATTTTAACCCGGTTGCAACACAATACACATATATAGGCAATCCGAGGGGAGGTAGTCCTTTACACACAAAAACAAGAGGGAAACTCCCCTTCCACTCAATCCATCTATTGTGTGTCATTCAACATTAGTATATAAGTTTTTTAATTCCTTGAACTCCTACTCTTCTTCTGGTCGATGCGTTTCGGCCCACTGATTCGGGCCTCATCAGGACATGGGCAACAAAAGAAAACAAAAACACGAAGGTGAGCTCAGGAGCCAGGCGCGTGTGAAAATCAACTGATCAGCTCCTAAGGACCTTTATTGGCCACCTGAACTGTGTGGCAAATTTCAAGCACTCCGGTACCGTCGCAGTTAATCTCTTCACATCCGCGTTTGTAGACTGTCCGGCCGGCGTTTGCACTTGTACCATCCCTTCTGCTCTGAAAGTTACTTCATGGTGGACTCATCTCTTGCGGAATACTCTACGGGCATGCAGATCCTAAATGCGAGCAGCCACGTCCTCGCCGAAGCACAAAATTAAAGGCCGGAGCAGAGTTGGACTGGGACAGAATATAGGCCCAGGCACCAAAATAAAAGTGGCCCACATTTGTAAATAGGGCAGTTTGAAACTTGTAAAAAAACGATGCAAAGTTATTTGGCAAGGCATGGGTGACTGCATGCATATGTGATTGCTACATGCAATGTTTGTGGTAATATCAGGGAAAGCAAGAGAAAAACCAGCCCACCTAACCATAAAGCAGGCTCACAAACCTCCCAAAAAACAGCCCACGCTGACCTATCAGGGCAGCCCCTCGGGCACTGCCTGTTTGCCCTATAGGCCATTACGACCCTGCATCAGAGGGAAGAAGGTTAACCAGGCCGAGGGACTGGGTGCCCCAAGGTGGCGCACAAGGGTGTGTATCAAAACAACATGGGAAAGGAGCCTCCAGCAGTGGCGTAGGAAGGGGGGTGGGGGCCGCCCCGGGTGTCATCACTGAGAGGGGTGACAAAATGGCAAAAATGTGTTTTAAACACATATTTTTGCCATTTTGTCAAGCCGGGGGTGACAAGAAATTTTCCGCACCGGGTACCACCTGACCTTGCTACACCACTAGCCTCCAGAGACAAGGTAGGGAGTGTCAGCAAACAGAAGTGAAGGCGAGGACCACCACAAAGCATACCAATAGAGTAGTGTCAAGGAAAGAGTGCAAAAGCACAGGATAAAACAACTGGCATGAATCCCAGAATTAGCCAATATGAGCAAGCAAGATGCCAATTTAAGTATACCCCTGGAAAGGTGAGCCAGAGTGGCCATCCACCCTTGCCTAATGGAAAAGAAAAGACGGTTAAGTCGTAGCAGTGAAATAAGTGGTGATCTAGTGACCAGGCTCATGATAATGGGAGTCAACCCAGCCTGCATCCTCAGCCCCTCCCCTCTCTGGTCGTGGAGACGGACCAATGGGGGAGGGTGGTTCCAACACCTGTCTTGGGATGCCACATGGCAGGACAAGGTAAAATGGAGGCTGGTGTGGTTACCCTAAAGCAGACACTGCACCCGCGGGCCAGGCCCAGCTTATTGCTGGCTACCAGGTACTAATGGTTAGCAAGTTAAGCCTACCATCTGGCGCTGGGGGTTCCTCAAAGACAGAACACAGGCTTCAACTTCGCCTGGTCATGCGACGAGGATTATCGCCAAGTTTGCTATTATATTTATCACAATGAAATATTAAAAATGCTTTGCCCTGCCTACGAGCGGGCCATGTATTGATAAAATGTAAATAAACTGCGGCCAGATTACCTCCAGCGCGTTTACGTTTATTCCGCCGTAAAGAAAATAAACGGGGCGCTCTGGGCTGAGAGTCCCTAGTGCTTGGGTTAACCAAATACTAATTAAAACGCTTTGTTTCTGCTGCTCCTCCTCCGGCCCGAACACGTCCATCCAGGCCCCGTCAAGGTGTCCCGATTCAATGAGCATCTTTAGCTCGTGATCTCCCATCTAAGCCTTGGTAAAACCCAGCAAAGATTTGCATTTATCGGAGCCTTCCCACTGTGCATGCAGCTGGCAGTACCGCCTATTGTTAATCTAGCAAACCCATGAATAAAGACAAGCATCTCGCCATTAGGGCATGTTCACCACTGTGGTGAGCACAGCAGGCCAAAGGAAACCTCCACGCGTCCCCTCCGTGCTCACTGAGCCGCTGCAGAGAACGCAAGGATTCGGGCGGATGCAAACTGAGATGAAGTGTAACAAACCGAAGCCTCAGGCTGATCGCATCACACCTTTTTTAATCACCTTTAGTGTTTATGGGCCTTCTGTGTTGTGTTTCTGTGACACTTGCATCGCCCTCGCCTACAGCAGCACGTGACCTACTGGCATCGAGCGTTGTTATGCAAAATACAAGCCCTAAGGGATCACGTCACTAGGCGCCCTCACTAGCAGGGGCGATACACAGATGTTGGACGCTGCCTGGAAAGGAGCCATTTCCGTTCACTAAGGGGCATTTGCACGAACACATTTTCCCATAGACACAGAATGGGTAAAACCCGTTCTTACATCTGGCCCTAAGTGAATAAATACCGAACCAGAAGCCGCTAGTGCACCAGATGCTAATGGCAAATGAGTCGTGCTGCACTATCGGCACGGAGAGCGACTGAATCCCATCTCAATGCGTCCTTTTTCATTTCACAAAGTTTTCATTGGAACGTTTGTGATACAGAAAAAGATATAACAATATCGAAAAAGACACACATTTGCAAGTGTGTATAGCATATGGTACACGAGTTGTTCCATATATAATGCAAAGGACCTGTGTAATAATAAAGGTTTCGATATGTTCCTTTAGTGAGAGGCGATGAGTAACTGCAAAAGGAAGTATTTTAATAACGTTTGGACACGTTGAATTAAGACAATAGTCAAGAATTGACAAAACAAAACGAGGGGAAAAGAAGGGAAGAGTCGATGAGATATAGAAATAAGAGATGAGAAGGGGGAAGACGGGGAGGGAGTGGTGGGCACGGATTTCAAAGCGTTGTAATTACAATCTTTGAGATTAAAGCGTCGATGCAAAAGACACATTTAAAGGACTAAATCAAGACGCCTCCATGGGAATTTCGCGAGACAAACATGACAATTTAAAAGAAACGGCACAAGGAGACACTTGAGAGAAAACAAGTCACACTGGGGACGGTAAAAACTGACAATGTAATGGTCGCCTTGCACAAAGACTCGGCATGAAAGCCGGTTCATTGTGGAGTATCACATGCAGGGACAGGTGGATAGCTTCCCGCAGGAAACACTAGAGGGCCGTAACACGCCATGCTTGGCATCTCACACCTGAACACACACTGCCTCATCATTTACACCAGCAGTTTCAAAATGGTAACATTTTGCACAACTTTGTACGGTTTGGGTCGGGAAGGAGTGTGGCGGGTTAGTGAACCTCACGTTATTGTGCAGTCTGACCACAGCTTCTGGCGAAGTTACACATTTTAAGCACAGTGTCAGAACAATGACCACGAGCCGACTGCATCGGGGCAAACATGCGGATTTGATTGGACGCAGAAAGATGGAATCTGAAACCAGATGAGCACAGGCACGCCAAGCACAAACAACAAAAACCTGTTGATGTTTACAACAATTCCAGATTTACAGCAAAGCATTCAACATTGATTCTATAATTTTATTTTACACCACGAAAAGTGAGAGTTGCATAAGTAGCAAGGCCAGAGGTGAAACTCCAGGCGGTGATGGGCTCCCAGGGCAACTTAACCAGGAGGCTGCACAACTGTTGCCACCTGACTGCTCCAGGTCTAGGAGGAATACAGGCAAAGAAGGACTTCCTGAGCCTTTAGTGAAGGCAACTGTTATTTTGCTACAAATGGACCTCTGGCGTTCGGTGTCATACACAGCACAAAATGCTGAGAAGATGTTAAGTAAAACTATTTATGTGAATATGGGAAAATGTTACCTAACTGGTGCAGAGGACCAATAACGTTTCTCGCCCGAGAACAAAACCGTGATGATTGGGAGGTTTGCGCACATCAATCAGGAGGCATCATCACTCACAAGGAATGCAGGAAGATTTGAATTGTGCAGACTAACTACAAAGCAATGGACAACTGTACAGTAGCGGGGATAATACAAAGTAAACAAGGTTATATGAGGGGAAGGTGAACACTGCAACATGTAATGCAGAGAAGAGAGAGGGCGGAGAACAACGGCCATTGCAAGGCAGCACAGGGAAAGCAAGCGTGGCAGAGATAGTTGAAGGGCTGCAAGTCAGAAACAGCATTCTTATGATTTAATGAAGCAGCATAGGGAGAGATCAGCAACAAAATGGAGGAAGATTTGAGGTGAAAACATTATGCAGTACAATATGGGGAGGGGAGGCAGCTGGGAAGGTCACTGGACACTGAGGTAGGAGTATAGGTGAAGGAGTGGCAGGGGTGGACGGGGTGCAAGGCGGCTGGTTCTGGAGGTATGGACTGACAGCAGAGGGGAGCAGGGCTGAGGTGCTGGGATAGGGACAGTGAGTTCTGGGTAGTATTATCCAGATGAGCGATAAATACTACATGCAGATGCCTGTTATAAGAACAAATTCAGCAATGGTGGGTCTCAACTTCCTATGAGTACTGGATACCTGTGCCTGGATGGTACTGAGGCAGTTCTTCAGCTGCTTTTTTGCCTATACGATTTTGGGCGATCGTTTGATAGCCTAGAGGAACGGCTTCATGCAGGACTGGAGCCACATCATCTCCCAACCATGATTCAGTAATGAATAATATCAATGTCTCTGGGATATCTTATCATCAATATACGGATAGCATTCACCTGCATCTGAAGGTGTTCGCCCCTGCTATTTCTCAACAGACTGGAACTCTCAATATCATTCTGTTCTGGCTTATTGATCGTCACTGATAAAACAGAGTTATTCCTCATTGCAACACAAAAATATGATGGACGGAATGCTGAACATTGTCAAACATTCACCTCCGTGCACAGATGACACAAATGTAGGTGAATAGGCCAGGCGGAATCTTGACAAAAGTGTGACTACAGGCTCGCCTCACATACGTGGGACCTATGGAGCCCTAATAAGTGTTTTTATATATACAGTGGAACAGACACCAAGTATGTGTAAAATGTATAATTGGCACGCAGAGAACGCGAATGTACTGCACTTTGCCTTTATGTATTAACAAGTAAAGAGTGGTCTCAGGGAGTGAGAATTATGGTCCTGACGAAAGCCACAGTGAAGGGTGGCAGAAACATGTAGACCAGGCATAAGGAGGAAGTTAGGGCCATTAGACCCCTTCAAACTTCACATTTTGTTTCCCATATTTTAATCACACCGACTGGGGATTCATTAAAATAAGAGTTGCCTCCAACCAGGTATCCTAACCCAAAAAGAACTTCTCCACCTTCTATCTTCTTCATTTATTATTGGTTTGATACTGTTCAGTGCTCCCGTGTAACTCAAAGTTGGCAGCATGCCCCGTTGCGCAGCGGAACGAGAAAGAACCCAGTGATGAAGCATGCCAACAAGGAGTAACCCTGGTGGGTGAGGGTTCTGCTATACAAAAGCATTAGCTTTTCCCAGAAAGGGAGGCCAGCCCATAGAGCAGAGTGGGGCTCTCGAATATGTGTTTGAGTTTCAGGTGAGGAGGATGAGCCCGCCTCTTTAATACCTCTTCCATGTTGATATTCATTCACATGTAACCCGCATACAAATTCTTATACCAGCTGCACAGCAAATGCACTCATTTTAAAAGATAGGCACTGGCGGTTATCGCGCAAACCCATTTTGACAGAAGCTTGCAGTGGGTGAGATTCATTTACTGAGACTCATGTAGGGCAGATATAAAAAAACAAACAGGTGGATCAAAATCAAACAAATCTAATGGGGCAGGGGGGAGTTAAACGAGTCAGAACCCACTTCCCCAGAAGTTCTCAATGTAGGTGACTGTATTAAAAGTCTAATATATGCTTTGCGCATTTCAAAATCATAAATCTCAAGGAACATGGCAGTGTGATCATATGCAACTGTACTATGATGCTTTGGTAAGAACATGTTGACCTTGGTTGTTTTACGATTCTTAATCTTTTCCTTCCGTTATATGGTTTGAATGCACCAGAATCAAGAATTATAAATACAATGTTTGACTATTTCTTCTATTTCACTATTTCAGTGCTTTAAAGATGCATCATTTTCTTTCTCAAAGAAGAAAATGTTCACTATAAAAATTTGCTGGAACTCAAATCACATTGAACAACTGAATGTACATATATGTTTAGTGGTGCCATCTCAAGAGCACGGTGAACACATTTCCGAATCTCTCAGCCTGGAACTCTGTGCAACATTCATTTTAAACTGTAGGTACTATAGAAAAGTGGGCACCTCAGAGCAAAGGTCGGACAGGTGCTGCTTTTTTGTCATCCACCAAGTGCCCTGCTGGGAGCCTCCCATTAGTCTGAACTGAACATTCCTGGCTTCAAAAAGGCAAAACCCCCATAAGAATATGCCTGATCTGCACTATGTTTATGACAACCCTATCAGCTTAGTATGTCAGCAGTCCTCCTCAGGCACAGCTAAAACCCTCCTACCCGTTCAACCTAGAGGACTCTTCCTGAAACTCTCACACAGTCTTGGTTGTCCTTGACAGCATTGAACAGTTTTCTGTGCCTCTAGGACACCGTTTCCTGCTCCACAATCTCTCACCCTGGCATATTGTGGAGCAGGAAATAATTTCTCGAAGCAGATCACAGGCTTAATTTAGAACTAAATACATATATGACTAAACTACAAACACATCAAGAAAATATTTTTTTTTAATACATTTAATACTTGATTTTCCATGAACCTTAACTTTAATCCAGATAGTGACATCTTCCATTTTAACTACTTCCAAATGATTTAGAAGTGCCCTAACAATTGCATTTATCTGCTCAAAAAATCATTTCTTTCGCTCCTTCAGGTCAATCACCTCAAGGAAGGCGATCGTTCTCTTCACTGCATATAGCAAACCTATAAAGCCACGTAAACCTTTGCAGATATTAGAGTAATCCACTCATACAACTTTGAATATTTTTTTACTTTATAAGACTTCATCTAGGTCTGCCTGGAGACAGAGTAAGTAAGTTGTCTTATACGCTTCAAGACACAGACGCTCACGTATTACACAATGCCGCCTACACACATATTACATAGTGCCAGTTGAACCTGTAGTTATGGTTCAGCCGCAGTTTTCATTGAAAAGGCATTTTTGATTTGCCTATAACTTTTGATCCCATGGATGCATCTGCACAAAATCTGGTGACCGTTTGTGGCAGTCAACTAAAGTCTGGCACGACAATTTGAACAAGATATTATCCATCACACTTGCATGTAATCAAGAAATGCAATAATCAAAATGATAGACTGTTGTGTTACGTTTGATTGTGATGTGTATTGTTTGGCGAGGATGGGCATTTCACAGTTCATAGTAGAGCATGCAAGTATACAAATATAAAGCAGCAGTACCACCAACACTCAAAGCTGGTAATAGGGGCAAGATGGTGGAAGAAACTCCAAATAGTGTTAAGAAAGGCCTCTGCTATAAAGAGATTCACCAAAAGTCTGAAGTCTGTGTGGCTCTTGTCCAGTCAGGGATTAGCACAGGTGAATGAGGCAAATACTACAGGCACCTGCTGGGACATTTCATTTACAAAAACAATCTTTGCCTAAAAACGGTATTCCCAAAATAAAGACCGATCATGCATAAATGAAAATAAAAAATAAGGTACCATTATCCAGTCTTTGCGTTGCCTGTAAAAACAAAAGGCTACAGCTATGGTCGAAATTGCTAGAGCAGTTTAAAAACTGGTTTAAAAAAACATTTGTTTCCAAATAAAATTTTCTGCGTTTCAAACACATGCTTTTTAGATCTCATCTACAGACTGCTTTAGGTGACTGTTTGAAGACCTATTGTGAACAATACAATACACAAAGTGAGTTCTGGGTCCGTCCAATGCTCATGATTAGATGGTGTTCTTGTCTATCTTAGTTCCCTGCTCATGATTAAACGGCTTTCCTCCCTATCCTTGTTCTTGTCCCGCCCTGGGAACATAACTTCTTTACCATCCTTTTTATACAATGAATTTTATCCTTCCACTACTGAAATGAGGAAACTACTTTTCATATCTTCAAGTATCCTTGGGCATGCAAGCCCTTCCTTGCTCCTGTCCCCATCTGCTCATGCTCCATCACACCTTCACTACATACTTTATCTTGAGGGTCACCACCCCTCTGCAAGTCTGTTGCTCTCCCACTCCTCTACTTTCCGTGCCAGGATTTATTTTTTATTTTTAGTCAATTGCTTTGGTGAGGGAATGTAGCTGAACACTGACCCAAAACTGCTATGAGCACAGAGGGGTCCATATAATCAGACTCTATCATGTAAAAACCTGATTGAAATTTTATCCCTTTGACATATTTCTGTGAGCATTTTCTTTGGCGGACGTATCCTTTCTAAGTCCACTTTCCCATTGCTACCTTCAGACTTACCTCATGGGTACCCATGGGACGAGAGCCCTAGAGAGGTGGACTGTTTTTTGGTCTAACACCCATGAATATTTTTCATGTGTGTAGGAGTGTGTCAGGGACTAGGGCTAAAAGATAGAATTAGAAGTAGACGCTTCAGTGATGGTATTTCATAAGGAACTCAAAATCATCTTTTTCACCCTGGTTTTAGAGCTGAGTGAGTTAAATTTGGCCAGTTTGCCTAATTGAGCCTAAGTTATTTATCATCCTCCCTCTTGTGGGAGATATAGATACGAGTACAGTTGTCTTTCTAGTATTTTGTCTGAGGTGGGTGTACATTTAGAATATCTGGAATTTCTGCTCTATGTGCTTATTGTATTAACATACTGTTTGACCATTTTGTCTAGAGGCTTTGTGTTTTTTGCTTTTATTTTAACGTGTACTTAACACCCTTTAACGGTGTATAGTGCTTAGCATTTCCTGTGCAAGGAAAAGCATTTTCTTTGAATACCTAAAATAAAGAAAATCAACAATTTCCAAGAGTACCAGTAGACCACCGATTCTTACTGCGGTGTTTAGACGTCTCTAGAAGAGAAAATACAAACGACCTGAACACGGCCAGTAAACAGAAACGTGTATACTGACACATAACAAAACCTTACCTTGTAAAGTCCAAAA
The DNA here is from genome assembly GCA_963921515.1 of Calotriton arnoldi. NCBI lineage: Eukaryota > Metazoa > Chordata > Amphibia > Caudata > Salamandridae > Calotriton > Calotriton arnoldi. The sequence continues at coordinate 474,855 of CAWUFW010003435.1, read as the reverse complement.
AAGCCAAGATCCCGTAGAACAGTCAAAGCGCTAACACGAGGGCCTGTGGTGATCTCTCCGGCCACCTGCAATCGGATTTTGACGATCTCCAATGGATTTGTGAAAATCACCTGGGATCCCCCAGCCTGGAATAGCAGAAAGAAATTGTTAGAACACGGGAACCAGCAAACGAAAATGTAATCCATAGCATGTTTAGTGCATACCGGGAGTCACCTGAAATGAAACATACTGGATCAATAAGGAACTTTGAAACTTGCGTTTTGGGGAAAAATCTGCCCCGTCATTGTTTAAAGAACTCTTAACATGTCACAATTATGTGGGGGTGAGCGCGTAGGAAAGATCTTACGGTCTAAGTTAAAGAAGGACCACGAAGCAGAAAATATGCAGGTTTTGAAAAATAATTTTAGTATATGCAAGATATTTATTTTCCAAGAGAGCCTCTTGTCTAATGCTCCATGGGATATATGCATTTCTACTAGCAACGAGTGTGATCCTATTCCATTCTCTGTGCCGTGAAATTTGATAGGGAATTTGCTCTAAAGTAATAAAATAAGTACAAATCGCACTGGCTGTGAAGCAACGGTTGCATCACTCATTTTCTTCAAGGTTGCACTTGCAGCAAGATCCTCTTAACATGAAGAACAAAGACAGTTTTCATGTACTCCTAAAGTTGCACCCTCATCAAGTCAAACAAACATAAACTGAGCAAAGATTTCCTTCCTTTGACTGTTCAACATTCTCACTCCAGTATGAGAACTCTGCAATAGAAGGACAAAGTACTTTCCTCTTTCTATATAAAAAACAGAGTTCCTAGCTCGTAGTGATAAACTAAATGAGGAAGACCTTCATAGTTCCCCTTCATAGTCATCTTCATTTTAATCCTGAATAATATGTTCTGCCTAGGAAGAAGGAAAGGCCAAACCTTGTAAGCCAAAGACATCTATCCTGCCTCCCCCAAACGAAGAGTCCAAGTAAGGCGTACCTTTAGCAAATATTTGAATATGATACAGTCCTCGTGCTGAGACAGAACATTTGGTCAGCTGTTCGGTGTTTATTACATAGCTATGGAATATATCCATGGAGAAGAAGATCACAAACTGTCGGAGGCCTTTAAAGCATAAATCTGCTCATCCGATGAATTTGCAAACATTAGCGTGAGGAGTAAGAATTTGGCATCAGCCTGGGCACAATCAGGGCTTTAAGTGGGCCGGGTCTCATCGGTGCTGAGCACCGGCAGGTTTTTAAAGGGGGCCTCGAAACGGGTCTCTATCGGGCTCTGTTTTGTGCCCTGGCACAGGCATCCGTTTTTTTCCGCACTGCAGTGACAGCAGGCACATCGATGTACACGTGCTCACACTGCTCACTAGTGGAGAAGTTATGGCATGTAGTCATGCCAGGTGAACGTTGTAGGGGAAGGGAAATCCTTTAAAGAGAGTAGTAAGGCAGGGGCCGGCATCGGACACGCCGCATGTATGGCGGTCGTGCCGGCCCCCCGATGACGACGCAGAGGCGTGCCCGGCGCGAGCAGCAGTGACACGGCGGGCGCGCCCCAATCGGGATTGGTTTGTCGGGTTTGCGCCCCGGAAACGCCAGTGGCCGGTTAGAACCGGCTACTGGTTGGATTTTAAAGACCATAAAAGGCTGGGGAGTGGCGAAGGCTGTCTCTTTGCGCGCCGCTCCCACAGCCTACACAGGCATCCCCTCGGGCCTCGCTAGGAGGCTCTAGTTTAATTTCTGAGATAAAAATGGAGGGTCCAGAGATCCCGAATCCGGATATAAATTCCCAAGTTTCCGGAGGAACTTTGCTTAAGGCTCTGGACCTTTTCAGCCTCAAGGGAGCAAAGTGAGAGAGGGGTTGTAAGCAAAAGTTCCTCCTTTTGCAGAGGGTATATCATCCAATCACAGGATAATTCCTCATTTGAACGCAATAAAGTACAGATAGGTTCATGTGAAAATGATTCTTTTTATCTACTGTTTTTCTTTTTTCAATCCATTTCACTTTTTATTAAATTTCCATAGAAGTTGAAGTATAAAAAGAACAGCCGACACGTGTTTCGCCCTGTTTGGCAAATAAAGCCAGGGCTTTCTCAAGGCTAGTCAATTCATTACAAACAATATTGATCGTTTACATTTCCACGATCATGAGAAATGATAAATGATATTATGTACAGCAACACATTTTTAAATATTGTTGTCGATATCCTACGTCTGGTCCTCGGAGCATAGCGGATTAAACCGAGGACCAGACGTAGGATATCGACAACAATATTTAAAAAATTGTTGCTGTACATAATATCATTTATCATGACCGTGGAAATGTAAACGATCAATATTGTTTGGAATGAATTGACTAGCCTTGAGAAAGCCCTGGCTTTATTTGCCAAACAGGGCGAAACACGTGTCGGCTGTTCTTTTTATACTTCAACTTCTATGGAAATTTAATAAAAGTGAAATGGATTGAAAAAAAGAAAAACAGTAAATAAAAAGAATCATTTTCACATGAACCTATCTGTACTTTATTGCGTTCAAATGAGGAATTATCCTGTGATTGGATGATATACCCTCTGCAAAAGGAGGAACTTTTGCTTACAACCCTCTCTCTAGTTTAATTTCTGTTTTGTTTTTCAGGTCGTCGGAGCGTCGTTGTGGAACGGACTGCGGAGCGGCAGCATCGGGAATCGGGCAGCCTCGCTTGGGAGGCTTTACAACCCTTCTTTGTGCTTTGTTTTGCAGAAATCTCCGGATCGGCACAGGTATAGCTGGGAGAGGCCAGAGGTTGGATCCGGGACACGGCACGTGCATCGGGCACGTCGGATCGGCGCCGGCGTGACCAGGAGCGACGCAAGATTGAATCAGGACACGGCGCGCACATCGGGCACGGCGGATGGCCAGCGTTTGGTAGCGAGGCGAGAGCTCTGCTGATCAAATAATCGGGGACGATTGCAGGCGGTAAAAGCGCATGGGCAGCGCGTATTTGGGGGCTTTAACCAGCGCACAGTACAAGGTACGGGGTCCTGCTCAGCCTCACGCGATCGCACGGCAGCTAGGTACGTGGATCAGCTGTTTAAAAATCGGGGCTTTTAACGGTGGGGAGAGCGCACGGACTCCGCGAATCATGGTGAGGAGCTTCGGAATTGTCCGCATTTAACGCAGCGTGCAGGTGGCAATAGCCCGTGTGTACGCCTTTGACACAGCAGGGACTCGCGCTTCTCTTTTGCGTAGTCTATGTCAGCGGGCACCTTCACCGCAGCTCCTCAGCCTCGCTTGGAGGCTTCACTTTAGCTGTTTTTTCCTGTTTTCTAGTTAATCATACAACAAGTGGTACAGCGCAGAGCACGTCAAGCCTGTAAGGGAGCGGCAGCTCCGGTGTCGGACGGATTCTCCGGTGAGCGTCAGCGCTGAAGAAGGGCCTTTAAGGGGACACAGACAGGCCTGCATTCCAGCACCTCCGGGAGCCATGCGGGTTCGAGTGATACTCACCTGACCCATTCAGATTAGCTGGTGGGCGTGGCTCTGGTTGCGTGGGTGCTCGTGGCCGGTCGTGTACCCCCAACGTTGGTGTAAGGTAAGGGTTTGGGCAGGGTCCCAGGCCGCAGTGTGCTGTGGGGTGTGTCAGTGTAGGCTGCTCCTAGGGTGCCTTTTTTAGTTTGAGGGGAGGCACCCTCAAAGTGGGGTAGTGTGTTACACATTACATACGAGTTCTTCAAGGTGTCCTATTGTTTAAAATACAATGGCCGGGAAGGCTAAGCGGGGTGAGCAGCGCTCTCGCATGGAGAAATTGATAGAGGCAATGATGCAAAAAATGGTTGCTATGGAGGATAGATTAAAAAGAGTTGATGAGATGGGACAGGCCATTGAGGACCTCAGAGAGAAAGTTGATGGGCATGATGGGGTTGAAGAGAGGCCCAGAAGGTCCAATGTGGTGCCCAAAGCAGTATTTCCTCCCTTACCCAAGAGGAGTAGAGCTAAAAAAAGGGGGGACACCGAGGGGCGAAGGGGCAAACGGCCACATTGAACCAGTGGCCCCTATGCTGGTTCCACAGACAGGCGGGGGTGGGGGGGATCCGGGGTCCTCTGGGGGTAGTGAGCCACCGGGTAGTGGGGGGGGGGGGTGTTCCTCCAGCAGGTACGGGAGGACAACCGGAAACAGCAGGTGGTAGTCCTCAGGCCCCAGTTGCCCCTATGGGGGGTGGCCCGTGGGGTTTTCCCCAGTACCCCAGGATCTGGTAACCAGTTTAGCGGCGGTTCTCCCTTGGTTGGGTAAGGTTGGGAACTGGTCCCCGGCGGCTGGGATGTCTGGCAGCGGGGAGGACCTACTTGGCAAAGCTAGGCAGTTGGTGGCTCAGTTGGATGGGGCATCGGGCGCTACGCCCGGGGAAGGGGTGGGTGTTTCAACCCCTGTCATGCCAGTGGACAATGCAACCCCTAGTGGGATGGGTGCTCCAACCCCGGTCATGCCAGCGGGCGATGCAACCCCTAGTGGGGCAGCAAAGAATTGCCAGCAAGCAGCGCAGGTGTGGACACAGCAAAGGAGAAGCCAACAGAACCAGCGGGGGCAGCCGCAGCAGGTAAGCGGCAGACTTTGCCCGTGTTAGGTGTGGGGAAAGCGCGCACTGGTAGGGAGCAGCTAGCAAGACATGTCACACAGGAAGTGAAAGAAAAGATTTGGAAGGGGAGCTATATCAGTATGTTCTCCCTGCTGCTTGATGAAACTGAAAGGGAGGAGGCCAAGAAAAAGGAGTGGATGCTCCCTAGGGAATGGGCAAGCAAATTGCAAAAATATAGGGTCGAAGAAACTTTGATTAACTGGGTGAGGGGCTTCTCAGTTTACATGGCTGTTATGGCTGAGCGTTTCCCAAATTTTGCCGCAGAAATGGCATCCTACCAGAGCAGGATCACTGGGGCACACAACAAATATGGGGGCATAGGATGGAAGGAATATGATAAAAGCTTCAGAAGAACGAAGGCCTCAGATCCTGCCCTAACTTGGGACCAGATTGATATGATTTCTTGGTTAGACCAATTTGGTTGTGGGTCACAAGACAGTGCGAAGGGCCAGTCCTTTCGGTCATTTCCCCCCGCTGCCCCCAGTAGTGGGGGAGGTAAAAAAGGGATGTGTAGGGGGCGTGGCTTGACTAGCCATCATGGCGGACGCAGCTTAGCTGAGCTCCGTCTACCCACGCCATAATCCACTAATTATCCTGCCTAATCCTGCCCGGAGAAGACTCACTAAGCTTCGCCGTATACCCTACTTGCTCTGGAGTGTGGCGACCTCCTTGATTTGCAGATCGGCGGAGTGGAGGCTGGGGACGCCACGGATCCGCGGGCCGGACTGCCGAGTGCCGTTCCCGCTGCGGTAGTCGACCTGGGGACTACTGGATAGAGCTGCGATACACGCATTGAACGGGACGCGGGAATCGGGCCTCGGAGGAAGGGGGCCCGTGCCTCCGGCTAGCTGGTGTGGAGCGCAGCGCCGGTGCGCAGAACTCGCTGCTGGCCCATCCCCCTTGGCCTCCCGGCCGCCGTGGAGTGGCGCGGTGCGGGGAGTGAGACGCCGTCAACACCTGGCCACCACCTTGGCCCCCACTGACTCGTTGGTGCCTGAGACGCACGCTGTGCCCCTGGGCGATACGCAGCAGCAGAGCGCAGTGCCACTGTGCGAGGTTTGCTGCCCGGCCCCTCCCCCCACTGCTTGGCGGTCGCCATCTCTCTGAGGCCGCGCTGGTGTGCGGCGGCTCCGTGCTGCGGGAGACCCGAGGACCTAGCTGCCCGCGGCGCCGATGGGTTTTCGTCAGCCGCCGATGAATGCGGGCCCGGTCGGGGCGAACTGAGCGCGACGCCGGCTGGGCACAGGGGTCGGGGCACGACCCAGACGGTGAGTGACCCCGTCATTACTCCTCTTCTCCCCCCCCGGTCCGGGACTGGCGGGCGGCACCACTGGCGCCCTGGAGGCGGCCTTCCACCATCCGTGAATATACCGCAGCGGCAGCCCTGGATTGGTGCACGGGTGGCCCTGAGGCGGCTCTAATTGTGATACCGGGCTAATCCTCATTGGGCCCCGCAGCCAGGCCTGTATTGCGGATAGTTACTGGCGCACTGCCCTGGGGTGTGGAGACGGGCCGCTAACACAGTAGAGGATCCCAGAACTGTTGTGGCTCACGGTCTCTTCTGGCGCCCCTCCCTGGCGGGCTCCCCCTGGGCCTGGCGTGCTGGCCTTGGCGCATTGGACGGCGCGGCCGCCCTCCCGTCGACAGACGCAGTTCCCGGCCTGACCCTCGGCGTAGGCCGGCTGCTTACTCCAAGACTGCGCCCCCCTGGCCTAAGCCATCCCAGTTCCGCCCGGGGGGGTGCCATCGGTCCCGCGGGGGCAGGCTCGTCGCCCCCTTTTGTACAACTCATCCATATGGGCAAAGGCGGGCCGAGTGGGGCTGGCCTCAAACAGGGCACTATGGACCAATATTCTACCGCGGCCGGGGGTGCCGCCGGCGGGGATGGGGGCGGCTCGGCCCCGGACAACGCGGCCCTCCTGGCGGCAATCAAAAGTGCTCGGGACATGCTGGACGCCAAGATCGGCGCGGTGGGATCCGAAGTCTCATTCCTCCGCCAGGATCTTCGTAAGGCAGTGGACCGGATCACTGAGGCTGAAACTAGAGTCTCAACAGTGGAAGACTCTGTGACCTCCCTTCAAAAGAAAGTCAATAAGCTAACTGTCGTCACGCAGGAACTTGCCTCTAGGGTGGAGGATGCGGAGGGCCGCGCTCGGAGGAACAACCTGCGCTTTGTGGGTCTGGCTGAAGGATGTGAAGGGGCATCCATGACAAACTTTATCACAAAATGGCTCACAGACATCCTGCCTAACGACCTCTTGTCCTCTGCTTTCGTCGTTGAGAGGGCGCACAGGGCCCTGACGCAGAGGCCCCCCCCGGGCGCGGCCCCAAGGCCGGTCAATGCAAAAATCATGAACTTCGCCGACCGGGACGCCATTCTGCGATTCGCCAGATCACACAAAGATAGCTTTATGCATGACTCACGCTCGATCTTGATATTTCCGGACTACACACGCCTGGTCCAGCAACAACGCCAATCCTTCATGGCCGCGAAGCGCAGACTGAGAGAGTTGAACGTCCAATACATGCTGCTCTATCCGGCTCGGATGCGAGTAATATACAACTCCAAGTCCTACTTTTTTGATACTCCTGAGGCGGTCTTCGCGTGGTCGAATGAGCGTCCACAGCTCCGAGCGGGCTCTCCATCTGCCGTGGACTCGGACTCTTCTCGCAACTCTCGCTCTCAGCGGCCGCGCCAAGTCCCAGAAGCGGCGGGGGCCGGGAGGGGCGTCACCGAGTACTGAGCGACCGCCTTGAATGATCCGGACTGCCCCACACTCCAAATGGTGAACTGTAAGACACTGCAACTGTGTTACTGAATATTAGTTCTGTTGGTCTCCGGGTGGGCGTGGGCATTAGACCACGAGCTGCGTGGCCACGGGCTTCTTGCACTCCCGGTATTCCTGGGGTTATAGGGTGGGGAGGGATCCCTTGGTGTGATTTCTGGGGGCCCCCCGCTGGGGGTCCGCTGCTCATTACACCATGACAGATGCGCCTTGTTTTTGGTAGTGTCGGGTGGGGGTGGGGGGAATATCCCTTTGGATATGTTGTGTTATAAAGTTTATATGTTTTTGTATTCGCAGGCGGTGGGATGTTTTTCATCTTGTCTTTCAAGCAGATCTCCTAGCTCTACTCAGCTTTTACTCTGACCCTCATGACGCCAGGTGACGAAAACCCCCTAGGGGACATAACAATGGTATCTTGGAATGTCCGTGGGCTACTGAATAAGGTAAAACGTGGGGCCGTTCTGCGACAGGCAAAGCGGTATGGGGCGGATAGCCTCCTTTTACAGGAAACCCATTTACTGGGAACAAAAGCCCCGTGCCTCGCCCGCTTCGGTTTCTGTCACATCTATCACGCAGGGTTCACGAGGGGCTCTAGAGGAGTGGCGGTCCTTATTCATCGCAGGGCTCAGTTTAAATATATCGCACACAGGGCGGATCCTGGGGGCCGATTCCTGTTCGTCACGGGTGAGATTTGTGTCGAACAGATCACTTTTGGTAGCATTTATGCCCCCCCACCATTGGGCACCACCTTCATTGAACACTTGTTGGGGGCGTGGGGCTCCCTTCCAGCTGGACTGACCCTGATGGGGGGCGATTGGAACGATACCATGGGCCCCTTAGACCGTCAGCGCATTCTCGACTCCCGCAACCACTGGGTCCTACCAAATTGTTAACCTTGACATCGACAATGGACTGGGCTGACATATGGCGGGAATTTCACCCCACTGAACGTGAATATACATACCTATCGACGGTCCATGGGTCACAGTCCCGACTAGACTATTTTTTTGTCCCCCGGGTTTTTCTTCACCGATTTTCGAAAATACAACATCGGCCCCGCGGCCTATCTGACCATTCCCCGGTTACAATGCAATTTCACACGTGCTCCCGCAGGCCCCCATTCCGCTGGAGAATGTCCCCTTGGCATCTCCGCAGTCTGGCCTATCGCGATATGCTCAATACAGCGATCACCAACTATCTAGCCGATAACGGTCCCACTGCCCCTTCGAACGCAGATCTTTGGGAAGCCCTCAAGCCGACTGTCCGGGGCTCCGAAATTAGCTACCGTACACAAGAGAAACACAGGCGCCACGAACAGCTCGATGCCCTAGAAACGCGCCAGGTGTCCTTATCTTCCCAACTAAGCGCCAACCCCTGCCCCATCCTCCGTCGCCAATTAGTCCTCGCTCAGCAAGACTTACGTCAATATCTGTTGGGCGAAGCCAAAGAGATCTGGGCGGCATCGCAACACCGGATATATCAGTGGGGGGATAAATCCAGCACAATGCTCCACAGATTGTGCCAAGCGGACGGAGCCCCGGCCGTCACACCCACTATTCGTGGCTCCGACGGGTCCTTGCACGCGTCGCCAGTGGGGGTCGCGGAAGAATTCGCAAAACACTTTACGTCCCTATACGCCCAGCAGGAGCAGATCTCTGCCAATCTTATAGCAGAGTTCCTTGTCTACACCCCACACCGCAGACTCTCTGACTCCGTTCGCGAGCGCCTGGAGACTCCAATAACCCTGGAAGAACTGACTGGCGCCCTCAATGCGATCCGGCCAGGTCGCGCCCCGGGCCCCAACGGGTTCCCCATGGAATTTCTCCGCTCCTACATGCCTCTCCTGGGGCCTCATCTACTGGCAACCATTGTCGATGCTGCTGACCAGGCAAGGCTGCCCTGTGACTGGCGTCACGCGGAGATAGTGCTCTTTCTCAAACCTGGCCGACCCCCTGAAGACCCATCCTCCTATCGCCCCATTTCTCTCGTAAATTTCGAACCCAAATTATTAGGGAAAGTCTTGGCCGACCGCCTTAGAGGGTGCATTACTGATTTGATCCATCCTGATCAGTCGGGCTTCATGCCACAGAGGGCCACCAGGCATAACATCAGGAGAGTCCATAATGCCATTGCTGCGGCCCCCGCTTTAGGCCGGTCATTTGATCCCAGGCAGAGCTGACTCATGCGGCTTTGTGAATATTCAGCGTCGAATTTTTCCGCTTTTCCATAGAACTCTCTGAATTTAAAGGACTCGCCTTGTTAATACTGATGGCAGCACCGACCGGGCGCCGCGGTTAAGAAACATTATCCCATGCACCATAAGAGCCTGACTATATTATGACACAGAGAGTTCGCTTGCCACACTATTAGCCATCCTATGCTATAGTGTATTACTCTTCAATTGTAACGCTGTGCTATCCCTATTGAGCAGCCCCATTCTTCCTCTCGCAATTGGGTACCCGGCTGTGTCCCATTGTGAGTATCTTTTTCTATTCTTTTCACTCACGGTTGGCACACACCTCTCACGTGGCTCCGCAAAACTACCAGATGTCCCTATAATCCTAGGTCCTGATGAGACCCTGTATTGCACAGAGGGTCGAAACGTCGTTGACTATAAACAAAAGCGAACCATTAACAAGCGCATATTATTATATATAGCTGCTGCATATTTTGTATACATACAATGGTCGACTTTTAAAGCATTGTGGAAACCTTGTTTAAACTATTGTCACTATTTTGCACTGTTAATTGAGGTTCTTGTTTTCATTGGGACACTATGCACAATTGTGTATTTATGTTTATTTAAGTTTTTGTAATTATACATATTGCTCCTTCTGTTCTATACCATAAAATTATTTATGATATATTCAATCATTAGTACTGGTGGTTCTTTGTCCTCTGACAACCCTAGAAAAACCCTTTTATATTGCTATTACGCGAAATATTAATATTATTATAGATCATATCAATCCACAGGAGCCATTGTTTCTGAAAGAATATTATCTACCCTGGTTCCGTAGTGAGTAGGGTTCCCCTGTTTTTGTTTTTGACAGAGGGCCACCAGGCATAACATCAGGAGAGTCCATAATGCCATTGCTGCGGCCCCCGCTTTAGGCCGCCAAGCTGCCCTTTTGTTAGCAGACATCGACAAAGCATTCGACTCCCTAAGCTGGGTCTACCTTTTCCAACTGCTCGAGGCCATCAACTTCGGTCCACGTTTCTTGGCGTATATACGCCTGCTATACACAGAGCTGTCGGCATCCGTTCGAATTGCGGGACACCGCTCACGCCCCTTCCCGATCCAGAGGGGTACCCGCCAGGGTTGCCCACTGTCTCCATTGTTGTTTGCCCTGGCGATTGAGCCTCTGGCGGCCTGGGTCAGAAGTGACCCGGTGCTCCGGGGGTTCGATTGGTCCCGCTCGAGATCGGACCGCATAGCACTGTATGCGGATGATGTCCTTTTTTCTATGACAGACCCGTGGTATTCAGGACCGCGTATATTACAAATCCTTAGGGTATTCGGGGATACCTCTGGCCTCCACGCAAACCCTGCTAAATCCATCCTCTTCCCTGTATGTGGGCATCAAGGCCGTGAATCGTGGGCCGCGCAGCTGTCCCGGGCCACAGATGGTTTCATATACCTGGGGATCTTCATTTCCCCGTGCCCAAAGATATCATGGACGCACAATATCGCCCCATTGATGACTCGCCTCAAAAACGAAACAACAATATGGTCCGCTCTCCCTCTCTCCCTCTATGGGCGCTCGGCCATCTTTAAGATGGTTTCCTTGCCTCGAGTCATATATCGCCTCCAAAATTTCCCTTACCCAGTCCCTCGCGCATGGTTTGCTCAGGTAAACGCAATACAAAATAAGTTCCTCTGGGGTGGCGGAGCAGTTCGTGTGGCGCTCTGCACCTGCACACAATCCACGTATTGTGGGGGGATCGCGGCTGCTGACATTTACTCATATTACGTGGCGTCCCACATCCTTGTAATTAACGAATTATGGTACAACTCTCCCACCGATCCGGCATACGCTATCGAACATGCCGCGATGGAACAAGTCCCCCTACTACATCTACTATATAGCTACACAAGGCTAGACCATCTACCACCAGCTGGCAGGCAAGTCATACAGTTATGGAGGGCAACGACCAGACAAATGGGATGGAAAGGGCGACTCACTCAGCAGACCCCCATGTGGCATGGCACATACCTTGGATCGGTAAACACTCTGAGCGGGTTCCGGGGATGGGACTTGGTGGGGATTTCGACCCTTGGTGATGTGATGAGGGGCGATACCCTAAAATCATTCCAGCAACTACAGACTGACTTCGACCTCCATAAATCTCAATTTTATAAATTTTTACAGCTCCGACATGCACTGTCACCTCAGATCCGACATACGGAGACTCTCCCAGAGTTCCAGCCTTTGGAGGGCCGCCTGTTGATGGGTGACCTAAGACTTCACAAAATTAGGCAGATATACCAAACCCTGACGACACACGCTTCCATCACTCTGGACAAGACCCGACTCGCCTGGCAGGCGGATATTCCTGAACTGACCGATGATGATTGGGCTGAGGCGATTGCTAGCCCGCGGGGTGCGGCAGTCTCCACCCGTTACAGGCTCATCCAATTCAAATACCTGCATAGGGTCTACTACACGAGAGTACGATTGTGGCGAATGGGGGCCATTCAATCCCTGGTGTGTCTGCGGTGTGGCAGAGAGGAAGGGTCCTTCTTCCATACGATTTGGACCTGCACGGCCTTACAGCCCTTTTGGAGTAGGATTCGGATATGTCTTAATGAGGTGCTGGGGTGGGTGCTCCCACTGGACCCCCGACTGTTTCTGCTGCATTCAACTGACGACATTGGGGGGAATCGTTATAAACAACATCTGTTGTTTCTCGCCCTCACTATCGCCAAACGAGACATAGCACAGGGATGGAAGGCACCCTCTCCCCCAACCATAGGCAAATGGAAAACCAAATTGGATAGGTGTATGGGAGCCGAGATTGCTGTCTTTGAGGCTAGGGGCTGCGCACGGAAACATCGCAGGATATGGTCGCGGTGGGCGGCATACCGCGGTGTAGACTTGCCCCCTCTACCCGAGGAAGACTAATGGGTAGCATTCCCCGTTCCTGCCATGTGTCCCCAAGTTCTTAATGCTTGACTGTTATATTCTCTCACTGAGTTGTATATCTACACCTGCTGCACTATGTGCTCTGCCTCGAATTTCGACCACTGTCTGCATTTTGTATTGTTTATTTTTTCCCTGCATGTTTGGCTGGGATTCTCTATTTTCATGGAAATGGTTATAGCTGCACATATTGTTCGAAAGATTCAAAGTGCCATAGCGGGGCTGTCGCCCGCTGTATTGAAAAATGACCAAATAAAATTTGTTGTTAAAAAAAAAAAAAAGGGATGTGTTGGGACTTCAACAGGCGCACATGCTCAAGGGCTCCAGGCACGTGTAAGTTCAAACATGCATGCTCTTTCTGCGCCAATACATCACACCCTGAATCCAAGTGTTTTAAAAAATCGAGAGATAAAGGAAAAAAGAAGCAGGAGTGAGGATATTTCATTGAATAAAGCACATTCTCCCATCCTAACAACGGCATTGATCCCATGGGTAAAGAGATACACCTGCCCTTCCTCTGCCAGGTTGTTGCTGGACGGTTTCAGGTATGGTTTTAGGATTCCCGCCCCAGATTATGTAGGCTCACCCGAGTGCAGGAACCTGCTATCGGTCAGGACCAACCCAAGGGTGGCGGCAACTAAAATAGAGAAAGAGTTGCGCCTAGGCAGAGTTGCAGGACCATTTGACACCATCCCAGTGGGGAATTTTGTCTGTTCACCTCTGGGGGTGGCTCCTAAAAAAGAATCTGGGGAGTTCAGGTTGATCCATAACCTGTCTGCACCCAGGGGGAAATCCCTGAATGATGCTATTGATGAGGAGCTGTGCACAGTCAAATATGCATCTTTTGACCAAGCTGCTGAAATGCTCAGGGGTCTGGGTCCTGGCGCGCTGCTAGCGAAGTCAGACATTGAATCAGCTTTCCGCCTGTTGCCAGTCCACCCTTTAGATTTTCACCTGCTGGGTTTCCAGTTCCAGGGAAAGTACTACATGGATATGTGCATGCCCATGGGTTGCTCGGTCTCCTGCACATACTTTGAAAAATTCAGTTAATTTTTGGAATGGGTTTTTAGGCAGGTGACTGGGCACCAGCATGTTTTGCACTACCTGGACGATTTCCTCTTCCTGGGGCCAGCAGGTTCTCAGGAGTGTGGGAGGGCACTGCGGGAGTTCTGCACGCTCATGCAGAGTTTTGGGGTTCCGCTAGCGCCAGGAAAGACGGTCGGGCCATCCACAAAGATTGACTTCTTGAGGATAGAGTTAGACTCAACCCAGGGATGTTTTCGGCTGCCCACAGACAAGGTTATTAAGTTCAGGGCAGTGTTGCAGCAGTGCTTGGATAAGGAGAAGGTTACGTTGCATCAGCTGCAGCAGACAGTGGGCCAGTTGAACTTTGCGTTGCGTATCATCTCAATGGCTCGACCATTTTCACGCTCCATCTCACAAGCCATGTCAGGTCTCAAAGAGAAACATCACCACACCAGGTTGTCTGCTGAGGTTAAGCAGGACATGCGGATTTGGATGGCATTCCTGCTGGACTTCAACGGAACGGTGATATGGCCCGGTCCGCTCACTTCTTCCGCTGAGTTGGGATTAATGACTGATTCTGCGGGTAGTGAGGGATTCGGCGCTATACTGGGCACCGAATGGGTGGCGCAGCGGTGGCCAGCATGGTGGGTGGACAACGGTTTGACCAGCAACATTGGGTTCTTAGAGCTTTTCCCTATCTGGGTGGCATTGTCAGTATGGCCAGAGCAATTACGGAATCAGTCAGTGGTTTTCTGGTCAGATAACATGACAGTGGTGGACTGCATCAACCAGCAGGCAGCAAGGTGTAAGATGATCCTCCGTCTGTTGAAAGAGATAATCTTGTTGTGCATGAAATTGAATATGCAATTTAGGGCTAAGCATGTCCCAGGAGTGTTAAACCATGCTGCTGATGCACTCTCTCGCTTCAAGATGCAGGTATTCAGGGTACATCTCCCAGCTGCGGCAGAGAGCCAGACACCCTTCCCAGAACGACTTTGGCAGATTGGTGCCCCCAACTACCGGACCTCGTGGCAGCTAGCCTAGCACCCAAGACTAGGAAGGCCTACGAAGGGGCGTTTTGGGCATACTGTACCTTTTTGGGGAAGGAGTGGGGAGAGAGGTGGCATGATACTGGGGCTGTGCTCTCTTACCTGGGGGCGTTGAGAGATGAGGGGAGCTCAGTGGCAGCAGCAAGGAGACATATAGCAGCAATCTCTTTCTTCGCGCAAGCAAAGGGTAGCGGGGACCCTGCTAACAGTTTCACAGTCAGGAAAGCTCTGAATGGTTGGCAGCGCCTCCAGGGGTCACAACCGGACCCAAGACGGCCTATAGGGATTGATCTCCTGGCATCCATCCTTGGGGCTCTTAGCCAGGTTTGCAACACTGAGGCGGAAGCCCTTTTGTTCCGCGCCGCGTTTTTACTGGCATTTTATGGCGCATTCAGAATTGGAGAGTTGGTGTCCAAAAACAAGCAGGATCAGCGGGGTGGTCTGCAGTTTAGCCATGTTAGGATCCAAGGCTGGAGTGTAGCTCCTATTTCCCTAATAGGCTCTGCGCATTGGAATAATATACCCTATAGGTTTGACATAGGACTAAGGTCGGTATGTCCCTATCGAGTATATTAAACTTAATTACTTGTGCCAGCTAGCTCAGAGGCCACTAGAAACTCCTTGACAAACAAGAAGGGAGTAGTTTCTGGCAGCCGCAAAACATGACCACTTTGTTTCCCTTTAGAATCAGAACGTGTCCCAGAGTCGTGAAAACAATAGATAACTATTTCACTCAGCTCACTCGTACATACTTAGTTTTCCTCAAAGTTACACAGAAAGAATAGACGGGCGTTTCAATAAAAGATTTATTGAACAGTCTTGTTTCTCGTGTAAGTAAAATGTGCTGTTACGATCACAAGACAGTATGCAAGATAAATAATGTACAGCGTAAGCAGTAGAAATAAATAATAGTACGCTAGCATGATCTTTAGTAGATATTCATTTACATAAATAACACAGACTAAAAAATGCGAGTACTCATACGATGCGTTTCTAAGCTAGTTCTACCCCAATGTACCTAACCTAGGTGTAGGGAGAGGTACGAAGTAGGTGAAGTATTCCTTACTATGGTATACTAAGAGTATGTTAAGCCTAGTATGCCAAGAGTCCCTCTAGGTTCTAGTCAGCCCCATACTTTAAGAATAAGAGAGGTAGGAATCTCTTGCCAGACTCGAACTCCAACACCCCGCGAGGGAAGTCAGATCACTGGAAGCTGGACTCTCTGCGTGCAGGGATGACAGCGTCTTTTCAGTGCGTCAGGCCAGGAAACAGGCTCCTCTGAAGTCGAGGTCTCCTCTAGTTTACAAGGGCTAGGGAAGGTATATTTATACCTGAGAGGTACCTCACAATGTTAGCATTGACGTGAATCGGACAGCGGAAGACGTCATGAATGAACCCCTAAGGTATAACGGTTCATGCATAATAGATGAGTCCTTGAAGAAATCAATAGTCCTGTGCTAGGGAAACTCCCGAAGCCTAAGGGTCTGTTCTTCAAGAACTCGTTGTGACGTTAGGGTGGACGGATGTCGGAGACCATGCCTGTATTTGGAGTGCACGGTTTAATGCCTAAATAAGGACTGGGATTTTATGCCTATATAAGGGCAGGGCGAATTGTGCCTATATAAGGACATGATACAGGAAAACCTATATACGGACATCCTAAGAGGAATACAACACCCACTCCACTTTCGTGTGTACGATAATACTAAAATGCTAAACATTTAAAAATGCTAAACATTAAATGGAGTATCGCAGATTGCTAAAATATTTCTTAAAACCATTTAAAAGGCATTTTAAAAAATCTATTAGAATGCAAAAGGTACTGTACATTTTAAGCATTGCTTTTCATTTCAGGCATATAATTAAAATAAAATACAATTTGAATGAAATAAGCAGTAATATTTACATGTGACAAAAAATGATCGATAAGCTTGTTCAAAATCAAAGTCATTTCATGTCATGGAAATTAATGAACTTTTCTAGACAAACAAGATGACTAAGTGTCTGTGGAAGTACCGTGAAGTCTGTACTATAAGGCTAGTTCTACTTCAAGCAGATTGAATTGCCATTTTAGTTCGAAAAATGGGAAAAAGTTCAATTTGGGAAGAGTTCCAAGTTTTTGAAGTATGAAGGCCAAATTGTTACTGCATCTCTGGAACACTGTGGGCTGAATCAGAGTCAGTTTACGGGTCTGGTGTAAACATGAGATCATCTATTTCTGTAGACAAAATATCGTCCACTGAAGTTGGTGTCAGTTGGAACACCTCGTGTAGTAGATTAATTGCACAGAGATGTGAAGCATCACTTTCAGCATAGGATGCCGCAGCAATGTTCGCGTCCGTTGTTACCTGTGTGCCTGTAGATCTTTCTCGTACCTCAGCAGCAGCCGGAAGCGTCTGTGAGATCTCAATGAATGCTGTCATCAGGATTGGTAGCCTCTGGGGACAACACATAGCATGGGCCGTAATCAGGTCCAGCAGAGTATCGATATCCGTTGGCGTTGCTGATGGAAATGTTAGACAGGTGTCTAACACGCATTCTTCACCGCATAGCAGGCATCGTAGAACAGGTAAGATGCAATCTTGCCAGATTGGTCTGAATGACAGGAACCACGTGGTATTCAGGTCCCGTAGACGAGTCATGCCCAAAAGCTGTACTATTCGCTCACGGCACTTTCGTTCAAGGAGAGCTTTCTCCATTTCGCTTTGAGTGATGTCTGCGAATAGGCTGGCCATAGCGTAATAGCAGGAAGAGAAATAGAATTCTGGCAACAAGTGCTAGAATTAATGGTATGCCACCAAACACCGAATGTGCAAAGTTCGGGATGATTCCAAGTATTGCCTGGAACGGTGCTAACAGACCAGAACAGATGCTCTTAAATACATGTACAATTCCGCTTGTATCTGACATGTTAAAGATACGTCCTATCAATTGTCCACGAAATGTATAGGGCAGTTTGTACGTATTAAAGTCTGTATCTCAGCCGAAGTCCTTGCTACTTGTAGATCATAGGTTTCTTTGGCCGAGGTCAAAGGCACTGTTTGCTGTAAAAGCATGGCTTTCATTCTGCTCAAAGTATCAAATCTTATAAAAGAGACGTTCAGCGAAGGCCACAAAGGCGACTCCTGACTGTGTCTATTGGGGCAAACAATACTTGCATACAGCAAGTGACCCTGGAGTTGACCGTTACTAGATATGGGATGCCTGGCAACATGCCGCAGCAACTCTGATCATTCAACATGAGGTAACTCCCATTTGAAAGTTGTCCAAACGTTGGATTAATCACAGCAGCTGGTGTACCCTGCTGGTGGCAAGACAAATTTGCCACAGAACCATTGCAAGCCCTGTGTAAAGAAATGTCCTGACATATAAGTGAACCGCTCAGTGCACTGTTACAGTGTGTACCAGCTCAAAAACACTTCACGATCCCCACTCCAACATCTATATGTATACGGTAAATCCCAAGATGTCTTAATGTATTCCTTACCCAACCTTTCATATTTGCCTGCTTGCATTTGTCTGAGGCAATACTGAAACTGAAAAGTAGTCACAGGTAATGTGATTTTGCCATGAATGAGCCATTCTGTAGCTGGTTTTTCTGCCACTGTGAATGGTAACTTTTCCAGTTTTTCAATGCTCAGCACTGTATACCTTGCTCCTCTTTGTGCCAGTTCGATCTGTTTATCAGTTAGATTGTATTCTGCAAACAGAGCCGACGTGTTGATGAAACGCCAAGGCACATAGCCCGCACGCAAAGATTGCAGCGTCCAGCTTAATAACACAATAGAACGTAATTGAGATTGGCCTTGCTGTAACATCGCCAAATCTTGTTCTAGTATGTCGATAGCAGAGGATACAATGTTGTCCAATGAATATATTCTGGAGGACAAAGTTGTTAACCCATTGTCGACCACAGTGAGTGTTTTCTCTAAATTAATACGATCAAGTTCACGTATTCGTTCTGCGGCCTCCATCTGTGACACTTTCCATGCTTCATTATAAGCAGCGTAAATGCCGGCATATATGAAACGTTTTTGACGCGGTTTTCTTGGTCCAAGCAAGAATTCCCTAAGGTCTGCGTCTTCTTTAAGTAAGGATAAGTGTTGTTTCACATCCTGTAGTGTAGATTTCTGCAGCCAATCGAGGCATAATTTACCTACACTGTATGTTGTTACTACCCCCGGATGCTGTCTTTGGATGTATCTTGGGTCTGGCCTATGAATAGTAAAGCCCTGAGTTTTATTCAGGAATCTTTCCTGACAGTTGTTCGTGTCTGTGGGCCAGATCAACCATTTTCTCCAATCAGGATTAGATCTGTTGAGTTGTAGTATATTGTCAACTGTCACCGCTGCCTGTGTATTGTTATCACTTGCAGGTGTTGGTACAGAAGGTGTTTTCATCTCTTTTATCTTGGCTAGTCCAAGACAAGATGTTTGTTGGACAGTTTCATTCAAAAACATTATTTGTTCGGGGATGACACAGGCTCTAAATAAAGCTTCCATCCCCTGCACGTGCCAATCTTTAGTACCCCAGACAGTTTTTGTGTCTATTGTGTCTTTCCATAAGTCGAAACCCTGTCTAAACAGTTGGGCAATAAATGTTGCAGAGTAAATCTGTTTCGTATTAGTTAACATCATTTTCAGTCCTGTTTTGTTTACATTTTTATAGTAAAACGTTTCTGGATCAGATGTATTGTAATCTGAAAATGATAGGAAACTTGTTAGCAAATGTTTTTGAACTACCTTGTGGCGGTGTAGGACAATGCTCCCATTGGTTAAACATAAACACATTTCTAGGGTATGCAGATTTATGCAAATAATGATGACCATAGTGGTTATAGCAATACAGTTGTTCATAGTCTGATGAACCCTCTAAATATTCATTTTTAGAAAATGCAGCAGATTTTTCTAGGTCAAACATTATGTCGTTAACAGTCTCAAAGTCCCAATCATCAGAATAGGTACTGGACGAAATTAAATCACTTAGTGAAATTTTAAACAAATGTGGAATGTTCAATTGTTCCGTCGGGCCAAAGATATCAAAATCTGTTTTGTCCCACACTATACCATCCTGTATAGGAACGGCTGTGATGTTCACTGTCGACAAGTCTCTTGCTTCACGATGGGAAGATTTATGAGGTTTCAAAAGTACGTTCACGTCTTTTCCTTCAGTATTCACATGGATGTATCTGCCACTTATAAGCACGCTCACAGTTGTAACCAAAGCTAGCCAGAGCAGGAAAAACAAAAAGTCCAGATGTAATCCAGAGTTCAATCCATGGAGAAACCAAATAAGTCTTTTTCAGAAAGTGAAGAAAGTCTTGTACTTGCTGCTTGAATTTCAATGATGCTGGCGTCGTTTCAGGTTCACTCGGATCTTCTGAGAACGTATCAAAGTTAATGAAATAGCCAGAAGCAGTTCTGTCAATTGTTGGAATTGCATCAGGATTTGTAGAAATCGCTGGAACCAGTTGATCACTTGCTACATTGGTGTAGACAGGTGTATTTGGATGAACTGTTACTTGATTTTCAAGAGGGATGAGTTCCATTGCATGGTTGCTTAGTCCTTCATCTGTTACTGCTGAATTCTCGATGGTTATCAGTCTTTCAGTCTGAACCTCTTGGATAGTAGCGAGAGGAGGGCGTCTGCTACTAGGTCGGAGTCCACGAGGCCTACTATTTAGTATTGGCCACATACTGTGGTTTGATGAGGTCGAATGGACACAAATCTTTTCTCCTTTCTTCCAGCAAGGGGCGGCAGAAGTACTGTTCTTGTTCCTTGAACTGCTAGGACAGGTACTGGTTGTCTGTAAGAAGGTCCAAATTCCTTCTTGTCCGCAATCTTTTCTCTGACTAGATCCCCAACTTTTGGAATCCAGACAGGCCTTGCTGGGACCGCCGGTTTTTCCCCAGTGGTGGTTGGCTGCAGGAATACGTTGCTTTGTTTCGTTCTTAACTCATTCAGTTCCTGTAAAACAGCCAAACGATCTTTGATATCAAACGTTTTATTTTCCACCACTGTGCCTACGTCATCGAGATCTGGTACCCACATTCTTGTCCCAAATAGGACCTCATATGGAGTGACTCCCCTAGAGAACTTCTTGGCAGATTGTTTAATGAGCGTTGGACCCCATAAAGATGTTTGACCACCCATCACCCGAACCTAATACCCTAGCTGTTATAGACTGCTTTATGTCCCGGTTTTTCCTTTCCACAACCGAATTTCCCTCAGGATGGAATGGAGAGGAGTACCGCAATGCAACGCCCAGACTGGCCATGGCTTCTTTGTAAGCCCGAGAGCTAAACGCAGGGCCCTGGTCAGAATGTAGCGTGCCTATTGCGTATGTGCCGATAAAGACTCGCAAATCTTTTATAACAGTTCGAGCGTCAGCCGAGCGCTGAGGCCATATCCATAGGAACCTAGATTCAGAATCCATTTGACCATGATATGTCTATAGCTATCGTCCATTGCAAGGGACCGCATGCGAGTCAGGTAGTCTCAATGCTGTCTAACGGTTGTGTCTGAAATTAACAGGGCTGTCATGCGCAGGATGGTGTACTGGTGAGACTTTCATCTGTTGGCAAATATCACAGTCTAAAACATAGTTATTGATGAATATGTGAATTTCTGTATTCATTCCAGGCCACCAGTACATCTCTGCTTTAACGTCAAAGATACTGTTGTAGAAATCACTCTGCATGTGACAGACGCCATCCCCCAAATGTGCTGCATAGGATTAGAGCTAATCTACGTTCCATGTTTGGAATTACCCTATCCCCCACTCCAGGGATTCGAGCAAAAGGAACGTTGTTCGCATCAATTACATAAGAGTACTTGAGTGGAAACTTCTTTGGTAACGCTGCACTGCTGCCTTTGCTTGAAGCATTGACAGCCAACATTATCTCACCGTCTATTTTCGTTTTGGAACGAGTGATCGCAGCTACGGAAGCCGTCTGAACAGCCCCCTTTGCGGCTTCGTCAGCCAATGAATTCCCTGCAACGTGAACGCCATCACGTTGATGACTCAGTGTGTGGATCACGTGAGTCTTTGGTAGTTCGTTTTTCAACTGAACTACTTGTTCCCAAAGCATTTTGTGCTTTATTGTGCCACCTTTCGCATCTTTGAAACCATTTTCAAGCCAGTTTTGTATATATTCATTATACGACTGAACACAGTAAAAGGAATCACACACTATCAGTGTGGGGAATTCTCGATCTGTACTTTCAAGTGCCAGTTTGAATGCTTGTAGTTCAGCTCGCTGAGCTGTACAATCTCCTAGAGACTGGGTTTTTGTGACCATAGGTCTGAAGATGCCATCTCGCATGCGACCTTTAACGATTGCACACGCTGCACTGTAAGCTTGCTTACTCCCTGTTGCGGGCTGTGCGGATCCGTCAGTGTAAATTATGAATTCGTACTGATCGAGAGGCAGAATTTCAGTGGGCAGAGGACATTCTTGTTCATATTGCAGGAATGCTTGTGTTTTTAAATCTGGATCAAAAACATATTCAACATCTGTTGCAGCAAGAGAATTAACCCATTGTATCCATCTTGGATGTAATGCTTTAGCATTTGGAATGCTTGCTTTTGTGACCGCTTCTAAAGCTGGTACTGGGGTTACGACAATAATGCGTTTCCCTTGGGCTAAGGCTCTTTCTTTTGCTACAGCGGTTTGAACTGCTGTCAGAATTTTTTCAGTTGAAGTGAAGCGCATTTCCGCTTGTGTATACAAATGAGATTTGTATGCTATTGGTATTTTTTCACCTTCATTAAATGTTAAGTAGGTGAATCCGCATTGACCCGAAATTATTCAGATCACCACGTTGCGTTGACTTACGCGTGTTTGTAAGTGATTTGTTGCTAACATGTTAGCCTGTAGTGAACGCAAGATTTCTGTGTGTTCTTGTGTCCAAGTTTTGATTGAAAAATCCGGTTTGATTAATGCGTAGAGAGGTTTAACCCTTTCTGCGTAATTTAGCATGTATGTTCTTCCAAAATTTAGGAAACCCAGGATGGATTGTAAGTTTTTTAGCGTTTTTGGAGGTTGGAGCAGCGCACATTTCTCTAGAAAGTTAGCTGCCAAGCTCTTGCCTTCACTTGAAAGCTCATATCCTAGAAATAGGACATTGAGATGGGCAATTCTGGACTTTTTAAAGTTGAATTTGTAGCCCTCAGAGGCGAAGCCCAGTATAATGGTACTCACCCTGTTCAAGTGTTTGTCCAGGTCATCGTCTGTCAGATAGATGTCATCGACATAGGACAATGCCTCATTGTCATAAATTTGTAGTAACTCCGTTACTCTCGCTGAGAATAAACCTGGGCTGTTCTTGAACCCTTGTGGGAGTCGACAAAATTGACGCTGGGTCCCCATTATGGAGAATGCTGTTAAGTACCTGCTTTCAGGTGCTATGTTTTGACAAAAGAAACCATTTGAGATGTCTAGTGTGGTTTTATATTTTTACGCACAATGTTATTCATTAATGCTGTGCTATGTGCATTTTGCACTGCAAAAGTTTTAGAACAAGTGTTCAAGTGTCTGTAGTCCAAAACTAGACGATATGATTTGTCTGGTTTGGAGACAGGAAACAAAGGATTGTTCATTGAGGAGGTGCATGTTTCAATCACCCCTTGGTATTCAAGTTGATCTAAGATCTCCCTGACCTGTTTTTTAGCTTCTTGCTTTATTGGGTACTGCCGCTGGGCAGTTGGTTCATGTTTCAGATGTATTTTATGGTGAGGTGAGTCCTCATCCCATCCTACATGATTTTTATATAATGCTGGGGCCTGGGCTACTGCCCATTTCCTGGCATATGTATATTTTAGGTGAATTGGAATGTGGTTGGGGAAGGCAAGCATAATAATGTCCTCGCCATGTGGGCACTCCCTGACAAATTGTGGTGGCCAGTCTTTTTCTGCTAGAAGTATGTCATAGCCCCTTGATAGTCTTTCCCAAAAAAGTGCTTTCAGCTGTCTAGGTATGTCTCCCTCCATCCGGAGTGTTATTTCATATAACCTTTGTGGAGTACTAACCCTGGTGTCCACAGTCTCAACTGTAATGTACTCATTCAAGTCCACTATCTCCAGAAGTTCCTTCAGGTTCTGGTGAGCTACTGTGACTTCTGCTGCACTGTCCAGCATTGTCTGAGCCCATTCTCCGTTCTTGAGTTGTGTTCTCAGTATTCTCGGCATGTCTGATCTTTAGACCTGCTACTTTCTTTTTGGAGAATTGAGGTTTTGTTTTATTTTTTGAAGCGTGTTTTTCTTCCTTGGATTTCACGCGTTCTTCTCTATGTTCTGACCGTCCTCTTCTTTCCGAAGTCTGTGATGAGATCTGAAAGGGACGAGAGGAACGTGTATCAGTATCTTGATACCTATCAGGTTTTCTCAAATTATCCCTATTCCTGAGGTTATACCTCCTTTCAGAGGGCTCCTTTTGAGGAGACCTACCTCGAGATTGAGAACGTTTCTCGTTTGAATTTTGTTTATATAGTATCCCACTATCTTTTTAGAAGATGTAGGAGTTTGTTTAATAGAGTCCTTCTCAGGACTTTCAGATAGTTTCGGCTTCACTGGTCTTCCACCCAAACTATCTCTGCCTAATTCTGCATAAGATTGTTCAATTATTCTGGGTAGTTCAGTTTGATGTTCTGTAACATCGAATTCCCTTAATTTTTGGCGGATCGCCACTGCTGCTGCCTCCCCTTTAATATTAGATAATATTATTGTTGAAACCTGGTCGAAATTTTTCAGTAATTTCATACCTAAATTTAGAGCAGGCTCTGCCCCGTATTCGTTTTGAATTTGTTTCAGGACATCAGGTATTACCGCAATTGACGGAATGCCATGTGTTTTAGTATAGATGGCAGCAAAGACCGAGCCCCAAGTGGTGCAGTCTTCCAGTTGTGGTGTGATCCCCATTGGTAAACTGATTGTCAGTATTCTGTGTTTCTCATACGGGCTAGTATTTGGAAATACTGCTTCGATTTGAGTAATTTTTTGAGCTATCCAGAATGGAATTTGCTCACGTTTTGTGGGCATTTTACCCATGACTGCGTATAGAGTCTGTGGTGTAATTTTTAGTGTATTCCCCGGTTGAGGAGTTTGGTTTGGAAGTGTCAATGGTGGTTGGACTGTGAAAGTCCGCATGACATATTGGACCCATTGTCTGAATATTTTTATTAATTCTTGTAGTTGAACAAGTAGTTCCTCATCTGACATTATATCCAGGTCAGGATGAGGTGTGTAGCCGGCTAGAATCGGCCATGTTGCTCCTGGTCTACTAGTGGACCGAGCCTGGTAATGTTTCTGTGATGTTTTAGGGCGCCTTTAAACCAGAGCTGATGCTCCTGGTATGTTAATGGAATTTCAATATCCTCGAAAGGAATGTATTCCTCTGGTGGATCATCTTCTTTGTAGAATTGAAACATTTTTGTAACTTAATTTGATTCAGGAAATATTACCCATGAATAGAATACCTCTGTCTGAAAGGATTCGTGTGCCTCTATCACGAAAACTGCTCTACCGCCTCTTGGTGGTAGGCCATGTTTTATGAGTTTTAGAGTGATGGCACTTCTTAAGTTTGGATGGATGTCTATAACACCCTCCTCGGTTTCATTTAAACCGGTAAAGTTAAGAAATTCTGCTGCTTGGGCTGGATCAGCCACAGCTCCACCGTTTCTGGTGGCTTCGTCCCCTGTTATGGACATTTTGTTATTTTTGAAAAATGTAGAACAAGTTTCAAGGAAACAAAGATAAGGTGCACAATATTTTGGAACACTGTATCCGTCAACGTTGAGCAAACCAAACAGCTAATATATAGGGTGTTTCCCTATATAGCCGTGGTGGATACTTAACCCTGCCCACTCCAGACGTCTTTTGGAGTATATGGGTAGGGGTCTCTGAGAGAAAAAGCACGGCTGAGTTACTCAGTATCTAGCGTTGAATTACCGCCTTACCAAACGTTGGGCGCCATGTAGTGTAGCTCCTATTTCCCTAATAGGCTCTGCGCATTGGAATAATATACCCTATAGGTTTGACATAGGACTGAGGTTGGTATGTCCCTATTGAGTATATTAAACTTAATTACTTGTGCCAGCTAGCTCAGAGGCCACTAGAAACTCCTTGACAAACAAGAAGGGAGTAGTTTCTGGCAGCCGCAAAACATGACCACTTTGTTTCCCTTTAGAATCAGAACGTGTCCCAGAGTCGTGAAAACAATAGATAACTATTTCACTCAGCTCACTCGTGCATACTTAGTTTTCCTCAAAGTTACACAGAAAGAATAGACGGGCGTTTCAATAAAAGATTTATTGAACAGTCTTGTTTCTCGTGTAAGTAAAATGTGCTGTTACGATCACAAGACAGTATGCAAGATAAATAATGTACAGCGTAAGCAGTAGAAATAAATAATACTGCGCTAGCATGATCTTTAGTAGATATTCATTTACATAAATAACACAGACTAAAAATGCGAGTACTCATACGATGCGTTTCTAAGCTAGTTCTACCCCAATGTACCTAACCTAACCTAGGTGTAGGGAGAGGTATGAAGTAGGTGAAGTATTCCTTACTATGGTATACTAAGAGTATGTTAAGCCTAGTATGCCTAGAGTCCCTCTAGGTTCTAGTCAGCCCCATACCTTAAGAATGAGAGAGGTAGGAATCTCTTGCCAGACTCGAACTCCAACACCCCGCGAGGAAGTCAGATCACTGGAAGCTGGACTCTCTGCGTGCAGGGATGACAGCGTCTTCTCAGTGCGTCAGGCCTGGAAACGGGCTCCTCTGAAGTCGAGGTCTCCTCTAGTTTACAAGGGCTAGGGAAGGTATATTTATACCTGAGAGGTACCTCACAATGTTAGCATTGACGTGAATCGGACAGCGGAAGACGTCATGAATGAACCCCTAAGGTATAACGGTTCATGCATAATAGATGAGTCCTTGAAGAAATCAATAGTCCTGTGCTAGGGAAACTCCCGAAGCCTAAGGGTCTGTTCTTCAAGAACTCGTTGTGACGTTAGGGTGGACGGATGTCGGAGACCATGCCTGTATTTGGAGTGCACGGTTTAATGCCTAAATAAGGACTGGGATTTTACGCCTATATAAGGGCAGGGCGAATTGTGCCTATATAAGGACATGATACAGGAAAACCTATATACGGACATCCTAAGAGGAATACAACAAGGCGACTCCTTATTCATATCTATTCAGAGATCCAAGACCGACCAGGAGGCCCGCGGGAAGGGGTGGTGCTGCGCCGAGCGCAGGGGAACACTTGCTGCCCTATCACCAATCTAGAGGCCTTTTTGAGGCAAAGGCCCAGGAGGTCAGGGGGGCCATTGTTAATGCATGCTGATGGTACCCCACTCACGAGGTTTCAATTTAGGAGGGTCATGGACATGGCCGTGCTGAAGGCAGGTCTTGATCCCAGCAGCTTTGGAACACATTCATTCAGAATAGGGGCCGCCACTGAAGCAGCGGCAAGGGGTTTCACCAGGAGCGAGGTGCAGAAGATTGGCAGGTGGTCCTCCAATTGCTATAAGCGCTATGTGCGGCTGCATATGTTATGAGAACTGCTCAGACCTTTTGTTCTGATGCTGGGTTTCTTTTCTGTTCATTTTACAGTTTCTCGATCCTGTCACGAAGGAGGGAAACTGGTGGCAACACAGCACCACCCTGGATCATCGCAAGAACGGGTGCACGCCCGGGACCGAGGAACACACGTCGTGTGGGTTATTGGCCATTCTTATGTGAAACGTCTAAGTAACTTTTTTCTTTCAGGCAACTATGAGAGGAGGGCAACTGAGGCAGGTTTTAGGTTATCATTCCATGGACAGGGGGGGCTGCGCTTGGGTCAATTCAGAGGCTTAATGTTGAACCTGCTAGACAGGGATAGGGCCCGCCCCAGCATTATTATCTTGCACTTGGGAGGGAACGACTTGGTACACCTGGGTAGAAAGGGGCTGGTTGAAACACTAATCACTGAAGTGGGTTGGTTGGCACGGCTATGCCCGGGGTCCACCCTGGTTTGGTCACAGATGGTGCCGAGATTCCAATGGCGGGGAGGTGAGTCTGTGAGGGCATTGAACCACTCAGTGAAAAGAGTCGATCACAAATTGGCAAGGTTATTCAGGGCTCCGCATCTACAGACGATCGCCCATGGGTGCATCAGGGGGGAGCCGTGCTTCTTAAAAGACGGCGTCCATTTGTCCAAAGTGGGAAATGAAATCTTCATGGAGAATCTTCTGGCTTGGTTGGCTGGGTATAGGGACAGGGCATGGCCTTTCAGTGAGCGTTGGGGGGGGCCTGATAGTCGGGCAACTATGCAGGCCTGTGGCGGTAAGGTCATGATTGGTGAACAGTAAATTTAAGGTCCTTAGAGGGCGGCGCCATTCTTGAATGGGGTCGCCAAAGGGGGAGGGACAAGTGGTCTCTCACGGAACTCCAGGGGCAGTTACAGCTGGATGGCTGGATGGGTGCGGGAAGTTACGCTTTCCAGTAGGCTGGTTGGCCACCCCGCACGCGCACAAGGGCGCAAGTAAACAGCGCATAACTGCAAGGGCCCCTTATGGAGTTAATCTGCGGGGCGTATGGGGGTGCTGGGGGGGGGGGGGAAGTACCTTCCGGGGAACGGGCCCCCTGCGCATGCGCACTCCGGTTGGAGGGCGGGCATAGTTTGATCAGGATCTGGCACCAGTCACTGACCTTGCCATAGGCTCAAATAGGGATACGCAGAAAGAGAAACGTATTTTGATTATGTAATGTCTAGATTCGGATAGGAATGTCTATGTATTAGAGATATGTTAAGGTTAGCAAACATGACATATGTACCTATCAATGTAATCAACGTAATGCAATGGACTTTCTGCGTATTTTGTAAATAATGTATATAAATTGTTTTTTAATTGAAATTGTTTAATAAATACGGCCGGGGGTTTAACGACTCCCTAAACCAAAAAACCTTTTGTGAAAATGATTTCCCACCTTGGGGGTGGATGGGAGGCGGTAATCCTCACACCGGTAAAAGTAAAAGGGGCCAATTTTGGTAGGGGATGTGGTCATAGGAAGAGGGGGTCTAGGCCGTACCGGGCCATATAGTAAGGCAGGGGCCGGCATCGGACACGCCGCATGTATGGCGGTCGTGCCGGCCCCCGATGATGACGCAGAGGCGTGCCCGGCGCGCGCAGCAGTGGCGCGGTGGGCGCGCCCCATCCGGGATTGGTTTGTCGGGTTTGCGCCCCGGAAGTGATAATAATCACTTCCGGGGCGCTCGTCACGCAAACGCCAGTGGCCGGTTAGAACCGGCTACTGG
The DNA here is from genome assembly GCA_963921515.1 of Calotriton arnoldi. Taxonomy (NCBI): domain Eukaryota; kingdom Metazoa; phylum Chordata; class Amphibia; order Caudata; family Salamandridae; genus Calotriton; species Calotriton arnoldi. The sequence continues at coordinate 445,934 of CAWUFW010003435.1, read as the reverse complement.
TTGGATTTTAAAGACAATAAAAGGCTGGGGAGCGGCGAAGGCTGTCTCTTTGCGCGCCGCTCCCACAGCCTACACAGGCATCCCCTCGGGCCTCGCTAGGATGCTCTAGTTTAATTTCACCCACCCACCGTCCCCTAAAGCAAGGGTTTTCAATGTTTTGTTTTGCAGTGGTTTTTTAGGTCTCGCCTGAGCCAGCGCATGCGTTGCTCTGGCGAGAGTTTTAGTAAGCGGATTTTGGAAGTGCAAACAGCACTGGCGACCAGCTTGCGTTCACGTGAGCGTGCACGCGTGTCACGGGTCATTAAGTGCATCGCGATCGCGATCACTTTCACGGCTTTGAAGTAAAGAAATAGATTATTTTTCTATTTCTTTACTTTTGCTATAATCGCGGCACCCGCGCTTTACTTTAAGCGCGGGTGCCGCGATTATAGCAAAAGTAAAGAAATAGATTATTTTTCTATTTCTTTACTTTTGCTATAATCGCGGCACCCGCACTTTACTTTTAATGTGAAAGCGCTTTACTTTCAATGTTAAAAGTAAAACGCGGGTGCCGCGATTATAATGGTGTAGCCAATAGGCCTCGCTTTTGGGACCTTATAAGTATTTAGTTATGCAACTGTTGCATGGCTAAACACTTATAAGGTCCCAAAGGCGAGACCTATTGGCTATGCCAATGCTTGTTTCTTTTCAGGTTGACCCGTTTGTGTTCAGTATGCGTATTGTTGTTTTCTTTCCCCTTTTCAGGAAGTGTTATTGTTTCTTTTACAGGAAATGTTTAATTGTTGTATTTTATAGTGCTATTCCTTGGTCAGCGGTAAGGTCATGATTGGTGAGCAGTAAATTTAAGGTCCTTAGAGGGCGGCGCCATTCTTGAATGGGGTCGCCAAAGGGGGAGGGACAAGTGGTCTCTCACGGAACTCCCGGGGCAGTTACAGCCGGTTGGCTGGATGGGTGCGGGGGGGGAGGGAAGTTACGCTTTCCAGTAGGCTGGTTGGCCACCCCTCACGCGCACAAGTAAACGGAGCATAACTGCAAGGGCCCCTTATGGAGTTAATCTGTGGGGCGTATGGGGGTGCGGGAGGGGTGGGGGTGGGAGTACCTCCCGCGGAACGGGCCCCCTGCGCATGCGCACTCCGGTTGGAGGGCGGGCATAGTTTGATCAGGATCTGGTGCCAGTCACTGACCTTGCCGTAGGCTCAAATAGAGATACGCAGAAAGAGAAACTTATTTTGATTATGTAATGTCTAGATTCGGATAGGAATGTCTATGTATTAGAGGTATGTTAAGGTTAGCAAACATGACATATGTACCTATCAATGTAATCAACGTAATGCAATGGACTTTCTGCGTATTTTGTAAATAATGTATATAAAATTGTTTTTTAATTGAAATTGTTTAATAAATACGGCCGGGGTTTAATCGACCCCCTAAACCAAAATACCTTTTGTGAAAATGATTTGCCACCTTGGGGGTGGATGGGAGGCGATAATCCTCACACCGGTAAAAGTAAAAGGGGCCAATTTTGGTAGTGGTTGTGGTCATAGGAAGAGGGGGTCTAGGCCGTACCGGGCCATATCATTTTCTCTCTGGATTTTCCTTCTCTTTTTGAAACTCAGGAGCAGCAACATCGTCGTGGTGTCACCAGGGCTTTAAGTGGAAGCTTTTTCAATATTATATACAGGCAATAGTTGCTGCTTATGCAACTAACTACAATTGACAAAGCCAATAGTCCTGACTTGTTGTAGGTATGATGTTACTTGTTTTATTATATTTCTAGATGCAATGACAGAAGCAGCAAAATACCAGTCTTGCGGCACACTGGGCTAAGTATAGATTTTTAGTTTACGTATTTTGTAAGCCACGCCCTTAATTAAATTGGCCACGCCCCTTTGAGAGACCCTCCAGTTTTTTCATCCCACTTAAAGCCCTGGGCACAATAACCAATGCAGAAGCTTTGCCTCCGTTTTCTGTACTAGCAGTGAGGGTGTGCAATTCACCATGTTGGAACAGAAGGAGTAGGGCGAACATTTATTACTTATGGGCTCCGTAGCGGATTATCAATCTGCTTACACGTGATTAAGCAACCATTAACTAGGCAGGTCAAAGTAATATACGCCTTAAATCTTGCAGACCTGGAAGGTAACTATGGAAGATGAGTTAGGGGCACTCTGATAATGAGGGGCAGGTGCTGGCACTTTGTATAGACTTGCCTCAAAATGTGTTTACCAACCTTATAAAATACTCAAGTGTTATAAAGCAGAACCGCATGTTAACCTCACTTGGCTTCAGCATTGGACAGAACACAAAATTCGAATTACATGTCGCGAGATATTACATCTACAAGTGGTAGACCTATAAAGCAAAGAATTGAAGCAAAAAAAACAAATATAAAAATAACCTCAAATCTTAAATGGAGGTAAATAGGCAAAAAAACAGCAAAGGTTAAGCCAGAGTTGAGGAGCATTCCAGCTGCGCTGCAAGAAAAGCTTGCATGTATACTACTTTTCATTTAATCCAGAAACACTAAATGCTAATTAAATTCATTACAAAAGTCCCCCTTCAGTCCACTTGCAGACATTCTTTGTCCACTTTTGTCAGCTAAAAACATAATTCTAGCAGCAATCATCTTGACAGGAACCATGCCAGAAACCTTGGGTGGGCTGGGTCTCCTTTCATCTAAGAGCAGAGTTTTGGCCAAAGATGCTGTCTCATTACAGCAAGACATATATTGTTCCTTCCAAAAGTTTGTCAATTTCGCTTGGGGAATTTTGGGGAAACACCCGTCAGCTCAATCTGCCAAATAAAAAGGGGTCGAGTAGTAAGGTTCAATCATGCAGTATAAAGACCTTGTTTGCCTCTCTGAGGCACATCATCAGTAATCACAGCGTAAAGGACAGGCATCTTGGATCAGCACAAGGACTACGTTTACAGAAATATCATGCTGATGGCATACAAAAGGTATGACTGCGTGGTCACTAGAGCATGGATATAAGATCACACACTTGTAAGATCTTGCAATGTTTGCCAGTATATTTACACTGGAAGTTCAAGCAGGTTTTACTGATCTTAACTTCATATAGTGGCAATTCTGAATCCTCTGTCTCCAAACAGCTCTGAAGCTAGTTTTCATTTGTCCTAATGAAAGAAACTATTCCTAAAGCCAAGCATACCACTTTGGACATCTAGCGTTGTAGGAGAATTATTTTTTGGGGTGTTTCCAGTTATAGCCATATGCCACGTTTTAGCAACTTCATAGCATAAGAGTGTACTTCTTAAGTACAGTGTGTGATTGGGTACACTGTATCCCAACATGTGATTTAGTATGGTCAAGAAATATAAACAAAGTTCAGTAATTCGCTCACTGGATGTTATACCTATGTCCTGAATAGGAAGGCTGTTAGTAATGAGGTTACAGGTGAGCAGACCAAGTAGTGGTGGGCAGCACACATTATTAGTGGATGGCTGAGTATGGCAATGCAGAGTTATGCGGTCACCATTTCTTGGGATCGCAGTTGTAGGACTGTCTGTACTGTTCAGTTATCAAACTTTTTCTTGAAAAGCAAACAGATTGTTCGTAGCCTCAAGGTTCAATGGAGAGCGTTTCATAGCCGTGGGCCCAGTATTCCTAGGCATCTGCCCCTTTGTCTTCATTTTTTTTGTTTAAATCTTTTTTATTGGCATTAATTTTTTCCATACAACATGAACAGTGCACTGACACCATGTTTGACAACTTCAAAGCAATGCAGTTCGGTATACAAACCAACTTAATACCAAGTAAGCTATCGAGCAGGGTACTGACATAATAATTGGAATAGTGTCATTACAATAGCCGAGGCAATGCTAATAGATCTTATGGTAAGACATTCATTAGGTATTCTAGACATGGTGCATTGCATAACAGAACTGTGGACATAGGGTACAACAAAATGAGGACAACGTAACTAAAGGAAGGGTAGGGTAGTCGCCTGAGACCCGTTGCCGCGTGTGCTGGAAAAGGGGCAACCCTGGCAGAGCTTAGTGGCAGTAGCTCTTTGAAGTACGGTCATATGTATATATAATTGGGGCCTGCTCCATATATGTGTGCTTCCAAGTGTGAGTGCTGGGCATCAGCCCTGATCGCCGTCCTGGGGTTCCCCTGTGGTAGTGACCATGCCCTGCAGCTTCAACACCATAGCGTCCCAGTGAGTCGCCAGAGGGAACTTACGGATGCCAAGCAGGTCCTCACAGCGCAGCGCCACCCCCTCCGCCATAGCCCAATTGAGTAGGGAACAATGCCAGGCTATTGTGTGAGGTGCCATCGGGGATTTCCATCTTTTGGTGATCAGGCGCTTTGCTACAACTAGCCCCAGATCAAGAAAACGGGTGGTCGCCCTGTTTTTCTTATTCCTACAGAATAGGTGCAGTATGTGTACCTCCCACTGAAAGGGCACATCGTGGGACGTGCAGGCGGCCAGTGTGGTCGTCACATTGTCCCAATATTCGCTTAAGGCAGGGCAGTGCCACAGCATGTGGAGTATGTCTGAGTCTAATAGGCGGCATCTAGGGCAATCAGCGTCTGATCTGAGGAAATATTTATTAATTTGGGCTGGGGCAAGATATGCCCGATGTAATACAAAAAATTGAATTTGTTTAAACCGCTGATTGCGCTGGATATGCGTCTGACTACTCCAGACTGTAACCCACTCCCTGTTCGTGAACGCCCTCCCCAGAGCCTCCTCCCAGTGTTGCTTCAGGGGGGTCAGGTCAGTCTCTGTGTGTTGACGGAGTGAGGATGCGAACCATCGAGTCAAGTGCCCCCCAGTTCCCATCACATGCAGGCACTGTATCGTATGGTGTGTGGGTGGTTCCTGGGCGAGCGTGCCCCACTTAGATGCCAGCGAGGCTATAAGTGATCGGTGTAATAAAAACTGTCCCGGGTACATATTCTCTTCAGACATGAGCTCCTGGTATGGGATGAGTGAGCCATCGCGATAAAGGTCCCCTATGTCCTGAATGCCTTCCATGTCCCAGTGCCGCAGTTCGGCAGCTGTGGTGCATATGTCCCCTCGTGGTTTGTGACTGGATGGATGTAGTGGCTCTGATAATGTTCCCTTCGAATAGGCTCTCCTTAGTACGGTATACGCGTACACCCAAGTATCTAAAAGGATCAGTACACCATGTCACCGGGACTTCCCCAAGGGAGTATCCCGGGTCTGGGGTCTCCTGCAGAAACGGAGAGAGAATAGATTTCGCCGCGTTAACCCTCAGTCCCGAAGCCATGGCGAAGTGTGTTAGAGCCTGATCTAAGGAAGGCGGGATGATATGAAGGTCACGCACATACAACAGCAAGTCGTCTGCGTATAACGAGATGACGTGTGTGCCATCCCCTAGAGTGATTCCCATGTCCACATGCGCACGGATGTGTGCCGCAAGCGGCTCAACCGCTAGCGCAAAGAGGAGAGGGGACAACGGGCATCCTTGCCGAATCCCACGTCTCACCTGTATGGGATCCAATATATAGGGGCCCGTCCGAACCCGGACAGTTGGGCGTCTATATAGCAGCTGAACCATACTAAGGAAGTAAGGCACCACGCCATACCAGGCCAGGGCGGCAAAAAGGAAGTTCCAGGCTAGCGAATGAAAAGGCCTTCTTGAGGTCCAGTATCATGATACCCGAACGGGGCCAGTTGATGGGGGCATACTCAGCTACCCTAAAGCGAATGTTTAGTACAGTATTACGATGAGGGACAAACCCAATTTGTTCGGGGTGTACCAGGTTGGGGACGAGTGGTACCAGCTGGTTAGCTAAAATCTTTGCTAAGATTTTATAGACCGTATTTAGTATTGCTATCGGTCGGTATGATCCAGGGGCGGTTTGATCTTTACCTGGTTTCAACAGAGAGACCACATTAGCCGTAATCTGCCCCTTTGTCTTCATATTCAGCTGCCCTTTTGTAATTGCAGATCAAAGTTTACACATGGTGGGTGGCCATCTTCTCAAAGTATCATGGGCCAAAGTTTTAAAACACTGCACAAGGTGAAAAGTACTTGAATTGTGACCTTGACTTCTACTGATAGCAAGGTAAGTTTACATGGGCATAATTTTCTCAATCAAAGGTAGGCCTGGCCCAATTTAGCATTCTCTGTAGTTTGTCACTCATCTTTTCAGGCATATATTGCGATCTCATTGTGATTGTTATCTCATCAGCTGCACTCTGTTTGATGGAGTGGTAGGACTTGAAGTGAGGAATTCGATTGGAGTATAGTGAGGAAGCTACAGTCATCATAGGAAGGTTTTTGATTTCTTCCATATTTTCTTTTTTTTTAAAGTGAAAACTAGGGCTTTCCTAAACATATTTTTGAGTTCCCATCAACCTTTTACAGATGAGATCGCTCTAGCAATCACCCCTTTACATAAATGATATCCTGTAAATAAATGTACTTGATTGGTTGAACACGTGGGGATACACAATACAGGGAGCATGGCCTAAGAAGCATAACTAAAAACGGTTTAGAAAAGGTGTGGACTCTGTCACTAAGCCACCTTGTATGTGTGGGCTAGAGTAATGGGGTCATCCTCCTCCTGATCATGGTCATATATCTCCTCTTCATGGTCCTGGTGTTCCTGATCAGCTTGGCCTTCCTGGCCATAAAGTACTTGGTCCTCCTACAATGGCTCTTCTTCCTCGCCCTGCTACTGTAGTTTCTATTCCTACTAGGGCTTGCCTTTAAGGTGTCGGCTTCCTGATCCTTGTTGTCCTGGTTTTTGTGGTCCTAGCTGGGTTTCTGTTCCTTGTGGTAGCCCTGGGCATGTTATCGTCGTTGGTCCTGGGTGCTCTTTGTTCAGGTCCCGGTCTTGGTTTCACAACTAGTCCGCCCAGCCATGATCCACCTAGTACTACTGTTCTTCCTGCTCCTGGCCATTGCGATCTCGGTCATCAAGTCTTATTCTTCGTTGTCTTTACCCTCCGGTTCATCGTCATCCTGGTCCTCTCCACTTTGGTTCTGCTGCTGGTCAACCTGGTGTAGGTTTTAGCTTTTCTGGTGGTCAGGTTCCTGGATTACTTACGATATAGCTACCTAATGATATTAGTGACACCCTGCACCAGTCCTGGCTACTTAGTAGGAGAATGTCATGTGGTTAAGATTTTTGAGCAAGTACATATAGGTTAAGAGATAACTACAATTCATGAAATGCAATACGATACTGTATAAAAAGCCAGGTCTGACTAATTCTATCTTACATAACATGGAACATTTGGCAGCAAACTGTGTGTGAAGTGTGATTAAATCACAGATCCAAGTATTGCTTCTGAAAATGTAGCAAATGCAGTCAAAATATTTAAAAAAGTATTAATCATACTGCTGAAGGAAAGAAAATATTTGCCACAGAAAGGCATTCTTAAAACCGCACTGCTTTTCTAAACAGAATCTCACACAAATTGGCTTATTGGAAGTTATGTCTTTCCTCAAAAGCAGCCCTTTAAGTAGCATTTTCAGTGGTTAGGGCTTTCCAAGCATCCACAATTTTGAGTTACTTCCCTGGTAAGGGCAGGGTCTTTTCTGTAGCAATTATTGAAAGTAAGGTTACAAAACACCAAATTGCTTTGGGATCACACAGACCCAACACTTTCTTGATCGGACTATACCAAAGATTGAAATTCAGTTCAACAGTCACACATTGAAAATTGTTGTCACTTCGGCCTGAGGAAAGGATTTTGCTTGTTCTAGAGTGAATCATTCCCTACCAGACTACAACAAGCGACCAAAAGGTCAGAACCATCACAAAAAAGCAAATAACGGAGCAACATTTGCATTTGCGTGCACAGAAACGTTCTGGGATTAAGAACTATCAGTTAATGGATCCTCAACTGGAAATTGTACTGTTAGATTTTACGTAATGGCTCATTTGTGCTGGAAACACAGCTGTAAGTATGGATGTTTTTGGCAAGCTAATTTACCTTGCAATAAAAAAAAAAACCAATGTAGCAGGTCTGGGGCTATTTGTGATTTTATGGTTAGATTACTTGAAATGCATTATTTAGCCTGTATGGTTCAGTATTATTCACAGAAAAAAGCAGATCTTGTTGGCAACATCAAACAAGAGAAAAATAACACAGAAAAGCAAAGCCCAAAACAAGAAACACCACAATCACTGTGGTGTACACCCGCTGTGTAAGCAAGCCATGAGGAGAGAGGGGGCTGCTTAAGCAAGCTGGTATATACAGACAAACATCTGCTAAAGGTCGAGCTGCTTTAAGGAGAAGAGCCTGGGGCGGTGAAGTAAAGTAACAACTGAAAGACACTTTTGCACGGGGCTACACAGTGAGAGCAACAAGGGGTCACAGGCAGGTGAGCTTCATGGACAAGGGCACTAAAGAGAATGCCTATAATCAATGTGTGCACTCCAGCGTACCTTTCCTTTAACTTAAAAGTGTACTCTAGTCTTTAACAATACAACAGATGTTCGGGTGGAGCTTCTCTGATTTGTTTTGCTGCTGTGTGCGTGGTGCTTACTTTCCCTGTGAGTGGCACAAGACAGCAGTGTGTGCAGGCACTTAAGCTTGAACCTTACAGATCCAAGGAGGGTGACAGGACTGAGTGGCAGTCGTGTAACATAAGCCCCTGCAGGCCCCCTCAGCAAAAGTGATAGATGGTGGGCCCCCTTCATGTACTTTGCAGGGGGTGCTCCTCAAGTTTTGTTATGCCACTGCTGAGTGGTAAGGGCATCAGAGAGCTTATGTTCTCCCAAACGTTCACTACTACAGCTCTGAAGAATTACATTACATTTCCGCAACTATGTGGGGTTGCTACTAAAAGGACTCTCCCTGTAGCTTCGTGGATATTTGTAGCTCACAAAAGATGTTGAAGATTTCTATCAATTTTAAGTGGTGCAGCCTTTCATTGTTGACCCCTTCAATGCTCTGCAGTAGCCCTCTTACAAATCCTGCACTGAAACCTATTTGCATCATTGTAGGAATGTTGCCCTAGACATTCAATTTTTTGTCACTTACTCTGAATGCACCAAGTTCCTTGCTATACTATCGGGTACATGTTTATGCTCTAGTTTCTTTTTTTCTCTTTTGATGGGAACGATTATCTCCGGTGTTCTAGTTCTACCATTTTAGAGAGCTCCTGGGAAGTCTACAGTTTATTTGTATCTGTTGCCGTTTTAAACCTAATGTCATACATGTTACAAATGTCAACATCATTTACATTGTGAGTAGTCTGATCCAGACTGGTGGTTTACTTAAGGGATGCTTGGTCACCTTAGAAAGATGAAACTTAATCAGTGAATGATCTAATCATAGTTAGGGAATGTACAACAATGCTCCCTGTTTTATCTCGATGCGTGTAAACTAAGCTGAGGATACAGTCAATTGTTCAGTTAGGGGCACTTCACAGCTGGTTGAAGCCTAGAGTCGCCTCCCTATTTCATCTCACTGCTACGATCAGCTTCCAGATCAAAAGAACATTCCGAGAAAGCATCTACAAATCTAGTGGCAGCTCAAATGTTTGCATCAAATGTAGATCTAGGTCTACACATTCAAAGTAAAAGCATGGTGTTATTGGGAGGTTGGTACATGGCTGCTCCATTGTGTACACCACTGGCGCCTCCCTTCTCTGGTCCATGTCCTGGATGCTTTAATAGTATTTGAACTGCCTACAACTATGTTTCAATAATCCTTATGATATGGCATCAATTTCCAGAGATCAGATCGTCAGCGTCTAGCGATCACTACGTACTAGCTGGAGTTTTGTCAAACATGAGCAGTATGTGGATTTGTTTGTGGTGTGAGGAACGAGCTGCTTGGGTTTCCCAGTGTTGCCACTCACACTTGTTCTGCGACTGACCATTAGGTTAATTTATGTCCCCATTAACTTGTGTGGTATTATCCTCATTCCATTCTGTATCCAGGTTAGGGTTGTAGTTCTCGTCTTTGCAACTAGGGTATGAATTTGGTTCTCTGCCACAGCTTTCATCAGGCTTTTGAGTTTCTTAGTCAGTCTTAATGAGGCTTCACTTATGATTTTTTCCAAGTCAGAGGAAACAATTGTGTGGGGATAGCAATATAGTGACTCTATTGGACTTGGTTGTCAAAATCCTATGATGTTTATGGTCTTTAGTTTGCTGTTTGCAGATGTTTTGTGGGTTGGGAGTGGGGTGGTTTGAAGCGTTATGTTAGATTGCTCTTAATAGGATTCTCAAATCAAATTCACTTAGTCTTGCAATATATTCTTTGTGAAGTCAGGGGTAACCGTGGGCTGTTAAAATATTTATTCTGCTCCTAGTACATTTTAATGTGTGGTGAGTAAAATCTTATAGTCATGTACTTTAAATACTTGATGCAATAAATCAATATATACTAAATAATATTTTCATGATCTGACGAACATATCCGCTCATTTCGAAAATGTGAGAAATCCTAGGAACACATTCCCTGCCAATGACTTAGTAGTGCAAAGCACAGTGACAGTTTAGCACACCGAAAGGGCAAAACAATATTCTACATTCCGTTTTTTCTATCGCACAGGCTGGTTGAGGGAATTCTGTGTGATGGAAAATGATATTACCACTCTGCATTGTGTGTGCATTAATAAATGTTTTGCAGAAAATGACTGCACTTAGCCTCGAAAATGCACATATAAAATGAGATGTTTCCTAAATAGGCATATTTTCAAAGATCAGACATCAAAAGAAAATAATTTCCCGCAGCGCGATTAAGCAGCAACTGGACAGATTATTTACAAGTTCTGATCAATTTCTCTGTGCAGACACAGTAGGTGATAGTTTTTCAATTTGGATCTATGGTAGTCTCTGGAAACCTCACCAAGCAATCAAAGTAGAATTTGCTTGATTGACAATGTAAAAGCAATTAAGTTGGAAACCTGTCAAATATGTTTTACCATTTCTGCTACGCATGTTGAACATGTCTACTTTGACTGCTGCTCATATCATTTAATAAATTAAAGGATTGCATTTGCTAAGCAAGCTTTCCAGTAATACTAGAGTGCCTCTCCCAATCTTTATTGAAATGGACCCAGCGTGCATTATATTATTAGATATACTTGTGAACTATTTTTATAGGGAAACGTGATGCATGAAATAGCATTTTTTATTTCTCTATTAGCGAGAAAGCAGGTCCTCGGAAGAGGATACAAGAGTAGGAACTGTAGCAACACAAACCAGTAGTGAATAAATGAGCAGGCCAGATCTGCTAACTGAATCACAGGAGGACAACAAATAAGTGACTGTAAGGAGAATTGATGAGATTTTAAAAAAAATTCTTTCTGAAAGTGATAAGTCTGTTTCTTTGGGTATGCTTGCGAGTGGAAAGGACTAACATATTTCATGATCTAATTATTCTTGGGCATGGGGATTCATTTAACTATTCTATTTTATGAGCACTTGCATACCAACCTGAAGTTTTAGAATGTCCAACAAGCTGGCCATCCTTTTCATGCAGTTCTAGGAGTTCTAGTGGTTGTCTATATTGTTTTGGACATGAGGGCTGCATTTTGAAAGCCACATTTAGAAATTGTTCTTATTGGTTGATTTGAAATTAACAGGAGTTTGAGCCAGCTAAAGACCTTTGGAGATAGTTATGTATATGGAAGGGTGTGCTCAAGGACTTTGCAATTTTGTTTTCGCTTGAGCTGGGTGGTCAGTTGTTCAATGTTCAGCCTGTGCAGTTTGCTTTCTAGACATTACATTTTAATAAGGTTCACCCTCTGTCGTTAGCAGGAAGTAGACCACCTCCATATCATAGTGCTAATAAATTTTAGATTTTCTTTATGCATGGGAAATGTATGAGAACATTGGTAAAGATTGTTTCATATTGCACATGTGGCAAGAGTTGTGATGTTTTTTGACATATGCTGTGCCGAAACTTTGTTCTTCCCAAATTGATTTTATGTCTTGCTTTGTTGACCAAACTCAGTCATCACTTGGAACAGAGGCACCGATGTATCTGAAAAGGGTACACTTTTTTTGTTGTTCCAGGTTTTGTATTTGAAGGATTGAATCTCCTGGGTCTGTTTTAGGGGCCAACCATTCTATATATGGCTCAAAAAGATCTGGTTACATAGGGTCCTGTTTTCTGGTATGTCATGACCAATCGAATAAGAGAGGAAGGCAACCATCTGCTAGTGTGTACAATCCCATGATGGTTAAATAGCTGTAATATAAATAAGCAGCTTGATCTAGTTATTCAGAACTGTCCAGATGGCCATGCTACCCTTTCAAACGGTGTCTGCGTCACCAGCATTGACCCCGCAACCCACACTGATGCTCCCTCAGTCTCTTCTGTGTCTGAACCACAGGCTAGAACCCGAGTCTAAACTGCAAGGTATTTCCCAGGAATCAATACCTTTTGATCTGGATAAATAAGTTTCATATGAAAAGCCAATACTGTACCAAAGAGTTTTGCACCCGCTCATTTATGCAACTTTAGTGTCAGTTATTGTTTGTTTTTTTCTACAATTTTGGTGCCTTTCAAAAAATATGTTGAAAAGTGATATTGACTTAGAGGTGAAGGCCGTCCTGAGGAATCTTTAACGGTAATTTTTTAAGCCATCTAGCTCTGCTGGCTTCACAGCATTCATTGTCCTGGCAATTTGTCCAATGTAACCTTTCATGATATCACGTCCTAGAAAGACCTCTACCTTAATCGCACTTCTAGTTAAAGATTAAAATGAGCTTCAGAAATCTCAATATTAAAATAATTACATTTGGCCTCATCATTCCTGTGAAGTAACTGATGTTAACAAGAAAATTCAGTAAAGGATGAACTCCTCTTGTAGATGGTATTCTCCAGCTAGTGTAGAAGAACCATGAACCATAAATCGTAGCTAGGCTAGTGCATGCAGAAACTCAGAGTAAAAGATGCTATAGTTCCTCCGAAATCTGGAGCACACTTAAGGTGATGTGAAAAAGTCAGATATCAGTACTTCCCGCCGCAGAGTCATTTCATCAAGGAGGTGTAGAAGAAGAGCTATAACTGCAAATTCACCTCCTCTCTCTTTCTCAACAGGTAAAGGAGAGAGGTAAAACTAGGCTTATTGCAAGGAAGAGAGTAATTAATAACCATCCACAATAGGGGAAAAGAGAGGGAGATTTTTTGATGTTGAACTTAAAGGTTGCTAACTCCGGTGGGTCCTTTTCTTTGACTTACGAGGTACTCATCTAAGAGAAGTCTTAAGTTCATTTTTTAAGAGAAAAAACATCTGGGAATGTCCATTAAGCTAATGAATGTTGTTCCATATTCTCAGTGCATAGAGTGAAAAGTATTGACTCCAAGCCTATTTTTCAAAATGTTTTTTGTTTTCAAATCTGGCAGGGTCATGATGCCTTGTGTTGCGTTGGCCTCTGAGGTGGTTGCTACTGCTTTATAGGTGATGAGCGGGTCTTGAAAGTAATGCAGGTTTAGGTTGAACAATGACCATGTAGGTCCATCAGAGTGAGTGGGAGGTGGTCATGTTCAGGGCTTGAGTGGTGTTTCTGAAGTTTGATTTGGGTACATAGGGTTTTATTCTGCCTAAGAGTGAGAGCTGCTATTATGCTGACTGCGAATTCTTGACAATGTCTTAGGAGAAAGAGCTTATTTCACGCACTTAGCACAACTGTTGCATGCCAGAATTGTCTATCTTTGGATGCCAAGAAGTACTTTCCCCCAAAATACCTACTTAACAACACCTTTCAAATGCTCCATAAAATGTGTCTTTTTCAAACAGAACAATTTAGATAGAATCTTGGCACCAGCATACGCACATGACCGCACCAGTGCCATACAGATACAAAGTGCAGCACTTTTTTCCCCTCACTAGATGATCATAAATCTTAGAACCTCTCCGTTAACATTAGCTTGAACATTCTACACCCTCGTGTTCCTACTGTTACATCACAGCTATATACCTGGCTAGCACTGCTTATTTTGCCCACTTTGACATTCTTTAGGCCCTCACACTATCTATATTCCCAAGTAAATTATGAACAGACTAAACTCAAGGCCTTTGCCGAACAACTAAAAACCAGGTACTCTGACTTCAGTTTGTTTTGTAACAAGGATGCCAGCAAATTCTTTACGACTAGATTGACCCAAGTTAAATATTTTTTGGATGCTCATGTCTTTAAATCATTAGTCTAGAGGCCAGCTCGGACACCGCCACAATTTAAATATTTCCATAGGCATTTCTAGTTACAACAAATCAGAATGAAGAAAATAAAATTCCTCGTTTTCTCATGCAACAGCAATTGATAGGCGTTGAAAATGTAAGCTCTCGAAAAGTAGCGAATCTACAGGTTTTTTTTTAAGGTGGATTAAGGTCACTAACAGGCAGAATTACCAAAACACATCAATTAATAAGATGTAGTTTACTAGTTCTTATTGTCTCTTTCCTCAAAGGAACCCCCATTAAATTCATCCATGCAAGAAGCAAAGAGGTTGTACTCCCTGAAATATTTAGCAACAACTTCCAAAATATTATGATTATGCACGATAGCTAAAAGAATGGAATGGACGGCTTGGAGCTACGAGTCATTCACTTGATGACTAAATAATTATTGGAGAAAATTTGTTTGCGCGATTACGGCACATTAATACAAATTGCATTGCATCATCTTAGTTTTGTGAGTGGGACATCAAAATATTGTGAACAACACATTTTGCCAATTTTATGACACCCTTGGGGACGAGTCAACTTGGTTTTCAGTTGTGGAATGTTTCTTTCATGTTGCCGGAAAGACTCCCTAATTTTGGGTGTTTAATGAAGTGACTCTTTTGGACATTATTACACTGGCTTGTGTATTTTGCATAAAATATAATTTGTCAGATGTTACTATTACAAGTGATAGAAAAACCTATGCAATAACAATTGAGATCTGATAAAAAAAAAAAAGTCTAGCAAAAATAAAGAATATAGATAAGTGACCCAAGTGTACCCATGTTATGTCAATTAAATGTAGTTTCTATAATAACATGAAATAATCCATGAATGGATGCATATTGCCCACAGAGAGAAGATGATGTACAGTTTTGAAAATAATGCATACGCTCAGTTTAGGATTTTACAATTTTACACAGTAATATAATAAACAATTGTGAAGGGTGCTAATGGCAGTTAACAAGGTTACTCCCTGAAAGATACGGAAAAGCAGCTTGGGTTAAAGCTGTTAAATAGATCGAGGCCCTGTTCTTAGACTATTCATAATAAATAAATCTGTTTCAGTAGCAGAATGTACTTTGAAAATGCATACAGAATCACAGCAGCAGTAGCATTCTTTTACAGTCACTGTGCTACAATTTGATAAGGAACCCTGGTATGTGGAGGTAGACGACGCCTGTAAGTCTGCCGCTTAGTAAGAAGTCACAGGGGATGATCTTTAGTCAATGGGGCTCCTGAGACTAGGATCAACACTTGCCAACATTTAAAAGTCTTGGGAAATCTTTAATAATCACACAATTAATTATAGATGTTTAATTTCCATTGGGCCGTTCACTAGACAGAGAACGTGAGGCCCACAGAGAATTTAGCAAGGCAGACACATTTAGCCACATGAGGGTTTCAAACAAGTATATGCATTATGACTTTCCAAAACTTTTATGTTGAAGAGAAATCGACAATTGAAACATTTTGAAAACTAAAATATACCAAGTACCTTTTACCAGCTTGACTTCAAATCATTCTTTAAAAGGTTATTCAAAATACAGTTCAACTTCAGTCACTCAAAAAGAGTGATAAAAACAGAATGATCAGTGCTTACAGCTAGAGAAGAACTGTTCAGGTGCAGAAAGGTAAAGTATGAGGCAAAGCATAGAACCAAATAAAGATTTTCACTATGCTTCCTCTTTTACAGGCAACAGACCCCTCTCCCATTGTTATATCCTAGGTAAATTCCTGGCTCGCAGATTGAAAGGTTTTTAAAGTCATCTAATAAAGTTTGAACTACTGCATAAAACCTCAAAGTTATAGGTTTACATGTTATACAATTAATGTGTGCAGCAGCATTTCCCCTCCAAAAATTCAGATCTCCTCTTTTGTTAAAGTCAATACAGTATTTGCATTGCGTGGAAGGTTTAAAGTCCTTAATAATATGATATATTAGAGTTTATGCACAGTTATCTGATCATCACAATTTACCCACATTACAGCGCAAGTCCTCCAGCAGTCCTATATCCCAATTTATTTTTAAACAATGTTTTTATTGAAACATATATTCGATCCACCATTCCAATCAAGGATCATAGAATAACATATTTGGACAGCAATCGGGACATAAGATTCAGTTTTGCATACGCTTGGGAGGAATCATAGGTATGGCACTTGACTCTTCTTGTTTTTGCTCTTCAGTTGTTCTCTCGCGTTTGTCCCTTCCGCTCAGCTAATTCCTGTATTTCCCCCATGGAGTCCAGATTTTTTCCCATTTCTTGGTGCATCCTCTACTCTTGTATACAACTTTCTTTGCAAGTCGGCACCAGTCCATATCCTACTTCCAACTCTTAAGCCTCGGTGCATCCTGTGCCCCCCACAACCTTGCAATATTTCGCTTCGCCACCCCCAATGCCAACCTGAGCCAAGTCTTTGTGTGTGTGGGCCAGGTGGTGTCCACTGTGACTCCCAATAGGTGCCAACGTGCGTCTAGTTGTATGCGCAGGCCCAGCACCTCAGACATCACCTCAACCACTTCTGACCAGTAGCGATGGATTTTGGGGCATTCCCAGATAATATGGAAGAAGGTTCCTACCTCCCCGCACTCCCTGGCGCAGTGGTCTGTGTCTGATCTCCTTAGTCTGTGATGAAGCGTTTAGGGGGAGTATGACCTGTGCAGGACTAAGTTGGATTAGCCTCAATCTTGCTCGTAAAGCCACCATGCGGGGGCTTTGGATCGCTTCCTAACAGTCGTCGTCTTCTAGCAACCCCAGGTCTGATACCCAGGCTTCTCTCAGCGGGTCCAAGGGGTCAGGTTGTTCATTATCTTTCCGTATGTGAGGGAGACTGCTTTATCAAGCATGGGATCGAGTAGCAGTTGGTCCTCCATTGGGGAATATTCGGGCAGCAATTCCCCCTCTGGCACGTGGCGACTTAGGGCATGTCTCAGTTGTACGTAGCAAAACTGTTTACTGTCGGCCATTTGGTAATCTGTCTGGCGTTCTGTAAAGGTGATCATATTTCCATTCCTCCATATGTCCCCGAGGGTGTCTATGCCGATGAGGCTCCATCTGCGGAATCCCTGCAGGTGCCCCACGTCGCTCAGTAAGTCACTTTCCCATAATGGCGTTTGAGTTAGTCTGGACTGCCATCCCAGCAGTTTAGTGGCCGCTTGACATGCTCGCACCACCGCTTGTGTATGTATGGATAGGGACCTTTCCCTGCCACTACGATATAGGGCCGCAAGATCCCTCCTTTTCCCATAGTGAATCGATCCACCCGGTATGCTGGCTCAGAGTGTGGTACGAAGAGCCATCCATTAACATTAATAAGTTGGGCCGCTAGGTAATAACTTTGCATATCTGGGACTGCCAGTCCTCCCTCAAGGCCCCAAGTTGGAGTTTGCATATTGCTATGCGCTATTTACCTCTGTACCATAAGAGGTTGGGCTGTTCCCCATCAATGGTCCGGAAGAAGGTATTCGGAATCTTGTGTGGGGTGTTCTGTAGGGCGAAGAGTAGGTGCGGGAGGGCATCATCTTAAATAGCACTGCTCTACCCATGAGGGACCCTGGCAGTCGTCGCCAGTGTGTCACAACTTCACGCAGTCTCGTCAGCTGGGAGTTTATGTTTAGGTGTAGGAATTCCTCGGCTGACCTCGTGATCCATATGCCTAGGTATTTGAACTGGTTGTGTTGTACCATGGCCATGCAGTCAGCTGTAAGAGGTGGGAGCTCCCCAGATAGGATTTGTCTTGGTCTGGATGCGTATAGTAATAACTCATCAGCGTACAGGGAAATGCAATCGACCCATCCCACCCCCCACCCCCCCCCCCCAACGTCTATGCCTTGGACCACAGGATCCATGCTGCGAGTGGTTCAGGTGCAAAGATTATTGGGGAGAGTGGGCACCCCTGTTGCGTGCCTCTGTGTAGCGCAAATTCCCTAGAGAGCGATCCGTTTATCTGCACTCTGGCTTTTGGATAGCAATACAGAAGGCAGACCGACGAGCAAAAGTTCGGCCGAAACCAGGCCTGGCCAAGACCGCATGCAGATAGGGCCATTCAATACTGTCAAATGTCATGCAGGCATCCAGTGACAGCAGTGCAGTCGATTCCGCTGGATTCGCTGCAGTGGCGCGCATTACCCCATATAGGCTCCTAAGGTTCAGCCTAGTGCTTCTCTGTGGCATAAATCTCGATTGATCTGGATGGATTATGGTGGAGATGAGGGGAGCAAGTCAGTTTGATAATACCTTTGCTAGAACCTTAGTCTCAAAGTTAAGTAGGGAGATGGGCCGGTGGAAGCTGCACAGCTCCAGGGGTTTACCTTGTTTTGGAATGACTACGATTGTGGCTAGTCTCAGGTCTTCAGGTAGGCACCCTTCCTGCAGTGCAGCCTGGAACATATCTAGCATCGGTTGTGCCACCACTTTTGCAACACATTTAAAGAGTTCTGCGGGTAGCCCATTGGGGCCCGCGGCCCTCCCGGACGGTAAGTCCCGGATGGCCCCTTCCACCTCCTCCTTCACCAATTCCTGGTCGATGGATTCTCTATCTTCCTACGAGAGGGTCGGCAGAGAGATATCTCTGAGCAAGTCCTTTCTCTTGTCCTCTGTCCTGGCCGTTGCTGATTGATACACTGATTCATAATATGATGCGAAGACATCAGCTGTCTGCTCCAGTCTTATGCAACGTACTGTTGTTCGTTTGAATTTCCGCTACCCAGTTTCTTTCTCTATCCCTTTTCTACAGCCACGCAATAAGCTTGATGGCCTTATCCCCTAGATCATACAACCATCTTTGTGTGGCTATAGTGTGCTGTCGGGCTGCGTCCTCCCCTAAATCCCTGAGCTCCTTCTGCTTAAGGCGTATACTGTGTCTCAGCTCCGGGTCATCCGACTCGTTATACCGTATTGTTCGTTCCAGGGTGTCGATGTCCTGTTCGATCTCATCACATCTAGGGCATCGCTCTTTCCTCATTCCCCCTGTCACTACCTGTATATATCCCCTGGCCACCACTTTATATGCTTCCCATAACGTGCAGTTAGAATCAACCGACCCCACTTTGTCGTCAAAGTATTGCTGCGTTCGCTCTCCGAACTTCTCTTGTATTTCTTTATCCTTAAAGTACCATGAGGCTATATGTGGTGGGAGGGTGTGCTCGCTAGTTGGGCCCTGGAGCAGAATCTCAACCGGTGAGTGGTCAGATATGCCCCTCGCATTACGTTGTGCCCCACGGAAGTGTCCAACGCGAGCACATTGTGTAAGGAATTAATCTAAACGTGACCCACTACCGTGTGCTGCGGAAATGTGTGTCTACTGCCCACTGGTCGGGTTAAGTCTCCATAAGTCGGAGAGGCCCATCGGCCCCACGAATGCCCGTAGCGGTTTGCTCCCTCCAAAGCAGGCGTCGCCGTCCTGTCCAGTTTGTGTGACAGTACCGCATTCATGTCCCCTCCTAGTATGAGCACACCAGGGGGTATTTCTAGTATTGTTTTGCTTATCTCAGGAAAGGTCCCCACATGTAGCTTTGGCGGAATGTATACTGAGCAGAGGTTTAGGTTCCGACCCGCCCATGTCCCAGCCAGGGCCACAAACCTGCCCAGTGGATCCCGCCAGTTAGGGTTCAGTAGTAGGGGTATTGAGTTTTCAGCCAAGATCGCCACTCCCCTGGACCCCGATGTAAAGCCCGCATGTGCCAGTAGGGTGTACCCAAACCTGTTTAGTGCCAAGTAGTGATTGCCTCGAAGGTGTCCCTTGGAGAAAGACTAGGTCTGGGGAATGTCTACGTATGTATTGTAGAACCACGGTCAGCTTAATCTTATCCCCCAGTACATTGACATTCCACGTTAGGATTTTCAGTGCAGTTAGATTGCGAAGCCATATCTGCTCTCCGGTGATTGATATCTGGATTCACGACCACATTCCACTCCCTATCCCTCCTTCCCTTAGCTGTTTCTCAACATACCCTGCCTGCGGTACGGATTCAATGAGTGAATCGTACAAGACATATAGCAAACATAACATTAAACTGCTTAAGCAAGTACCCTTTGTATAACCCCCCCCTCCCTGCCACCCTGCACTGTAGGTCTAAAACTACCCACTTCCCCAATTTGCAGAGTGCCTGTCGCCCAAATGGAACCATTAAACTATAACCTGGGGTTGGGCAGCGCCGCCTCTCAAGAGCCCGCTGCAGCCCGCCCATCCTCTTAATTAAACATATGACTTTCTGTGCATCAGTGACGTGTTCCCTGATCCATTATCTTTCTCAACTACAGTAGGAGTCTCTTTTTCCTACTTCAACGTTTGACGACGCTGTCTTTCTCGCTGATCAGGCACAGTTTCAAGTCCTTACCTTTGTTGTGAAGAGTGACCCTACGCCCCACCATCACCTTCTACTCATCTGGACTAGTCCGAGGGGTCCACCTCCGGACGGGGGCCCACCTCTGCACGTTCAGTGCGGAGTCCGCGCAGGGAGGCATTCCCCCCCCAGGTCCCCGCGTCACCGGCCATGATTTATTCCAATTTTAGCATTATTATAAAAGAGGATTCATCTGGCATTAAACAGGAGTCTGAGTTTGCAAAACGTACACTAAACCAGAGTATGATTATATTCCTAGAGCAGGTGAAAAGCATTGTGAAAAATATGAAGCAATGGTGGATGTTCTCATGTAAGTGGTTAGTCTTGATCTCAAACAACATCCAAATTGCATGCCTCACGCTACACAATATGCAATTTTGTACAGCTTTTATCAACTATTTCAGATGGCTGAACAAGTATAGAAACTATGATAACTCTTATTAAGCTATCATTAAGTTTAATGCAGGTCTTTTGAATGCCTTTTCCAAATGTATTAACCTTTACAAATATCTTAGATTTTCCGGCCAGTTCTAAATTGAGGACTGGATTGTGTCAAAACTCAGTGTTCAGTTGCGTCACTTTGGTACGCTAAAATGACTCTGGAACCTTTATTCACTCAATATAAACTGTAATTATGCAAAGCGTGGTTGGTGTATAGTAGGAACAGCCTGAAACACGAACACAAGTCGACAGGGAAGCAGTGGTATATTAAATTTAATCCTACCAATTTAGAAGGAAGTGATGTTCAATCATTTAATAGAATGCAAATTCTTTCCACCAAACGGGAGGTCTTTTTTTTTATCTGAAAGACCTCATATCATTGTTCTACAGAATGCACTCTGATCACTAGCCAAAGGCTGATTGCGTGCCAAATGAGTGTCAAATAATAACAAAACTTAAAAGATCCAGTATTGTATCCCATACTCAAAGAAAATTATGTAAGGCAAGTTCAATGGCCAACTGGACTGAGTAATGACAGAGCATCCTAAAAGACTATTCGTATTATTTCCATATTTCAGTCAGATGAAATGTCCCACCCTGGGAAAATGTCTATTTGAATGGTGCTTGGCTAACAAGTATCTCTCTACAAATGGATGTTTTCATGTCTTATTTTCCAAAGTGACCAAACTTAGAAAGTGGAGATAGACTTTGGAAAGCTGTGGCCCATATATGTTATTTCTTTTTTTTCAGATTACAGGGACAGAGTCCCTGAGTCCTGATATTGCTGCAGCAACTTCTTTGTTGATGTTGATGGCAGTCAATCAGATTATCTTCTGATCTGCTGGTCCCAAGGAACTACAGCGTCTCTATATATCTATACATTTTGAATATTCATTTCTCAAAAACTCCTGAAGGGATTTACACAAATCGCACTCTTTCGGGGAAAAGAATTAGCTTCCTGCTAAATTAGGTGTAATCCCAATAAGCCAATTTGGTTGTAGAATTGTTCAAAGTTCCTATGGGGAAAACGCATTTTGGGACAACTTTCTAGATAGATTGCTCCTTCAGACTTGGCGATTCAATTGTTTTTGTGTGGTTACTCCTTGTTCATAAGGGCACAGTAAAACATAGAAAAGTAGGCATGTTGAGAGGATACATCATACCACAATAGGTATTGTCAGTATAACAAAATTTGTAATTCACCAGTAATGCCAGGTTTTGCATATGCTCTGTGATCGGCTTAAATTAGAAATCCCTGACAAAGGCCAAGTAGATAGAATCACGTCTAGTATTACTCATGTGGCTCTGTAAGGATGCCATGGTGCAGCAGATCAGGGTGGCCTCCTCATTTTAAGAGTGAGATTACACACACTTATAAATTGGTTTTCTCTTGGAAACTAGCATGTTTGTAATAGTATTTTAACAGTGCACACCTTGAAAGTCATAATAATATGGATCCCCTAATAAGCTTTGATAGAGCTTCTATTTCAGCATGATTACCAACAGCTGCGGGCTACAGGGGAACTGATCCAAACATGAAATTGACCAGAATCACAAACGAGGGCTAAGAAAAATTAGGTAAGTAATTTACCGTTATCGCCCTATATTGCGACGTGCATCAAAGATACAGAAGAATTGTGATACAGTTCAAGGACATAGTAGTCACAAAAGGAGCGATTGGTCTAAATGCTGTGCTAACAGAAATTGGCATCTCTATTCAGCTGTGCTACTTCTCCTTTCTCTCCTGTTGAGCATTACTACAGTCACTGCTACTCAATGCCAACTCCATTCCTTGGGTTTCCTGAGGGGGGTGTCATGACTGATCAACCTAAGAAGCAGAAAAAATACATTTCTTTGGTCGATCAGGTTTGTTTTTGTTCTCAGCCAAGCAAATGTTTAAGCAGGTATACTGTAGGGATCAGGGAAAGCAGCTGTTCTTTCAGCTGCAGTACTGGGGGAACAGAAAAGTGAAACCGTAAATCTGCTCCACGGCTCACTTACTCTACTTGATCCACGTTGTACTTTGATGAGGGGCTAAATTAAATACATTTATTGGGGAAACTTGCAAAGGGGTGGAGGATGGGCCAGAGTCTTAAGGCAGAGGGCATGTCAGAACTTTGAAAGGACAGAGAATTCACAACAATGAAATACTTCCAGAAGGGACCAACCAAAACCAGTATTTAGTGCCCACAATGGAAGCACTGTGCTTGGCTGAACTCTCAATGTTAATATTGATTTGTTCAAGGGTTTATGCTAGCCAGGTAGGTGATTGCAGGTTTTTGATACAAGCAAGTTTGCTCCTGAACTAGAATACGATTTTATAAAGGGACGAGAACTAGCGGTATGTAACTGAAGTACAAATAGAACTGTCAGGGGAACACAGAAGTCTGATTCAAACTCCGATTACAAAATAATGTAAAACCCAGTAGGATGCTATTCAAACTCTGGTTTTATAACCCTAGCATAACCAATACTCTTATGATCAAGGTTTGTGTAAAGGAAATATACGAACATTGACGCATCTATATGGAGAAATAATACTGCAAAAAATAAGCTGTTTGTGAAACATCCCAAAATCTGTATAGTAGGTAGCTGGTTGCAGGAGATAATGGAGAATGTGTCAGAGTGACTCTAAAACATTCCACCTCAACTCCTTCTGAACAGACACAGGATGGAAAGCACTGTCCCGTTATCAAATGTATAGGAAAGCAGACATGAGGTCAAGAAGCAACATCAGCCAAATATTTATTGAGCAAGCCAAACATAGCGCTCATCACTTTACCAGCTTGGAAACTTATGGGACTTGAGAGGCATTTTCTTAGCTTTAGCCTTAGGCCTCAGTCCCAGCAAGCTTTCGTATTTCTTTGACCATCAGGTAAAATTTATATTAATTTTTAATAAATACAGTATTCTATGTGGCCGAGTTAACAGTATTCTATGTGGCCGAGTTAAGCTGGATTTTTTTTTTAAAGAATGGCAATCACAATTTCCCTTTCCACTGAGTATTTGGTAACTCATGGGTACTGGAGATATTGTTGGCTATCAATACTATCAACCATAATCTTCAAAATTACATTTTTAAACAATTTTGGGTTAATGAACTTGGAAAGAAAATGACCTGGACTTATCGGACTGATAAGGCATCAAAATACCTGAACTGAGGTGACGGGCATCAATTAGAAGCAGTACAAAAATGTAATACAAATGAAACTTAGGGTGGGGCAATTCTACTTATTCAAACTTGCAAACCAACTTTGTTCTAGACATTAGGTGTATTCAGCTGCACCATATGAAGGTATCAATTCTAGATTCCATTTATTTTAATGATATCAGGTGAAGCACAAACCGGAAGATGCTGAAATGAAAATAGTAGTTTGGGATAGATAACCATTTTAGTGCGAGTTAAACTACCGATAATGGAAAGTTGTAATTTCTGATTCTGGCCAGAGTTTCAGACCATTCACTCAGATTTAAAGAGAAAATCCTGTGAATTGTTTCCAGACATAACCACTCCCAAACATTTACCTGTTCTTGGGTATACATGGGTAAAGCATCTTACTTGTGCAGGATCTGGGTTTTGGTGTTATCAGCCTTATAGTTAGGAACAGAACTGATTGCATTAAGAATCTGTATGACCTGAGTCACTTTGAATGAGAAGGCCATCAGTGTAAAGTTTGACCTGTCAAAAGAGTGGTCAATGCTAGAAACCCGATAACTCCCGAGTTAGCTTGTAAGTGTGATGCAAATGGCTCTAATAAGAGAGCATGCATTAATGGGGAAAGCAAGTAGCCTTGCTTGGTGTCATGTTTAATCGCTGTTCACTGGATGTATGTTCACTGGAAGGACCACAGACTATGAAAGATGCCACTGGATTAGAATAAAATGCCTAAATAACGGTGAACAAGTTTAAAGAAAATCTAAACTGAGATAATATTCCAAAGATATTCCAACTGACATAAATCACATGCCTTTTTTATTGCGTCAACTAAAATCAACACAAAAGTGAGCAGATGATCCATGTTAAAAAAAAGATGCTATGTTCTTATCCACTTTTGTCAATTAAGTGAAAATCCCTCCTGAACTTCTTTAATCAAGTCTTGAAGTACCTTTTGGAAATTAGTTGCTATTAATTTGCTAGGGATCTTGCTTTCCACATTTAACAATTAAGCATCAGGTGAGAACTGTGGATGCTTACTAGGTTTTAAGAATAGAGCCATGATAAATGTTTGCCAATACAGCTGGGATCGACTAAAATAAAAAATAAGAACTCCTGGCAAACTATAATGAATGAATAAAACATTTGAAGGACTAATATTTTCCCAAGGTAACTGGGAGCAGAAGTGTTGGTGTTTTGCAAAATATTGAAGTCTTCCCAACGCCGTTGTACAGTTATCTTAGCAAAAAACGAATTTTGTTCAACCTCATTCAAAGTGGAACTTTCCAGCTTGGCCATTTCTAGGGTACACTAGCACGGGAAAGATGACTGATGTGGGAAAATGCAGTTGTCATTGTCCCTGTGTAGATTACATTTCTTTCTCTAAGGAGAGGAAAGTGCTAGGTTAAAAGTGGGAAGCTGCAACAAGCACTGGTAAAGCCAATATGTCTTAACTATGCATAAGCTGTTAGGTTTACCAATGTGTTTTAGCCATGTTGTACACTAGTGTGGCTGCTGTTCACCATGGCTAAAGGTTAGTGGCGTACAGTAAGGGTGGTGTGAAGTGTAAGAGTGGAATGGCGAAGAGTGGAATAGAGTGTCATAGAGTGGAGTGTTAGAGTGTCGCTTACTGAAGTGGCATACAGTGAAGTGGCATAGAGTGGACTGGTGCATTGGCATAGAGTTGAGCAGAGTATTGTGGCGTAGAGTACAGAGGCATAGAATTCAGCAGCGTGCAATGCAGCATCATAGAATGCAATGGGGTAGATTAGAGTGGTGCACAGTAGAGTGCAGAGTGAAGTGGGCTAAAGTAGCGTGGAGTGACAGAGTGCAGTGGTCCAGAGGCATAGAGTGAAGTGCTGCAGAGTACAGTGGCATAGAATGGAGTGATGCAGAATAGTGGCGTAGAGTGCAGCGGCGTAGAATGGAGTGCTGCAGTGTGCAGTGGCATAGAGTGGAGTGATGCAGAGTAGAGTGGCTTAAAGTGCATTGGCATAGGAGGCAGTAGCGCAGAGTAGAGTGGCAAAGAGTTCAGTGATGTAGAGTTTAGTGCTGCAGAATACAGTGGTGTAGAGTGGCAGAGTGCATTACTGTAGAGTGCAGTGGCATGGAAAGCAGTGGCGTAGTGTACAGTGGTGCAGAGTAGAGTGCAGTGGCGTAGAGTGCGGTGGCATAGAGTGAAAAGGCGCAGAGTAAAGTTGTGTAGAGTGCAGTGGTGCAGAGTAGATTAGAGTGGTGTACAGTGGATTGGCATAGAGTGCAGGGGCATAGAGTTGAGTGGTACAGAGTAGAGTGCCTTGGCATAGAGTGTATTGGCATAGAGTGCAGTTGCGTAGAGTGCAGTTTGGCAGAGTGGTGTAGAGTGAAGTGGCAAGGAGCGGAGTTGTGAAGAGTAGAGCGTGTGACCTAGACTGGAGTGGTATAGAGTGCAGTGGCAAGGAGCGCAGTGATGTAGAGTCCATTGGCACAGAGTAGAGTGGTGTAGAGTAGAGAGGCATAGAGTGAAGTGGCGTAGAGTGCAGTGACGTAGAGTGGAGTGGTGTAGAGTGCAGAGGCACAGAGTGCTGTGGAGCAGTGTAAAGTTCAATGGTGCAGAGTAGAGTGGAGTGGTGTAAAGTTCAGTGGTGCAGAGTAGTGGCGTGGAGTTGTGCAGAATAGAGTGGAGTGACCTAGACTGGAGTGGTGTAGAGTGCATTGGAAAATATGTGCAGTGGCGTAGAGTGCAGTGGTGTAGAGCAGAGTGATGCAGAGTAGAGGAGTAGAGTGAAGTGGCGTAGAGTGCAGTGACGTGGAGTAGAGTGCAATGGCACAAAGGGCAGCGGCGTGGAGTGGTGCACAGTAGAGTGGAGTGACCTAGAGTGGAGTGGTGTAGAGTGCACTGGTAAAGAGTGCAGTGGTGTAGAGTAGAGTGGTGCAGAGTAGAGTGGTGCAGAGTAGAGTGGTGCAGAGTAGAGTGGTGCAGAGTAGAGTGAAGAGGCGTATAGTGCAGCCACTCTAAAGTGATTCTGTTAACCAGAAAACACAATGTGCGATTTTAAAGTATACAATACAGCTATGAGAATCTTATTGCATACTTAGTACACAACGTGCCCCAGTTCACGCTAAAAACATCACTGGGCCGAAGCTGTACAACATCTAGGCACGCCTCGCCTAAGAGAACTAAGTGCATCTTGGTTCTTGTCATTTCGACCAGTCTGGATGGACTGCATCTTACCTGTCCTCCGATGCCTGTTTTGCGGAGAAGAATGTGTGTTAGACCTTTGCTTGACACTCCCATCATGTGCGCAACCGGTCGTGAATGCTTTACTGGACCCGATAACGGCCCATGTTCTGCAGTGGCCTCAGCGTATTCCGATGTTGATGGCGGCATTCCTTGAGCCCCCACAGGTAGTAATAGCACCTGTTGGTATGGACGCCGGCTCCTCCTCTGACACCCAGGCTTTGGACGGAGTACAGGCTGCACCAGCACCGGCTGCGGACAGTGTGGAACATCATCTATGCTCAATTGACGTACTCTGCGAGGTGCTACAGGGGCCGTCTACTGCGTAAGCAAGCAATGAAAATGTTGTGTCTACCAGCCAGGACACAAACATTTGACTCATTTGGCTCGTCGTTTGTTGGAAGAAATTCGCCCTTTTTTAAAACAAGCTCAAATTTGAAACTCAAAACAAAAATTGACATTCCTTTCATTTATTGGGCATACATGGCTTTCTAATGCTTATAGTGCTTCGGACTATAATTAAGGACACTTTAGAGCTATGGCTTGCAAAACATTTTTTTAGACAGTTTTAAGTTTTTTAGAATTTTTTTAGTAGTTTTAAACATTTTTAGCTAAACAGATGTTTTTAAACTTTGTGCGTACCAATATCTAGTTAGGCTAGGAGTACGGTAATAAGTTACATACGTCGTCCAGTCGGAAGAGGAGTGGGTGTTATATCCTATATAGGCGCAGGTAACATTGCAACCTTTCACCTATATTCTTCCCAATATTACATACATAACGGTTCTTAGGGACTGACCTTTTACCTAGATACGACACTGCATTCAGAACGCGGGTTTCCCCCTAGTTCGAATCTCATACATTATGCATGAGACTTCTTGGAAGCACAGCAGGACTATCATCTCCTGTATAATATCTCTGTATAACGTTCAGGCCCGACGTCATCCTTTAGGCCAACACAGTAACACAGCAAGGTAGGACCCCTGGGGAGACCTATGGGTATATATACATCACATCTTGCTTAGAAGGACAGAGGAGACCGAGACTTACAGGCTGACACACTGACCAGAGACACTGAGGTTCCTGCATGCAGACACTCCAGCTCGCAGTGGTCTAACATCCCTCGCGAGGTGTCCAACTCGAGACCAGGACTGGGTCCCATATTCTCTCATTCTCAGGTAGGGGGTTGACTAGATCCTAGAGGGATTCTTGGCATAACACCTACACAGATGCTAGGTACATTTAGGTACATCTAGTATGGGAGGCATTGTAGGAGTACGCACTTTTTATCATGTGTTTTATGTACTTGTATATATTCATGATTTCTGCAAGATGGTAGAACTTTACCATCCTTTTACTTTCATAGTACTTCTAATCGTATATCTCTGCTACTGTCTAATGGTTGTTGCAGCTCATCTATCCTACACTAGAATAACAACTGTTCAATAAATTCTTATTGAAAACGCCCAGCCTGTTTATTCTGTGTATCTATCCGAGAAAAACTAAGTGAGCACGAGTGACTGAGCGAAAGGTAGTATATTGTTTCCATGATTCTGAGGGATCAGGGTTGTCATGTTCCGAGGTTGCCAGAATCTATTCTCTCCTTGGTAAGAGGAGATTATAGTGGCACTGTGAGCTAGCTGATACAGACAGGCTAACTTATCCGGTGGGGGTGCTCGGAATCAGTCTGCCACCAGTCCCACAGTTTATGTTATCCAAACCCGCAGATCCTGTATAGGTTATATAGGAACTACGCGACAACTAGTGGTACGAAGTGAACGGAGTTGGACGGGAACTGCAGTTATGGAATTCCAAAGAAAGACTGGGACTGCTTGGCCTGGGTCAGATCCAGAAAACCCCCCATACAGCCACTGACCAAAGGCCGGAAGGCATCAAGTAAAGTGGGTGCTATCATGGAATGCCCACCCTCATGGAGACCATCAATGTCCCTCCCTTTTGCCCTCAGTGCATTCACACCAGTATGTGCCACGTGTACTGTAACAGAATGCAACCGGACGCATGGTATAAGTGCAGGGCCATTACAGTTATAAAGAGTGCCAGAAAATCATGCACACAAAAATTCTATGATTTTCCTTATTATGAAGCAAATTCACATTTTGTAAATCATCAGAAACTTATCAAACATAAGCATTTACACAAATCCACACCCGAAATAGTGGTCTAATAATTCCATGGGTCTCCAACCTTTTCTGTAATAAGAGCTACTTTTGCTCAATGAAAATCAGCCCGAGCTACTAGTATTTGTGTTATAATAGTGACAGCATCAGACAAGATGACTTTAATGGCCACTCTATGGAAGGTTACCAGCAGTGATCACCTCAATGCATAAGGATGATTACCAGCAATAATGTAAAACAGGATTTGTCAATTTAGAATGCCTTTTCATGGGTAATACATAACAGCCTTAGCTGCAATGCTCCGGGCCATCAATGTAATATTAGTAATAAATCCCCCATCACCACATGATTTATCACTCAAATATCAGCTTTAAATACCTTTCTGAATTTCAACCACTGTTCTCCAAACATCAGCTTATGAGTTCTGGAAAAACACAGATTTTCATCTGAAATAAACACCTTTCAATTTTGGTAAACATATATTCATTCAACCAAGCAAATATTTTTATCTTATTAGGCTGGGCTGCACACAGGAGAGCTACCTACAGGAAGCTGGAGACCTGCCAGCAGCTCACGAGCTACTGGATGGAGAAGCTTTTATTCATTCAGTTAGAGTTTTCAAAAAGGATGACATGTTGTGAGCACTATGTGATACATACTTATGAAATGCTTATTTAATGGGCTCTGAGGTAATACATTTGCGTGATGCAACTTTTCACGCCTCAGGGGTTACCATACATCTAAGATTCGATTTGATGTAATAATAAATGTAACTCAGTGCTTTAAAACAAGTAGTCAAAAACGCACCAAAGAATACAAAACTGCTGTAATAGGCGAACTCGCCCTACACCATCCTTTCCTTTCAAAAGCTAAACACACGAAAGAGCAAACGTATAGTGAAAGGCTACCACAACAGACAAAAGCAAGGAAAGCCCTCCAACATCTAACCTGATCTAACACTGAAGTATGAGATTTTTTATTAATTATTTCTTACTTGGCAGCAGCGTGCCTCCCAGTTAGCATCATATGTCGAGGAAAGCCAATTAGGCAACTATAGATAATAAAAATCACAATTTTATGGTATTCATCGTTCTTTTGATCAACCTGCCTCAGAAACTACTCCATTGTTTGTTTTTATTGGTAAAATCTTTAAAAACTCTGCCAGGCATAAAAGCATTACACTTTCATCTACACATCAGAAGGGGTATGGAACAGGCTGGGATCTAATTTAAGTCCGCTAGAGCACCGCTCACAAACAAGGAAAACGCTTGTTCGCAGAAACAAGCAACTTAGGTTACAAGTGCCGAGATCAACCAGTCATGTGTGCTAATTCTTAATAATTATAATGCAAGGTGAACTCCCAGGGGACTTAAAAGTCAGCGACTCGCAATGCTTGGCTGAACAGCCGAATAGAACAACTCAACTCATATGACACTGACCCTATCAAAAGTCCTACCCCGTGCCAAGGAACAAACATGCTTGGAAGACTTTCTAGTTCTAATACACGCTTTTTTGATCTGGTTTAACAGTGCAGCTGCCAACAGGCCTGTTGTTACCAGGTATTTAATATATACAGAGTGGGCTGTGGCTCTACCCACAGGATTATACTCTCTCAGCTCCTGCTATTGGGTGTTTTCTGTACCATACCGCCTGCAGGGAAGTGCTTCCACTACAATGTATGAGGGACTAGATTTCTGCTGAAAACTCCACTCAATCATCACACTATTTGTCACATTCAATTTATCTATCTTCTATATGCATTCTATGCAGAAAGCAATGTTTTGCCTGCTATTTTGCATCTTGCCAGGTAGGTCGCTCCCCCACCACACAGCTCCGCCTGTGTTGTCTGCCCGCTGCTCCTGCAGGTAAGATCGCCCTCCGCTTGTGGCCCCGGTGCCCGCATTTTCTGCTTGTCTCCCCTTTTTCCTTCTGTGCCCCTCGCTGCCCCATTGTCGTTGTGCCCGTGATTTTGTCTCCCCTTTTTCCTTCTGTGCCCCTCGCTGCCCCATTGTCATTGTGCCCGTGATTTTGTCTCCCCTTTTTCCTTCTGTGCCCCTCGCTGCCCCATTGTCGTTGTGCCCGTGATTTTGTCTCCCCTTTTTCCTTCTGTGCCCCTCGCTGCCCCATTGTCATTGTACCCGTGATTTTGTCTCCCCTTTTTCCTTCTGTGCCCCTCGCTGCCCCATTGTCGTTGTGCCCGTGATTTTGTCTCCCCTTTTTCCTTCTGTGCCCCTCGCTGCCCCATTGTCATTGTGCCCGTGATTTTGTCTCCCCTTTTTCCTTCTGTGCCCCTCGCTGCCCCATTGTCGTTGTGCCCGTGATTTTGTCTCCCCTTTTTCCTTCTGTGCCCCTCGCTGCCCCATTGTCGTTGTGCCCGTGATTTTGTCTCCCCTTTTTCCTTCTGTGCCCCTCGCTGCCCCATTGTCGTTGTGCCCGTGATTTTGTCTCCCCTTTTTCCTTTCTGTGCCCCCGCTACCTCTCGCCATTCCCGCCGCTGCATCTCTGCGGCCCCGCCCCCTGACTGCCCATTCGCTGCCCCTGCCTCCCGCCTCCCAGCTGCTCCTCCCTCCCACCTCCCCATAAATGGCGGCCGCTGCGCGGTGAGGAGAGCGACCCTTGACCTTGCCAGGTAGGTCGCTCCCCACCACACAGCTCCGCCTGTGTTGTCTGCCCGCTGCTCCTGCAGGTAAGATCGCCCTCCGCTTGTGGCCCCGGTGCCCGCATTTTCTGCTTGTCTCCCCTTTTTCCTTCTGTGCCCCTCGCTGCCCCATTGTCGTTGTGCCCGTGATTTTGTCTCCCCTTTTTCCTTCTGTGCCCCTCGCTGCCCCATTGTCATTGTGCCCGTGATTTTGTCTCCCCTTTTTCCTTCTGTGCCCCTCGCTGCCCCATTGTCGTTGTGCCCGTGATTTTGTCTCCCCTTTTTCCTTCTGTGCCCCTCGCTGCCCCATTGTCATTGTGCCCGTGATTTTGTCTCCCTTTTTCCTTCTGTGCCCCTCGCTGCCCCATTGTCGTTGTGCCCGTGATTTTGTCTCCCCTTTTTCCTTCTGTGCCCCTCGCTGCCCCATTGTCATTGTGCCCGTGATTTTGTCTCCCCTTTTTCCTTCTGTGCCCCTCGCTGCCCCATTGTCGTTGTGCCCGTGATTTTGTCTCCCCTTTTTCCTTTCTGTGCCCCCGCTACCTCTCGCCATTCCCGCCGCTGCATCCCTGCGGCCCCGCCCCCTGACTGCCCATTCGCTGCCCCTGCCTCCCGCCTCCCAGCTGCTCCTCCCTCCCACCTCCCCATAAATGGCGGCCGCTGCGCGGCCGCGCCGCTGGCGCGCCGAAGGCGCGCCTAAGGCAAGCCCGTCTGCGCCCGTCCGCGACTGGACCGCGCCCAGCGCCAGAACCCCTGGATCCCACCGATGCAACACCACTCGACGGACCTACGACGCCGCCACACTCACCGCACTCAATGCCGGCCGGAACCCTGCCTGCTACCGAGCCTCACCGAGACGCACCCACGGACCCTTCACCTGCCAAACCTGCCGATTCACCTGCCCCCGGACGTGCACCACCTCCGCCAAGTCGAGCACCAGCAGCAACCACCTGAAATGCATCCTGCTGAACACCCGCTCCGTCCACAAGCACGCCGTGGAACTCTGGGACCTGCTCGACGCAACAGCACCGGACATCGCCTTCCTCACCGAAACCTGGATGAACGCCTCCTCAGCGCCCGACATCGCCATAGCCATCCCGGACGGATACAAGATCACCCGGAGGGACCGCGTCAACCAGACGGGAGGAGGCATCGCCATCGTACACAAGAGCACCATCCGCATCTCGACTAACTCCGACGAGACCTTCACCGCCGCCGAACACCTACACTTCCAGATACACACTGACCCCAAGACCACCCTCCGAGGCACCCTCATCTACAGACCCCCGGGACCACGCACACTATTCAGCGAAGACATCGCAGACTTCATCAGCCCGCACGCCATGCCCTCCGCCGACTACATCCTCCTAGGGGACCTCAACTTCCACCTGGAGAACAACAACGACAGAAACACCACCGCCCTGCTGGACAACCTCGCCAACCTCGGACTCAAGCAACTGGTGAACACGCCCACCCACTACGCCGGCCACACGCTTGACCCCGTCTTCTCGTCCAGCAAGCACATCTCCTTCAGCCACGCCACCGGACTCCACTGGACCGACCACAGCTGCGTCCACTTCAGCTTCAGAAAGACTGCGACCCACCACCACCCGCAACAGGTTCCCCGCCGGAGCAAGATCACCGCCGAGCAGCTCACCGCCTCCCTCAGCCAGAACACACCCACCAACACAACGGACCCAAACGAAGCAGCCAGCAACCTCGCCAAGTGGCTGACCGCCTGCGCCGACGACCTCGCACCACTAAAAAACCCTCCCAGCAGACCCGGAAGCAAGAAAACCCCTTGGTTCACCAACGAACTCAAGGAATCCAAGAAGAACTGCCGCACTCTCGAGAAAACCTGGCGACTCGACCAGACCACAGACAACAGGACCGCCCTCAAACACGCCACCCGCAAACACCACCAGCTGATCCGTGCCACCAAGAAGTCGGCACTCAAAGAACGACTGGACAACAACGCCCATGACAGCAAGGAACTTTTCAGCATCGTCAAAGAGTTCTCCAACCCCAGCGCCGGAAACAACGACATCACCCCCTCGCAAGACCTCTGCAACTCACTCTCCGCGTTCTTCCACCGCAAGATCACCGACATACATAACAGCTTCGACGCACAAACCACGCACCCTACCGCCGAACCAACGCCCGCCACCACCACCCTCTGCAACTGGACCCCGATCAGCACCGAAGACACCACCCGCACGATGAACTCCATCCACTCCGGATCACCAACCGACCCCTGCCCACACCACGTCTTCAACAAAGCCGACGCCACCATCGCACCCCATCTCCGGGACATCATCAACTCCTCCTTCCACACCGCCACCTTCCCGGAGAGCTGGAAGCACGCCGAGCTTACCGCCCTCCTGAAGAAACCAACGGCGGACCCCACCGACCTCAAGAACTACCGTCCCATCTCGCTCCTTCCGTTTCCGGCCAAAGTCATCGAGAAGACCGCCAACAGACAGCTTGCCGCCTTCCTCGAGACGAATGGATCCCTCGACCCCTCGCAGTCCGGGTTTCGGGCCAACCACAGCACCGAGACCGCCCTTATCGCAGCCACCGACGACATCAGAACCCTAACCGACAACGGGGAAACAGCTGCCCTCATCCTCTTGGACCTCTCCGCGGCGTTCGACACCGTCTGCCACCGCACCCTAGTGAAGCGCCTCAGCAACATCGGAATCCGAGAGAAAGCACTGGAATGGATCATCTCGTTCCTCGCCGGTAGAACCCAGAGAGTCCGCCTCCCCCGTTCAGATCCGAAGCCACCGAAGTCATCTGCGGCGTTCCACAAGGATCTTCACTCAGCCCAACCCTCTTCAACGTCTACATGAGCCCCCTCGCAGCCATCGCACGCCAACACAACCTCAACATCATCTCCTACGCCGACGACACCCAGCTGATCCTCTCCCTCACCAACGACCCCACCACCGCCAGAGCCAACCTACACGACGGGATGAGAGATGTCGCCGACTGGATGAGGAACAGCCGCCTTAAACTGAACTCAGACAAGACGGAAGTCCTCATCCTGGGCTCATCACCCTCCGCCTGGGACGACTCCTGGTGGCCCCCGGCCCTGGGCACCGCGCCCAAGCCAACGGACCACGCACGCAACCTGGGCTTCATCCTGGACTCCTCCCTGTCGATGACCAGACAAGTCAACGCCGTCTCATCTTCATGCTTCAACACCCTGCGCATGCTCCGCAAGATCTTCAGATGGATCCCCACTGAAACCAGGAAGACCGTCACCCAGGCACTCGTCACCAGCCGACTGGACTATGGGAACACCCTCTACGCCGGAACCACAGCCAAACTTCAAAAAGACTCCAGCGCATCCAGAACGCCTCCGCACGACTCATCCTGGACATCCCCCGACACAGCCACATCACCGGACACCTGAAAGACCTGCACTGGCTCCCCGTCAGCAAGAGAATCACGTTCAGACTCCTCACCCACGCACACAAGGCCCTCCACGACCTGGGCCCAAAGTACCTCAACGACCGCGTGACCTTCTACACGCCCACACGCCAGCTACGATCAACCAGCCACGCCCTCGCCACCGTACCACGCATCCGCAGAACCACCGCCGGAGGAAGATCCTTCTCCTACCTGGCAGCCAAGACCTGGAACTCCCTCCCCACTCACCTTCGGCGAACCCAGGACCATCTCTCCTTCAGGAGGCAGCTCAAGACCTGGCTGTTCGAGCAGTAACTTACCCCCTCCCCCAGCGCCTTGAGACCCTCCCGGGTGAGTAGCGCGCTCTATAAATGCCGTGATTGATTGATTGATTGATTTTCCCCACACTACTGGGAAGGCCAATAGGCCTGGCTCGAATGTGCTAAAGAGCATTTGTGCATGCAACCCATCCAAACAGCATTTGTGATTGCCTGCATTTATAAGCGCAGTAAAGGAAAACCTATTGGCTTTACCAATGCTTGTCTTTTCATTGAGTGATGTCTTACAATGGGAACACCACCCAAAATGGGCTGTTAAAACCAGCCCCTGAAAGTGGTGCACAGGCTTCAGGGGGAAAAGAGAATCAAGTTTAAAATGCACCACTCTCCAAAAAGGCTCACACTTGGTAAAAGGGTGCAGTGTATGCAGAAATTTGCACTGCTCTAAATAGCAGCTAGAAACCTTCAGTTGGCTACATCTTATTGTATTTTCGAGTGCCAAAAAGATGCTGACAATTCTCAAAGATCAAGTCTCAAAAAAGAGCTACTATATAAAACTGACCAGTGGACAGCACCCAATCACCTGCACTTCACAAAACTCTTAAAAATGGAGTCCTTCAGCCTGACCTTTAGACTAAACCGCCATAAATCAAAGACATTTATTTATTTGTTGTCGTACAAAGCCAACCTCCACCGAAGCAGGTTGCAGAGCACTGTGCAAGAGTAGGTGTAACAAATCAGATAGAAAGTCAACATATGAATTCACTGGTCGACCCAAAAAAGGAGCGTTACACTATATAGACGAAGTCACGATAATTACAATGGTAGAGAA
This sequence comes from Calotriton arnoldi, assembly GCA_963921515.1. Lineage (NCBI taxonomy): Eukaryota > Metazoa > Chordata > Amphibia > Caudata > Salamandridae > Calotriton > Calotriton arnoldi. Next base: position 409,334 of record CAWUFW010003435.1, on the reverse strand, counting down.
CATTTCATTACACAAAATGTACAAACAGGTACCACAGGTCCAGCACCATCGAAATAAATGAAGAAGCGTCAGCAACAGGTTATCCCATAGCACAAAGTACTAATAATGTCATTATCAGAAGGAGTAATAACGCTAACTGAAGAGGTATTGGACTGGTTGTGATAAAAGCAAAAGTTATGGTGGTGTTGTGCGTGGCGAAGGTGGTTTTCGTGTGCTTGCTGAACAGTAGATGTTTGGGTTGTACCTTTAGGGGTCAGCTAGTCACAGGGGTCTCTAACCTTTTCTGTACTGAGAGCTACTTATGTTCAATGAAATGCATTGAGAGCTACTAATATTATTTGTGTTGTATAATTTCAATTTTCTTATATGTATATTAACTCAACCAAGCAAAAGGTTTCTAATTTAATAAGCTGGGCTGCACACAGGTGAGCTACTCAGAAGTAGCTGTCTAGTCCCTCTGTGAGCAGCTGGCCCTCCCAGGCAGTCTCCACATTTTTCACTTTTGACTTTAATCTGGCAAATGTCCAGGTGCAGCGGGAAAGAGATGCCCTGTGGGAGTTACCATATATTTCTACAAGTAGTTGGAGCTCTTGCTCTAGAATGCCTTATGAATAGGACATCCCTTCAGTTCCACCATCAGGCAGTAACTATATTGAGGTTGGATGTTGACTAGGCTATTTTTTCATGGTGAGGAACGGTCTGTCTTACAGGTCATAAGCTCTTTTCGTTTTTTTGAATTTGTTATTCAGCTAGGCTTATTTAAATAGCAATAGTCCAGCCTGGATATCTGGACTGGCCTGAAAAGATGATGTACCTTTCAGGACATATTCAATATGAACTAAGGGTCTCTTGAGGAACATGTTTACCCATGGGGGAGGAAAGCAGTCAGTAGAGAAATCAAGGTGCCTAATGTTTTTTTTAACTATGATCCTTGAATCTCTCATGGAGCGTGAACATTCGAAGGATGGAATACCCCTTTCAGCCTCATCGGGCATTAGTATCGAAGATTTAGCTCAGTTTCAGCAGAGGCAACCTTTTTTGTTTTAATCCAGAAGTAGAAGTGGACTAGGTTGCTGTATTGTTAACAGCCTCGCCATATGACCATTTGAACTTTAGATGTATGTATGTAAATGGTAATCGCTTGAAGGAGGCGGCAAACAGGCCTTGAGGTATCTTGCAAGATATTCCTTACTTCGTAGATGGTAAGCACATATTCTGATTCGCTGCTGTGGACTGTGAGGCAGGAATGGCTCCTCTCCAGGGCAATATGTAGAATTTGTATACAGTTTACAAGCATGCAATACGTTGCAGGGCAAGGATTGAAAGAAGGGTGGTAAAAGAGTGAAGGCATCAGATGTGAGTTATTTGCAAATTAGGGGATAAAAGGAGGGGGTGAACGGTCTATTTATAGCGTGCGTTAATGTATACTTCAATTAAAAAGTTTTTTGCTCTTACTACTTTAAGGTACGGTCTTGTGGTACAATTATGTGTAGCACAAGACCACACTGCCCCACCTGAACTAATTTCCTTTGGGCCTACCTTTAACATTTTGTTTAGTCCTGTGAAGAGGAAACAGCGTAAAAATTGTGAACAATCCATTTCAAGTTGCCCCAGTCAAGGTGCTAACTAAAGGTCCACATCTTTCTCAGGGGTGTGAAAGGACATTCCAAGAGGCAGGTTTCAGCCACCCCCCACCTCAGTTAAAATTATGTAAGCAGAGTAAGAGGTCTAGGCCAACAATGCCAGCGACCAAGTGATCCCTCATTAACAAGCATGCAGCTAAGTAGTGCTGCACTGTTCTTGGATAGATCACCTTTATCTTCCAGAAGGAATGCTGCTTCAGGAAAGTCAGAATGGGAGCAAAGAGTAGAAGTGCATTTCTAACTTTAAAGGTATATTTCCTTTCTGTGAATACAAAGGCATCTGAAAAAGGTCCCAGGGAAATTATGCGAGACTGAACTGTACAGGGACATATGTGAGGAGGCAACATTTTTTGCCAAATGAGATCAACACTATTCCAGTGGTTTTGGACGGTAAACAATAAGATGTGAAAAAACAACACTTAAGCAGGATGAAATAACAAATGGTAAATATAGGACAATTTTCTGCTAAATTATAGCATGGAAGACATAATTACTAGCAGCTACAGTCCACTTAAATGTAGAAGAAAAACTGTAGAAGAAGTGCCTTTGCATCAAACTGCCCTGCAGGTGGAATGGCAATGTCCACATACAGAGAAACACTGGTGCTTCCTCGATCAGGCGGTGATTCATATTTGGAAGATTCCATGGTTCCCGCGGCAAAATCGTCCGCCAGGAGTATATGTCCCTCCAGTGGTTCGCGCCACGATTGGGGCTTGGGATAAACTTTGTATTTCTAAGCAACTTTCAACCCCCATTTCGCCCTCACTCCAATCATAGGGAACGCAGATTTCCCTCCGGCACTGCATGGCACGGCATACTCTCAGTGGCAAGAGGCGAATTGCAAATGCATAGGGTATCTGTTTGATGTATGGGGTCTGCTAGAATTTCCGCAGGCACAACAGGACTTTGGGCTGCCGGACTCCTAACACTGGCATTATGTTACCATTCGCCATTGGGTAACCCATCCGTCAATACGCCCACATGCTAGCAGTCCGCTCACCCCATTTGAACGATGGCTTCTATTGAGGCAGGATGATCGGCGTCTGCTGTCGGACATTTATGCCCTCTTGAACACCTCTACTAAATCTCTGATTTCCCTGGCTAGGACACGGTGGGAGCTAGAATGTGAGTGTCAATTCTCAGACAAGGAATAGTCTGACATCTTGCGGCGGGCTCGCACCTCGGCTTGCAGCGCCTCAGGCACGGAGACTCTCCTTAAAATTGTCCACTACTGGTAATATATACCCTCCCGTCTGGTTAAGTGGAAGAAGGGAAGTGATGACAGATGTTGGCGCCACTGCAATCTTTCCGGGACACTTTCCCATCTATTGTGGCACTGCCCTAAATTGAACCGCTATTGGTCCGTGGGCCTCATAGATATTGATAACATGTTTAATACTGAACTACCCCGCTTCCCCAGCTATATTTTGTTGGGACTGCCCAACGCCTTCAAGTACCCATTACACTCCGCTAGGGGGAGGGCCATAACCCTGGCACTGTGTGCCGTGAAGCAGGTTTTGCTGTCACGATGGGGCATGGGCATCATACTCACACATGCAGATTGGACACACAAACTCTGGGACCTGCTCAGTATGGAGAAGTTGACAGCAGTTGTAGACCATACACTACCTAACTTTCAGAAAATGTGGGGCCCCCATTTGAAATACTTGTCTACCCATTTTCGAGAGCTCTCCTGCCCAATATACTTGCAGGTGCTACGCCTTTCGGCAGGTACGGAGCCCGACCCACAGTACTTCCACATGGTGGGAGGGGGACAGGAGTTAATCGAGGTATCATATGCATGAGCATGGTTTGGTTACTCTGTCTATCTTGAATTTCCGTCACTCCTGACTTTGGTTTCTTACTCCACTTCCTCTCTTTTCTTCACTCATAGCCGGCCGTTGGATGAAGGCGAATGAACATGTTGTAACTTTATTCAAATAAATACAAATTGATACAATCCAAACTGCCCTGCAGACCATGGGTCTGAGCAGATCCAGACTGACAGAAAAATAGAGCACAGTGTGTGGTGAAGGAGAGCTGAAGGACTGGAGGTATTTTTTGTATTGCCAGGCAAATGGAGGGGAGAGACTGCTGAGGATGGCTGGGGAAAGAGGCATAATGGCATGTATTTTTTTTTGGGGGGGGAGGGGTCCAATGGAAGGATCTCATGAAGGTGGGGGTGAGGGATTTAGAGCGCGTTAGCATTTGTTTTGTTTTGGGGAGTGTATGAGGGAATTGCCATTGATGGAATGAGTGGCATTTATTTTTTTAGCTGTATTGGGGAGATACTTCGGATGGGTGGAAGGACGATAAGCATGACTGATTGAGCAGGGAAGGAAGGGTTCCTTGAGGGAGGTGAAGGGGGATGTTGTGCATGGCTCCCACAAGAACACACTAATTATGCACTGCATATCTGAGCAAGGGAAAAAGATTGAGACGCACATACACAACATACATTGGTAGCTGAGTTATCAATAATGTCTAGTTTTCCATCTTAGGGTTCAAAGGGAAGCATACACTCTAGCTTCTCTCTCATTGCCTATTTGATGTCGCTTAAGCAGAAAACAACCATTTTATTGACAGCTACCCATCTGTAAATAATTCAATGCATTGCTAGGATTTGTCTTACTTTTGTAAAAGGATCAAGCTGGGGGGGCTCTTGACGTCTGATGAATTTGAAATATATGGAAAAGAAGGAGCACTGCAGTGGTTTGAACATGATGGGACAATATCATGGAAGGTGGAAAGCGAAGAGGTTTTGAGGACTGTTAGAGTGAGTGGAATGCTTTTGGTGGCCATTTTCAATTGACCTGGAGTGTGGGTTGGGTCTGATTACCTTCATTCTACAGGTCTTTTTCTATGGATATATATCTGGAATATATTTTGCATCCGGTTGTGGTCATGCATTATCACAAGGAACTCGACCATAGTAAGTCTGTGATCTCATGTAGACCATATAAATCTTTTGTGAACAAAACACTTAAAAAAGCCTTTGGAATTCATGCACAAGTCAAAGAAACATGTTGTGGGAAAGGACTCTCTGTCTATGAGGTGAGAATATTAGCAAAATGAACATTGAAGATTTCAGATTTTTAGTACCAAAGAGCTCTTGTAGTCCGATCAGATTCCAAAAGCATGGTATTTGCGACATCAATAACTCTGTTTGTAAACACTGAATATTGGGTAAGTACCTCTAGCATTTGCGTAACTCTGACATTGACTGTGTCTCTGTGGGTTGACCAAAAGGGATTGGCAATGGCATGTGGTCCCTGCCAATCTCTTTCTTCCTACTATCGGTTTTATAATGCAGCCCCTGCGCCTATGTGCCCATAAGGGGGACGTGTATCTGGGTCCTGCATGCAGGCTAAAGAGGAAAGTTTACTAAAACTAAGTTTTTAAGTGTACTGTATCTTGGTTTGTATGTGATGACTAGGGGGTTTGATAAGTAGCAAGTGGTGTGACTGTAGCACAGTTTGGTTAAGATGTGAGAAGTGCTGCATTTTCATTTTCAATTTTCAAGCATGCACAAGATTCAGAGTGGCTAATGCCTTAATTAAGATGGTATAAATTGTGTAATATCTCGGGCTAACGGTGGCACGAGCTACTCAAAAGGAGGAGTTGAGTATCAGTTACTTCTCTGTGCCATGTGGGGTGTAGCATTCAGTAGTGTTGTATAGAAATGCTGTTTTTGCAATTTCCTAAGAACATAGAGCTGGGATTTACTTTTGAGTGACTGAAGTGCTAGAACATATGTTCCTGTTTCCTCTACAAGTAGTACAAGATTCAATACTGAGAAAAGCATTTTCAGGTGAGAATACAATTTCCCTTGATCCCAATGTGCAGAAGAGGGAAAGGCATGTCCTCCTTGGTCCTATATTGATACAGTAGGGTAAGTTGTGGCGTTGTCTTCATGATGACGGGGGGGGGAAGAGTGTATTGTACGTTTCTCTGAGCAGAAAGGGGTTGTGTAAGACCTTGTCCATCATGCAGCTGGGGGTTGAGAGTCCTGCTCCTTTGAGTCTAGTAGAGGGTGAATGTGGAGTACTCTTTGTCCTGTGTATGGTATAAGGTGTTGCAATTATCATGGTTTAGTTTGCACGAGATGGGCTTGTTGGTTGGTGAACATGCATTTGCACTTTATGTGTATGGGGTTGTGTTTAACTATGCTGTCTACATATCATTAACTTAGCCCCAGTAGGGGCTAGCATCGTTTACTTTGTTTTCTTTTTTTAACTGATTCTAAGTGAAGTAGTAGCTGCTGAAGCTTTCCAAGTAACATCTCACAAGCATATAGCCAATTCATCTTGTTCATGCCATTAAGTGGCACTTTTCACAACAAATTCACATTTCTTTTCTGAAGTCAATAAAAGCTTATTTTGCAAATTACAAAGTAAATACATAGACTAAACCACATTTCCCAGGTGTCACTAATGGAAAAGGCAACCAAGAAACAAACAGTTCCCAAATTATCCTCCAGTGCAAGACTCACCAGTCATTTTCTGTCTAAAGTCCTTGTTTTCTTTGAAGCTAAGATCCAGATAACACCTTTGCTTCACTCGTTTTTTATGCTTACATGCAAGCATTAGCACTTTGCAAATGTTTTCAAGTTAGTTTAGATTCTTACTGTAATTACCTGGTTTTGAGCTTATATTTTTCCATCAACCCATAAGTGATTTGTCTGAGGAGCACGGTTTTCCTCATCTAATTGAGCTCTGAGAGCCTCGGGATGTCTAATACCACCAGCACCAGATGTTTAAGGAATCAGCAGAGTGGGTGGTCTGCCTATCAGCTCCAGCAGTAAAAAACAAACCAGGATTTGTAAGAAAAAACTTGGCAGGAACAACATGTAACTAGTGAGTCTTTAAATACAGAGTAATTTCGAAATCGAACCAGTATGGAGCCTTGCCTACCTCCCCTGGGGCAGCAGCCAATGACAAAAATATTTCAAAGGGTACTGACCAACCTTTCTTGAAGCGAGGGACAGAAGAGAGTCTACCTCAGATACTTAGTTGCCCGCTCCTTGTCATCATGGACACCATTTCCAGTCCTATGGTTTCAGTGGACATCTTTATGCATTTTAGGGGGTTCTGTCTTTGCTTCCATTTAAATGATTGGATCCAGGGTGTTCAAAGCTGGCACTATGCCAGAGTTTCACGATATCTACATAAAATACAATTACATTATATGAATCTAAATGTAACTCATTTACATAGTGGTGATATCCTGAAAATCTAGCCTGGGTCCAGCCCGACCTAGATAGGGCCCCTGTGAAACAGACGAACACCTAGGGCTGTACTTCCTACTGGGCGCTTTGTCCTGATATGAGCTGTAAAGCACAATACAACATTTGACAGTTTGCAGCTAATGTGGGGAGAGTGCATCAATGAAAGTTTGAAACTGTGACTCCATCTTTCAATGCCAGCAGACCGGGTCTCAATTTTTAAGAGGGGGCAGGGGATCAGTAACAGACGGGAGCAGCATGTGACTACATCTGCCTGCTGCCGATGGATGCCGGGCAAGACCCTCCTTCAAAGAGTCATATTTGGGGGTGCGCTGATTGTGCACCACATACGAGGTGGTGCACAATCAGTGCTTTGCCCGACAGCTTCTTTGCCCTAAAGCACAGGCCAGTAGCGGTAGCAAACATTTTACCCCAAAGCAATATTACAGAAGGCGCCACACAGGTGTTTGCTACTATTTGTGCAACGTCAATGCGCATGGAAGCACAAAAAGCATTGGCAAATGCGCAATGTGCCTGGGGCCTGTTATATAATATGATCAGTGACTGTAATGATTTGCAGGTTAAAAGCCCAGGACTAGAATGTTAAGACCAGGCAAGAAACCACCCCTGAAAACTTTTCAGCATAATTAAACAAAAATGCTATCCAACCACCAAAAGGTTTGTCAACGCTCTCAAAAAGATAATTAAACAAACGCCCCACCCAAACAGCAAACTTTAGTCAACATAAAGTTAGGCGCAACAAGATATCTATCTTTGCTGAAAAGATGAGAAAGATCGCACTCTTTTTACCCAGCATAACTACAAGCAGTGTTTTCCTTCCTTCTACCTCTAAGAACAAGACATCCTGGAGTGAATTCAGAGTCAGTGAACAAAACCTAACTCGCAAAACAACAGCTAACACAAAACCTGCTTTGCATAATGTGGACCCAATCCCCTCTAATTTACTCAAGGACTTCAGTCAATCAATCAATCAATCAATAACTTTATTCGGTTTTCACGTATAAAACCATAAAGGTTCTCTAATATATAAAAACAATGCATGAAAAAAATTCATAAAATAGTTACACAATTCATCATACAATAAACCAGACTCCATAGGGATCTCATACAATTCATAGGCAAAATACAATAAAGAATAACTTGTCCCTTAAGCATAATAATTAAAATAAACCATTGGATAGATGACTGCCGGGGCCTTATCTAATATTTATGTGTCATAAGAAGGAACCCTCGCAGATACTATGGTTTAATCAAGGTAGGATCTAAGCTTCGCTGCAGATTTAAGGAAATTGAGGACTAATAAAATAGAATCTTCATACAACAGTTGTAAATAAATAAGAGCTGGGCGTGCCTGCCTAAATTTCATCCTCCCTAAAATAGGAGTAATAAAAGATTTCCGGGGGATCGCATAAAGCTTACAGAATAATAAACAAGCATTTGCAATGCAACAGGTCTCGCATTCACCTGAGTTTGAGCTATTGGCATTGTAAATGACAATGCCTTTTATTTATGTTTTGGTTTTTGAAACATAAAACACATTGTCATTTACAATACTAATAGCTTAAACTCGCATAAATGCGAGACCTATTGCATTGCAAATGCTTGTTAATATCTGCAATTGAAGATTAAGCGAATAGCAATAAAAACAATGCTCAATGTAAGAGATTCACCACGATAACTTTAATAACGAAATATGTTACTTTTATGCAGGCATCTTTACTTTAGGGTACTGTCATATGGTCTACACTAAGCACTGTGCACAGTGGTGAGACATAACAGGAAGGAAGCTTATAATTACAGCTGCTACCGCTTCCTGTCCGAGAAGGTCCTGCAGCTGTGAGTAATATTGCACAACCGACAGGTAAGGAAGCTTAGAATTACAGCTGCTACCGCTTCGTGTCCGAGAAGGTCCGACAGGTACATCGTTCTTTGCAGCAATGTGTTTTTGTATGGCGGAGCAGTGGGATTACCCTTTTACTCTCTCCTCGCCCATAAACCTGCTGACAGCTGTAAATGACATCACGCATACGTCACTGCGGGTTATTTACTAAGTTTCTGCATGTGGCGCAAAGGTGCACAAAAGCTAAGTGTTGTATTTGTATGCAAAGGTTAACACTGATCGAATATCACTGACGGTCGGGGACTGCTTACAGTCATTAATACACCCAGATTATATTTGTTTGGCCAATACTGTGATACTTCTTATGAAGGGCCACTGTTTGACTTCTTGTCTTCAGGGGAAAATGAACAAGTATTAGTGGAGAGGCTATGGCGCTGCTGACTCGAGAGCGGGAGATCCCGGCTCGAATCTCTGCTCCGCAACATCTTGTGATTCTGGGAAAATCACGTAATCTCTCCCGGTGATAAGTTGGCAATATATATGTGCTGCAAGACAAAAAAAGCGCGGAATGAGGCACTTTACGAACGCTCTATTAAATAAAAAGCCACGGCGATTGCTGCTCGATGCTGTGGTGGCGGTGGGAGGGGTGTTTTTTGCAGGCAAGCATTACGGGCGCTCTAATGGGGCACTTTAGACCACAAAGAAAGTTAAACCAGCCATTGCATCGCTGCTGGAAAGAAAGTGAAACCAGCCACGACATTGCTGCTGGATGATGTTTGGGAGGGGTGTTTTTTGTAGCCAAGCATTACGGCCACTCTATTAAATAAATAAATGGCCACGGCGTTTGCTGATCGATGCTGTTTGGGAGGTGTGTTCTTTGCAGGCAAGCATTACGAGCGCTGTAACTGGGCGCTTCTAAAAACACAAATACTTATTCCTAACGAAAGTCGGAAAAGTAAACGGACAACCATGAGCAAACCAATTAAGCACGAAACTAAACAAAAGTGTTCTAACACAAAGACTTATTCCCACTAAAAGCATGTTTATAGTAGTTAGGTGGTTCTGTAGAGGCGTGCCCCCCAAAAAAAGGAGGAACTAAAATACATATTAACCTGTCGACACATAAGAAATTTAACAGACAAGCGAACGAACCAATGCAAGCACAATAGGTGGAGTTTCACTAGATATACTAATTACCGACTGTCTCGGAGAGACAGCGCACGCGCTGCCTAGGCTCGACCTAAAAACGAAGCAAGTCCTGTGGAGACTCACCGTCGCAGCCACAGGGTGCTAAAATCTGTCCTCTGCTACTCCCCTTTGGCGACGCCAGCAGGAGTTGAAAAAGATCTAGGCGAAACCTGGTCAATAAAAAGCGTTTGTAAATGCTAAAAGACCCCAGAAGATAAGGCTCAGTCAGTTATGTTGTTTTCAGTGTTAAATATATTCGAACACTAGGTTTCCTCAATTCCAGCTCTTCCCTCTCTAATTTCCTTAGACTGTGAAAGGACTCCCTTATCCACCCCAAGTCCTTTTTAGTTACCGATTCTGGGTTAGTGTATAATTCTACTCTTCCTAGTCTTGCAAAGCTACTCTTTATGTACCTAAGCCATAGTATGTGATGGGCATAGTCAAGGGTCATACACTCTTTCAATATCAGTTGAGTTAGCAACAATCCTTCATTCCGCCAAATTTTTAGCCAAAACGTTAGTGGGCGGAGAGCCAATTTGTCAAACAGATACGGGACCCCCAGTTCTTCATGTACCACCATGTTAGATGTTCCACGGGGCACACCTAATAGACGCTTCAAAAACGTATTCTCAGCCACTTGTAACTCGTCTGTGGTAACATACCCCCATATTTCACTACCGTAAGAAACTGTTGTGACACACTTAGCCTGATATATCTTCAAAAGTGCCGCAATCGGTCTCTTACCTAATTTAGAAGCGAAATTAAAAGTGGCCGTATTTGCCCGCACCAAGTCTCTCCTCTTTCTCTGTTTTAGTGGGCCCCATTTAATCTGCTCATCCAATATGACCCCCAGATACGAGAAGACATCAGTGCAGGGTGCCTGAGTAGATCCTACCCTAAATTGAGAAGCCTTTTTCGTGCGAAGGCCCACCTGCATCACATAAGATTTGGAGTCGTTTATAGATAAGTCCCGGTCCGTCATGAAAGCAGAAAAGGAGTCAAGCAGTGTTTGGAACCCCCTAGCGGTCCTAGATATAAGGACCGCGTCATCCGTGTATAATAAAACCGGCAGACCACGTCGGCCTACCTGCGAATAATCAACCCTTGTAGCCAATAAGACTTTATCCAGATCGTTAATATACAAGTTAAACAAAAAGGGGGCTAAAATACACCCTTGGTGTACTCCTCTCTTTATGGCGAAATAGCGGGAGACTCTTCAGTCTTGCGAGAATCTGACCTGCGCCTTTGTTGCTTGGTGGAGATTTTCCAAAAAATAGACGATGTTGTTGTCTACCCCAATAGCCAGCATGGTCTGCCACAGTTTGGCCCTGTTCACGCAATCAAACGCGGAAGACAGATCCATAAATGCTAAATAAATAGTGCCAGGGCGGGCAACCGTATATTTGTTGAGAATCATAGATAGGTTGAGACACTGGGCCACAGTGGACCGCCCAGGGCGGAACCCGTACTGAATGTCCGATAGAGTGGCATGTTCCTCTGTCCAGGTAGTCAACCCATCTAAAAGTACTCGACCCACCACCTTAACCATCGAATCCAGCAGAGAAATCGGTCTATAACAATGAGTACGGGGGACTTCTGGGATGTCAAGTCAGCTCTTGGTCTTTTGGCCTTTCCCCCAGGCATTTGGCCCTTTCTTTTCGTGCCCGTCCCTTGATTGACTGACTCAACACCTCCCGGTCTCCCTCGCGTAGCTAGTCCAGCAGCTAATGGTTTGATTGAATAGAGGTAGCCACCACGTGCCCCTGGCTTGAAGGTACGTGTGGGATCTTGCGCCCCGGAGTTATTTGATCATTCGTCGGCGCTATCCATAGACATTTGTATACATGTGGGCAAGGGAGGATGGGCATTTACGGGAGACCTGAAGAGACGCCGGTTCACTAGCTCAATCTCCTTATCGAGCACTGCTGCGGCCCGCTGCAGAAACGGGTCCATGGTCACCGCCCTACCTATGGTGCCAACCGTGGCCCTCCCAGGAGCTGTAGACGCCTTACGTTTCCCCATGTGATACCCAAGCCGATGAACTAATTAACGGGTCTTCAGCACAAGAACAACCAGGGTCAGGTTCCGTGTCTACTGATACATAAACAGATGGTTAGACACACATGCCTTGGTACTCCGGCAACCGAGTCCCTTGAATTGCTAAAACTCCGGCTCTACGGCCAGCGAACTATTCACAGGAGTCTATGATGATAAATATAAGGGGAGCTGTCTCCCTACCTGGTCCTCTGCCGCTGGAACTGAAGCTGGAGCAGAAAGATGGTCGACCTTACTATGGCAGAGTACTGGAGTTTGAGGAAGTTAGAAGGGTGCAACCAAGATGGTAGGCCCAGCCTAGCCTCCTCCGGTCTCCGACGGGCGCGCCCTTGGCCCGGGCTTCTTATGCGCCTCCAGGCACGTCCCCAAGACGTTGGTGGCGTAGCGGCCGCTTGGCAGGCTGGTACTTGCAGTCCCTGCTGGTGGCGGTAACTGGCGGCCACTACAAAGTTTGAAAAGCGGCTCCCCATGACTTCAGTCATCTCCCCATACTGAACACAAGTGATCAATTACTTGCTTACTCCAGGCAAAGTCCTGGAATGTGTGAAAATAGGACAGATCACCTCTCTTTTGAAAAAAGCAGGAGCAGATGCTGAAGACTTAAACAAATTTCATTCAGTAAGCTGCATCAAGACCCAACTCAAGCAATCAAGCCTCAGAATTGGCTGCATCAAGAAAAAAGCCATTCTGTATATTATGGATGATGCTCTTTGCATACTGGGCAAAGGTAGCTCCTGTCTTCTCATACTCCTCGATCTCTCAGATACGTTCAATACAGTTTATCACAGCATCTTACGTGAACACTGAAAAAGGAAACAGGTAGAGGGCACAGTTTTAAGCTGGTTCACCTGGCATCTGAACTAGTCCCAACAAATCAAACTGAACGACCTGTCAAATCTAACTCCTGTCATCCAAGGGTCATGGCACCATACTATTCCCAACTTTCTTTAAGCTTTACATGGAACCCAACACCTCAATCCTAAATCACATGAAACTCGCCTATCATATTTATGTAGACGTTACTCAGCTCTATCTAAATGTTTCTTCCATGGATAACACACTCCTCTTGAACCAATTGTTGAAAGACATACAAGCTTGGGTGTCATTCACACACTGAAGACTAAATCTGCTGCAGACAGAATTCCTCCTCATTTATCCTGAAAACACCGGTTCAAGACTGGTTCGCCTTAATGTACTAAACTGCAAACCCAAGATCATTGAATCTCTAAGGATTACTCTGGACTAGAGCCTAAACCTGAAACCTCACACCGGTGCTACTATAAGAAGTGCTCACTACCAACACGGACTTCTCCAAAAGATAAAACTGTTCATCCCGACTAGATTTTAAAAATGTGGTTCAAGCACTAGTCAGTTCAAACCTAGACTATGGCAATGCGCTCATAACTAGAATCCCAAAAACGCACCTAGAACCATTGTATGCTACTTTCAATGCAACAAGGGTGATGTCAGCAGCTGATGCTTCGATCACATCAACTTGGTACTTATCTCTCTCAAATGGCTCCCGATTTAAGCCAAGTGCATTTTCAAGGTAGCTTGTATGACTCTCAAAATATGCACTATGGCACCCACAAATACCTGTCTCAAACACTCACCATATCTTGGGAAAGCCGATCACTGCGTAGTGACACTCTACTTCTGGAACCTCCTAGCAAAGGCCAACTATCGTTCCTTTTCCAGTTTAGCATGCAGACTATGGAATTCGATTCCTCCAGAAATTTGCACAAACCCAATGTTTGATTCCTTAATGAATCTCTCGACTGTGTGATCTATGTAAATAAATTCCACTCTTGTTTCCCCATACTAAGTGAGACCTACTTACCTATATAATTTACTCTACATTATGGCTTGTGTAAATAGATTCTGGTCAGGCTGAGGTTTGCATGAGAATTTCATTTGTCTCACTTGAATCCCATTTTTTGATGATTTCATTTGCTTCTGAAATCCCTTGCATTCATTGCACCGTGCTCGGACACCCAAGTCTTGTCCGCCCCTTATAAAACTGCTAATTAAAGAGGAACAGCTGTGATTATTAACGTGAAAATAAAACACCATGCAATTGCACAGAAGCAACTGGTAAACGGGTCCAGACAGCTGCAAGTCCACTTGTTTGATTGCCTCCTATTCCACCCAAAAGTTATGCTATGGAAAATCTTTTTTTTCAAACTTATGTTTTTATTGCATATACTCAAAATATGTATTTATCATAGAACTGGGAATTCACTCAACTATTTGGGCTCCTACGAGGTGTGGATATTCCTCCACACTCTGCAGCTATCTGCTGGCATAACTTGTCAGCCTTGCCCTAATGCTGTTGGTTTGAGCAAGTACCTTTCGCCCACAATACGTCCCTTCTGTCGAGGACACCTCCTTTTTTGGAGACTCCACTTTTATTGACTCATCTCTCGGAGGTAGCTCCAGGTTAGATATGCACACGGTGTATGAACACTCAACATAGGGCCACACTTTCTGCACTGTCCTGCAGATCAAAATAAACTTTCAGCACCGCATTCCTAACAAAAGGTGTGCTTTTAAAGATCTAACACTTCCCCACTGTCTGTAAAGCACCGTATAACAATTCTCAAACAGCTACACCCCCTAAAGAAATTCAGAGCAGCTTCCTGTTTCTATAAAGGGGCCTTCAATTGGCAAACAATGGCAGGATGGTTGAAGACATCTCTGACCAATCATTTGAAGAGCAAACCTAGCAGATAATAAAGTCAGCAAACTCTTCATACTTTTAGCTATTGAACAACAATGTTGAAGATTTGCGTATCAGCCATGATGACCCACGTTAAGCCTAAATGTGGGAAAAAACAGGCTAATTTCCAATACTCCACTACAGATGGATGAGAATTTCTGGACACTTAAAGAGCCCGGGTTCTGAATCTGAAGGGGGACCTATGATGGCTTGTTTGGATAGCACCTTCAACTGATGATTTATGAACTGTAACTTTTGATCTTTTTGGCTTGGTAAGATGACAGGTTTAATCACCATATTTTTTTTAACATTATGAAAAGTTGTTAGTTTATTAGGGATTCTCTCATCCATTGCGTGTGAAGCAAGAAAAGACTGCTCACGCATTGTTATTCAGTGGAAAACTGTAAAACCCCTATATTTTATCACAATTAAGAGGATTATTCTATGCTGGAAAGAACTTGGAAGTATATTCGAGAGATATGGCCATGCAACTGGATGCCCAACATGAGGACATTGCTCATTCCAGACGAGCTAGAGGAATGGTATGGGGGGATTTGGGTATACATTTACTGATAGGCCACATATACAATGGGGGATGCTGCTAGTATTTTCATACAATGTTAGATATATTCTTTGCATACAGTCTTCGAATACTTGCTTGTGCTACTGTGCTAATGATGAACATTATCATTTTACTTCTGATACTCTAGGTTACTGTATAATAAAGATTTGTAAATCACAAAGGTGGTATTTGTTGGCTTCTAACAACCATGATGGGGGGAACACTTAACAAAATCCTCTGCTAGGGTCTCTGGGAGGTTTGGAGCAATCTCCATAAGAACTGTCCCAGTGAGACAGCCTACGGGTGAGCAGGTGAGTCTGGGTCTATTTTCGACGCTCTTTGGGAACACAGGCTAACTACCCACAGATCCTAGGCCTAATTGAATACAATACAATACAAAGAGGTCCTCACAGCCTGTAAAAAAATATCAACAAGCATTTGCAATGCAATAGGCCTCGCATTTATGAGAGTTTGAGCTATTAGCATTGTAAATGACAATGGGCCAGATGTACGACGGGATTTTGCATGCGCAGGTGGGTTTGCGACCCGTTTGCGCATGCAAAATCCCTGTGGGCCATGTACTAACACTAATTTGCGAGTCGCAAAAAATTTGCGACTCGCAAAATAGTGTTTACCAACTCGCAATTAGGGAGAGGAGTTCCAAGGGCGTCCCTTCCTAATTGCGACTCGCAGCCCTATGTATGAATGTTTTGCGACCGCAATTGCGGTCGCAAAACACTCGCAATTTACCGCCCTCTTCAAGAGGGTGGTAATGCAGTCGCAAATGGGAAGGGGTCCCCAGGAGACCCCTTCCCCTTTGCAAATGCAGGGGAAAATATTTTTTAGGGGCAGGCAGTGGTCCCAGGGACCACTACCAGCCCTTATAAAAATGAATCGAAAACGTTTAATTTTTTTTTTTAAGTGCATCCCGTTTTCCTTTAAGGAAAACGGGATGCATTAAAAAAAAACAAAAAAACTGCTTTATTTAAAAGCAGTCCCAGACATGGAGGTCTGCTGAGCCCAGCATGCCACCATACCTGGGAGGGCCTGCCATTCTTAATGGGGTCGCAAATTGCGCGTGCCTCAATATTCATGAGGCATGCAATTTGCGACCCCATTGAGAATCGCAAACAGTGTCTCAGACACTGTTGTACACTGGAAACTGCGACTCGCAATCGAGCACAAATTGCGAGTCGCAATTTCCAATGGTCGTACATCTGGCCAAATATCTTATTTATGTGTTGTTTTTAAACCAGATACATAAAAGGCATTGTCATTTACAATGCCAATAGCTTAAACTCTTGCAAATACGAGACCTATTGCATTGCAAATGCATGCTATAAAAATTTTAAAAAGCGTTAGGAGAGAGCGTGTCCTCAAAGCTATTTGAGAAAATAGTGCTCAGAGGCTGTAATTAAAGCCTACCGAGCAACAACACATGTTACACGGGGTGTCGCCATGGGAGGTTACAAAATGAGACAAGGCGGTACTAAGGAAGGACTACTAAGCCTTTTGACCAATGAACAGCCACAGTTAACAGTGGACAATGGCATAAGCCAATGAAAAATGTGGGCGGAGAGTGGGCAGAGCTTCAAGTCCCTACCTCAATACAGCACCCCTTGCAGAGCAGCGCATGCGCTGCACAGGCTCGACTTAAAAAGGATTAAATCCCACATGAACAAACCCAGATCATACTCTAGTTTTTTGGCATATTTCATGATTTTGTATTTATTTTTTATTCATATTACATACCATGTTTTCATTAAAAAAAATGTAGATTTTTTTTGTATTTCTTCTGTATTTTGTCTTACTTCTCTCTGGTAGCTTGATAAAGAATTTGGTCTGATACTTCCTCCTTTTTTTGGCCTGACACTACTGTGGCTTATAGGAAAATAAGTAACTGAAGTTGGGGCTACCACTCTGGAAATTTGGGAACGTCCGTGTTATAGGTAATCTCTTTCTATATTCTTGAAAATGATTGACAACCTCCCTCTGTATTAACACCCTTTAAATTTGGGACAGAGCCTCATGATGGGGATCTCGTGTCTATTTTTTTCTCCCTCCGGTGGCTGGAATTACCCATAAATATCTCCGTGACAAAAAGACATCTTTCTAGTTCTACAAATGTGAGTGAATGTCACCTGTGATGGAATATATTGATCACTCTAATAGGGGTGTGGTGTTCCTGTGCACTCTAATAGGGGTTTGGTGTGTCCTCTGTATTTAACAAAGAAAATATGTAGATATACAATCGCATTACACATAGGACATATCAACAACACCAGAAATAGGCCCAGGTGCATTGGGAACCAGACGCATTAGGTGGAAGCACTAAACCAGATACTCCATGCAATTTTTTGAAAGTCTATCTTTGGGATCTGTGCATGGAGTTATATTATGGCATGTCACTAGGACAAATATTTCCTTCTGGTGAGATTAAGAGTATGTGTACATGGGAAGAAGGTGGCTTTTTCTGTATGACGGTTTTTCTTGCATGACGTTTATTCCTGCATGATATTTGTTTTGCACCTGGGTGTTGGGAGAGTCCAGTGGCATAGTACCTTGTTGGTTTGATAATAGTATTTATGGAAGCTACGC
Organism: Calotriton arnoldi; assembly: GCA_963921515.1. Taxonomy (NCBI): domain Eukaryota; kingdom Metazoa; phylum Chordata; class Amphibia; order Caudata; family Salamandridae; genus Calotriton; species Calotriton arnoldi. The sequence continues at coordinate 391,484 of CAWUFW010003435.1, read as the reverse complement.
TCATTTTAAACAATTGTGGGACTGACCAAGATTATATTTGCTATTTATCATATGCTGTATTGTAATGTGTATTCTCTATTGTTTGTAGATATCCCGGTTTGTCCTGCTGATATAATATATTATATACTATATATTATATTAGATGGAATCTGTGATAAACGGTGTATGTCAATATGTGTATTTTGGTGAAATATATGTAAATGATTAAATGTAAGTTGTATTAAGAAAAGTTTAAATGAAAGCATGGAATGTAATATGAATAAAAAAATAAAAAATTATGAAATATCCCAAAAAATAGAGAGTATGATCTGGGTTTGTTCCTGTGGGATTTAATCCTTTGTGATCTTGTTACCGGCTGTGAGGACCACTTTGTATTGTATTTTGTTCTTCTTTCCCCTGGGTCAATAGCCTGATTCAAAAATATTTTTCTTTTGGGAGGACCCTTCTGCTTTCTACGCCTACGTCTAATAGATTCATATGCGAGGGGTAAACATTTTTGCCTCAAATCAGGCTCATCATAAACCGTCACATCATGGCCTAGTATGGATTCATATGAAATGAGTGCTGAAACATGCAGTCAGTCATTGGAAAAAAAACTTGAATGGAGTTCAGATGCATCTGATACATGGTGCACTCTTAGCAGAAAACTACTGTTTTGGTTTTCGGCACCATAGAGCAACAAAGAACATGTTGATCAAAGTGAGAGAACAACTATAGACTGTAAGAGAAGAGGTCATCCCCTGCGCTGACCCTTTTGAACTGCTTCAAAACACTTGATAACTAAATCCTCTTCCGCAGCAGTTGTCCTGAATGGGTGTTTTAGGATAGGTCCTAAATTGGATGCGATTACTAATTCCATTTTTACCAGGAAGATTCACAGTTAAGGTGAATCGTTTTCTTTCACACAAATAAACTATCACCCAGGTAGTGAAGCAAACTTCAGCTATTTTGCAGCTTTTCATATGTAAACACAGTCTTGCTACCAGGTTGTATGCATAGTTTTTTTCTCAAGATTTAAATGTGTCTGGATGATGCTAAATTGCAGTTTGTGCTCCAAGCACACTCGAGGCTCCACTCCAGGAAGCACAACAATGGATAAAAAGACATGGCACAGTTAACCAGAGAGAATATTGGAGGTTCTCCAGTAATTTGGTGAACAACCCATTTTTTGGCAGTGCCCACTACAGCAAGTCAGGGACCTGGAGATCAACATTAGCCATAACAGAACATGTATCCTCTTGGTCAACATAGGTGTGGATGTGGCTATCTATTACTTGTATAATATCTTTAACGGCTGTCTTCTGTCTAAAGTTACAAATCAATACTGTGCTTTCCAGGTGACAATCTTGTGAGGCATCCTTTCTAGCATTTGCAAAACCGAGTGAATTTTGCCTTTAGGATTTATGTGGAGTGCACAAGCTGCCTACAGACAACATGCAAAGCAGAATAGGCTATATATATATATATATATATATATATATATATATATATATATATATATATATATATATATATATATGATGATTCAGCAACAAATTAAATTTGTGTATGTCATTGAGAAAATCTGGAAGGCTGAAGATCACCCAACATCATGACCAATTGTACTGTAATGACGATTGAATGAGAAATCTTAAAGTACTTTAATATAAACCCAAAATAAATATATTTGAGCCATGTGCTTCAAAAAAAAGTGTGTCCATTTGGAATAAGGTACCAAATGCAATGCTACAAAACTTTGGTTCCATGAACGAAAGGGTCCTAAAACAATCTTTAAGCACAAAACAGATAAAATGTACTTTAAATATCTGCATTAAATGTTAGGAAAATAATAAATGTGAATTAATTTATTGTGATTACAACTTCTGTTGCATGTTAGCTACATTCTTGGTTATTAGTTATTAAAGTGTTCTGAAGGCTTCACAAATCAGCAGGTAGCGCTATACTAAACACTCAGTAAATAGACACAGACACTTCTGTCCCAAAGAACCCTATGGCCAGTCAGGTATCCTTTGCTCCAAGGCAGGACAGAGAGTTACATAGAGGTAAAATATCCTTCCAATAGAGGTACATCAAAGTGGGGTCTCTTTTGTGGCTATTCAAGTCTCCTCATTCATGGTCATCAAAGGTTGAACAACATTTCCCTTGTCCCGGACCTACTCTAAAAGGTATAAAAAACAATGCCGGAACACCTCTAGCAATGAGCAAGGCAACTAGTTTCACCTTGCAACCATAAATGTGATTGATCAGATTAGGTCTTGCACCGAGTGACAGCCCACTGTGCACAGAGCTTAGGACAATGTCCCTAGCAGCTATCAGCACACTACAGGTCTGCCACTCCTAAATAAAGTCGATGAAACTGTATAAATTAGGTACCTACAAGGACAAGGTAAAAGTAACAGGTGGTGTCTGGACATCTACCTATGTTAGTGTTGCTGAATCTGTCAGCAACATTTATCCCAGGTGACTACCAGTCCTCCCTTTAGTACTGTGCCTGAGGAAGAGGGCACAGCACAATAAAAGTTGAGATCTGTACCTTAAGAATGCTTCTCTGCCTAAATGAGCACTCCCCTTTGGCCAAAAGAGGACATGATCTCATTCTCTCCTAACTACAGCTCCAAACTGGGGATTGTGGTTCAAGTCCCACAATGGCAATAGACAGTAGTGTGGATGGATGGCAGCCCCAATCAGTAGAAAATCTGAATACATACCTAAGGTAATCAACATTTGGATATATAGTAGTTGGCTGCAATTAAATGGTGAACAGACTGAGTGATGTTTGGGACAAGGGGATAACTAATTAACACACACCCTCAAATAATCTCCAGCACTCTTCTTTGGCCAAACAAAAATCACTAAAGTAACCAAAGTAAAGAATTTAAGGGTTACTGATGAATTAACGTCTTTTGAGTATGAGGAAGAGACGCACAGAAAACATTACTAGAAGAATATTTTACTAGTTTGTAGATCAGTAATTTCTGAAGAGCATTCATACATTTCTGAACATCTGTAGTTGCTATTTAGACATTGAATAGCTTTTCAATATTGTCTCCAAATGTGGGATCATGCTAACAGAGAATTCTCCGTAGAATTGGTCTATTTGTACATCCCAAGGTTTTCCAAATATATAGAAATCTTTAACATGGTTTTCCTGTACAACCCAAGCAGTGTATGGAAAGATGTCTCCAGGAATAAGACAACACTAAAAGGACAAATCCTGTCACTGTCTCCTACTAGTAAGGATCAGCCAACTGTTTATCTTCTCCTCTACTTTGTTAAATTCCTTTAAGCGAGTAGCATAGGAGGGACAAATTTACATATCTGATTTTACATTACAATTGGGGAGGGGCTCGATAATCTCCAAAACATTATTTACTCTGGCAAAATTGCCAGGCATTCACATGGCAGGTCAGGGTACTATTCGTTAGAACTTTGGATTTGAAGGTTTTAGAAAGCACTGCCAACTCAGTCGTAAATATGTTTAAAGGCAGTTGAAGGGATCCTCTCTGCCATAAAATGCAGAATTTTGCAAATATGTAGGAAAGTCCTGATGCTATTAAATACATGAAGGTATGACTTAACACTCTACGGGCCAGATGTACGACCATTTTGCATGCAAAAAATCTGTCGCAAAATGATCCGCGCATGCAAAAATGGCCGTACGCAATGTACGAAATGCACTCGCAAATCAAAATATTGCGCTGCGAGTGAATACCGACTCACAGAAAATGCGACCGCTTTTTGTGTTATCTATATTGCGACTCGCAATTTGCGAGTATGCGCAATTCGGTCCATTTGCGCATGCAATTTACCACTAACCTGAAACAGGTGGTAACCAGGCCCAACCTATAAACACAGCCCCAGAATACATCAGAAAACCTTTCCAAAATGGCTACCCTGTATGTGATAGCGAGGAGGATGCGGATACTGACTGCTCTGCAGAGGAAGCAGAGACAGGAGAGGATTTTTAGAGTCAGGCTGACATTGTTTGAGAAGACAGAGGAAGAGATATATGAACAGTACGCACAAGTTACTACTTGTGTAACGATATATCTGTAAGAGACATTAGTTAGTGATAGATTCCTTACCTTAGAATATCCCCAGGCGTCAGACTGGATCCGGAAAGTTTTTTCGCTAGCAGTACCCCTGCGCGTCAGTATGTGGCGTCGTGCGGCTCCGCGTCCGTCGCTGGCGTCGTAAGCGCCGAGATGACGTCACGGAGACTACTTAGGCGCCACCCATGCGCGCTGACGTCAGTTCTGTACACAACTTTCCGCGCCAGGAACGCAGAGCCATGCAAGAAACTGACCATTGGTGCCATGAAACTAGGGCCCTGAAAGGGATGACCTTAACCCTAGAAATCAGTTCGCAGAACGGGGAGGATGGGTGGGCGGTAGGAATCTATCACTAACTAATGTCTCTTACAGATATATCATTACACAAGTAGTAACTTGTGCATCTGAAAGAGACATGTTAGTGATAGATTCCTTACCTTAGAATAGATACCGCAGCAATACCAACCCCGGTGGTGGGTCTGCGAATAGATTACACCAGAAAGTCACGGAGAACAGAACGGCCAAAGAAGCCGTCTCTCCGGACCGGACTGTCAAGGCAGTAATGCTTGGTTAACGTGTGCAGCGAGGCCCACGTAGCTGCCTGACAAATATCCTGCAAGGGGACGCCGCGTCCCAAGGCAGTAGTGGCTTCTGCCGCCCTGGTAGAATGGGCACGCAGTCCCACAGGAGGCTCCTTCTTAGCCAACGAGTAACACGCTTTGATGCACAGAACTACCCACCGAGAGATGGTTCGTTTGTGCACGGCCTGACCTTTTTTGGCGCCCACGTAGCCAACAAAGAGCTGGTCATCCACCCGGAACTGTTGTGTGCACTTCAGATAGAACGAAAGCGCACATTTTGGGTCCAGACGGTGGAGCCTCTCTTCCTCTTTTGAAGGATGCGGAAAGAAGGTGGGCAAAGTGATGGTCTGCCCGATGTGGAAGGGCGTGACAACCTTTGGCAAGAAAGAAGGACGGGTCCTTAAAACCACCTTGTCCGGATGAACAGAAAGGAAAGGAGGTTTAGAAGAAAGAGCCTGGAGCTCACTCACTCTCCTGGCAGAGGTGAGAGCTACCAGGAAAGCCGTCTTGAGAGTGAGAAGACGCAAAGGACAGGTATGAAGGGGCTCGAAGGGAGCGCACATCAGATATGTCAAGACAAGATTTAAATCCCATTGAGGCATAATGAACGGCACGGGAGGAAACGTGTGCGTAATGCTTTTCAGGAAACAGTTAACAACCGGAGATTTAAACAAGGAAGGCTGATCTGGAAGCCTGAGAAAGGCAGAGATGGCCGAAAGATAACCTTTGATAGTGCCCAGAGCAGAGCCCTGCTGGGCCAAAGAAAGAAGGAACAGAAGGACTTCGGAAAGAGGGGCAGAAAGGGGATCCACAGGCTTAGCTGTGCACCATGCCACAAACTTGTTCCACCTGAGGCGTATACCGATTTAGTGGAGGGACGCCTGGCTGCCAGAATGACATCGCAGACTGCGGGAGGAAGATCGAAAGATGTCAACTGTCGCCGCTCAATCTCCACGCATGGAGGTGGAGGCTGGACAGGTTCGGGTGGAGGACCGTCCCCTGCTGCTGCGACAGAAGATCCTCCCGAAGAGGCAGTCGGATCGGGGGATCGAGCGCCATGTTGAGTAGCTCGGGATACCAGTATCTTCGTGCCCAATCCGGAGCCACAAGAATGACTTGGGCCCGGTCGCACCGAATCTTCTTCAGCACTCTGGGCAGAAGTGGTATAGGCGGAAAGGCGTACAACAGACCGCAACTCCACTCTCGACGAAAAGAGTCGCAGAGCGAGTGCCACCTTGGAAATTCCAACGCGCAGAACTGATGACATTGCGCGTTCTCTTCGGTGGCGAATAGATCTAACCAAGGCTCTCCCCACTGCAGAAAGACCTTGCGCCACGTCCGAGTTCAGACGCCATTCGTGATCCATCAAGCACCAGCGGCTGAGTTCGTCCGCCCTGGCGTTCAGAGAACCTGCCAGGTGTTGAACCACCAAGGTAATGCCTTGATGTTCCAGCCATGTCCAGAGGCGCAGAGCCTCCTGACATAGGGTCCACGACCCCACCCCGCCCTGTTTGTTCCAATACCACATGGCGGTGGTGTTGTCCGTGAACACCTGCACTACACTTCCCCGGACAGAGGGAAGGAATGCCTTCAGTGCAAGCCGGATCGCCCGCAGCTCCAAAAGATTGATATGGAGCCGGGACTCCGCCGGAGACCAGAGGCCTCTGATCTCCGCCTCTCCCAAATGGCCGCCCCATCCCAGGAGGGACGCATCCGTCACCACTGTGTGCTCCGGTTGGGGAAGGGAGAGGGATCTGCCATTGACCCAAACGCGATTCGTGAGCCACCACTGCAATTGTCGTGCAGTGCCCTCCGAGATCTGGACAAGATCGGACAGGTTGCCCTGATGCTGTGCCCACTGGAACTTCAGGTCCCACTGCAGAGCCCCCATATGCCACCTGGCATGTTGCAATAGCAGAATGCAGGAGGCCATCAGGCCCAGGAGCCGGAGGGTCATCCTGACTGAAACCCGGGATAGAGGCTGAAAGAAGGGAATCATAGCCTGAATATCCCGGACTCGCTGCTCGGGAGGATAAACCCGAAACTGCGTCGAATCCAGAACCACTCCGATGAAGGGGAGCGTCTGAGAAGGACTCAGGTGCGACTTCGGCACGTTGATGGAGAACCCCAGCAACTGCAGGCGGTCGGCCGTAGTCTGAAGGTGGGTGACGACTGCCTGGGGCGAGCCTGCCTTCAACAACCAGTCGTCGAGGTAGGGGAAGACTGACACCCCTGACCTGCGCAGATGAGCTGCGACCACCGCCATCACTTTTGTGAACACCCGAGGGGCACTGGTAAGGCCGAAGGGGAGCACCTCAAACTGAAAATGCTCCTGGCCTACCGTGAACCGCAGGTAACGCCGGTGGGCCGGCAGGACGGGTATGTGAAAATATGCGTCCTGCAAGTCCAGCGCTACCATCCAGTCTCCGGGGTTGAGGGCAGCCAAGACCTGAGCCAGAGTCAACATCTTGAACTTCTCCTTCCGGAGGAAGCGATTGACGCTCCTGAGGTCCAAGATGGGGCGCAAGCCCCCCTTGTCCTTCTTAGGGACCAGAAAGTAGTGGGAATAACAACCACTCCCTACTTCTGGCCCAGGAACACACTCGATGGCCCCCTTGGCCAAGAGGGCCGTGACTTCCTGCTGGAGAAGCGCCAAGTGGTCCCCCGACATGCGGTGGTACCGAGGTGGCATGGCTGGAGGGGTAGACTGAAAGGGAAGGGAGTAACCCTTGCGGATGATCTGCAACACCCACTCGTCCGATGTGATCGCGTGCCAGTGGGGGAGCTGATGGCGTACCCTGCCACCCACTGGCGTGGGGTGCCCCTCAAAGCTCGGATTAGGAAGGTTTGGAGGTAGAAGCAGCGGGGGCGGAGCCCTCGGCAACAGCTTGGGACAGCACAGCTTGGGTCTCCTCAGGACACTGAGGCAACACCTGTGCGACAGTATCCCACACTGCGTGGGAATAGCGGCCCAATAGGCATGCGGTGTTCACCGACCGCAGCCCCAAGCTGGCCGAAGAGAACAACCGCTTGCCGAACTGCTCCAGCTTCGTAGAGTCCTTCTCCGGCGGAGCCGTGGGAAAGGCACTCTGGGACGTCAAAGCTTGGATAACCAGGCTCTCGGGCGTAGGATGAGTGGTCAGAAAGGCAGGGTCACCCGGCGCCGGGCAATGACGCCTGGCGACGTTCTTATCCACAGGGGCCCCTGTGGCTGGCCGCAACCAAGTGCCCAGCAAGACGTCAGTGAGGGCGTCATTAAATGGCAGCAGGGGCTCCGACGAAGTGGACGCCGTCTGGAGCACCTCAGTGAGGAGGTTAGTTTTGAGGACCACCGTAGGGAGATAGAGGTTGAGAACCTCAGCTGCCCGACGGAGCACCATCGTGTAGGAGGCGCCCTCCTCCATGGTAGGCGGGGGAGAGGCAAACCCCGGGTCAGAGGAGACGTCGAGGTCGCCGGCATCCTCCAAATCGTCCGCCCAGTCCTGCTCAGAGTCACACTGACGAGCAAGAGGGTCCTCGGACCCATCCCAGTCGTCCTCGACCTCCGCCGCATGTGGCACAGACCGCGGCGGCAGGGCAGGAGCCGGAGAAGGAGCAAACGCGTCGGGAACGGCTCCGGGAACGGCAGGGGCCGGACCGGCACCGTGTCCCAATGCGGATGCCAGGTAGGAGCAAAATGGTCCTGGAACCTGGGCAAGGGCGGGACAAATGGCACCCACCCCGGCGCCGGAGGCGGAGCCGAGGGTGGCGCTGGGGCCGGAGCCAGCAGCGATGGACCTTGTGGTGCCGTGGCCAGAGCCGACGGCGCAGGATCCTGTGGCGCCGAAGCTGGTTCCGCCGGCGGCGCCGACTGTCCAACAGGATCCTGACACGGGACCCGAAGGCGCGCCGGCGGGAGCCCGAGGCCTAAAAAGGCGGTCCATGGTAGCAAGAAACTCTTGCACCTGTGCGGGAGTCGCCGACGGACCCGGGTAAGGTGGGTAGGCCGCAGGACTTTCAAGCTCCGAAGGAGCCGCTGGGGCAAAGCCCCTGTCCCCCTCGTCCGCATCCGAGGACCGACGGGGGGACGTCGGAGAGCGAACACGCTTCTTCGACTTTTATTTGTGCCGTCTCTTACCCGAATCCGAGGGTGAAGACTTGGAGCCCGAGGAGCGAAGACTGTGGCCCCGCGAGCGTTCCCTGGAATGGCGCTGGGACGAGTGCCGGACCTCCAGCAGCTTCCGGTGCTGCTCCCGCAAGGCCTTCGGGGCCAAGGCCTGACAGTCCGGACGGGACCGGGAGTCGTGGTCGGTCTCCAGGCAGTAGAGGCAGACATCGTGGGGGTCCGCCAACAACATATTGCGACGGCAGGCCCCAAAAGACTTAAATCCAGGCATCCCTACGTGCACCAAGGAAACCAATTACAGGAGACAAAAGTCTCAAAAAGGGTAGTCAAAAAGTGACTAAGGTACGTGCTCTAACCGGATCTGCGCTTACTGGCGCGGAAAAAGAAAGAACTGACGTCAGCGTGCATGGGTGGCGCCTAAGTAGTCTCCGTGACGTCATCTCGGCGCTTACGATGCCAGCGACGGACGCGGAGCCGCACGACGCCACCTACTGATGCGCAGGGGTACTGCTAGCGAAAAAACTTTCCGGATCCAGTCTGACGCCTGGGGATATTCTAAGGTAAGGAATCTATCACTAACATGTCTCTTTCAGATAGGCTGAGTAGCACCGTCATCCTAGACCTCATAGACACCTTGAAGCCACAATTGGAAAGCAGAACCCAGCGCAGCAATGCAATACCCACACATGTGCAGGTCTTGTGCTCCCTCCACCTATTGGCCACTGGTAGCTACCAAGATGTCATTGCAGTGGCCGGAGGTGTGTCACATAGTGCGCTTTCTCGTTTCTTCCACAATTTCCTAGATGCCAAGCTACACCACATCCATCAACACATCTACCTGCCCAGGAATGATAAGGAACTTAAAAATACCAAAATGTAATTTTATAGAATAGCAAGGTTTCCACAGGTTGTAGGGTGCATAGATGGGACCCATGTGCCCAGATGTCCACCCTCACGCATAGAATACATATTCCTTGCTTTACTGTTCCCTGTTTGGCTTTCAGTGTTGTACTGTGCAGCTGCACCTTACCATGTGCTTACAATTTTGTTCAGGATTCTCCAGGGACACCACTTCCTGGTTTGGGGTCCTTCAGGTCTACCAGGAAGTGTTTTTTAAATGTTTTTTAATTCACACTTGCTATTTGCGCATGCAAAATGCCCGTTTTCACCCGCGTACGCTATTTGCGCATGCAAAATGCCTGTTTTCAGCAGCGTACCCCATCTGCGTGCGCTTAGCGAGTCGCAATTTGCCTCATCGCTAAATTGCGATGAGTCACTTGCGAGTCGCAATTTGGGAAACAGTTGTGTTCGTACACTGATTTTTGCGACTCGCAAATTCATGCGGTCGTACATCTGGTCCTACGTTTCCTGCAATATTTTCCTACCCACAGTTTCAGTGATGTTTTTATGGTAGGAGAATCCAACACAGAATGAAAAATGCAGGATCAATGCATGACTTTCAGATTAACTTGACACTATGAAAAGGAGTTCCATCCATCCACATTCATTGTACGCAAATGTTTTTACGTGGATATCCTGAAAAACCAGCATAGATCTGGGTTTCCAGGAATTATGCTGGATGTCCGTGTTATATAGACTGAAGTGATCCAGTAGAGGTGTAAATCTGGTTGGCAATCTTACTAATAACTAATTTTCCAATGCATGGTGGAGAATACAATGGAAGATAATTGTGGACTGTTTTATTCATTTGCTACTGGATTAACAGTAAAATGAGATGGATCATAACTGCCTGTAGGTCCTTAACACAATTATGATTTTACAATATGTTAATTGTGAAAATTTAAACTAAGTGCTTATTGAATGAGAAATAGAACAGAAAATTATAGAATTCCCTATGAAGACATTAACACAATATTTAGATTATTATGCTTATCGAATGTCAGATGTTTCTATACAGTACATTAGGAAAAATATCTTGTAACAGAAAAACTCTTAAAATATTAGCCTATTTCTGTACAGACCTTTATCCCCTCTAAGTAAGATTTCATTCTACAATTGCGTTTTTGAAGTACGTGTTAATAACTTCAATTTACACAATTATCAGCATGACAAATATTTGCCACACAAAGATTTCTAATGTACATTCCCTCTTTGATCTCAATAAAATGGTTTATATACAACTTACTATGCATATCTATAATGTACATGCAGGTTTACTATCGACAAGATTATTTAAAATAATAAAGTATGTAGGTTTTCAAAATAAAAATGCTGTTTCCATATAGTAGACAGCATCTTTGCAAACAAGTCACCATGCAACACAACACAATCGCTACGCATTTGTAAAGCATAATTGCCACTATGTGGTAAAATTTGAGATAAACGCCATTATCAAACAGATTGGTAAGCCCGCATGATTCCCCGAGATGCCTGTTCAATATTTCATGCACGAGGTTTTGATTGGAGTTCTGAGGTTGACTTACACGTTTTAAGGTGAATAGAATGCTCAGCTCTTCTACCCATAGTCTGCAAATATGGATCGTACCTTGCAGGACTTGGGCCAATATTTCCAGGCCTTCTACACAAGTTAATATTGAGTCAACACTTCATTTGTATTTTTTTTTACTTCATCTTGGCTACAAAAGACTGCTCGATATTTGCCATCGTTAAGCAATTGCTTGTTTATTTTTTAGAATTTTTTTTATTGGTGACAACATAAGCTCAAAATAGAGCTATTTTTCAGTTTGAAACGCTAAATATAAATACTCTGTTTTACCTAACATGTGAAACACTTATTTTAAAGTATTTAAGCCCTGTAAAACAGGTGCTTATATTACCCAACTGATACTCAAAGCGTCAGTCATGAAAGGATAACAAGTTGAATTGGCTGCAGGAACTAAAACTCGTGGTCTGAAGGTCTCGCACAAATATGTGCTTATCTGGTGGAGCCATCTTGCCGGCTAAAACAAAGGACTCTTGAAACGTTCCATGTCGAAATTATCCTTGTCTTAAATAAAACAAGATCTTTTTGCGGGTGTGACAAAAGTTGAAATAGTAAAAGGGGGCTTTTAGGCATTGCTGCCAGGCAGATTAACAAACACTTTAGGTTTGTAAACTGCACTTCAACAAAACCATTTTTAAACGTAGTAAAAGAAATGCAAACTTAAGATTAATCACAGCATGACTGAACTGTGCCCACAATTAATCACTGCCAGTAATCTAAGAACATGTTTATGAATACGCAAAAGCATACACATATTGACATACACCACGCAGATGCCCTGCTAAATAAACACAAGGTCTTAAATAAAGAAAAGAGGCCCTCTACAAGCAGCGCGCACTTGCCTACATTTTCGCTTTAATGTCCAAAATAAAGGGCATCAGATTCAAAGCCACGCTTACTCATCCGCCCCTCTAATGCTCCTCGAGTTACAGTACATGCGGATACTACTTGGCAGGTTGGGACAGGTCAGTGATCAAACAGCAGAAGCAGTCAGGCGACAGCCAAATCCTGCCCTCTCCTGAGAATTGCAAAAGGCCAGCGTTTCTCAACCTGCTCGGTTTCCAGCCCGCGCGAGCCCATTCTTCGATAAGGAGCAGTGAGGTTTGAAAACACCACATTAACTCTTTTATCTGCCCTGTTAAAACGAGAGCAAATGGCAAAAGAACTTTTCTTTGTGCTTTTAAATGGTAATTCCAACACGGACAGTAAATTCCTAGAAATCTACGACCACATCTTTTCCAGACCTGGGAACCCTATGTTTGGAAAACTACTACGAATCGTTCTGCAATAGTGATCAAAGGGGATGTAAACAGCTTTGGTCTGTGAACAAGAGCTAAATGCACAGTTACACGTATTTACACCAAATCTTTAGTAAGAAGCGAGCAAAAGCAAAGTGTACCCCTCGGAAATTAAACAACCAGGGCCTGATTCTCAAAGGTAAACCTACATTTGACAGTAAGTTTACTTATTTTCGGTATTCACACACCATTCAATTCAACAACTTTATTTCGGTTCATCTGAACCATAAAAGTTTACAATAAAATTATCACAATGTGAATAACAATTACAAACAATAAATTAAAAGAAAAGTAATTCATAAAATTCCAGAGATATAAAATTCTTTACATACAGTAACTGAATTGGAGCCACATAGTAATGTATAGATAATCAATGTTCCAAAAAGAATAAAATTCTGAGACTATAATAATCAGTTTAAAACAATGTACATTAAAACCATTCATTATACGGGAGCGCTCACTCATAGCGTTTTCTGATAGCCAAAGAGACTTTTATGTAGTTGGCTACGGCAGTGCAAATATCAGTGGCAACCAGTGAGTGCAAAAAGTCAAAACCATCAATATATGTGCAAGGGCCGATTTTCCTTAGTAATGAAACTAAAAATTTACTCCTCACCGTTTTATATAAAGTGCAAAATAAAATAAAGTGCATAGTGCTTTGTTCCGTAAAGTTGTCACACGGACAGGGTGTGAGTTTATCAGCCCACCCTCTTTGACGTGGAAAAGCCACTAAAAAGTGCACCGTGCGTAGGCGAAATCCAGTTAAATAAAATCTAGTCTGCAAATCAGTAGAAAAAGTTAAATAGTATTGCAGCGGGGCAGGGGACATCTGATGTGGGCCCATCTCGTCTTGTTCAAGATAGCGCGAGTTGGCCCTGAAAAAGAGCGCCTCTTTAATAATGGCTTTAGCATTTGGTGGGATATTTCCTGGAGTATCATAAAAATGCCCCAGACTTATCTCATCGTAAGTGTCCCTCACAAAACAGAGCCATGGTATTTTTAAGGCATTGGCCATGTTTTGGCAATCTATAATTACTTCACGTGAGAACATTAATTCTTTGGAGAGCAAATTTTTGCACATAGAAACAAGGGAGCACTTGCTATACGATCCTCTACAAACTCTAAACCCAGTTCTTTGTGACATAGGGAGTTAGAAGCGCTATTCGGGGTCATCAACAACCTCTTGGTACATTTATTTTCCAATATTTGAAGCTGGTGGCTTTTGTGATGTTCCCAAATCCCTGCTCCATATGTTGCAATACAAAGAAATTTTGATTTATATACAGTAATTAATTCCCTCACTTGCTTGTGGCCCAATCTACGTGCAAAACGAAATAGCCCATCCAAGGCCCTATTTGTAAGATGGGCTCTTGCTGTGACAAGAGGTTTCCAGTTCAGCTGGTTATTATATAAATTCCCCAGGTACATGAAGTTGTCTACTTTTTCTATTCTCTTGTCCCGCACGACAAAGTTTTTAGATCTTGTAGTCTTAGGGCCACAAAGCATAATGTATGATTTAGTAAAATTCACTTTTAGGTCAAGTGAAGTCATAAAATCAGTAAAAATATTGAGGGATTTCTGAAGGCTATTAGCTGTTGTTGCCATTAACACTGTGTCATCTGCATAAGCTAATAAGGGAACAGATTTACTACCAATTTTAGGAAAATCAAGCTCCCTACTTAATAAATGGGCCTCCAAACCATTACTATATATTAAAAACAAGAAGGGGGCTAAAATACACCCTTGCCGGACACCCTCTGTAGAGGCAATCAGCTCAGTTTTTCCCCCTTGAGCGCTATATCTTATGGCAACTGAGTGTTAAGGAGTAACCTGCGAAGGAGGGATACCAGTGCTTTTTCTACGCCCATGCCTTCCATCACAGCCCACAATTTGTCCCGATTAACTGTATCAAAGGCACTGGACAAATCCATACTACAAAACGTGCTACAAAGTGCAGTTGGAGAATCAGAGCCACAGAGTTGTCGCACGATAGGATAAAAGCAAAATTAATTGCAAAGTTTATATCTAAGAGAACATTCTCTCAAAATGAGCGACTTCCTCAGGCTACTTTTATGCCACATCCTGAGCCTCGCTAACATCGTGAGCCACATATGTACTGGGCCAGTAGGTCTGACTGTCTTACGACGTATGCATAGCCAATACACTTATACAGCACATACTTGGCCACACATAGTACAGATGCACAAACACACATGGACACGCACAGTACCCACAGTCAAATGTACACACAGAGAAAATACCTACATGCATATATTGCAAAACCTTTGTCACTTTTTAGAAAGAGCAAAAATTAATGTGCCTTGGGATTACAACGTCTGGCCCGAAGACTCTTCACTCTCAAAGAGTACATTTTTGAATGAACTTGGAGCTTTTAACTTAACATTGGTCAACACCAAACCCACTCACAATAAAGACCATCTCTTGGATCACACATAGTCTACCTTGGACCATAGCACTGTCGAAGAATCCATTCACTTCATCTGGACATATTTCTTCAGTTTTATTCTCTCCATCAAGTTATCAACCTCTAAATTCAATAGACGAGTCTCGATCCAGTGTACTGAAGGGTAGTGGACATATTTTAATCACTCAGCAATTGGTGTGGTACTCAAAACTAAAATTTATATGATTTTGATAACCCCTCATTTATTGACTAAGATCCAAGTACTTTGCTTTGTCAACCGAATAGTAGTATTACCACGATGTCAGACAAGTGGTTGCCTTTTATGGTAAGGAGTCAACAGCCCCATGGAAATGGTGCACTCTCCAATGGGTTTGCAATGGAATAAAAAGCTATGAAACTAAAAGTCAACAGGCTGAAAGGGAATAATGGCTAAATTATTCTCCACTCTACAAAATCAATATGTTGCCCAGATGTTCATCTAAGAGCAAGTAAATGCAAGAGGCTAACAATATCTACTTTTCAAACCAGATTTTATCTTCTTCTGATATGTCCAAAGAGCTCTCTTGCACAATAGAGGAATTACAATCACTCCACTGTATGCTTTCTGTCATCCAACCCTCTAGGGGATTATGGTACCATCTGCCCTCGTTCTCTGAAGGCAAAGTTAGAAAAATCAACTATCCTCCATGAAAAAATTCACACTATTGAGAAATATTAATGTAGAGTGTCCCCCTCCATTTTCCTTTATACAGCGGTCTACATTTACCTTAAACACCAGAGCAGGGCTGGCAGATGTTATATCGCACACCAATACTCCAAGTTTCCCAAATGCTCTATGTCCTTGCAAGCTTAAGAAGCAGCTTTGTCACCAAACAGGAGACAACCTACTCTTTAATAGGTCTTTCCCAGGGCATAGTCGCTGTATTAAATGCAAGCAGTAGTCAAATCTCTTCTAAAAAGCCCATCAATCAGTTTGGAAGATCCAACCAACTTTAAGCAAATTTCCCTACTTTCGTAATTAGAGAAATTGCTAGAAAAACTCCTTCTCTGCCTGTTACAGAATTTATCGAAAAAGGCTTTAGAACAAATAAAAGCACTGAACTAGTTGGTTTTGTTTGCTATTAGATGATCTGCATAGACTGGTGGACAGTGGTGGTGTTGGTGCACCGCTACGTTTAGATCTTTCCGCTGCATTCCACTACAACAACATTATACTCGCTAGTACCTTTGAAGAGCTGGGATAGTCTGGATTAGTGCTAAGGTCTTTTCTGAAAGACAGGGCAAAATTTGTATGCCTGGCCACTTTCTCTTCTAATTCAAGTCACTGACTTGTAAGTTTCAACAAGAATCTCTCTTTAACACCTGTTTCATCTAAACAAGCGCCCCTTAGTAAAATGACTTCATCAGCAGAGGACACAATTCTATAGCAAGACAGATGTCAAATGGATCAGGTTTACCAGCTTCTGCTCTCTAAAATGACACTAACCTAACCAGTGATGCTGATTAAAAAACCTGTGTTTCCTGTTATTGAAAACTTAGGTGAGAGCAAGCAGTGGTTCTGTGGATCACTACCTAATACCATGAAGCTCCTACTCAGAATCACAACGGGGAAGGAGTCTAAAGGGCGCACCTTCCCCTTTGCAAATCAGTTACCACCCCCAACTTGGGAGGCGGTAACTGACCACAAAGCCTTTGTTACATAAGCTATTGATTCACAATTCGAAAGGTATCCTAGTCACAGGAACTCACCTCATTTGGATCAGGAACATGCACCACTGTAAAGTGAGTAGTAAGAACTTACACTATTTATACTGACCACTAATAGTACCCAGGAAATGAGGTAATAAGTTTAAAGAATAGAGGGATTTAATATATGTGTTGCGATGTGAGGTATAGCCTCTTGATAGCCATCCATACTGTTCTTTTGAATATTGAGTTTTACAAACAATTTGAGAGCATACTTCTGTATATTTGGAGGTTTGTGTTTTTGACATTTTATATGTGAAAAATGTTTTGTATTAATGTGGAAAATGTCTTCCTAATCAGTAATACATGTACAATATGTATGGGACAATGGATGTGATTCACACTTTTAGGTGTTACATGATGTAAGTGCTTCAGTGCACTAATGTGCAATATTCGCTGCATGTTAGGGGAGCAGTTGGGTAGTTGCGTTTTTATGCATGTAATGTTTTTATGTAAGCACTACAAAGTTGTTAATATTAAATGCTTATTATGTCTAGATGTAAATATATTTGTGGTAAATGTATTTTATGTAAATGGACAGCCCTGATGAAGTCCTAAACGTGTTGGCTGGGCTGTTTGAAGTTTACAGTATTGATGGAAATGAATAAAGATGTTACTTTGTGAAAACTCGAATTTCGGCTCCCTCTTCATATTTGGAAAAAAAGCTGGAAATGATGTATGGAAATTTGTTAGAAATTTTATAGAATGATACAATTGTTTGATATTGAGTGTTCACTCTTCAAAAAACATTTGCACGATTTGTAACAGTTTCCGAACAGTAAGACTGTAGGAGGTTGAGCACCAGTGTGCAATGCTACTGAAATTGACACCAGTGCGGTTGTTCTTAGACCAATACTGATCTTTTCTTGTTTATGGCATTTTTAAGCTGTCAAACTAAATTTTTAAATTGTGCTCAAGATGTCCTCAAATTTAACTGTATAACGCAGTAGGTCTGAACTAAATCCACCATCTCTGAAAAACAACCTACTTGCATGCTGGAAAGAAACCACCTCAGAAAAGTGGTGTTGAACGGTGTCAAGCAAAGCCTGCCTTATTTTACTGTAGCCTCCTACATTTTTGTCCATATTAGCAGTCATAGGGAAATGCAATCCCCTGGTTTCATTATTTTTTTTACTTCCAGCCAGACACATTATCACTTTAGACCAGAACCCCCTCACACCAGGGCACTCCTAAAGTTTATGTATAACTGTCCCTGGGAGACCATGATCCTGAAGGACAATTACCAGCTCCTGAACGACCAATTCTTGCCATGAGAACCCTGGTAAAGTAGGGCCTGTGGAGTACCAGTTGAAACCCGGCTATGTTTGCTACTTCTCTGGGACACTGTAAAACTTCACTCCTCATCTCATATAATAACCAACCCAAAATCTGTGCCTATTTCTCTTGAAGCTCAGAAAGAATATCAGGCAAGTTATAAATTAGTTTACTATCTACAAGAAAGATCAATTTTTTCATGAGGGGTACGGTCAATATTATATCCTCCAAGGGTTTAACAGCTTTAATCTGTTTGCCCTTGTGCACATCAACAAGGAAGGCGTGTCGAAAATACAGATTTCGAAAGACCTTGCCATCTGCATCGGATATTCTTACTTCAGAGATTGGAATGTCCCTCACGCGTCACCCACATTTCCAAAACCTACTTCACACAGCCAGCTGATCAGAGTCCCAGAGAGGGGTTTCCTTCGTTAACATGTTTTGGCAGCCTAATTGTTTAACTGCTGCTTTTCATATCTACAAAACCGCCAGCATATAAGTCAGCCAGTCTCTATTGTGCAGCTTTCTGTAAATGGTAGCAGGATACCCTCTAGACTCCAAGTACCTATTGGTTCTGACAGAGGGTTCCCCCAGCGAGGTATATGCCCAATCATTAACTACCACCAATTATGCTGCACAGTAATATTTCCTCACATCTCGAAGGGTGTTGCCCGCATCGTAGACTACTCTCATTAGCTGTCTCAGTTCCGCATCAATATTCATGAAGTATATATTTGGTACGAGGTGAATTCATCATTCTTGAGCAGACACTCACTTACGACTTCCTGCATTCAGTTTTCTTGCATATCCTGTTTCTGGTCTGTGCATCCTCACCACTCATACATGGGGCAACGTCTGCCATTCCAAAGTGTCACGAGGCAATTGCCTTTTGCGCTCCATCTTGAACCATCAGTGCCTCAAAAATGTTCAGGTTCAACCAGGATCCTTGAAGAACAGCATTTATAAATTGATTTTTCAATTTCAGCATAGCTTATTTTACAAGAAACACAAAACCTACTCCTAATAAGTCAACTTAAAAGTGTATTTTCCATGTATTAAATCAAGTTATAGTGTAGAAATGTAACTTTTTAAAGGTTTATTAGGCAAACATGTATTTGACTTTTAAAAATTTCAAGGCTTGTTAGGCAAACACGACTTTAACTATTACATTAAATAATATTTCAAAAATATTTACTATTTATGTGTTGTCTTTGTTTATGAGTGGCTGCACACGTGAGTATTTGTGCTGATATTTGCATGGGTGTCAGCATGTGCCTAGTCTGTGTGTACATGAAAGCCTGCAACCGTTTTGTTCTGTACCACCAGGGCATGAATAAATATGAAACTATTCAAAAGTTAAACCTATTAGCTTTGCCAATATTTGTTCTCCGTCGATGATCATTTCTGTATTGGTCATGTTTGTGAAGTTGAAACACCAAATAGTTGTGAATAATAATGCAATAAAAATTTGTTAATATATAGATTACGTACACATCCACCAGCCAGGATTTCTGCTGCAAATGGGACAGAGCCATCTTTGATTCTAAACTTGTCCCTTACAAAGTCATTCACCTGAAAAACAGAAATGGGAAACAAAGTTATATTTCAAAAAGTGGAATAAAATAAGACTACATCCGATTGTTCTGCTTCAGGTGAAGGATGTGGCAAGTGTTCTTGAATTACAATAAATGACAATAAAACATGATATCTCACATCACGTTTTAGAAGGTCCTCTTCCACATATATGACAGCAATTATGGTTGACAATCACATCAAATAAAGAAAACAGAGGATTGTGACCCTAGTGCACAATATAATATGTGATATTTATAATGTTGATCCTTAAAATGTATTACATTCGGCAACAGTTGAATATTTTGTCCTGTTTAATGTTGTTCTGGATTTTTACCTCGTATCCACCTTAGAAAAAATATAATTCTTTTACACATGGCCAGAACCAATTTCTAGCAAGATTCATCCTAATACATATGAACAATTCTGGGTGGATACTTTATCTAATCGCAGATTCCCCACCTTTAGAATACTCCCAGGCGTCAGACTAGATCCAGAAGATTTTACAGCATAGCCCCTGCACACCAGCAGGGGGTGTCATGCAGCTCCGTGTCACACCCATTTCGCCCCCGAAGTGATGGCTGGAGCTTCATATAAGAGCCACTCGAATATGCTGATGTCAGTCTCTTTCTGGACTCCTCGGAATGAAACCCCAAAGACCAACCAACTGTGCCATTGCGCAGATCTGATTTGGGACATTTTGGATGGAAAAGAGGCAATTCCACAGAACGGGGAGGTGGAAGAGCGGTGAGGAATCTGAGGTTAGATAGTGTATCCACCAGAAAACGTGTTACAGAAAGTAAGTAACTTGTTCTTCTGATGGATACTTCTCACCTTTAGAATAGATACCAACGCAGTACTTTCCTCCTGAGCTTGAACTGTGGAATGACTCAGAACAAAAAAGTTCTACGGGGCCAAACGGCTAAAATGCCCTTCCCGTTATACCTTGATGTCAAGGCAGCAATGCTTTGTAAACGTGTGCACTTTTGACACATTACGACCTGAAATATCTAGGTAGGGCACTCCGTGTGCCAACACGATGGTAGTAGTCTCAGTCCTGGTGGAATTGGCCCTCAAACCTTCTAGAGGCTTCTTTGTGGCTCATGCATAGCAGATCTCAATGCAGAGGACTATCAACATGGACAAAGTCCTTTTCTGCACTGCCATGCATTACTCGTGTTCAGAATATTTTATTGAATTTTTAGTTAACAGATAGACAATACAAAAAATAGTACAATAAAAGTACCTAATAATAACATATGACAATTATCAACACCATTACATTATAACAGGTACAATATAATATAATATATTATATTAATACAGAAAATTATAAAGGGAGGGAAAAAGAACAATTGAACATATGATATTAATAATCATTAAAATAGAACTACTATTAAATAGAAATTATGCAAAAATATCAATGAATATGTAACTTATAGAAAAAATACATTTTAAGAAGATAAATAGATATCAATAGGTTTCCAGAATAAGTGAAAAGATTTACAATTATGAATAACACCATTCAAGGATAAATGGGTTCCTCTTCTGGTAAAAATAACCCATGACCACCACACATGAACAGATAATAATGAAACGTCTTTCCAACATGAGGTAATGGATTTTAAAGCTGCTGTTAGAAGGTAAACTTTTTAATTTCCTGTTAAGTCAATTAATTTATGAGAAAGAACGACAGATTTACAAATTAGCAAGTTAAATGATAAATCATCATGAATATTAAGTATTTTTTTTATAACATCCCAAACTTCAGTCCAAAATTTAAAAATAGGACATTCAAAAAGCATATGTTTTAACGAACCAATATGTAAATTACAATGCCAACATTTTGAAGTCGGGAGGAGTTTAGCTTGAAACAATCTCAGTGGAGACCATAGGCAATTATATAAAATATATGAGTTTGTTTGATTAAGCGAAACAGGTAACCATCCTGAAATACTATTAAGCCAAATAGTTTTCCATGTTTCATAAGGTAAAGATAAAGAAAGCTCATTATTCCAAAATGTCAAAAGCATATTAATATTGTCACCCTTAAGCGTTGTCATCTTTTTATACAATATTGAAACACCATGAGGCAAAGTAGAAAGAGTTCAAATGTAAATTGATAAATCTGACTGAGCATTAGAAGGTATAAAATGAAGAAATGAATCTAAAATAGAATTGCATAAAAATTCATATTTAAATAAATCAGAGGAAGGTAAATTAAATTTCTCCTTTAGAACATCAAAAGAGATAAAAGCATTGTTATGATAAATATCTTTGAGGCAAAAAATACCAGCCTTAATCCATGAGTGCCAAAATCTAACATTTTTGGTAAGTTTTATATTAGAATTATACCATAACGACATATCTTCAGTAATGGACATGGGTGATTGAAAAATTAAATCGAAATCATGTAATATTAACTTAGTGGATTTCAAAATAACAAATTTATTGAAAAATATAGATTTATTGGACGTAGTTAACAAAGAAGGTAAAGGAAACGGTTTTATTAAACTCTTTTCTATAGATAGCCATGTAGGGGGATTATTCAAATGAGAGACCACAGAGAACTTTGTTTTAATATAAAAGCTTTGTGATAACACAAGAAATCTGGTACACCAAAACCTCCATTACCTTTAGGCAATTTTAATTTTTTATAACTAATACGAGGTGCCTTATTGCTCCAAAGAAATTTAGTAAGAAGCCGATCTATTTCTTTGTAAAACTTCATAGGAAATTGGGTAGGAATCATGGATAAAGAGTAAAAAAATGATGGTGTATAGTCATTTTTATGGAATCCATTTTCCCCACCACGAAAGATGAAGTGAAGACCACTTAGATATTTTATCCTTAATGTAACTTAAAATAGACTCACAATTTAATGATATCGTAGTTTTCATTGCAGATGAAAACAAAATGCCTAAGTATTTAAATTTTTCTCTTTGCCAGATTATATCCTGCAAGGGTAACATATCTGAGGTGCAATGAATATTTATAGGAAAAAATTCTGTTTTATTAGTGTTTAACTTATAACCAGAAAGTATGGAATAAGATGAAATAATCTCAAATAAAGGAGGAAGTGAGGAGATAGGTTTACTAATAAATAAAAGTACATAATTTGCATATGCTAACGTTTTAACATTAACCTCCTTAATATTAATACCAGTAATATCATTACAATTCCTAATTGAAATAAGCAAAGGTTCAAATACAAGAAGAAATAAGAGCGGGGAGAGGGGACAACCCTGTCTGGTACCTCTGAAAAGAGAAAATTGGTTTGAAGTTTGGCCATTAATAAATAAAAGAGCTGTAGGAGTAGAATAAAGTGCAGAAATCATACGAATAAATATATCACCAAAATTAAATGCAAATAAAGTACGAAATAAAAATTGCCAATGTACTTTATCGAAGGCTTTTTCAGCATCCAAAGCTAACACTCCTGCTGGAAAGGTAAATTGGACCCTTGTTCAATAACATGCAGTAATGTTCTTGTATTATTTGCAGAATATCTATTTCTCATAAACCCTTATTGATCTGGATGAATAGTAGAGTCTAAAACAGAGGTTAACCTAGTTGCAAGTACTTTAGCATAGAGCTTACAATCTTGATTTAATAAGGAAATAGGACGGTAATTGGAAACAAGTGAAGGGTCTTTATTAGGTTTAGGCAAAACAACAATTAACGCTTCAGTAAAAGAACCTGTAGTAGTCCATGTGGAGCTAAAAAAGGTAAATAATTTGAATAAATGAGGAATAAGTTGTAATTGAAATGCCTTGTAAAATTCTGCTGGAATGCCATCTGGTCCTGGGGATTTTTTTTGTTTAAGAGATTTAATGGCTGCTCGAATTTCATCTTCAGTAATGGGCAGATCTAATTTATTTTTAGTTAAAAGGGAATTTTGGGTAATCCACATGTATTTAAAAAGAATCAATTAAAGAAGAATCAACAAAGTTAGGTTGATTATATAAAGTAGTATAATAATTTAGAAATTCATTAACAATATCATTTTGCGATATGGCAATTTTCCCATTGGGGCAATGAATCGAATTTATTTGGGTTTTATCTTTTTTAATGCGTAGATAATTAGCTAAAAGCCGTCCGGATCTGTTAGCATTAAAACAAAATTTGGCTTTAGAATTGGAGAGTTGAATACCAGCTCTTCTGCTAAGAATGGAATTAAATTAATATCCGAGTTTTTGTAATTTCATCCTATACTGAGGGTCATTAGAAGTAATAAAAAGCCTTTCAAATTTTGCAATCTGTTTATCTAATTCTTTAATTTTTACATTAAAAGTTTTGTTTTCATATGCCATGAGAGAGATAGAAGTACCTCTAATATAAGCTTTAAAAGCGTCCCATCTATTCACCAGGGATGTAGTACCTTCTGGATTAAGTTGAAAATAATCCTGAATAGCATCTAATATTTTCAGTTTGTTTTGGTCATTAAGAACAATATCAGAATTCATTTTCCATCTGGATTGTGATTTAAAATTTGAGTTAAATTGTAAAACAAAAGATATTAAAGCATGATCTGATATATCAATATTACCAATGACCGGAGTAACCACAGAATTAATTAATTGTCTGGAAATTAGTAAATAATCAAGTCTCGAATGTGAGTTATGCTGGTTAGAGAAAAAGGTAAACATTTTTTTCCGTAGGAAAATGCAATCGCCAAATATCAATTAATTTTGTAGTTTTAAAGAAAGATTTAAAAGTTAGAAAAGCTTTTGGAGGTCGAAATTTAATGAGACGATCTGTCCAATAAAGGATCAAAAATAAGGTTGAAGTCTCCTCCAACTATAAGAGGAACATTACCTAACTTGAGTACTTCAGTAGTTAAATTAGACCAAAACATAGGATCATCAGCAGTTGGACCATAAACATTAATTAAAAACATAACAGAATCATAAATTTTAATTTTAACTATGACATATCTACCTTCCAAATCAGATGATTTACTCAAAATCTGACAATGTAGTCCTTAAGCAAAAAGAATAGCAACACCATTTTTTCTACCTTTAGCAGGAGAAGAGACAATAGTATCAACCCACTTTTTTTCATATAATCTAATATTTTATCTTCAATATGTGTTTCCTGAATAAAACAAATATCTGCTTTACAACTACCTAAATAATCTAAAATCTTTGTACGTTTTACCGGATGTCTCAAACCCTTGACATTTAAAGAGGTTATTTTAACATTAGCCATAATAAAAACAAAAGAGAGTAAAAAGAAATAGGATTTAAGAAGAGGAGAGAAAGTTGAAGAAAAATGTAGAAAATAGTAGTTCTAGAACATTGTATAAGGAAAAGGAGGAAAAAGAAAGGAGACAAATAAACATAAAAAAGACTACCACAAATAACATTAATAACAGATTTGAAACACACGCGCTTTACAAGCATGACCGATCCGTTGGAGCCCAGCGTGAAGAGAACAGTAAAATTAGTCAGAAATACATGTTGTCACCATATTCAAGTAGCAGAGTCATGCGTATCCATAGAATGCTGTGAGTGTTGTTCCAGGAATAATTTTAAGTCTTCCGGACGTTGAAAGATTATCTTTCCAGATTCGCATTGTTGAAGGGCCAAATAGGCCATATTTAAAACCAAGACTTCTCAATTGAGGACGAATATCAGTGAATTCTTTACAAATCTTAACAGTCTCTTTAGCAAAGTCTTGGTGAATGAAGATTTTATTGCCATTAACCATTAAGGATGGTATTTCCCGTGCTGCTTTCCTTATCAAGACCAAATGATGGTGACGTAGAACCTTAAAAATCATTTGTCTTAGCTTGGTGTGACGAGGATTGCGATGGGATGGAATCCTATGCGCTTTATCAATTTCAAATTTCTCCGGAAATTTAATGTTTAACAGACCAGGTATCAAATTCTCCAGATATAGTCTGCAATTAGAGCCTTCAACATCCTCTGGTAGATTAAAAATACGCAAATTGTATTGCCTGTTACGATTTTCCATGTCCAGGAGAAGAATAGACCTAGGAGAAATTTTTGCCACAAGTGGTGCAAAAGCATCAATTTTAACTTTGTTATCTTGTATTTTAATTGAGTTACCTGAAACTTTCATTGACATACTAGCCATATCTTTACGTAGGCTTTTAATCTCTGACGCAATGGTATCAGTGTTGGTACGCAATGCATGAAGCTCGTCAAAAATTAATGCCAATGAGGGCTCACTAGATTCCACTACTTTAGATTTTACAGGAGGAGGAGAAATCTGCTGCTTCCTCTTATTAGGATTCTGCGCATTTTTATTCTCCATTTTCGTATTACAAAAGAATGGAGCAAATAAATGCAAAGTACAGTGAAATAATGTGAATGTAGAAAAAATACTTCAAGGAAAAAGCTGGTGCAGCAGCTAAAACAGACTGTGGGTGTGGTTAGGCCAAAGCCAGGCCCTTTCCTGAACACTTGCTCCGCCCCCCTGACAGGAAATCTGGGCAGTACCTTAAGGCAGAGATGGCAGCTGAACCAGGAGGAAGAAAAACACCTCTTCCGACGTCTGAAACACCAGAAAAAGTCACCACAGCATCAGGTAAGGCTTCAGCAGGCTGTAGGCTTAATTTCCAGTAAATTCTGACTGGAATTTATGTGTTCGTCGAAGAAAACGGGCCCCCTCGACACGGAGCTCACAATACGGCGACCATCTTGTTTTTGCTCGCTCGCGCGTCCCTGCCATGCATTTCTTTGCCTGAGAGAACCCCACAAAGAGCTGACGGTCTTTGCTAGTATAGATGTAAAAGCTTAGTGCTCTCTTGGGGTCCAAACAATGAACTCTCTTCTCGTCGTTCAAGTGCTGAGGTGGGCATAGAATGTCAGAAGTGTGTTGGACCGTTTGAAGCGAAAGGGAGTCACAACCTTTTGTAGAAAGGCTGCTCTTGTCCTCAGCACCAATTTGTCCAATTCGGGGGGCTGTTGTGGGTCGGCTGGCTTGACCGTGCTTGAAGCTCACTCAAGCAACAAGCTGAAGTTATCACATTGAGAAAGACTGTCTAGGGTTTAGGAGGAAATATATAGATTAATCCTTTGAGAAATCGGATCACAATGGGTGATATGAAGGACGGTTGGTCTAGTAAACACAAAAAGATCGACGAAGCCTACAAAGTCCTCACTGGGCCAAAGATATAACAAATAAGCAGCCATCCGACAGTTTGAACTGCAACGAGTTCATATTACGGGTGCCACGCCAAGCCGCAATCTTGTACTAGTGTCAGGCATAAACAAACTTGTTTGAAGGATTCTTGGTTGCAAGGATGACATCCACTACTTTAGGAGGAAGACTGAATGCAGCCAACTTCCGCCATTCAATCTGCACAAATGGAAGGGCAGATTGTGCAGGCCCAGGTGCAAGACCCTGCGTCCTGTTGTTGCAGAAGATCCTCCCAAAGCTGCAGCTTCATCGGAGGACAGATGTTCATGCCCAGAAGTTCGAAGTACCACACTCTCTTGGCCCAATCCGCGGTCACTAGCATTACTCGGGACAGGTCATTTTTGATCTTCTTGAGAATTTGATTGCGGAGAGGTAGCAATGCAATGGTATACAAGAGTTCTGTGGTCTACTCAAGGAAGAATGAGTCTCCGAGAGATGGATTTCTTGGTAACTCAAGTGCGTTCTCCACATTGGCCAAAAGATCGAGCCAGGGCTCGAAGACGTGCTGTGCCACATCCGGGTACAACTGCTAACCGTGGCTAGGCATGGTCGGCAAAGTTTGTTCACTGTGGCATTTAAATATTCTGCCTGGTGTTGCACGATTAGGGAAATGCCCAGACGAGTCACCATAGCCAGAGGCACAGGGCCTCCTGCAACAAGGCCAGGAACCCACTCTTCTCTGTTTCTTCCAATACAACATAGTGGGGGTGTTGTCCATGAGAACCTGCACCAGGCGTCTTCTGGTGGATGGCAGGAAGACCTTCAATGCCAAGCAGATGGCACTAACTCCAACAAGTTGATGTAGAGATGGGCTTCCACCGGAGACCAGAATCCTCTGATCGCCACATCTTTCTGATGGCCCTCGCAACTCAGCAGAGATGCATTTGTCACCACTGTCAGCTCTGGGTGGGGTAGGGCGAGGGGTTCTGCCACTGGTCTTACTGTTGAAAGGCAGAAAGGGCTTGGACAAAGTCTGCCCAGGCTGGAAAACTTCAGTGAGGACATGGGTTTTTAGCTCAACAGATGGCACATGTAAGTCTAGGACTTCAGCTGTCCATCTGATGACTACAGCAAATGAGGCTATATCTTTTTTCAAAGGACCGGAGGGAGAACCCAGACTCATGTCAGCGAAAGTGTCCAATTCACTGGCCTCTTGTGGGTCCAAGTATGAATGATCATCATCATATTGTGGGGAAATTCATCCCCAAAGGCTGGTTGACTTTGGTCTGAGTCTGATCCAAAGAATTGTTGGAGCTCAGGAGGACAACTCCTAGCCAAAGGTGAGGTCTTATTTGAATTACAGTGAACTGGGGGTGGTATCTTCCAGATTGTTGCAGGATGTGTCTTTGGAGGAGGTCTAAATAGATTCTGTTCAGAGTCGAAGAGTCCAATAGAAACAAGATCCTCCTCCGGAGTCTACAGCGTCAGACCAAGCATCAATGTGGCAGGAACCCAGTTGGATTATGGTGCCAGATTTGGATTTGGCTCCAGAGTCAGAGCTGAAACCGAAATGGGTTCTGGAGGTACAAACCGTGCTGAGGTCGGTAACCCACCTGGAGGCCTCCATAGATCAGTGCTGCCAGTAGGCGCACAAGAGGGACTCAGCAGGGTGCCAAAAAAGATCAATACAGTCAATCTGTAGCAACTGCGCATTTGGCCCTAAAATGTAGGATGTATTGGGATTGGCTACTCGCCCGGAGCAGTTTTAAGGAGGGGGGTAAACTGGATGTCCTCTCAACTTCTCAGAGGGAGAGTGACAAGTCTAGGATGAGTCATGTTTGGCCTCTGTACGTTTCTTTCCACCCGTTATCACTTGCATTTATAATTTTATAATTTAAGCACCACTTTCAATTTACTATACGTTGCACATATCCGTACAGTCTTCTTGCATCACTCGCCACACTACATTAACTATAACTCACCACCCTTACATGCACTGTGTTCTTCGAGATTATGTTGTTTGAGATGTAATAAGTGTTATTATAACTGCTATGATTTCACCTGCTATAAGCCATGTGCATGGAGAAAGGGTGCGTTCTAGTTAACGTAATGTGGCGAGTGATGAGAGAGGATTGTGTACGGAGGTGCGCAACGTACAGTAAATGGAAGGCGGTGCGTAAATTGTAAATGTAAGTTATAACTGGTGATGTGTAAATTAGAAATTTAAGTTATAACTATAACTTTATAATTTCTCTAATTCGTATAGTTTAAGTTGGGTTTGTATAGAAAGAATAAATAAAGTTTTCCTAACAATAACTTAGCTTTAACCATTGGTTATTTCCTTAAATTTAAATGTTTTAATTTTTTTTATTTTCAATCAGTGTGAATGTTATTTAAATGTATAAATGAGTGTTGTTAAGTGCAGGGTCGTAGAGTATAGAGAAGGACAGTGTTGAACAGTCTAGTATTATAGAGGCTAGTGTTGTAGAGTGGAACAGAGTGCAGTGGCGTTGCATAGAGTGGAGTGGCATTGCATATAGTGGAGAGGATGTAGACTTACGGCTAGAGCAGTTGACCTCGAAGCTGGGGAAATCACTTAATCTCCCCGTGCCCAACAAAAAAAAATTAATGTGTCCATCTGTAACGAAACTGGTGCTTATGTAAAGCGCTCCGATACCTGATATCTTCGGGTCTAGTTCGCGCTATACAAAAATCTTTATTAAAAAAAAAAGGGCGGAGTGGCCGTGCTGGACTTGAGTTGACATTAGAGGCTACTACTTAGCAGGGTATTTTACTGGAGCACTGAGGGGTCCCATGGTGATTCTTAGTTGCCAGCATATCTAGCTGGAACTATGCTACCACATGAATTTGGTATGCTACGATTCTTGCAAAGATATTAAGCAAGCCCTGATAAAGTTCCACTTGTTTATGAACGAAATGCGTTGGCTGGAATTTTTGTGTAAAATAAAGAAAAGACGATGGAGAAATAAAGAATCTGTTAACAAATACGTTTGAATGGACTTCTTTACCTGGTGCACCTCCACCATGCTTTGCTGGAGTGGCGTGGCTAGTGGAGTGAAGTATCGTAGAGTGGAGTGGCTTGTCATACAGTAGAGTGGTATCCATGTGGGAAACTGTCGTAGAGTGAAAAATAGTGGAGTGGCATAGAGTGGAGTACAGTTTGGTTTAGTGGAGTGAGGTAGAGTAGACTAGAATGTGGTAGAGTGGAGTGGCATATAGTGTTGTAGAGTCTAGTGGCATAAAGTGCAAGTGAGTGGAGCGGCGTACAGTGGAGAGGCATATAGTGGCATAGTGTAGAGTTGAGTGGCGTAGAGAAGTCTGGTGCCCAATGGAATAGCATACAGTGGAGCGGCGTAGAGTGGAGTTTACTGCAGTTGCATATAGTGGAGTTGCATTCTGTGGAGTGGCATATAGTGGAGTGGTGTACAGTGGAATAACAGAGTGGAGTAGCGTATAGTGGAGTAGAGTACAGTGGAGTGGCGTATAGTGGAGTGTCCTAGATTGGACAGGCGTACCATGGAGTGGAATAGCATACAGTGGAGTGGGGTACAGTGGACTAGCATACAATGGAGTGATATCCAGAGAAATAGTGTGCATAGGAAAGGCATACAGTGTAATAGGACAGAGTGGATTGGCGTACAGTGTAGTGGCATACACTGTAGTTTAGTACAGTAGAGTGGGGTAGGATGAAATAGCATAGAGCAGAGCAGCATATCGTGGAGTTTCACACAGTGGAATAGCATAGTTTAGACTGGCATAGAGCCGAGTTGTGTACAGTGGGGTAGAGTGGAGAGGCATATAGTGGAATAGCGTAGAGTGGAGAGTTGTACAGTTGAGAGTTGTACAGTGAAATACCCATAGAGTGGAGCGGCATAGACTGGAGTGGTGTACAGTGAAGCATGGTAAAGAGCAATTGTATATATTGGAGTGGTGTACAGTGGAGTGTTGTAGAGTTGAGTGGAGTATAGTGGAGTGACATTGACGGAATAGCTTAGAGTGTAGTGTCGTAGAGTGGAATTGCATACAGTGGTATAGGGTAGAGTGGAGTAGCGTATAGTGGAGGGGAGTACAGTGTAGTAGCATATACTGCAGTGTCGTAGAATGGAGTGGCACACAATGCAATAGCAGACAGTGGAGTGTTTTACAGTGTAGTGGCGTAGAGTGGGGTGGCGTACATTGGGAATATGTCTCATTACATCGCATACCAATACCACGCGTGCCATGTCAACGCGGGTATTACCACACGATGTCAAGGACAACGACATGCCATTACATCGCAAACTTTTACCACGACTATGCCTTTACCACGCATGCCATTACAACGCAAAGGCATGCGTGGTAAAGGTATACGCGTGGTAAAAGCTTGAAAGGTAAGTGACTCTACCCTGTCCTACCCTAAACCCTAATTAAGTACCCCTGCACGACCCTCCCCGACCCCCAGTCCTCTCCCTACATTTACACTACCCAGCACAACACCCCAACACTACCCTAAACCCTAAAACACTACCCTACACAAACACCACAACACTACCCATAACCACTACCCCCTGCACGACCCTCCCCCTTCCCCCAGTCTGGTCCCTACACTCAAACACTAACCTGCACGACCACCCGACACTACCCTAAACCACTACCCTACACAAACACCACAACACTACCCCAACACTACCCTAAACCCTAAAAAAGTAACCCCCACCCCTGGCCCAATCCCCCTTACCTCTCTCTCCTCGTGTTTCCTCTCTCCTGGTTCCTGCGTCGTCTGAGGGGGGGTGCACGGTGCACGTCGTTGTGAGGAAACGGAAGAGCCTCAGTTTCCTCACAATGATGTGGATCGCCATTACATCGCATGCGTTGTAAAAGCGCATGCGATGTAATGGTATGAGTAGTAATGGTTACGCGTTGTTACATCGCATGCGTTTTAACGCATGCGATGTAATAACATTCGGGGAAACAGCCGCGTTGTAATGGCTGTTTCCCATACATTGGATTAGCATGGAGTGGTGTACAAAGGATTAGAGTAGAGTGGCGTATAGTGTAGTGACATAGAATGGAGTGGCACAGAGTGCAATAGCATAGAGCGAAGTGGCATAGAGTCAAGCAGCATAGAGTGAAGTGGCGTGAAGTGGACTGTCTTAGTTGAAACAGAGGCAGTGTGAAAGTGAGTGAACGAATGTATATGTAATTTTCCAGGAATATAGATTATGAGGTGTAAATGCAAATTTTTGGAAGCAGGTGTAAATAGTGTAAGTAGTGTTTAAGTTATAAGAGTTACAATAATTAGTAATATATTGTGTCACAGTATACCACGGTACATGCCGAAAGGAAAGCAGTATCTGATTGGCTAATGGCTGTCTTTACAAAACTTAAAAAGCAGCCATGTAGTTTTCAGCACACTTTCGCTGCATTCTGGGCTATGGCCTTATATATGGGTAAGTATTAAGTTTTATAGTTGTTCCCTACCTATTACCACTTTATAAAAGTATTGCTAGTTGGAGAAATGTATTTATAATCATTTTCTATATATTATTCCAGCAGTTTAGGGAGAGATGCACATTTAAAAAAAAAAAAACTTTTCATGCAGCGCAGTAATTTTTAGATATTACAGCAGTACTCCGTCGACTTTGTTTGAATATTTTAAATATGTTAAAGATTTAAAATACACTGTAGTACACTATATTTGTTAAATACAGTGTACTACAGTGTATTTTGAATTTTGTAACAATTATTATTTTTTTTTAGTACCACGGCACTCCCGAGGTAGTACTGCAGTACTTCGTACATTTAAAAAAAAAATATAGAAACTTAGCAATATTTTTTCCTATGTATTACCACTTTAATAGGTGGGGAAAAATATGAAACCTAATACCTATATCTAAGGGCCAAAAACAGAACTCAGCCAAAGTGTACCTAAAAACAACATGGCTACCTTTAACTTCTGTAAAGGCAGTCATTAGCCAATCACATAATGCCTTGTCATAGCTATCACTAAGTTAAAAAGCCTTATAACTTAAAAAAAACTTTCCATACTTACCTATAGCGCACAAAAAGATCATCAGCACACCATAATCTGTAATCCTGCCAAATTGTATGGACATCCAACTGGGCGTCTGGCCACTACACGCGAGTAAAAGGTCTATGGCCATACAGTTGGGTGGTGAAGCCTCAGGTTGTTTGACATCTCCCCTCACTAGCAGTATCCCTGACCTGGAAACGGCCACCATGGTTACTGGAAGTAAGGAACGTATCCCTGGAGACCTATCCCGCTCCACAAAGTCGCATGAACCTGCCCAGTTGGCATATGTTTCTTGGAATATTCCGGGCTTGCAGTCTAAAATATCATCTTTAGAATGGTCAGAATTAATTTAAGCCCAGGATATTTGTGTATTCCAGGAAACATGGTCGATTAACCCAATCCGTCGCCCAGGTTATCTTAATTTTTACAAACCTGCAATTGGTGGTCAGAAGGGTAGACCATCAGGGGGTTAACAATCTGGGTAAGGCAGAGTTCCTGCTTCTGGATTGAGGAAGTGCACATTGATAGTCCTGATATAATGGTTATCCAGTTACGATCGAACTCCCATTTACAACTAATGGTACTCAATGTGTACGCGAGAGGTCTCACGGGTGGTAGACAGTCCACCACAGTCTCCCTTTTAGATAGTTTTCTAGATAATTTTAGAGGATCATGTAACCTTGTAATAGCAGGTGACTTTAACACAACGTTTGAGTCCCTCGACCAAGATGATAGTTATCTCAGTGAAGAGGAAGATGCTCAATGGAACATTCCTTCATTAGAGCTGCCCCCGATCAGGAAATGGACAGAGGCTGCACTACAACTTAAAGCACTATGCATGGAGCGGGGCATTAGGGCAGTTAACGGGAGAACTCCCTCAGATAGATCAGGGTCCCACACTTTTTGCAATGGCCAGAGAAGGAGTCGCATTGATCTGGTCCTCATCGATATGGAGGTATGCGAGAGAATCGAAAGTGATCACAACCCCCTCATATTAAAGATGTTGGCCCCAGGCTTTGTAATGGCTCAGCCACAGGTAGCTCAGTGCACGACTGCACCTGCCCTGATGTGCAACGATATGAGGCGGGTCAAATGGGACAGAATCTTGGACAATGACCAATCGCTCGCACTAATAAGGGCAGACGTTGCTTGCACTCTAGCTGAGCTCCAATCCGCTACTACACAGGATAAATTAAACGAGTTCATTACTCAAGCCCATGAAGATTTATTCGGCAAAATAAAGACCCACTTTTTAAAGCCCCACAGACATCACAGCAAGGTAACAATAAAGCATGCCAACTGGTACAACAAGGCATGTAGAGAAGCCTACAAGTCACTGGCCATAGCAATAAAAACAAAAGCTATGTGCAAAATCAAACAAGCACGATTGAACTATAGAGCCACCCAGCTTAAAGATTGGGACGAGCAAAGATGGCACGATCTCGATCAGGCAAGTAAAGAGAAAAACCCTCAAAAGTTCTGGGAATTAGTTAAATGGGGTAGTGGAGGGCAAGGGCCACTACCACAAAACCATGTAGCACCGGTTTGTGGGTCACATACCTTGAGGCTCAATTTGCTGCAGAAGAAGAGGGGGGAATAGGCGAACAGTTTCAAATCCCTAAACCTGCCACGGTTTTGTTTTTTGATATCGGGGAGGTCGCATCGGCATTGAAAGCAGTACCAAGAGGAAGAGCTCCGGGTCCTGATAGCATACCGGCAGACCTATTCCTGTACGATAGCGATATCTGGCAAAAGTACATACATCAGCTAGTAAATGCAATAGCGAGTGGAGCATCTATACCCGAATCCTGGCGTGGTGCAGAAATCCTATTTACAAAAAGGGAGATCGATCCAGTCCCAGCAACTATAGGCCAATCAGTCTTATAGACTCAATTCAAAAGATCATGGCAAGGTTAGTGTTTAGCAGAATACAGAACTGGATCACAGAAAATGATATACTAACCCCGTTTCAGGCAGGATTTCGTGTTCATGTAAGCACCATAGATCAGGTTTTCCGCTTCATTTTAATTTACTGGCGAGTTGTAACGATAGCAGGAGGCACCATTTACGCCACCTTTGTGGACCTTAAGTCCGCGTTGACATGGTCCCCCGTAACAAACTGTGGGCGGTTTTAAAGGATTTAGGGATGCCACTTGACCTACTATCTGTAGTCGTGAGACTACATAAGGCCAACTACGCCCAAGTGCGCTGGGGCACACAGGGTAATATTACAGATCGGTTCCCCGTATTCAAAGGGGTCTGCCAAGGGTGTGTCATGGCCCCAACACTTTTCTCATTATTCCTCAATGTGGTTGTTAATTACTTTTCTTCCCACCCAACAGATGCTCCCTCACTTGCAGGTATCAAAGTACCAATACTTATGTTTGCGGATGACACGCTTGTCATCTCGAAAACACTTTCTGCAAGGATCGTGGTCTTGCGATAAACGCAAACAAAACAAAATTCATGGTCCTTCACAAACAGAGAAATAAAGGGTAGGGTACACTTAAACAAAGAACAACTCGAACAAACTGATGTCTTTAATTATCTAGGGATCACCCTAGGAAGAAAATTAAATTGGAAACCCCAGATTGAAATTATGGTTCTTAAACACCGCCTGTTGGCAGGAGCACTGCTGAGAGAACACAAGTTCTCGCAAACTAAGCCGATAGGCCCAGCATTAAAGATATAAAACACCAAAGTTATGGCCTCGACACTGTATGGTGCTGAACTCTGGGGCTTCGACAATTTGACACCGCTAGTCTTAGCCCAGAATAAATTTGTGCGAGGCCTCACAGGTCTCCCGCAAAACACCCCATTAAAACCCCTTTATTATGACTTGGGATGTAACCGTCTGGATGAGGCAGCAAGGTTTAGACCGATAGCACTTTGGCGCAGATTATGGTCCACCCCGGAGCTATCGCATTATGCTAAAGCGTTAAAGGATGTCAGAGAAGCTGGCACCTCCTGTAAGATAACTTGGCTCCAAAAGGTGAAGAGCACATTGGTTAATATGGGCCTGAGCCATTTATGCGAAGATCCTGCTGGTCACCGGTTCCCTTCTAAAAAAGAATTAAAGGAGCTTTATTGGTCTACGAATATCACAAATAGCATTCGTACCATTGAGAACACTACATTGACTGGTATTTTCATGAAGTACAAGCCAAGTCCCATGTTCAAAACTTTTTGGGATGTTATAACCAAGCCCAGTGATAGGAGATTATTCTTTCAATTCCGGGTTGGCACGCTTCCGGTTAAATCCCATACTCCTAATTGGCACAACACCACAGATAGCAAATGCCACTTATGTACAGAGCAGGAGGAGACAGTCCCACACATCCTTTTTGCATGTCCCGCCTACAATGCCGCACGGGACAAATGGTTAAAACCCTTATGTATCAATTTGGGTACAAGGTCTAGTGCTACAGCGCTAAGAATATTGAAGACTAATACCAATGAGCTCTGTGTGATATCTATCGCCAAATTTTTAAGTTGGATGTGGTGAATACGCGCCAAATCCCTAATGATGTTGGCGACAACGCAAAGTAGTACTACACAGTAAGAGGAAGCTGCTATTGTTTCGACAGGCCATAGACAACCGTCTGGTAAAAATAGACCCCTCACCAAGTTGTAATTACGAATAGATCAGCCGTAGCTTTGGTTAAAATATGACTTAGATCACTTTAGGAATTCACGTAATTGAGAGTTATGGTTACATAGATTTACATTCGTATCTCTCCCCTTGTCCCAATGTCTGGAGTATTTTTTTAAGTTTCCTGTAATTTCAATTGTATTATAGGAAGAATAAGAATTTAATAGTTTTATGAGTAACCTTTTTATTGGTAACTTTTATATCTTTTATGATTCCGCACTGAAATCGCCTTTTATGCTATTGTATAACGATAAGCGCCGAAGCCTTAATGAATGTTTTATCTTTTTAATAATGGTTCTCTTCTTTTTCAATTCATATAATATTGTGAATGTCTTTTATGATCTGTGCGAATGAAATAAAGATTATGAACTGAACTGAAAAAGTCTATGGAAAAATGCATTGGTGCGCAAACGCCCCCCTTTATCTTTGCTACCCCTTGACCAATCACAGCGAAACTTTCCATCCTTCACCAATGTAGAAAAAGCAATCAGTCTGGAAAGTTTCATTGACATTTGTCAAAAGGGCACAAAGTTATTAGCGCACAAAATTCAGACAAAGTCATGGGAATCCTTACTATAATTACTGCCACTCTATAATTATGTATATATATATATATATATGTATATATATATATATATATATATATATATATACACACACACACACACACACACTATACATTTACAACTTTAAGCTAATATCTATATTAATTGAATGAGCTCTAGAAAGCAAAGATAACAATTAGCAAGCTTCAACCATAAACTGATCATATCCTATAGACTAAAAATGTTAACTATTTCTATACATTTAACAAGGCATCATGTGAGTAAGATTTCCAAGCTAAATTTGGTGACCCCACATGAGGTCTATAATCTTTGAGAAATTATAACAGAATTTTGTGGCCATTCCCCCCGTTTCACTAGCAAGTAATTCTAACTCACTTCTACTACCCAATCCCATGCATTATTCAGAAAATAATAGTTCTTAAGGGTAATTTAGCTTCTTCTTTACACTTTACAAGTAATCACACTCAACTACCTTCAACAATCTTTAACTTATTACAAAAAAAATACCAATCTATCCAGAATTCAGAACCAACTGAACATTCATGCTTTATGTATTCATTCTTCTCAAAACTGACAAACCAGTTTACAGGGAAGGGATTCACAGACATGACTGTGTATTTTGTAGTACCTGTTAATCAATTTCAATAGCATTGATGGCATACAGCAAATGCCCTTGCCATGTGCATACAAGGGCAAAGCTTCTGAAAAGCATCTTGTAAAATGGTGTGA
This sequence comes from Calotriton arnoldi, assembly GCA_963921515.1. NCBI lineage: Eukaryota > Metazoa > Chordata > Amphibia > Caudata > Salamandridae > Calotriton > Calotriton arnoldi. The sequence goes on along the minus strand of CAWUFW010003435.1, from coordinate 353,875 downwards.
TTACAAACAGTTTTGTACAAATATCACAAAGTCAAAATAGTGCATAAGCTGACAAATGCTATCTAGAGTAGAAACAAACCACAAGACAAGGAAAAGCCAATGCCCACTCCTCGTTTATGGATTACAGTCAGGAATTAGTGTTTGATTTGGCTCTGGTGCATAACTATTCTGCAAATTGCTTGTGGACTACCACCATTACCTAGATTGCAAGAGTATGAGTATCATTGATAAGAGATAGACAAATCACTGACGTCTTCTATGACTAGTCCTAGTCACACAAGACCCCAGCCTCTTGGAGAAGACTGCCACCAAATAGACCCTACCTGAGGTCTGAAACATGTGCGTTAAGCCTTTAGGAGGCAGTGGCAAGGAGGAGGTTCTCCTCTTGTTGGTTAGATGTTTGTGCACAGGGATCCTGTGAAACATCTCTAAAATATGTGCTGAACCCACAATTATGGCTTCTAATGGGTGAATATCAATGTCCACCACTGTATGATGTGTCTCTCAAGTGAAGTATAGTCCTGGGTATCACAAATCATAACATTGCTTGCATCACTTACTCAAGTCAGAAAAACAGACAAGACTAAAATAGAAAGTATAATTTCAGAGATCTACTCATAATGTCTCCATATAAACTAAGTAATTTTCTGGTATAGATAGTGTTTTTCAGAAGGAGGTGATCAGTTTGTCCAAATTTCTAGAAGGCATACCACTTGCAGGTGAACCCTGAAATGGACACCAATAAACTGAATATACTTATACTGCTGTAGTTGATACTTAACTTTGTTTATTACGGGGTGCCAGAGAGCCGTCTGTCAAGATAGCTGCTTGATCGTAGAGCTCCAGTGGCCCGAGCGGTTAAAACGCTGATTCCTAGCCTCACAAGGCAAAACAACTCTGGTCGATACTGGGCGGGAGAGGCAAGACATTGGCAAGACGACCAGTGTCGGTGGCGTCCGACTGGGAGGGGTGTATCCGCAGCATGGAGCAAGGCTAGCCCAGTGGTGGAGGCAAGGTCTGCACCTTTGGCAGACTGAAGAGGTGCTGTCCGGGATCGCAGGGCGGACCCAGTGGTGCTCCGACGGTGGAGGTGAGGCACAATGACGCTGCACGGTGTGGCTGTGGTGTGCAGCTAGCCTGGGCAGGTGGCAAGCACCTCTGACTCTGCATAGTGCGTAACTGCGGGGCCATGACCTATCGGCCTTTTTACCGCTATGTTTCGGCTTCCATGCCGTCCCCTCTTACTGCTGCTGTCCCTGACAGGGGATACACTGATTCACTGTGGTGAGTGCTACTGTGGGGCTGGGGCCTCCTACCATTTTCATGTGGCCACCCACGGTGCGGCCTCCCTGCCTTCCTATACTGCGTGGCTGGTCCCGGCGGGACTGGGATGAATCTGCCACCAGGGAGGGGCACTGTTGTGAGGCCAGGGCCTGTCGGGGCCCCAGCCATAGAGAGGCTTACTCATAAACCCTATAGAGACCAGGGTAATTATGTATAACAAAGACAATGTCTCAAGGGGTATCGTTTGAAGTGGGAGTTGTTAAAGAGCAAAATAAATTGCTGTGGAGGGGCATAGGGAAACACAAGAACGTGGAACGAGACAGTTTTTTGTATAAATGCTTTTCACATATATTTAAGTAAATATTATGTTCAATACAAAAACAAATTAATCCATAAACAAAATGCACGTGTTACATTAAATGTCATGTAACCTGTGATAACGTGCATAAGTGCTCGTGAAAGTTGAACGGCGATAGTGACACGTGAAGGAATATATACAGCGGAAAAGGAGGCGCAAGTAGGGTTATATATACAGTGAAGTTGACTGTAATGCCTGTACAATTAATATAATTATGTACAAATTGGATCTACTGGACAATCACAGAGAAGGTGCCGTAAATTACGCTGTGGGAGTCCACGGCGTTTCGGCCTGTATGCAATGTTAGGCCATCATCAGGACCAGGTTACAAAATTTCAATACAGTGACGGTGGGCGTCACGGAAGGAATCCGGACGGGCGGCGCATCACAATGTAAAGCGGGGGAGCGCTCAGCCAGGAGCGAAATAAATCAATCAGTGCGGGCTCAGACGGGAAAAATTCTGGATGCGGTCAGATTGAATCCAGGACCACAAGCGTGAAATCAAGGGGAGCTGCGTGTTCCAGTGAGTAGCGTGGAACCACAGAAACAGTCAGAGTCAAACGGAGGGGCAAGGAGCAGCCGGGATCAGTCTGCTTCAATAACGAGAACGCATGCTTGAGCCGGCGTGGCCTGCCCCGGTGGGTTGCTTCCGTAGACACGGGGAGCAGGACCATGGGGCTGGGGCTAATGCCGCTGTGTGGTCTCCCTGCTATCAGGCCCTGCTGCTATTAGGTGTTGCGGATGGGCCTAGGATTTGGAGCTGGAACTGGTGTAGTGTAGTTCCTATTTCCCTAATAGGCTCTGTGCATTGGAATAATATAACCTATAGGCTTGACATAGGACTGAGGTCGGTATGTCCCTATCGAGTATATTAAACTTAATTACTTGTGCCAGCTAGCTCAGAGGCCACTAGAAACTCCTAGAGAACAAGAAGGGAGTAGTTTCTGGCAACCGCATAAACATGACCACTTTGTTTCCCTTTAGAATCGGAACACGTCTCAGAATCGTGGAAACAATAGACAACAGTTTTACTCAGTCAATCGTGAATGCTTAGTTTCTACAGAGTTACACAGAAAGGAAAGACGGGTGATGATGCATTTATCTAGGTATTTGTGTAGATGTTTCCTTTCCCAGGGCAGAGCATTACCACATTGTGAAAGGTTTGAGAGAGGGATGTATGCCAAAGAAAGTACTGGAAGTGAATCACTTCACTACAAACCTAATTACCTTCCTTTTCCTGCTAAAGTGAAGTCTGAAGTACAAAACATACATGCCCACTGCACTTCACCAGTTCTCCAATTTCAACAAACATCTGTTTAAACCTCTCTAGCTATAGGAGGTGGTTGACAAAGCAAATATTCAGAATAGACACTGACGCACAAGTTACTACTTGTGTAATGATATATCTGTAAGAGACATTAGTTAGTGATAGATTCCTTACCTTAGAATATCCCCAGGCGTCAGACTGGATCCGGAAAGTTTTTCGTCAGCAGTACCCCTGTGCGTCGGTAGGTGGCGTCGTGCGGCTCCACGTCCGTCGCTGGCGTCGTAAGCGCCGAGATGACGTCACGGAGACTACTTAGGCGCCACCCATGCGCGCTGACGTCAGTTCTGCACACGACTTTCCGCGCCAGGAACGCAGAGCCATGCAAGAAACTGACCACTGGTGCCATGAAACTAGGGCCCTGAAAGGGATGACCTTAACCCTAGAATCAGTTCGCAGAACGGGGAGGATGGGTGGGGCGGTAAGGAATCTATCACTAACTAATGTCTCTTACAGATATATTGTAGTGTAGTTCCTATTTCCCTAATAGGCTCTGCGCATTGGAATAATATAACCTATAGGCTTGACATAGGACTGAGGTCGGTATGTCCCTATTGAGTATATTAAACTTAATTACTTGTGCCAGCTAGCTCAGAGGCCACTAGAAACTCCTTGAGAACAAGAAGGGAGTAGTTTCTGGCAACCGCATAAACATGACCACTTTGTTTCCCTTTAGAATCGGAACACGTCTCAGAATCGTGGAAACAATAGATAACAGTTTCACTCAGTCAATCGTGCATGCTTAGTTTCTACAGAGTTACACAGAAAGGAAAGACGGGCGTTTCAATAAAAGGTTTTTATTGAACAGTCTTGTTTCTCGTGTAAGAGATATGTGCTGTTATGATCACAAGACAGTATGTAAGATAAATAATGTACAGCGTAAGCAGTAGAAATAAATAATACTGCGCTAGCATTATCTTTTAGCATATATTCACGTACATAAATAACATGAGCTAAAAATGCGAGTACTCATACGATGCGTCTCAAAGCTAGTTATACCCCAATGTACCTAACCTGGTCTAGGTGTAGGGAAAGGTAAGAAGTAGGTGGAGTATTCTCTAGTATGGTATACTAAGAGTATGTTAAGTCTAGTATGCCAAGAGTCCCTCTAGGTTCTATTCAGCTCCATACCTTGAGAATGAGAGAGGTGGGAATCTCTTGCCGGATCTGGAACTCTAACACCCCGCAAAGGGAGTCAGAACACTGGAAGCTGGAGTCTTCTGCGTGCAGGAATGACAGCGTCTTCTCAGTGCGTCAGGCCGGGATACGGGCTCCTCTGAAGTCGAGGTCTCCTCTAACTTGCTTGGGCGAGGGAAGGTATATTTATACCCGATAGGTGCCTCGGAATGTTAGCATTGACGTGAAGTCGGACTGAGGAAGACATCAGGAATGAACGCTTAAGGTATAACTGTTCATACATAATAGATGAGTTCTTGGAGAAATCAATAGTCCTGTGCTAGGGGAACTCCCGAAGCTTAAAGGTCTGGTTTCTAAGAACTCGTTGTCACGTTAGGGTGGACGGATGTCGGTGACCATGACTGTATTTGGAGTGCGCGGTTAATGCCTAAATAAGGACAGGGATTCTATGCCTATATAAGGGCAATGCGAATTGTGCCTATATAAGGACATGATTCAGGAAAACCTATATACGGACACCTAAAGCGGAATACAACACTGGCTGCTGCTGCCACTGACTAAGTGAAGGGGCTGCTCCGCACTGGTGGCTGGGGCCTGTTGAGGCCTATACCGCTATCATGCGGCCGGCTGCTCGCACATGCCTCCTGAGTGCTGGTGTTGAGGCTTGACGGAGCCCGGAGCCTGGAAAATTCTACATCTGCCTAAATAGTTTGCCACATCCCATTTCTGATATCGTGCTGTGCTCTCCCCTGAAGCGCTTCACCCGATGACGCCGAACAGACAGCCGAAACAAGGATTGACTCACTGAGGGGGCCCCCATGCTGTCGGCAGCCATGGGGGACCCAGATCTTGCAGCCATGCGAATAACTCCCACAGTGGCGCAACCTATACCCATTGAAGTGCACCAGAAACCCACTTTTATGGAACTCCAACAAGGTCTCCTACCAGCTGCTTCTGGAGACCGGAGGCAGATTAACGAACAGCCCCAGTGCACCTTCTTGTTCTGGGTTAGATAAATAGTGTGCTCTATCCCCTGCCTCGCTTCTTGCTGTCTCAGTTGGCGGGTACTGACTCCTCTGTGTCCTCTCCCCCCCCCCCCTCTTAGCTGGGTGACTGCCTCTCACAGCCTCAGGCCTGGGCTGGCCATTACTTTGCTGTATTCAGGGGACTGAACAACCCTGGCGTACCTGACCAGGCACTATGTCAACATCGCCCTTCTTCAGGAAACGCATTGCACCCCAATGACTAGTTCAGCTTTTGCTACATGGTGAAGAACACACCGCTATTTAGCCTCCTACTCCACTTACTCCCGGGGGGTGGCTATACACATACGGAAAATGGTCAATTTCTCTGTGGTGGAAAGTCTAAAGAATTCTGCCTGCAGGATGGTGGCGGTGGCTGGCATACTCGAGGGGTGAAGGCTGTTGATCACTAAAGTCTATGACCCAAACATTGATGACTGATTTCTTTGATGGCGTATTACAGGTCTGTTTGAAATATAGGGAATGGCCAATCATTTGGGGGGGGGGTGGATTTTAACCACACTTTCCTCTCGCCGCTTGATAGATCAACTTCAGCTTTGCGTCAGGACTCGTGTGCGAGTCTCACGCTTCCATAAATTATGCAGACATACGGGCTAGTTGACGCTTAGCGGTTACTACACCCCAGAGCCACTTACACTTTCCCCAGTACACAGGTCCTTACCTAGGCTGGATATGTGGCTCATTTCAGACACACTCATGCAGCAGACATGGGGTGTAGTCATACTCCCTAGTACACTATCTGATCACTCCCTGGTGCAGCTCACTCTCAGCCAGCCAAACCCCCCTACCCCATTCTGCTCCTGGCGGATGAAAGGCATAGAAGTGCAAGATCAAGTCTTTTGCGCCAAAATCAGGGAGTCTATTTTGGAGCATTTCTAACTCAACAAGAACTCTGTGACCAGTGTATCTACAATCTATGTAGCCTTTAAGGTGTACATTCGAGGTGTAGGTCTCTCCAAATGCACAGCAGTGCTAAAATAGATACACAAGCACCCGTCGCTCTCTGAAACACAATTCAAGAGCCTTGAAAACAGCTATGCCTTAGATAAGAATGAGTCCCTTTAGCATAGTTTCAAGGCATGTAGCTATAATTTTGAGACGAGTCTGAACGCAAAGTGCTATAACTGGGCCAAGGCTGCCGAGTGCAGGCATACAGGAGAGGGTGATAGACCAGACAGAACGCTGGCTTGGATCACCAGGCACGACCGGGGAGGCATAGGTATCTCAGCATACATTGCACAGGAGGGGGCATTACCACTGACCCCACTGCTATCCTGGCAGAGTTCTCGCACTTCTATGAGAACTTATATGCACGCACATCTCAAGTGGACCCGGCAGATATATACAGGAATCTTGACCAGGTCGTACTTGCCTGGCTAGATGGAAAACCTAGGGAACTATTAAACTCTTTCACTATCCTTACAGAGATTAAGAAGTCCATAATGAGTCTCCCTAGTGGCAAGGCCCCTGGTGGGGATGGTCTACCCATTGAATTTTATAAAGCGTATATTGATATACTGGCCCCCAAACTCCTTGATATGTATACTGCGGCCATCGAATCGGGGAGTCTCCCGCACGCTACAATGGAGACGACCATAACAGTATTGCTCAAACCTAACAAAGAACCCACTGAGTGCTCCTTCTTCCGCCCCTTGTCCCCACTCAATGCAGACAATAAAATCTTTGAAAAATCCTCAGACAAAACAACCATTAATGCAATTCTTAGTCTTAGTTACCCAGTCAGGCTTCACCCCCACAACAATCTACCTCATTCAACCTCTGTACGTTAATGGCTATATTACATACAGTGGATTGTCAGCTTCCCTCTGCCGCGGTACTACTAGATGCAGAGAAAGCATTTGATTAACTAGAGTGATGGTTTACGAGGGAGGCCTTTTGTCGGCTGGGCCTTGGACGTTATTTCTTATTGTTATCAACTTATTATACACAACCCCAACAGCAAGAGTGCGTGTTAACAACTTACACTCTACTTTGTTTGCGGTTGGCAAGGGCACTAGGCAGGGGTGTCCCCTTTCCTCTCTATTTTTGCACTGGCTGTAGAGCCTTTACTTGCTTCATACAAGAGTTACATTTGCATTGTGTACTATCCCTGGGCAAAACGTCGCTGATAATCTCATTGTATACTGACAATGTTATCCTGTATGTAAAGCAGCTGGAGATTAATCTAGCTCCTATTTTCCAAGAATTAATTTGCTTTGGGGGCTACTCCACGTTACAAATTAATTGGTCAAAATCGGAGGTATTCCCTCTCACTGGCACTTGTATGGAACCCACACTGGAACACCCTTTGAGATGGAGCCATGAAGGCGTGAAATACCTTGGTATCTGGGTCACCCGGGATGTTGATGACCTGATACTCCGTAATTATGGTACTGCTCAACAAAATTGAGGCGAGCATTGAAGGGTGGATTCAGCTTCCTTTTCTCTCCTTGGGAGGATTTCCTTAATAAAAATGGTGATATTGTCTAAGCTTTTATATCTGTTCGCAAGTATCCCTGTATATCGCCCACATTACTTTTTATGGGAACTGTCTCAGACTCTTCTGACTGATATGGCGCGGAGGTCAACCTCGTATGTGATGGGAAGTCATCATGGCACACCCTATGCAGCGAGGCAGGCTTGGGTTACCCGACGTTTACATATATTATCTGGCTCATTACCTAAAATACGGGGCACTAACTCACTACACAACCATGCACGTCAGAGTTGAGCGAGCGATAGCTCGAACACACTCATTGCTGGGTTGTATCTGTGCACTGCCTCAATTGGCACAACGAGACGTGGATGTGCTTGCCTTGACGAGCAAATCACGTGGGAGCTAGCCCGAAAATTGCATTACGATATTCCCTACTCCCTGAAGCTGCCGGCTGCGAATAATCCCCTATTGACTCCTTTTAGTGAGAGGGCGGTCAAGGGTCTGCTGCGGTGGACAAATATACACACCATTGGCGACCTATTCGAAAACAATACGTTTATCTCCTATAATAGTTTGTGTGCTCCGATTTACTCCGTTGACATCGTACTGCTATCTCAGGCTCCAATCGTCAGCTAGGGCTAGCCATTTCACGTATCCTGCACCACTGCCAGACATGCAAATGCTCACAGAATACATTGGTAGGACCGAAGAGGGACTCTCCATCTCGCATCCCACCTCTGCGTTCCTAATAGATGCGATGAACAAGTTAGCGAAAGCTAGACTTAAATGGGAGACCTCTTAAGGGCATCCACTGTCTGATAAAACGTGGGAATACTGTTGCGCACAAGTAAAAAACACACTGCTTCCTACAAGCATAAACTTATACAATATAAATACTCACACCAATACTACACACAGAATGATTAACTAATTTTAGTGGGGGCACTGAAATTAAATGTGCTAGATGTGACCTTCCAAATGCAAACTTTCTTCATATGGCCTGGAGCTTTCCCGAACTTACCTCGTATTGGCGGGATGTTTTCTTTGTTATTCCTGGGGTCATGCAGACCCCAGTTGACCCGGCTCCTCAGACCGCTATACTAGGAGACACCACCAACCTCCCCTTCTTATACCAGCATCTTATCATTCTGCTTATTCTGGCTAAAAGATGTGTGGCCGTGAGGTGGATGCAGAGACGGGTGCTGTCTCTGTGGGAGTGGCTACGTGATGCTGTTTACAGTCAGGACATGTTGGAACAGTATACGGAGTCAATCCACCCAACCACTCGCCCCAAGGACATATGGGCACCATTTCGTCTCTATCTGCAACGTGACACTTGGTCACCGCCACATATCTTGCCCGCTCTGGGAACTGCTGTGGGGCCCCCTCTAGTGGAACCCCAATGCTCCGGTGAAATGCTTCATATTGTGGGACATGTTTTTCATTGCTTTGTGTTGCTTGCCACATATCTGTCATAACTAAAGCTCATATGTATGTACTGTGTTGTAAATTTTCGCCCCTGTGGAAAATGTACTAAATAAAATTATAAAAACTTTGTTTATCACAAAGTTGCATGCCACAAATAGATCTGAGTCTCAATATTTAAAACTTTCGGTATCGTCCTAAGACACAAATGTACCACTTAGTTGTCCCGGTAATTATGAACGCAGATCCACCCGATCATTCAGGAGCACCACCAGGAAAGGATAGAACCTTCATGGAGGGCTTAATTGTGGATTTTTCACCACCAGTCAGATTCTGAACTACAAACATCACCCATTTTGGCAAAATTACGAAACTTCTCTTTTGAAAATGCATATATTTGTGGCCAATCTCCTAGATGAATGTAATGAATGTGTCCTACAAAAACGTGCCGGTAGAACCACTGGGATAATCTGTTGTCGTGTGCCCATTTAGAGGTGAACAGTTTTGTTAAAGTGGTTGACCTGATTCAGATTTATAATCATCCAGAAGTGTCCAGGTGCTTTCTCAACTACAAATACCTGGGAGTAGACATGCTTCCACAATTATGCATGAAGCCAAGGAAACTGATATAGGTATTTCCTAGGGATTCCTGATGTCTAACTAGACAAGACACAATTTGGGGCGCTTGTAGGTGGTCTTTGTGGCACAACACCTATAACTGGCAATCTGTTTTCTAAAAGAAGTCCTTAAAGGTGATACGGCTCATCTTTCATCATGTGAGGAGCACAATGGAGGCAGCTACAACTGTCTGTTTTTAATTTTCTCACTACCAGGAGAAGAAAAGCAACAAGAGTGATGTGCTCCCCAGTATGTTCAAAGTTCACACGTTCCAATCTTCAGTTTTGCATCACTTCCTCTCTGGCATTTTCAAAATTGACTTGTGGTACAAACCTGTAGGATCCCACCCAGAAGAGATGATTACACAATGCTTTGTGAATCTCATTCTAGCAAAAACAAAACATGAATCAAAAACCCCATGATTCTGTAGACCATGGTCAGGAGGTGGTCTACTCCATGATGCCCGATTCACATCTTATGTAAGTCCCGACCTCAAGTAGCAAACTGAGGCTCAGTACATTGTTTGCAATCGAGAAACTACTAGCTGTAGCGACTATAAAGATCTTGCAGGAAGAAGCAAGCAATGAAAAGAGGCCAATAGTTCATCAATGAACATGAGTCCCTATGGTGTAACCAGGATGGATTTTGGCTGGTCTATGGCAAACAGGCTGCAAAATACTGACTGAAAATAGACTATGGATACCGACTGAGAAAAGGCCTGATGATGCATTTATCTAGGTATTTGTGTAGATGTTTCCTTTCCCAGGGCAGAGCATTACCACATTGTGAAAGGTTTGAGAGAGGGATGTATGCCAAAGAAAGTACTGGAAGTGAATCACTTCACTACAAACCTAATTACCTTCCTTTTCCTGCTAAAGTGAAGTCTGAAGTACAAAACATACAAGCCCACTGCACTTCACCAGTTCTCCAATTTCAACAAACATCTGTTTAAACCTCTCTAGCTATAGGAGGTGGTTGACAAAGCAAATATTCAGAATAGACACTGACGCACAAGTTACTACTTGTGTAACGATATATCTGTAAGAGACATTAGTTAGTGATAGATTCCTTACCTTAGAATATCCCCAGGCATCAGACTGGATCCGGAAAGTTTTTCGTCAGCAGTACCCCTGCGCGTCGGTAGGTGGCGTCGTGAGGCTCCACGTCCGTCGCTGGCGTCGTAAGCGCAGAGATGACGTCACGGAGACTACTTAGGCGCCACCCATGCGCGCTGACGTCAGTTCTGCCCACGACTTTCCGCGCCAGGAATGCAGAGCCATGCAAGAAACTAACCACTGGTGCCATGAAACTAGGGCCCTGAAAGGGATGACCTTAACCCTAGAATCAGTTCGCAGAACGGGGAGGATGGGTGGGGCGGTAAGGAATCTATCACTAACTAATGTCGCTTACAGATATATTGTAGTGTAGTTCCTATTTCCCTAATAGGCTCTGCGCATTGGAATAATATAACCTATAGGCTTGACATAGGACTGAGGTCGGTATGTCCCTATTGAGTATATTAAACTTAATTACTTGTGCCAGCTAGCTCAGAGGCCACTAAAAACTCCTTGAGAACAAGAAGGGAGTAGTTTCTGGCAACCGCATAAACATGACCACTTTGTTTCCCTTTAGAATCGGAACACGTCTCAGAATCGTGGAAACAATAGATAACAGTTTCACTCAGTCAATCGTGCATGCTTAGTTTCTACAGAGTTACACAGAAAGGAAAGACGGGCGTTTCAATAAAAGGGTTTTATTGAACAGTCTTGTTTCTCGTGTAAGATATGTGCTGTTATGATCACAAGACAGTATGCAAGATAAATAATGTACAGCGTAAGCAGTAGAAATAAATAATACTGCGCTAGCATTATCTTTTGGCATATATTCACGTACATAAATAACATGAGCTAAAAATGTGAGTACTCATACGATGCGTCTCTCAGCTAGTTCTACCCCAATGTAACTAACCTAGTCTAGGTGTAGGGAAAGGTAAGAAGTAGGTGGAGTATTCTCTAGTACGGTATACTAAGAGTATGTTAAGTCTAGTATGCCAAGAGTCCCTCTAGGTTATAGTCAGCTCCATACCTTGAGAATGAGAGAGGTGGGAATCTCTTGCCGGATCTGGAACTCTAACACCCCGTGAAGGGAGTCAGAACACTGGAAGCTGGATTCTTCTGCGTGCAGGAATGACAGCGTCTTCTCAGTGAGTCAGGCCGGGATACGGGCTCCTCTGAAGTCGAGGTTTCCTCTAACTTGCTTGGGCGAGGGAAGGTATATTTATAACTGATAGGTACCTCGCAATGTTATCATTGATGTGAAGTCGGACATAGGAAGACATCAGGAATGAACCCTTAAGGTATAACGGTTCATACATAATAGATGAGTTCTTGGAGAAATCAATAGTCCTGTGCTAGGGGAACTCCCGAAGCTTAAGGGTCTGGTTTCTAAGAACTCGTTGTGACGTTAGGGGGGACGGATGTCGGTGACCATGCCTGTATTTGGAGTGCACAGTTAATGCCTAAATAAGGACTGGGATTCTATGCCTATATAAGGGCAAAGCGAATTGTGCCGATATAAGGACATGATTCAGGAAAACCTATATACGGACACCTAAAGCGGAATACAACAATATCGTTACACAAGTAGTAACTTGTGCATCTGAAAGAGACACGTTAGTGATAGATTCCTTACCTTAGAATAGATACCGGTGGTGGGTCTGCGAATAGATTACACCAGAAAGTCACAGAGAACAGAACGGCCAAAGAAGCCGTCTCTCTGGACTTGGCTGTCAAGGCAGTAATGCTTGGTAAACGTGTGCAGCAAGGCCCACGTAGCTGCCTGACAAATATCCTGCAAGGGAACACCGCGTCCCAAGGCAGTAGTGGCCGCCGTCGCCCTGGTAGAATGGGCACGCAGCCCCACAGGAGGCTCCTTCTTAGCCAACGAGTAACACGTTTTGATGCAGAGAACGACCCACTGAGAGATGGTTCGTTTGTGCACAGCCCGACCTTTTTTGGCGCCCATGTAGCCAACAAAGAGCTGGTCATCCACCCGGAACTGTTGTGTGCACTTCAGATAGAACGAGAGCGCACGTTTTGGGTCCAGACGGTGGAGCCTCTCTTCCTCTTTTGAAGGATGCGGAGGCGGAAAGGAGGTGGGCAAAGTGATGGTCTGCCTGATGTGGAAGGGCGTGACAACCTTTGGCAAGAAAGAAGGACGGGTCCTTAAAACCACCTTGTCTGGATGAACAGAAAGGAAAGGAGGTTTAGAAGAAAGAGCCTGGAGCTCACTCACTCTTCTGGCAGAGGTGATAGCCATAATCTAAAATAAGGGCCAGTACAGGTCTTGAAGAAGGTAAAAAGAAACTTGAGGAATTGGAACGAGAAACTAGTGTACTTAATTAACAAAAAGAGTAATAAATTGAAAAAAGACATAGAGAGATATAATGTAGAACAGGTTTACCCATATCTTGGGAAAGAGTATTACAATCAGAGAAACCCAAGATGGGAAAGACCACATCCTCAAAGACCAGTGTACTTTAGAGGGAGAAATCAAAGGGTTACCTTTTCAGAAACATCAGGAGAAAGCAGCGAGGAAGATGATTACAATAAAGATCAGCAGGGGGTAGAGGGGATGAACCCTGAACATGAGTCTTTTTAGGCCAGAGACAAAGGAGAGGCCGAGGGAATTATCGGAATGTACGAAGAGGGGACCAAGGGAGGACATTTTTGCAACAGGATCAGGGCAGGAGCTACCCACAACAAGATTTCTTAAAGACGCGCAATCAAAGATATTGGAAGTAGATAAATTCCCAATAATCAATCTTTCGGAACGGATTCTTACTAATAGTGAAATTGAAATCTTAGAAAAGGGATTTAGTTTTGCCCCGAGTACAACATTAAATAAGTTTGAATTTGAAAAAGATTTAAAAGCATTGTTTAGAAACATCCGGTTAAAAAGGTTTTTTGAGAATAGGGACTATCAGCCAACTGAGAACATATCTGGCCTTAAACCAAAATCTACATTCACTCCCTCATTAAATTTGGTAGATAAAAATATTGAGGTATTTGAAAGAGTGATGGAAATAGAATTGAAACAAATTTTAGAAAACCCTAGTAATAATAATTTTTTTTAATAATAATCTCCCTAAACCACTGAGAGATGCACTGAGGTCATTAAAAGAAGATATGGGCATAACGATCAAACCAGCTGATAAGGGTGGAGGGGTCGTGGTGTTCGATACTAGTGATTACAGAAAGAGGATGTTAGGTTTATTAATGATTCCAGAACACTATAAAAAAGTTCCCCATAGTAAGATTCAGCAGTTGAAAGGTGAAATTGACAATATGCTAGACATAGCAAGGACGGAAGGCTGGATATTCGAAGATGAATATAAATTTCTACATACTAGCTCCCCAATTACACCGGCAATTTATGGACTGCCTAAAGTCCATAAAGACCCAAAGAACCCCCCAATAAGACCAATTGTAAGCAGCATTGGTTCTCTTTTAGAACCTCTCAGTAAGTTTGCTGATTGTTTTATTAAACCTCTTGTACAACAGCAAAAGTCATACCTTAAAGACTCATCTCATGCGATCTCGGTATTTGAAGGAAAGGGCTTCAACAGGGTGACCCAATTTTGGGTCACCCTGGACATTGAAGCCCTTTATACCAATATACCACAAGATGATACCATAGAAGTAGTGAGTTCGCGGTTACAGAGAACAGATCTCCATGGTGGGAGCATGGAATTTATTCTACAGTGTGTGACTATGGTTCTGAAAAACAATCTTTTTCTATTTGAGGAAAACCTATTCCAACAGGTGAAAGGCACCAGTATGGGAGCCACATGTGCTCCCAGTCTGGCTTGCCTCTATTTGGGGGAATTCAAAGAGAAACATGTCTTCAATGAAGTGGCACCATATTTTGAGAACGTGAGTTCATGGTGCCGCTTCATTGATGACATTATCTTTATCTGGGAAGGATGCCAGGAAGAACTGGAGGGGTTTATTGGTTGGTTGAACCTAGGGGACCCCAACCTTAAATTCACTTCGGATTTCAGTAAGGATAAGGTGAAGTACCTAGATATCTGTATTAAGGAGAAAGAGGGCCACTTAGAGGTTGAACTGTACAGTAAGCCTACTGATAAAAACACTTTGTTACACTATGGGAGTTTTCACCCCAAAGCACAAAGGGATAATATTCCCTTTGGACAGTTCTTGCGATTACGCAGGAACTGTTCTTCCATGGGTGACTTTAATAAGCATTCAGAGATTCTAAAACAAAAATTAAGAAACAGAGGCTACCCTAGGAGATTAATAAATCAGTCCTATAAAAGAGCAAAATATTATGATCGGGAATTTATGCTTGATCAAAATAGGGGGAGAAATGAGGACCAGAAAATGGAGAAAATCGTTTTTGTAAGCCAGTTTAGTGAAAGGAGCAATCAGATTAAGAATATTGTAAATAAAAACTGGAAAATTCTTAATGATGGGCAAAACCTGAAACTAGAGAGCCACTTTTTGCCTATAGGAAGAATAAAAACATTCGAACCAGCTTAGTTAAAACCTACAGGATCTGTAACAAAGAAGAACAGAGCACACTACAGGGCTCAAGGGCGATTGGCAACCACAAATGTGGTACATGCTCAATCTGTGAGCACTGCATAGTTGCAAGAAATATTACACTCAATGGCCAGGAGATAAAGTGCAGAAGCTTGAGTAACTGCCGAAGTAAGAACTTAGTTTACCTACTAATCTGCCCATGTGGTTTAGGTTATGTAGGGGAAACAAGCAGAGAGCTCAGATTTAGGATACAAGAACACAAATCAGCACTGAGAACAGGAAAAGAAAATGCACCCCTAACAGAGCACTTCTCGAATCTAGGCCATAGCTGCAACGATTTGCGGTGGTTTGTCCTCGAAAAAATATCCGGGAACTTGAGAGGTGGAGACATGAATAAAAAAAGAAAACTCAGAGAACAGTGGTTTATATGTAAATTTAACACTGTGGCAAAAGGCCTAAATTCCCGGGAATATTGGATGTCTATAATTTGTTGAATATATTATGTATACTAGTTAAGAGCACTTTATAAGTTACATAATTCAAAAAGCAGATTACGGACCTTCAACGGGGTCTCTTATGTATGTAGTGTTTGCCCCTATTTAGTGGAATGATTGGATTTTTAATATAAGTATATAATTTTAATTAAGAGCAGATTATTAGTTATATTATTTAAAAGTATAGTAGGGACCTCTAATGGGGTCTCTTATGGATGTAGTATTTGCCCTTCTTAGTGCAATAATTGGATTCTCAATATAAGCATGTAATATTCCTGTAGGATATGGAACCAATTTGGACAATGAATGAAAAAGTTCATGTACCACCTGGATCACGAAAGAGTGTAGGGACAAGCAGAAGGTGTCCACAGTCTGTAATAAATACATAAGAAGTCTGTTTAATAAGGCTATTATCGATATTAATTCTAGCAAAGATAAATAGAGACTAAAGCGCCATGTCAAATTATTTGAAAACAAACTATCTTGTCAAAAGTTTGGAATATATACCACCCTTAAAGGTGGACCTGTGAAGAAAAGATATACATGGACAGATTCGCTGTGTTTGCGCATTAAATCTAATTTTTTAGGTAGATTTAGCAACAGCTAGAAGGCGATCTTTTATCATAGTGAAGGGTGATTGAAATAAATAGGGGTGTAACAAACTACTTGTAGGAAGGGAAAGAATTGGACTGCATGAGTTCATGTTCCCGGCATTTTTTGCCAATAAAGTTTTCTCTGTAAACCATTAAAGGAAGAACAAAGCAAATGCGGCGCGTTGTTTTGGTTACATCTTACGTTCTATCACGGGGAGACGAGAGAGGCACGTCACCCACGTGATTGAACGTTGCCGGAAGAAACATTTAAAAACCGCACAACCGGCAGAGTTTCTTAAATAGAATACACGATACCAAGACGGACGTACCGACACGCCGCTGGTCTGATCTGGGAACTAGCAAGGTAAGATGGCAAAGGCAGGAGACATTCTTTTGGAGTAAAATAAGGGGTTTTTGACGAAAGGATACGGTGTCACATAACATACATGGATAGAAAATTTAAAAAACAGTGATATTGTATAATTTTGAGATCACCGAGGTGGAAAGTTAAACTTTATATTGCTGTCAGAAAGTTTGTAAAATACGGGGGAGGAATAATCATGGAAAAGCATCGATGGGTGTAGATCTCCATTTGTGGTTGTATTTCAGAACCAGAGATTCTAAAAGAGCATTCGCCAGGAATATAACGTAAACACAATGATCCTGCATTATGAGCCCGTAAAAAATAAAGAAGATTAATACATGAGGCAGTGAAATACATTTTTAAATATAAGGTATGGATTAACATTTATGAAACGATTTTAACTAATAGAAATAAAATAACAAATATAATGAAAATGATGAATTTTATGTATACAGCTAAACATTCGAACCGAAAGGATACAGGGACTTTCGAATCAAGGCTAGTCCATCATCGCAAATGAGATGCTCGTTTCTGTAAAGATTTGATAAAGTAAGTGGTAAGGCATCATTCCTAAATTCGGATTAATTATTCTAAATAGGAGTAGTACAATATAATACACCAAGTAAACGATGGTAATATAGAAAAATTGTATTTTTTATGATTCTGATTTAGGATAAAGGAAAAAGGGACGACTTCATTAGAAGTATTTCAGGGACTATCGTGTCCGTATGATTGAGGGTCAGCTTGATCAAATCGCCTCAAGTAAGTTAGATTTTTGTAGATAACCTGCGAATTGAAGATGTGGCATTCTACATATATAAAGACTGAAAGTGAATTTAGAAATGACAAAAGGGATACAGATTACTGTATTAGCCCAGGAATAAATAATGAGCAAAAAAGTATAAAAGGGGTTAGGAATGTGAATGTAATTGAAGATATGATCGGGATGTGTGTTGGTTCACTATATTGGCATAAAACATATTTTTTCTGTTGGCTTATAAGTGGTGTCCAATAATTGAAATAAAGTATAGAGATGGTTGTTAACTAGATGCTGATATTGTGTCATAGTGTCATGTATTGTATTGATTTGCATTTATAGATTTTAAAGAACGAGAGTAAGAACACTACAGTCTTGAGAAAGAAGGTTTTAAGTGAAATATACCTTCGAAACGCGTCGACGCAATTAATAGTAGCCACAAATTAATTTGTCTGAATATCACCTTAGATGCGTATAATGTGTTAAGCAACAAGGTGTATGTGTCAGAATTTTGCTTCTTTTTGATTGTGGCCATTAAAGACAAAGGTTAGTCTGTTGAAAAAACTCTTGTGAAGATATATATTTATTTATTTATTTTATTTTTATGTTTTATAGAGCGCGAACTTGACCCGTTAGGGTATCAGAGCGCTTTACAGAATCCTAGGGTTGTACAAAAGGCATGGAATCACAAGAGTATACAATCGATTGAGAGGGGGCGGGGTGCTGGATACATAAGGGATAGAAGGATACATAGGTACAGTTTACATTGCAGTTACTCAAGACAAGGCCCCAGGTTTCTTGGAGGGGTGACTAGGTCATCCGAGGGAGGCAATAGCCGGCAGTTGATCAGGGTCTCTGTGGTGGTTGAAGGTAAAAGTTTAAACTAGGTATTTACCCATAAGGAAGGTTTTGGCCTCCTTTTTGAAGCGTGCCAGAGAGGGAATTCTTCTTATGACGGGTGGGAGAGAGTTCCATATTCTTGGCGCGGCCCCAGCGAAAGCCCGATTGTAAGTTTTTTTTTCCCGAAAACGTGCAGGCTGGAGCAAGAGGTCTCTGGCGGACCGGGAGTTTCTGATTCCTCCGGATACCACAAGTTTCTGTGCAAGGTATGCAGGGAGTTTGAGTATAAAGCCTTGTGTGTGATGCATGCCAGCTTAAGCTGTATCCTGGCCTCGAGAGGAAGCCAGTTCAGCGCTTTCAGGTGTGGAGAAATGTGATCGAATTTCCTTGTGCCGGTAAGTAGTCTGGCGGCCGCGTTGAGGCAGGCTTTTAAAGGTGCCAGGGAGATCTTGGGTAGACCCGAGAGGGTAGAACAGCCATATTCCAGTCTGGAGATGACTAGTGCTTGGACTGCCATTTTTAGGTCGGGAGCGTCAATGAAGGGTTTCAGTTTCCAAAGGTAGCTCAGGTGGAATCTGGCTGATTTGGCCATCGAGTTGATGTGGTCCCGCATGTTCAAGTTGCAGTCGAGGGTTATTCCCAGTGATTTGGCCGAGTCCACAATGGTCGGTGGGCAATTTAAGGCTGTGATGGCCTTAATCCATATCTGAATCTCAGGGTTGGTTTTAGGAGGGGAAATTAGGAGAAATTCTGTTTTCTTTGCGTTGAGTTTGAGTTGATTGGAGGCGAGCCATTGGACGGTCAGCTTCAGGGCTTCATTCAGGGAGAGAATCTCCTCGAGGGATGAGATTTTGATGTAGATCTGAGTGTTGTCAGCGTACATATGGTAGGAGATATTTGCAGTGCGTAGGACTTCGGCAAGCGGTTCTAGGTAAAGGTTGAAGAGAGTGGGGGACAGCGTTGATCCTTGAGGGACTCCAATCGTGACCGGAGAGGGAGCAGACAGGTTGCCGTTAATTAGGAATCTCTGTGATCGGTTTTGGAGGAAGGATCTAAACCATTCTAGGACAGAGCCATCCAATCCCATCCTGAGTTTGAGGCATTCGAGTAGCTTTCCATGGTTGACCGTGTCGAAGGCCGAGGATAGATCTAGGAGGATTAAGAGACATGTTTTGCCTTGGTCAAGGGCTTGGAGGGCATCATCAACGATGTGGAGCATGGTGGTTTCAGTGCTGTGTCCAGGTCTGAATCCGGATTGGAAGTCATCGAGTAGGTGGAAGTTGTTGATGTGTTGACTTAGCTGCAGTTGCAGACACTTCTCCAACACTTTAGCTAAGAGAGGGATGTTGGAAATAGGTCTGAAGTTGTCAGGAGGCTGGGTCCAGCGACGGCTTTTTCAAAATGGGGAGGACTTGGCCGGCTTTCAGAGAGTCAGGAATCGATCCCTGCCGGAGAGAGGCGTTAATTATTGCAGTCCAACTAGGAATAATGGATTGGGCGGCGGCAGCTAGGCAGTTGGAGGGGAGCGGGTCGTTAAAATGGTTATTCGGGTTTAAGGTAGATAGGATTTTAGAGACGGAGTCTTCGTCGTAGAGTGTGAAGTCGGTCCAGTGTGCTTGATTCTTGAGGTTAGCGAAGGAGAGTTCGGCGAGGTGAAGGAGGTTCGTTAGATCCAGAATGGAAAAATGGATGCTCTGAATTATTTTGGCAGCTCTGGAGTGCAGAGTTTCGATATCCATGTAAGAGGGAGGCGCTAAAGGACAGGGGGCAGTGGTTCAGAGGCAGTTCTATCGTCATGCATACGGGATAGGATAGCAGGGGCTAGCTCGACCTGTGTCGTAGGTCTTTGGGGGCGTCTCAGTCTCACGGTCGGAGTGGGGAGCTAGTGGGGAGGGGACCAGAGGTCTAGGGCCGATTCTGTTGGCAAGGCCGGGAGACGTGCTAGAAGGGTTAGAATGAACCGTGTTAGGAACACTTGGAGGGGTGGTCTGTGGGCTAGCAGGGCTAGCTCGACCTGTATCATAGGTCTTTGGAAGCGTACCAGTCTCAGAGTCGGAGTGGGGAGTTAGTGGGGAGGAGACCAAAGGTCTCAGGACGATTGTGTTGGCAAGGCCGGGAGACGAGCTAGAGGGGTTAGGATGAACTGTGTTGGAAACCCTTAGGGAGGTGGTTTGTGGGAGGCTAGTCACGCTAGGCAGGCTGGTCGGAGGGTCGTCGAGGCCGGTGTTGGTTGCCCTGCCAGGGTCGTGCACATGGTTTCTGAGGAGGGTAAAAGGTCCGCAAAATTATTGAGGTTTTTGGTTGAGGCTTGGATCAAAACGATGCCGCTTTTGTAGAGGGTGATGGTGAGGTCGGCTCGCAGGGTTGAGGAGGGCGCTATTGTGAGCTTAGTGCCGTGTGGAATGTTCCTGGTTGCGCGTACATTGAGGAGGTGCACAAAGGTATGGCGCCAAGAGGGGGTTCTTCTGGAGTAGAAAATGAGGTCATTAATGACTATGCCGTTGTCCGCGCTGTAACGCAGGTCAGAGATCAATATAGGCGGTCGCATATATTTTTTATTATTATAGTTTTTACTGTGTTTTTAAATTAGGATCAATTTGTTTTTACACTGAATGAACTATAATGTTTCTTTATTGATTTGCTTAACCAAATGATTTGCTTAATGAAACGGTTTTATTATGTAATGTTTTGAATAACATCTGTGTCTTAATAAACTCAATTGTTATTACGTTTTCTATAGGTTTTTGTGCCAATATTTAGTGTACTGAACAGCTTGGATGTGGTGGGTATGATTCAACCTGTGAATGTGTGATTGATATTTGAAGTGTGGAATTGAGTGCAGAGATACAAAAAAAAAGTTTTCTCCCAGAGGACATTCTTGTTGAAAAGAGGTGATAGCAACTAGGAAAGCAGTCTTTAGAGTAAGAAGACGTAAAGGACAGTTATGAAGGGGCTCAAAAGGAGCGCACATCAGATAGGTCAAGACAAGATTTAAGTCCCATTGAGGCATTATGAAAGGCACGGGAGGAAACGTGTGTGTAATGCCTTTTAGGAAACGGTTAATAACCGGGGACCTAAAGAGAGAAGGCTGATCTGGAAGCCTGAGAAAGGCGGAGATGGCCGAAAGATAACCTTTGATAGGGCCCAGAGCAGAGCCCTGCTGGGCCAAGGATAGTAGGAACAGAAGGACCTCAGAAAGAGGGGCAGAAAGGGGATCCACAGACTTCGCTGTGCACCATGCCACAAACTTGTTCCACCTGCAGGCGTATACCGTTTTAGTGGAGGGACGCCTGGCTGTCAAAATGACATCACAGACTTCGGGAGGAAGATCGAAAGATGTCAACTGTCGCCGCTCAATCTCCACGAATGGAGGTGGAGGCTGGACAGGTTTGGGTGGAAGACCGTCCCCTGCCGCTGCGACAGAAGATCCTCCCGAAGAGGCAGTCAGATTGGGGGATCGATCGCCATGTTGAGTAGCTCGGGATACCAGTATCTTCCTGCCCAATCCGGAGCCACAAGGATGACTTGGGCCCGGTCGCGCCGAATCTTCTTCAGCACTCTGGGCAGAAGTGGTATAGGCGGAAAGGCGTACAACAGACTGCAGCTCCACTTGCGACGAAAGGCGTCGCCTAGCGAGTGCCGTCTTGGAAATTCCAATGCGCAGAACTGATGATATTGCGCGTTCTCTTCGGTGGCGAATAGATCTAACCAAGGCTCTCCCCACTGCAGAAAGAGACCTTGCGCCACGTCCGAGTTCAGACGCCATTCGTGATCCATCAAGCACCGGCGGCTGAGTTCGTCCGCCCTGGCGTTCAGAGAACCTGCCAGGTGTTGAACCACCAAAGTAATGCCTTGATGTGCCAGCCATGTCCAGAGGCGCAGAGCCTCCTGACATAGGGTCCACGACCCCACCCCGCAATGTTTGTTGCAATACCACATGGCGGTGGAGTTGTCCGTGAACACCTGCACTACACTCCCCCGGACAGAGGGAAGGAATGCCTTTAGTGCAAGTCGGATCACCCGAAGCTCCAAAAGATTGATATGGAGCCGGGACTCCGCCGGAGACTAGAGGCCTCTGATCTCCGCCTCTCCCAAGTGGCCGCCCCATCCCAGGAGGGACGCGTCCGTCACCACTGTGTGCTCTGGTTGGGGAAGGGAGAGGGATCTGCCATTGACCCAATTGCGATTCGTGAGCCACCACTGCAATTGTCGTGCAGTGCCCTCCGAGATCTGGACATGATTGGACAGGTTGCCCTGATGCTGTGCCCACTGGAACTTCAGGTCCCACTGCAGAGCCCGCATATGCCACCTGGCATGTTGCACTAGCAGAATGCAGGAGGCCATCAGGCCCAGGAGCCGGAGGGTCATCCTGACTGAAACCCGGGATAGAGGCTGAAAGATCGGAATCATAGCCTGAATATCCCGGACTCGCTGCTCGGTAGGATAAACCCGAAACTGCGTTGAATCGAGAACCGCTCCAATGAAGGGGAGCTTCTGAGAAGGACTCAGGTGCGACTTTGGCACGTTGATGGAGAACCCCAGCAAATGCAGGAGGTCGGCCGTAGTCTGAAGGTGGGTGACGACTGCCTGGGGCGATCCCGCCTTCAACAACCAGTCGTCGAGGTAGGGGAAGACTGACACCCCTGACCTGCGCAGGTGAGCTGCGACCACTGCCATCACTTTCGTGAACACCCGAGGGGCGCTTGTAAGGCCGAAGGGGAGCACGCCAAACTGAAAATGCTCCTGGCCTACCGTGAACCGCAGGTAACGCCGGTGGGCCGGCAGGACGGGAATGTGAAAATATGCGTCCTGCAAGTCCAACGCTACCATCCAGTCTCCAGGGTCGAGGGCAGCCAAGACCTGAGCCAGAGTTAACATCTTGAACTTCTCCTTCCGGAGGAAGCGATTGACGTTCCTGAGGTCCAAGATGGGGCGCAGGCCCCCTTTCTCCTTCTTGGGGACCAGAAAGTAGTGGGAATAACAACCATGTCCTACTTCTGGCCCAGGAACGCGCTCGATGGCCCCCTTGGCCAAGAGGGCCGTGACTTCCTGTTGGAGAAGTGCCAAGTGATCTCCCGACATGCGGTGGAACCGAGGTGGCATGGCCGGAGGGGCAGACTTGAAGGGGAGGGAGTAGCCCCTTTGGACGATTTGCAGCACCCACCTGTCCGAAGTGACAGAGCGCCAGTGGGGGAGGTGATGTTGAATCCTGCCGCCCACCGGCGTGGGGTGCACCCCAAAGCTCGGACTAGGAAGGCTTTGAGGCGGATCCTGCGGGAGCAGAGGTGGACTGACCCGCACGCTGGCCCCCTGTGCCGCCACGGCGGCCACCACGCCCGCGCTGAGGTTGGTTCTGCGCAGGCCTCTGGCTGAACGGACGTGTAGGGGCACCCCTTCCGTGGCCACGAAAGGAACGAAAGGTAGACGTGGCCGGGCGTGTGGTGGAGAGACCCAAGGACTTGGCTGTAGCCCGAGAGTCCTTAAAACGCTCCAGCGCACTGTCTGCCTTATCGCCAAACAGGCGAGTACCATCAAAAGGCATGTCCATGAGGGAACTCTGGACATCCCCCGAAAACCCCATGGACCGCAGCCAGGCGTGTCGCCGCAAGGCCACCGTCGTGGAGATGGCTCTCCCTAAAGAGTCCGCGGTGTCCAACCCACACCGAATGGCGAACTTCGCGGCATCCTTCCCCTCCGCAACAGCTTGGGAAAGTATAGCCCGAACCTCCTCCGGGCACTGTGGCAGAGTTTGCGCCACCGTGTCCCACACAGCGTGAGAATAGCGGCCCAAGAGGCATGCGGTGTTGACTGACCGCAGCCCCAGGCTGGAAGAAAACAACTTTTTGCCAAACTGCTCCAGCTTTTTCGATTCCTTATCCGGCGGAGCGGTAGGGAATGCAGTTTGGGAAGTGGAGGCCTGAATGACCAGGCTCTCCGGTGTCAGATGAGTTGTCAAAAAGGCAGGGTCACCCGGTGCCGGGCGGTGACGCCTGGCCACGTTTTTATCCACAGGACCCCCTGTTGCTGGCCTAGACCAGGTGCCCATCAAAACATCCGTCAAGGCCTCATTGAACGGAAGCAGAGGTTCCATGGAACTTACCGCCGGCTGAAGCACTTCAGTAAGGAGGTTAGTCTTGGGGGTAACAGTAGGCAGGTCAAGGTCAAGAGCTTCAGCTGCTCTACGGAGCACCACAGTATGTGGCGCCTTCCTCCATGACAGTGGGAGGAGACAAACCCAGGCTCAGAGGAGAGGTCAAGGCCACCTGCATCCTCCGAGTCCTCTGCCCACTCCTGTTCGGACTCGCACTGCCATGCAAGAGGGTCCTCCGACCCCTCCCAGTCCTCCCCCTCCACAACGGGCAGGGGAGGCACAGGGGAAAACAAATGCTCCATCGGCGCTGAGAACGGCGCCGGTCGGCGCTGTTCCGGCTCCATGTCCCAATTAGGGTCCCAAGCCGGAGCAAAATTGCCCGGAAACTCGGGCAAGGGCGGAGGTGGGACGAATGGAACCCAGGGCGGCGCCGGGAAGGGAGCCGCAGGGGGCGCCGGGCCGGAGCCGCCGGAGGACCCTGCGGCGCCGGAGCCGCCGGTGAGGACCTTGCGGCGCCGGAGCCGCCGCCGGTGGCAAGCAAGGGCCCTCAATAGGGACCAAGGGGCCCGAAGGCGCGCCGGCGGGAGGCCTAGGCCTGAAAAGGTGGTCCATGGCGGCAAGAAACTCTTGCACCTGGGCCGGAGTCGCTGACGGACCTGCGTATGGCGGGTAGGCCGCGGGTCTGACAGGCTCCAACGGAGCCGCGGGGAAAGGACCCCGGGCCCCCTCGTCCGCGTCCGAAGACCAACGGGGGGAGGTCGGAGAGCGTACGCGCTTCTTCGACTTTTTCTTGTGACGTCTCTTACCCGATTCCGAGGGTGAAGACTTGGACCAGAGGAGTGATGATGATGACTCCGCGGTCGGTCCCACGAGCGACCCCTGGACCTCGAACGGCGCGGAGACAACTGTCGAGCCTCCAGCAGCTTTCGGGACCGCTCCCGCAAAGCCTTCGGAGCCATGGCCAGACAGTCGGAACATGACCGCAGTAGAGACAGACGCCATGGGGTTCGACCACCGACATCGTACGGCGGCAGGCCCCGCAGGATTTAAACCCAGGCATCCCTACGTGGCACCAGGAGTCAAAGACTCAAAGAAGTAGAGACAAAAGTCCCCAAAAAAGTAGTCAAAAAATTACTAAGGTACGTGCTCTAACCGGATCTGCGCTTGCTGGCGCGGAAAAAGAAAGAACTGACGTCAGCGCGCATGTGTGGCGCCTAAGTAGTCTCCGTGACGTCATCTCGGCGCTTACGACGCCAGCGACGGATGCGGAGCCGCACAACGCCACCTACCGACGCGCAGGGGTACTGCTGACGAAAAATCTTCCGGATCCAGTCTGACGCCTGGGGATATTCTAAGGTAAGGAATCTATCACTAACGTGTCTCTTTCAGATTGCAATGTTTTAGAAAACAAGTAATTGGAATCTAAAGCGGTTTAGATACTTCATCTCACATACAGCAACTTCTGTATCAGATTTTAAAGACCTCAAAGCCTCAGACTCAACCTCAACAAATGAGATACGGTTATGCTGTCCTAAAAGGGAAGGATCACATGTTGTTGAACCACAACAGCAAGGCTGTCCGGTTGTTTCCAGGCTTGGTCTCTTGTCCGTTCTAACTCCTCCTCTACCTTGCAAGACACCACAGTTATACTACATGACATATAAAAGGGCGACCATAATCAAAACCATTTACTGTTGAATTGCTCTTGTGCAAGGTTTTGTGATGTTCCACCATTCATGCTGAAATGAGTATAACTTATTTGCCATCTGGCACGAACACTTAGACTTTTTATGATGATTGTACTCCACAGTTGCATCATGGCTTCCTCACTTAGAGGTTCCAAACTAACATTAGCCATAGCTATGTGGTATACTAACCATTTACTGCCCATGGCAGAGCTGCACATTTTTGCACTGAAGCACTGTGTCCCATAAAAGAGGGTAGCTTGTGATTACAGATATTCTTTGACATTCCCTCTGGTACGTGACATTTATGTGCTGCTCAATGTGATGTATAATTAACAAAGGAGTAGATTTTCATGTATACAACTGATTAACCACCCAACCAATTTTGCCACAGTGGGTAGAGTATCTTGGCACTAACTGCAGAACGGACTATGGTCTAGGGATTATGTTGTTTGAACATAAGTAACAAATATAATTTAAAGCAGGAGATGATGTGAAATGAATAATACAAAAAGACTGACAAAAAACACCCTGTAAACTGTTTACATCAAATAAAATTATGTCTGCCTTTTATGAGGATCAATGAGGCAAAATGAAAAGGTTTTTTTAGAGATCCCTTTTCAGTTGTGTATTTTCTCAGTTTTGGGCAGCTCTCGTAACAGTTCTTTGTGACAGGGTAAAAAGGCTCGGTGTAGTTACGATATGACAGGTAAGTGAAAAACCAGAGGTTGCTTAAGTGTAAATATCTTTTCAGTGCATTAAAAGGTGCCGTCGACATTTGAAGTTGTTGTGCAATACACAACTATGAGAGATGGGACATTGTGTGGGAATTAGCTCTCACTTTCGAAAAGCGGAATGAAATCACACTCCTAGTTGGTATGCACGATAGTATGGAAAAATGATAACACATTATTTTGTACAACATCGAGCACTTCGCAATTTACAACTGACAAATTCAAACAAGTTGATCATTTCTACTATATATTCTATTAATGCTAACACAAGTCTGTTCATGTGATCCAGTCGTGAGTGGTAACATTTTAACAATGTTTATTTTTTTGAGCACTCTCAATCATGTGTCAGGACAGGTTACACAAAATATACTGCAAAGATTTTTCAGGGGTAGCTGCAAACTGCTTTTTCATCAGAACCGCGATCTTTGTGCATTTGCCAACACCGGTTTATGGCCACTTGCGTTTTTAGGTCTCGCCTGGCGATGGAGCGCGCATGCGCTCCTCGCCCTGCGAGGGCTATAGTAAACACTCTAAGAAGGGGAACTTTAATCCACGCCCCTGTGTCTCGACCGTTTCTAATTGGCTTAGGTCGTGATTAATGTTTTTTCCGTGCTTTTGGTTTGCTGGCTGTCACTTTTGTTGACGCCCTTGCAGTTTTGTGATGCCGCCCATCGTGACAAGCGCATCTATTTTCACTCAGCCCAGATGCAAATACAAGCGGCTGAATGAAAACCGATGCTCCCATCGCGCGCTTTCACTTTTGCGCGCTCGAGCTCACGGCGTCTCTATCAGCTTGCCTCCGACAGCAGATGGGCAGGCGCACAGCGTCTATTCAGTCTTCACTTTCACTTAGCACAATCAAAAATGTGTGTTGTAAGTCCGTATGATGTACTTTGATGTTTAAAACGATTCTGGGGAGCGATGAGGAAGGGTGGCACTGGAAGGGTTCAATACCAGTAACATGGGTGCTTGCTTTCTAGTATTACGTTTTGTTGTTTCCTAATAGTTATATGTATCTTTATGCTTATTTCTCTCCGCAGCCATTTCTTACACCGGGCTTGTATTGTTGCATTTGCATATTTATGTAATTATTTTGGAGCGCGGTCCGCTAACTTTAGCGGCCGAGCTTCAGGCCAGAGAACCAGGTCAGCAGAGCTGCTCTAGAGGCAGAGAACCAGGTCAGCAGAGCTGCTTTAGAGCCAGAGAACCAGGTCAGCAGAGCTACTCTAGAGCCATATAACTAGGTCAGCAGAGCTGCTTTAGAGCCAGAGAACCAGGTCAGCAGAGCTACTCTAGAGCCAGAGAACCAGGTCAGCAGAGCTGCTGTAGAGCCATAGAACCAGGTCAGCAGAGCTACTCTAGAGCCAGAGAACCAGGTCAGCAGAGCTGCTGTAGAGCCAGTTAACCAGGTCAGCAGAGCTGCTTTAGAGCCAGAGAACCAGGTCAGCAGAGCTGCTGTAGAGCCAGAGAACCAGGTCAGCAGAGCTGCTGTAGAGCCAGAGAACCAGGTCAGCAGAGCTGCTCTAGAGGCAGAGAACCAGGTCAGCAGAGCTGCTGTAGAGCCAGAGAACCAGGTCAGCAGAGCTACTCTAGAGCCAGAGAACCAGGTCAGAACAGCTGCTGTGGAGCCATAGAACCAGGTCAGCAGAGCTGCTTTAGAGCCAGAGAACCAGGTCAGCAGAGCTGTTGTAGAGCCAGAGAAGCAGGTCAGCAGAACTGCTGTAGAGCCAGAGAACCAGGTCAGCAGAGCTGCTGTAGAGCCAGAGAACCAGGTCAGCAGAGCTGCTGTAGAGCCATAGAACCAGGTCAGCAGAGCTGCTGTAGAGCCAGAGAACCAGGTCAGCAGAGCTACTATAGAGCCAGAGAACCAGGTCAGCAGAGCTGCTGTAGAGCCATAGAACCAGGTCAGCAGAGCTGCTTTAGAGCCAGAGAACCAGGTCAGCAGAGCTACTCTAGAGCCAGAGAACCAGGTCAGCAGAGTTGCTGTAGAGCCATAGAACCAGGTCAGCAGAGCTACTCTAGAGCCAGAGAACCAGGTCAGCAGAGCTGCTGTAGAGCCATAGAACCAGGTCAGCAGAGCAGCTTTAGAGCCATAGAATCAGGTCAGCAGAGCTGCTCTAGAGCCAGAGAACCAGGTCAGCAGAGCTGCTTGAAAGCCAGAGAACCAGGTCATCAGAGCTGCTCTAGAGCCAGAGAACCAGGTCAGCAGAGCTGCTGTAGAGCCAGGGAAACCAGGTCAGCAGAGCTGCTTTAGAAGGAGAGAACCAGGTCAGCAAAGCTGCTTTAGAAGGAGAGAACCAGGTCAGCAAAGCTGCTTTAGAGCCAGAGAACCAGGTCAGCAGAGCTGCTTTAGAGCCAGAGAACCAGGTCAGCAAAGCTGCTTTAGAGCCAGAGAACCAGGTCAGCAGAGCTGCTTTAGAGCCAGAGAACCAGGTCAGCAGAGCTGCTGTAGAGCCATAGAACCAGGTCAGCACAGCTGCTTTAGAGCCAAAGAACCAGGTCAGCAGAGCTACTCTAGAGCCAGAGAACCAGGTCAGCAAAGCTGCTGTAGAGCCAGAGAACCAGGTCAGCAGAGCTGCTTTAGAGCCAGAGAACCAGGTCAGCAGAGCTGCTGTAGAGCCAGAGAACCAGGTCAGCAGAGCTACTCTAGAGCCAGAGTACCAGGTCAGCAGAGCTGCTGTAGAGCCATAGAACCAGGTCAGCAGAGCTGTTGTAGAGCCAGAGAACCAGGTCAGCAGAACTGCTATAGAGCCAGAGAACCAGGTCAGCAGAACTGCTATAGAGCCAGAGAACCAGGTCAGCAGAGCTGCTGTAGAGCCAGAGAACCAGGTCAGCAGAGCTGCTGTAGAGCCATAGAACCAGGTCAGCAGAGCTGCTGTAGAGCCAGAGAACAAGGTCAGCAAAGCTACTCTAGAGCCAGAGAACCAGGTCAGCAGAGCTGCTGTAGAGCCATAGAACCAGGTCAGCAGAGCTACTCTAGAGCCAGAGAACCAGGTCAGCAGAACTGCTGTAGAGCCAGAGAATCAGGTCAGCAGAGCTGCTTTAGAGCCAGAGAACCAGGTCAGCAGAGCTGCTCTAGAGGCAGAGAACCAGGTCAGCAGAGCTGCTGTAGAGCCATAGAACCAGGTCAGCAGCGCTGCTGTAGAGCCAGAGAACCAGGTCAGCAGAGCTACTCTAGAGCCAGAGAACCAGGTCAGCAGAGCTGCTGTAGAGCCAGAGAACCAGGTCAGCAGAGCTGTTGTAGAGCCAGAGAACCAGGTCAGCAGAACTGCTGTAGAGCCAGAGAACCAGGTCAGCAGAGCTGCTGTGGAGCCATAGAACCAGGTCAGCAGCGCTGCTGTAGAGCCAGAGAACCAGGTCAGCAGAGCTACTCTAGAGCCAGAGAACCAGGTCAGCAGAGCTGCTGTAGAGCCATAGAACCAGGTCAGCAGAGCTACTCTAGAGCCAGAGAACTAGGTCAGCAGAGCTGCTGTAGAGCCATAGAACCAGGTCAGCAGAGCTGCTTTAGAGCCAAAGAACCAGGTCAGCAGAGCTACTCTAGAGCCAGAGAAGCAGGTCAGCAGAGCTGCTGTAGAGCCAGAAAACCAGGTCAGCAGAGCTGCTGTAGAGCCATAGAATCAGGTCAGCAGAGGTGCTCTAGAGCCAGAGAACCAGGTCAGCAGAGCTGCTTCAAAGCCAGAGAACCAGGTCAGCAGAGCTGCTCTAGAGCCTGAGAACCAGGTCAGCAGAGCTGTTCTAGAGCCAGAGAACCAGGTCAGCAGAGCTGCTCTAGAGCCATAGAACCAGGTCAGCAGAGCTGCTTTAGAGCCAGAGAACCAGGTCAGCAGAGCTACTCTAGTGCCAGAGAACCAGGTCAGCAGATCTGCTGTAGAGCCAAAGAACCAGGTCAGCAGAGCTACTCTAGAGCCAGAGAACCAGGTCAGCAGAGCTAATGTAGAGCCATAGAACCAGGTCAGCAGAGCTGCTTTAGAGAGAGAGAACCAGGTCAGCAGAGCTGCTTTAGAACCAGAGAACCAGGTCAGCAGAGCTGCTGTAGAGCCATAGAACCAGGTCAGCAGAGCTGCTTTAGAGCCAGAGAACCAGGTCAGCAGAGCTAATCTAGAGCCAGAGAACCAGGTCAGCAGAGTTGCTGTAGAGCCATAGAACCAGGTCAGCAGAGCTACTCTAGAGCCAGAGAACACGGTCAGCAGAGCTGCTGTAGAGCCATAGAACCAGGTCAGCAGAGCTGCTCTAGAGCCAGAGAACCAGGTCAGCAGAGCTGCTCTAGAGCCAGAGAACCAGGTCAGCAGAGCTGCTTCAAAGCCAGAGAACCAGGTCAGCAGAGCTACTCTAGAGCCAGAGAACCAGGTCAGCAGAGCTGCTGTAGAGCCATAGAACCAGGTCAGCACAGCTGCTCTAGAGCCAGAGAACCAGGTCAGCAGAGCTACTCTAGAGCCAGAGAACCAGGTCAGCAGAGCTGCTGTAGAGCCATAGAACCAGGTCAGCAGAGCTGCTCTAGAGCCAGAGAAACAGGTCAGCAGAGCTGCTCTAGAGCCAGAGAACCAGGTCAGCAGAGCTGCTTTATAGCCAGAGAACCAGGTCAGCAGAGCTGCTCTAGAGCCAGAGAACCAGGTCAGCAGAGCTACTCTAGAGCCATAGAATCAAGTCAGCAGAGCTGCTCTAGAGCCAGAGAACCAGGTCAGCAGAGCTGCTTCAAAGCCAGAGAACCAGGTCAGCAGAGCTGCTCTAGAGCCTAAGAACCAGGTCAGCAGAGCTGCTCTAGAGCCAGAGAAACAGGTCAGCAGAGCTGCTGTAGAGCCAGAGAACCAGGTCAGCAGAGCTGTTGTAGAGCCAGAGAACCAGGTCAGCAGAACTGCTGTAGAGCCAGAGAACCAGGTCAGCAGAGCTGCTGTGGAGCCATAGAACCAGGTCAGCAGCGCTGCTGTAGAGCCAGAGAACCAGGTCAGCAGAGCTACTCTAGAGCCAGAGAAGCAGGTCAGCAGAGCTGCTGTAGAGCCAGAAAACCAGGTCAGCAGAGCTGCTGTAGAGCCATAGAATCAGGTCAGCAGAGGTGCTCTAGAGCCAGAGAACCAGGTCAGCAGAGCTGCTTCAAAGCCAGAGAACCAGGTCAGCAGAGCTGCTCTAGAGCCTGAGAACCAGGTCAGCAGAGCTGTTCTAGAGCCAGAGAACCAGGTCAGCAGAGCTGCTCTAGAGCCATAGAACCAGGTCAGCAGAGCTGCTTTAGAGCCAGAGAACCAGGTCAGCAGAGCTACTCTAGTGCCAGAGAACCAGGTCAGCAGAGCTGCTGTAGAGCCAAAGAACCAGGTCAGCAGAGCTACTCTAGAGCCAGAGAACCAGGTCAGCAGAGCTGCTGTAGAGCCATAGAACCAGGTCAGCAGAGCTGCTTTAGAGGGAGAGAACCAGGTCAGCAGAGCTGCTTTAGAGCCAGAGAACCAGGTCAGCAGAGCTGCTGTAGAGCCAGAGAACCAGGTCAGCAGAGCTGCTTTAGAGCCAGAGAACCAGGTCAGCAGAGCTACTCTAGAGCCAGAGAACCAGGTCAGCAGAGTTGCTGTAGAGCCATAGAACCAGGTCAGCAGAGCTGCTCTAGAGCCAGAGAACCAGGTCAGCAGAGCTGCTGTAGAGCCATAGAACCAGGTCAGCAGAGCTACTCTAGAGCCAGAGAACCAGGTCAGCAGAGCTGCTGTAGAGCCATAGAACCAGGTCAGCAGAGCAGCTTTAAAGCCATAGAATCAGGTCAGCAGACCTGCTCTAGAGCCATATAACTAGGTCAGCACAGCTGCTTTAGAGCCAGAGAACCAGGTCAGCAGAGCTACTCTAGAGCCAGAGAACCAGGTCAGCAGAGCTGCTGTAGAGCCATAGAACCAGGTCAGCAGAGCTACTCTAGAGCCAGAGAACCAGGTCAGCAGAGCTGCTGTAGAGCCAGAGAACCAGGTCAGCAGAGCTGCTTTAGAGCCAGAGAACCAGGTCAGCAGAGCTGCTCTAGAGGCAGAGAACCAGGTCAGCAGAGCTGCTGTAGAGCCAGAGAACCAGGTCAGCAGAGCTACTCTAGAGCCAGAGAACCAGGTCAGAACAGCTGCTGTAGAGCCATAGAACCAGGTCAGCAGAGCTGCTTTAGAGCCAGTTAACCAGGTCAGCAGAGCTGTTGTAGAGCCAGAGAACCAGGTCAGCAGAGCTGCTGTAGAGCCAGAGAACCAGGTCAGCAGAGCTGCTGTAGAGCCAGAGAACCAGGTCAGCAGAGCTGCTCTAGAGGCAGAGAACCAGGTCAGCAGAGCTGCTGTAGAGCCAGAGAACCAGGTCAGCAGAGCTACTCTAGAGCCAGAGAACCAGGTCAGAACAGCTGCTGTGGAGCCATAGAACCAGGTCAGCAGAGCTGCTTTAGAGCCAGAGAACCAGGTCAGCAGAGCTGTTGTAGAGCCAGAGAAGCAGGTCAGCAGAACTGCTGTAGAGCCAGAGAACCAGGTCAGCAGAGCTGCTGTAGAGCCAGAGAACCAGGTCAGCAGAGCTGCTGTAGAGCCAGAGAACCAGGTCAGCAGAGCTGCTGTAGAGCCATAGAACCAGGTCAGCAGAGCTGCTGTAGAGCCAGAGAACCAGGTCAGCAGAGCTACTATAGAGCCAGAGAACCAGGTCAGCAGAGCTGCTGTAGAGCCATAGAACCAGGTCAGCAGAGCTGCTTTAGAGCCAGAGAACCAGGTCAGCAGAGCTACTCTAGAGCCAGAGAACCAGGTCAGCAGAGTTGCTGTAGAGCCATAGAACCAGGTCAGCAGAGCTACTCTAGAGCCAGAGAACCAGGTCAGCAGAGCTGCTGTAGAGCCATAGAACCAGGTCAGCAGAGCAGCTTTAGAGCCATAGAATCAGGTCAGCAGAGCTGCTCTAGAGCCAGAGAACCAGGTCAGCAGTGCTGCTTCAAAGCCAGAGAACCAGGTCATCAGAGCTGCTCTAGAGCCAGAGAACCAGGTCAGCAGAGCTGCTGTAGAGCCAGGGAAACCAGGTCAGCAGAGCTGCTTTAGAAGGAGAGAACCAGGTCAGCAAAGCTGCTTTAGAAGGAGAGAACCAGGTCAGCAAAGCTGCTTTAGAGACAGAGAACCAGGTCAGCAGAGCTGCTTTAGAGCCAGAGAACCAGGTCAGCAAAGCTGCTTTAGAGCCAGAGAACCAGGTCAGCAGAGCTGCTTTAGAGACAGAGAACCAGGTCAGCAGAGCTGCTGTAGAGCCATAGAACCAGGTCAGCACAGCTGCTTTAGAGCCAAAGAACCAGGTCAGCAGAGCTACTCTAGAGCCAGAGAACCAGGTCAGCAAAGCTGCTGTAGAGCCAGAGAACCAGGTCAGCAGAGCTGCTTTAGAGCCAGAGAACCAGGTCAGCAGAGCTGCTGTAGAGCCAGAGAACCAGGTCAGCAGAGCTACTCTAGAGCCAGAGTACCAGGTCAGCAGAGCTGCTGTAGAGCCATAGAACCAGGTCAGCAGAGCTGTTGTAGAGCCAGAGAACCAGGTCAGCAGAACTGCTATAGAGCCAGAGAACCAGGTCAGCAGAACTGCTATAGAGCCAGAGAACCAGGTCAGCAGAGCTGCTGTAGAGCCAGAGAACCAGGTCAGCAGAGCTGCTGTAGAGCCATAGAACCAGGTCAGCAGAGCTGCTGTAGAGCCAGAGAACAAGGTCAGCAAAGCTACTCTAGAGCCAGAGAACCAGGTCAGCAGAGCTGCTGTAGAGCCATAGAACCAGGTCAGCAGAGCTACTCTAGAGCCAGAGAACCAGGTCAGCAGAACTGCTGTAGAGCCAGAGAATCAGGTCAGCAGAGCTGCTTTAGAGCCAGAGAACCAGGTCAGCAGAGCTGCTCTAGAGGCAGAGAACCAGGTCAGCAGAGCTGCTGTAGAGCCATAGAACCAGGTCAGCAGCGCTGCTGTAGAGCCAGAGAACCAGGTCAGCAGAGCTACTCTAGAGCCAGAGAACCAGGTCAGCAGAGCTGCTGTAGAGCCAGAGAACCAGGTCAGCAGAGCTGTTGTAGAGCCAGAGAACCAGGTCAGCAGAACTGCTGTAGAGCCAGAGAACCAGGTCAGCAGAGCTGCTGTGGAGCCATAGAACCAGGTCAGCAGCGCTGCTGTAGAGCCAGAGAACCAGGTCAGCAGAGCTACTCTAGAGCCAGAGAACCAGGTCAGCAGAGCTGCTGTAGAGCCATAGAACCAGGTCAGCAGAGCTACTCTAGAGCCAGAGAACTAGGTCAGCAGAGCTGCTGTAGAGCCATAGAACCAGGTCAGCAGAGCTGCTTTAGAGCCAAAGAACCAGGTCAGCAGAGCTACTCTAGAGCCAGAGAAGCAGGTCAGCAGAGCTGCTGTAGAGCCAGAAAACCAGGTCAGCAGAGCTGCTGTAGAGCCATAGAATCAGGTCAGCAGAGGTGCTCTAGAGCCAGAGAACCAGGTCAGCAGAGCTGCTTCAAAGCCAGAGAACCAGGTCAGCAGAGCTGCTCTAGAGCCTGAGAACCAGGTCAGCAGAGCTGTTCTAGAGCCAGAGAACCAGGTCAGCAGAGCTGCTCTAGAGCCATAGAACCAGGTCAGCAGAGCTGCTTTAGAGCCAGAGAACCAGGTCAGCAGAGCTACTCTAGTGCCAGAGAACCAGGTCAGCAGAGCTGCTGTAGAGCCAAAGAACCAGGTCAGCAGAGCTACTCTAGAGCCAGAGAACCAGGTCAGCAGAGCTGCTGTAGAGCCATAGAACCAGGTCAGCAGAGCTGCTTTAGAGGGAGAGAACCAGGTCAGCAGAGCTGCTTTAGAGCCAGAGAACCAGGTCAGCAGAGCTGCTGTAGAGCCATAGAACCAGGTCAGCAGAGCTGCTTTAGAGCCAGAGAACCAGGTCAGCAGAGCTACTCTAGAGCCAGAGAACCAGGTCAGCAGAGTTGCTGTAGAGCCATAGAACCAGGTCAGCAGAGCTACTCTAGAGCCAGAGAACCAGGTCAGCAGAGCTGCAGTAGAGCCATAGAACCAGGTCAGCAGAGCTGCTCTAGAGCCAGAGAACCAGGTCAGCAGAGCTGCTCTAGAGCCAGAGAACCAGGTCAGCAGAGCTGCTTCAAAGCCAGAGAACCAGGTCAGCAGAGCTACTCTAGAGCCAGAGAACCAGGTCAGCAGAGCTGCTGTAGAGCCATAGAACCAGGTCAGCACAGCTGCTCTAGAGCCAGAGAACCAGGTCAGCAGAGCTACTCTAGAGCCAGAGAACCAGGTCAGCAGAGCTGCTGTAGAGCCATAGAACCAGGTCAGCAGAGCTGCTCTAGAGCCAGAGAAACAGGTCAGCAGAGCTGCTCTAGAGCCAGAGAACCAGGTCAGCAGAGCTGCTTTATAGCCAGAGAACCAGGTCAGCAGAGCTGCTCTAGAGCCAGAGAACCAGGTCAGCAGAGCTGCTGTAGAGCCAGAGAACCAGGTCAGCAGAGCTGTTGTAGAGCCAGAGAACCAGGTCAGCAGAACTGCTGTAGAGCCAGAGAACCAGGTCAGCAGAGCTGCTGTGGAGCCATAGAACCAGGTCAGCAGCGCTGCTGTAGAGCCAGAGAACCAGGTCAGCAGAGCTACTCTAGAGCCAGAGCAGCAGGTCAGCAGAGCTGCTGTAGAGCCAGAAAACCAGGTCAGCAGAGCTGCTGTAGAGCCATAGAATCAGGTCAGCAGAGGTGCTCTAGAGCCAGAGAACCAGGTCAGCAGAGCTGCTTCAAAGCCAGAGAACCAGGTCAGCAGAGCTGCTCTAGAGCCTGAGAACCAGGTCAGCAGAGCTGTTCTAGAGCCAGAGAACCAGGTCAGCAGAGCTGCTCTAGAGCCATAGAACCAGGTCAGCAGAGCTGCTTTAGAGCCAGAGAACCAGGTCAGCAGAGCTACTCTAGTGCCAGAGAACCAGGTCAGCAGAGCTACTCTAGAGCCAGAGAACCAGGTCAGCAGAGTTGCTGTAGAGCCATAGAACCAGGTCAGCAGAGCTGCTCTAGAGCCAGAGAACCAGGTCAGCAGAGCTGCTGTAGAGCCATAGAACCAGGTCAGCAGAGCTACTCTAGAGCCAGAGAACCAGGTCAGCAGAGCTGCTGTAGAGCCATAGAACCAGGTCAGCAGAGCAGCTTTAAAGCCATAGAATCAGGTCAGCAGACCTGCTCTAGAGCCATATAACTAGGTCAGCACAGCTGCTTTAGAGCCAGAGAACCAGGTCAGCAGAGCTACTCTAGAGCCAGAGAACCAGGTCAGCAGAGCTGCTGTAGAGCCATAGAATCAGGTCAGCAGAGCTACTCTAGAGCCAGAGAACCAGGTCAGCAGAGCTGCTGTAGAGCCAGAGAACCAGGTCAGCAGAGCTGCTTTAGAGCCAGAGAACCAGGTCAGCAGAGCTGCTCTAGAGGCAGAGAACCAGGTCAGCAGAGCTGCTGTAGAGCCAGAGAACCAGGTCAGCAGAGCTACTCTAGAGCCAGAGAACCAGGTCAGAACAGCTGCTGTAGAGCCATAGAACCAGGTCAGCAGAGCTGCTTTAGAGCCAGTTAACCAGGTCAGCAGAGCTGTTGTAGAGCCAGAGAACCAGGTCAGCAGAGCTGCTGTAGAGCCAGAGAACCAGGTCAGCAGAGCTGCTGTAGAGCCAGAGAACCAGGTCAGCAGAGCTGCTCTAGAGGCAGAGAACCAGGTCAGCAGAGCTGCTGTAGAGCCAGAGAACCAGGTCAGCAGAGCTACTCTAGAGCCAGAGAACCAGGTCAGAACAGCTGCTGTGGAGCCATAGAACCAGGTCAGCAGAGCTGCTTTAGAGCCAGAGAACCAGGTCAGCAGAGCTGTTGTAGAGCCAGAGAAGCAGGTCAGCAGAACTGCTGTAGAGCCAGAGAACCAGGTCAGCAGAGCTGCTGTAGAGCCAGAGAACCAGGTCAGCAGAGCTGCTGTAGAGCCAGAGAACCAGGTCAGCAGAGCTGCTGTAGAGCCATAGAACCAGGTCAGCAGAGCTGCTGTAGAGCCAGAGAACCAGGTCAGCAGAGCTACTATAGAGCCAGAGAACCAGGTCAGCAGAGCTGCTGTAGAGCCATAGAACCAGGTCAGCAGAGCTGCTTTAGAGCCAGAGAACCAGGTCAGCAGAGCTACTCTAGAGCCAGAGAACCAGGTCAGCAGAGTTGCTGTAGAGCCATAGAACCAGGTCAGCAGAGCTACTCTAGAGCCAGAGAACCAGGTCAGCAGAGCTGCTGTAGAGCCATAGAACCAGGTCAGCAGAGCAGCTTTAGAGCCATAGAATCAGGTCAGCAGAGCTGCTCTAGAGCCAGAGAACCAGGTCAGCAGTGCTGCTTCAAAGCCAGAGAACCAGGTCATCAGAGCTGCTCTAGAGCCAGAGAACCAGGTCAGCAGAGCTGCTGTAGAGCCAGGAAACCAGGTCAGCAGAGCTGCTTTAGAAGGAGAGAACCAGGTCAGCAAAGCTGCTTTAGAAGGAGAGAACCAGGTCAGCAAAGCTGCTTTAGAGACAGAGAACCAGGTCAGCAGAGCTGCTTTAGAGCCAGAGAACCAGGTCAGCAAAGCTGCTTTAGAGCCAGAGAACCAGGTCAGCAGAGCTGCTTTAGAGACAGAGAACCAGGTCAGCAGAGCTGCTGTAGAGCCATAGAACCAGGTCAGCACAGCTGCTTTAGAGCCAAAGAACCAGGTCAGCAGAGCTACTCTAGAGCCAGAGAACCAGGTCAGCAAAGCTGCTGTAGAGCCAGAGAACCAGGTCAGCAGAGCTGCTTTAGAGCCAGAGAACCAGGTCAGCAGAGCTGCTGTAGAGCCAGAGAACCAGGTCAGCAGAGCTACTCTAGAGCCAGAGTACCAGGTCAGCAGAGCTGCTGTAGAGCCATAGAACCAGGTCAGCAGAGCTGTTGTAGAGCCAGAGAACCAGGTCAGCAGAACTGCTATAGAGCCAGAGAACCAGGTCAGCAGAACTGCTATAGAGCCAGAGAACCAGGTCAGCAGAACTGCTATAGAGCCAGAGAACCAGGTCAGCAGAGCTGCTGTAGAGCCAGAGAACCAGGTCAGCAGAGCTGCTGTAGAGCCATAGAACCAGGTCAGCAGAGCTGCTGTAGAGCCAGAGAACAAGGTCAGCAAAGCTACTCTAGAGCCAGAGAACCAGGTCAGCAGAGCTGCTGTAGAGCCATAGAACCAGGTCAGCAGAGCTACTCTAGAGCCAGAGAACCAGGTCAGCAGAACTGCTGTAGAGCCAGAGAATCAGGTCAGCAGAGCTGCTTTAGAGCCAGAGAACCAGGTCAGCAGAGCTGCTCTAGAGGCAGAGAACCAGGTCAGCAGAGCTGCTGTAGAGCCATAGAACCAGGTCAGCAGCGCTGCTGTAGAGCCAGAGAACCAGGTCAGCAGAGCTACTCTAGAGCCAGAGAACCAGGTCAGCAGAGCTGCTGTAGAGCCAGAGAACCAGGTCAGCAGAGCTGTTGTAGAGCCAGAGAACCAGGTCAGCAGAACTGCTGTAGAGCCAGAGAACCAGGTCAGCAGAGCTGCTGTGGAGCCATAGAACCAGGTCAGCAGCGCTGCTGTAGAGCCAGAGAACCAGGTCAGCAGAGCTACTCTAGAGCCAGAGAACCAGGTCAGCAGAGCTGCTGTAGAGCCATAGAACCAGGTCAGCAGAGCTACTCTAGAGCCAGAGAACTAGGTCAGCAGAGCTGCTGTAGAGCCATAGAACCAGGTCAGCAGAGCTGCTTTAGAGCCAAAGAACCAGGTCAGCAGAGCTACTCTAGAGCCAGAGAAGCAGGTCAGCAGAGCTGCTGTAGAGCCAGAAAACCAGGTCAGCAGAGCTGCTGTAGAGCCATAGAATCAGGTCAGCAGAGGTGCTCTAGAGCCAGAGAACCAGGTCAGCAGAGCTGCTTCAAAGCCAGAGAACCAGGTCAGCAGAGCTGCTCTAGAGCCTGAGAACCAGGTCAGCAGAGCTGTTCTAGAGCCAGAGAACCAGGTCAGCAGAGCTGCTCTAGAGCCATAGAACCAGGTCAGCAGAGCTGCTTTAGAGCCAGAGAACCAGGTCAGCAGAGCTACTCTAGTGCCAGAGAACCAGGTCAGCAGAGCTGCTGTAGAGCCAAAGAACCAGGTCAGCAGAGCTACTCTAGAGCCAGAGAACCAGGTCAGCAGAGCTGCTGTAGAGCCATAGAACCAGGTCAGCAGAGCTGCTTTAGAGGGAGAGAACCAGGTCAGCAGAGCTGCTTTAGAGCCAGAGAACCAGGTCAGCAGAGCTGCTGTAGAGCCATAGAACCAGGTCAGCAGAGCTGCTTTAGAGCCAGAGAACCAGGTCAGCAGAGCTACTCTAGAGCCAGAGAACCAGGTCAGCAGAGTTGCTGTAGAGCCATAGAACCAGGTCAGCAGAGCTACTCTAGAGCCAGAGAACCAGGTCAGCAGAGCTGCAGTAGAGCCATAGAACCAGGTCAGCAGAGCTGCTCTAGAGCCAGAGAACCAGGTCAGCAGAGCTGCTCTAGAGCCAGAGAACCAGGTCAGCAGAGCTGCTTCAAAGCCAGAGAACCAGGTCAGCAGAGCTACTCTAGAGCCAGAGAACCAGGTCAGCAGAGCTGCTGTAGAGCCATAGAACCAGGTCAGCACAGCTGCTCTAGAGCCAGAGAACCAGGTCAGCAGAGCTACTCTAGAGCCAGAGAACCAGGTCAGCAGAGCTGCTGTAGAGCCATAGAACCAGGTCAGCAGAGCTGCTCTAGAGCCAGAGAAACAGGTCAGCAGAGCTGCTCTAGAGCCAGAGAACCAGGTCAGCAGAGCTGCTTTATAGCCAGAGAACCAGGTCAGCAGAGCTGCTCTAGAGCCAGAGAACCAGGTCAGCAGAGCTGCTGTAGAGCCAGAGAACCAGGTCAGCAGAGCTGTTGTAGAGCCAGAGAACCAGGTCAGCAGAACTGCTGTAGAGCCAGAGAACCAGGTCAGCAGAGCTGCTGTGGAGCCATAGAACCAGGTCAGCAGCGCTGCTGTAGAGCCAGAGAACCAGGTCAGCAGAGCTACTCTAGAGCCAGAGCAGCAGGTCAGCAGAGCTGCTGTAGAGCCAGAAAACCAGGTCAGCAGAGCTGCTGTAGAGCCATAGAATCAGGTCAGCAGAGGTGCTCTAGAGCCAGAGAACCAGGTCAGCAGAGCTGCTTCAAAGCCAGAGAACCAGGTCAGCAGAGCTGCTCTAGAGCCTGAGAACCAGGTCAGCAGAGCTGTTCTAGAGCCAGAGAACCAGGTCAGCAGAGCTGCTCTAGAGCCATAGAACCAGGTCAGCAGAGCTGCTTTAGAGCCAGAGAACCAGGTCAGCAGAGCTACTCTAGTGCCAGAGAACCAGGTCAGCAGAGCTGATGTAGAGCCAAAGAACCAGGTCAGCAGAGCTACTCTAGAGCCAGAGAACCAGGTCAGCAGAGCTGCTGTAGAGCCATAGAACCAGGTCAGCAGAGCTGCTTTAGAGGGAGAGAACCAGGTCAGCAGAGCTGCTTTAGAGCCAGAGAACCAGGTCAGCAGAGCTGCTGTAGAGCCATAGAACCAGGTCAGCAGAGCTGCTTTAGAGCCAGAGAACCAGGTCAGCAGAGCTACTCTAGAGCCAGAGAACCAGGTCAGCAGAGTTGCTGTAGAGCCATAGAACCAGGTCAGCAGAGCTACTCTAGAGCCAGAGAACCAGGTCAGCAGAGCTGCTGTAGAGCCATAGAACCAGGTCAGCAGAGCAGCTTTAGAGCCATAGAATCAGGTCAGCAGAGCTGCTCTAGAGCCAGAGAACCAGGTCAGCAGAGCTGCTTCAAAGCCAGAGAACCAGGTCAGCAGAGCTACTCTAGAGCCAGAGAACCAGGTCAGCAGAGCTGCTGTAGAGCCATAGAACCAGGTCAGCACAGCTGCTTTAGAGCCAGAGAACCAGGTCAGCAGAGCTACTCTAGAGCCATAGAATCAGGTCAGCAGAGCTGCTCTAGAGCCAGAGAACCAGGTCAGCAGAGCTGCTTCAGAGCCAGAGAACCAGGTCAGCAGAGCTGCTCTAGAGCCTAAGAACCAGGTCAGCAGAGCTGCTCTAGAGCCAGAGAAACAGGTCAGCAGAGCTGCTCTAGAGCCAGAGAACCAGGTCAGCAGAGCTGCTTTATAGCCAGAGAACCAGGTCAGCAGAGCTGCTGTAGAGCCATAGAACCAGGTCATCAGAGATGCTTTAGAGCCAGAGAACCAGGTCAGCAGAGCTACTCTAGAGCCAGAGAACCAGGTCAGCAGAGTTGCTGTAGAGCCAAAGAACCAGGTCAGCAGAGCTACTCTAGAGCCAGAGAACCATGTCAGCAGAGCTGCTGTAGAGCCATAGAACCAGGTCAGCAGAGCTACTCTAGAGCCAGAGAACCAGGTCAGCAGAGTTGCTGTAGAGCCAAAGAACCAGGTCAGCAGAGCTACTCTAGAGCCATAGAACCAGGTCAGCAGAGCAGCTTTAGAGCCATAGAATCAGGTCAGCAGAGCTGCTCTAGAGCCAGAGAACCAGGTCAGCAGAGCTGCTTCAAAGCCAGAGAACCAGGTCAGCAGAGCTGCTCTAGAGCCTAAGAACCAGGTCATCAGAGCTGCTCTAGAGCCGGAGAACCAGGTCAGCAGAGCTGCTCTAGTGCCAGAGAACCAGGTCAGCAGAGCTGCTCTAGAGCCAGAGAACCAGGTCAGCAGAGCTGCTGTAGAGCCAGGGAAACCAGGTCAGCAGAGCTGCTTTAGAGGGAGAGAACCAGGTCAGCAGAGCTGCTTTAGAGCCAGAGAACCAGGTCAGCAGAGCTGCTTTAGAGCCAGAGAACCAGGTCAGCAGAGCTGCTGTAGAGCCATAGAACCAGGTCAGCACAGCTGCTTTAGAGCCAAAGAACCAGGTCAGCAGAGCTACTCTAGAGCCAGAGAACCAGGTCAGCAAAGCTGCTGTAGAGCCAGAGAACCAGGTCAGCAGAGCTGCTGTAGAGCCAGAGAACCAGGTCAGCAGAGCTGCTCTAGAGGCAGAGAACCAGGTCAGCAGAGCTGCTGTAGAGCCAGAATACCAGGTCAGCAGAGCTGCTGTAGAGTCATAGAACCAGGTCAGCAGAGCTGCTTTAGAGCCAGAGAACCAGGTCAGCAGAGCTGTTGTAGAGCCAGAGAACCAGGTCAGCAGAACTGCTATAGAGCCAGAGAACCAGGTCAGCAGAGCTGCTATAGAGCCAGAGAACCAGGTCAGCAGAGCTGCTGTAGAGCCAGAGAACCAGGTCAGAACAGCTGCTGTAGAGCCATAGAACCAGGTCAGCAGAGCTGCTTTAGAGCCAGAGAACC
Source organism: Calotriton arnoldi (assembly GCA_963921515.1). NCBI lineage: Eukaryota > Metazoa > Chordata > Amphibia > Caudata > Salamandridae > Calotriton > Calotriton arnoldi. The sequence goes on along the minus strand of CAWUFW010003435.1, from coordinate 310,933 downwards.
AGGTCAGCAGAGCTGTTGTAGAGCCAGAGAACCAGGTCAGCAGAACTGCTCTAGAGCCTAAGAACCAGGTCAACAGAGCCGCTCTAGAGCCAGAGAACCAGGTCAGTAGAGCTGCTCTAGAGCCAGAAAAACCAGGTCAGCAGAGCTGCTTTAGAGGGAGAGAACCAGGTCAGCAGAGCTGCTTTAGAGGGAGAGAACCAGGTCAGCAGAGCTGCTGTAGAGCCATAGAACCAGGTCAGCACAGCTGCTTTAGAGCCAAACAACCAGGTCAGCAGAGCTACTCTAGAGCCAGAGAACCAGGTCAGCAAAGCTGCTGTAGAGCCAGAGAACCAGGTCAGCAGAGCTGCTTTAGAGCCAGAGAACCAGGTCAGCAGAGGTGCTCTAGAGGCAGAGAACCAGGTCAGCAGAGCTGCTGTAGAGCCAGAGAACCAGGTCAGCAGAGCTACTCTAGAGCCAGAGTACCAGGTCAGCAGAGCTGCTGTAGAGCCAGAGAACCAGGTCAGCAGAGCTAATCTAGAGCCATAGAATCAGGTCAGCAGAGCTGCTCTATCGAGCCAGAGAACCAGGTCAGCAGAGCTGCTTCAAAGCCAAAGAACCAGGTCAGTAGAGCTACTCTAGAGCCAGAGAACCAGGTCAGCAGAGCTGCTGTAGAGCCATAGAACCAGGTTAGCATAGCTGCTTTAGAGCCAGAGAACCAGGTCAGCAGAGCTACTCTAGAGCCATATAATCAGGTCAGCAGAGCTGCTCTAGAGCCAGAGAACCAGTCAGCAGAGCTGCTTCAAAGCCAGAGAACCAGGTCAGCAGAGCTACTCTAGAGCCATAGAACCAGGTCAGCAGAGCTACTCTAGAGCCAGAGAACCAGGTCAGCAGAGCTGCTGTAGAGCCAGAGAACCAGGTCAGCAGAGCTGCTTTAGAGCCAGAGAAACAGGTCAGCAGAGCTGCTCTAGGGGCAGAGAACCAGGTCAGCAGAGCTGCTGTAGAGCCAGAGAACCAGGTCAGCAGAGCTGCTCTAGAGGCAGAGAACCAGGTCAGCAGAGCTGCTGTAGAGCCAGAGTACCAGGTCAGCAGAGCTGCTGTAGAGCCATAGAACCAGGTCAGCAGAGCTGCTTTAGAGCCAGAGAACCAGGTCAGCAGAGCTGTTGTAGAGCCAGAGAACCAGGTCAGCAGAACTGCTATAGAGCCAGAGAACCAGGTCAGCAGAGCTGCTATAGAGCCAGAGAACCAGGTCAGCAGAGCTGCTGTAGAGCCAGAGAACCAGGTCAGAACAGCTGCTGTAGAGCCATAGAACCAGGTCAGCAGAGCTGCTTTAGAGCCAGAGAACCAGGTCAGCAGAGCTGTTGTAGAGCCAGAGAACCAGGTCAGCAGAACTGCTCTAGAGCCTAAGAACCAGGTCAACAGAGCCGCTCTAGAGCCAGAGAACCAGGTCAGTAGAGCTGCTCTAGAGCCAGAAAAACCAGGTCAGCAGAGCTGCTTTAGAGGGAGAGAACCAGGTCAGCAGAGCTGCTTTAGAGCCAGAGAACCAGGTCAGCAGAGCTGCTGTAGAGCCATAGAACCAGGTCAGCACAGCTGCTTTAGAGCCAAACAACCAGGTCAGCAGAGCTACTCTAGAGCCAGAGAACCAGGTCAGCAAAGCTGCTGTAGAGCCAGAGAACCAGGTCAGCAGAGCTGCTTTAGAGCCAGAGAACCAGGTCAGCAGAGGTGCTCTAGAGGCAGAGAACCAGGTCAGCAGAGCTGCTGTAGAGCCAGAGAACCAGGTCAGCAGAGCTACTCTAGAACCAGAGTACCAGGTCAGCAGAGCTGCTGTAGAGCCAGAGAACCAGGTCAGCAGAGCTGCTCTAGAGCCATAGAATCAGGTCAGCAGAGCTGCTCTAGAGCCAGAGAACCAGGTCAGCAGAGCTGCTTCAAAGCCAGAGAACCAGGTCAGTAGAGCTACTCTAGAGCCAGAGAACCAGGTCAGCAGAGCTGCTGTAGAGCCATAGAACCAGGTTAGCATAGCTGCTTTAGAGCCAGAGAACCAGGTCAGCAGAGCTACTCTAGAGCCATATAATCAGGTCAGCAGAGCTGCTCTAGAGCCAGAGAACCAGGTCAGCAGAGCTGCTTCAGAGCCAGAGAACCAGGTCAGCAGAGCTACTCTAGAGCCATAGAACCAGGTCAGCAGAGCTACTCTAGAGCCAGAGAACCAGGTCAGCAGAGCTGCTGTAGAGCCAGAGAACCAGGTCAGCAGAGCTGCTTTAGAGCCAGAGAAACAGGTCAGCAGAGCTGCTCTAGGGGCAGAGAACCAGGTCAGCAGAGCTGCTGTAGAGCCAGAGAACCAGGTCAGCAGAGCTGCTCTAGAGGCAGAGAACCAGGTCAGCAGAGCTGCTGTAGAGCCAGAGTACCAGGTCAGCAGAGCTGCTGTAGAGCCATAGAACCAGGTCAGCAGAGCTGCTTTAGAGCCAGAGAACCAGGTCAGCAGAGCTGTTGTAGAGCCAGAGAACCAGGTCAGCAGAACTGCTATAGAGCCAGAGAACCAGGTCAGCAGAGCTGCTATAGAGCCAGAGAACCAGGTCAGCAGAGCTGCTGAAGAGCCAGAGAACCAGGTCAGAACAGCTGCTGTAGAGCCATAGAACCAGGTCAGCAGAGCTGCTTTAGAGCCAGAGAACCAGGTCAGCAGAGCTGTTGTAGAGCCAGAGAACCAGGTCAGCAGAACTGCTCTAGAGCCTAAGAACCAGGTCAACAGAGCTGCTCTAGAGCCAGAGAACCAGGTCAGTAGAGCTGCTCTAGAGCCAGAAAAACCAGGTCAGCAGAGCTGCTTTAGAGGGAGAGAACCAGGTCAGCAGAGCTGCTTTAGAGCCAGAGAACCAGGTCAGCAGAGCTGCTGTAGAGCCATAGAACCAGGTCAGCACAGCTGCTTTAGAGCCAAACAACCAGGTCAGCAGAGCTACTCTAGAGCCAGAGAACCAGGTCAGCAAAGCTGCTGTAGAGCCAGAGAACCAGGTCAGCAGAGCTGCTTTAGAGCCAGAGAACCAGGTCAGCAGAGGTGCTCTAGAGGCAGAGAACCAGGTCAGCAGAGCTGCTGTAGAGCCAGAGAACCAGGTCAGCAGAGCTACTCTAGAGCCAGAGTACCAGGTCAGCAGAGCTGCTGTAGAGCCAGAGAACCAGGTCAGCAGAGCTGCTTCAAAGCCAGAGAACCAGGTCAGCAGAGCTACTCTAGAGCCAGAGTACCAGGTCAGCAGAGCTGCTCTAGAGCCAGAGAACCAGGTCAGCAGAGCTGCTTCAAAGCCAGAGAACCAGGCCAGTAGAGCTACTCTAGAGCCAGAGAACCAGGTCAGCAGAGCTGCTGTAGAGCCATAGAACCAGGTTAGCATAGCTGCTTTAGAGCCAGAGAACCAGGTCAGCAGAGCTACTCTAGAGCCATATAATCAGGTCAGCAGAGCTGCTCTAGAGCCAGAGAACCAGGTCAGCAGAGCTGCTTCAAAGCCAGAGAACCAGGTCAGCAGAGCTACTCTAGAGCCAGAGAACCAGGTCAGCAGAGCTACTCTAGAGCCATAGAACCAGGTCAGCAGAGCTACTCTAGAGCCAGAGAACCAGGTCAGCAGAGCTGCTGTAGAGCCAGAGAACCAGGTCAGCAGAGCTGCTTTAGAGCCAGAGAAACAGGTCAGCAGAGCTGCTCTAGGGGCAGAGAACCAGGTCAGCAGAGCTGCTGTAGAGCCAGAGAACCAGGTCAGCAGAGCTACTCTAGAGCCAGAGAACCAGGTCAGAACAGCTGCTGTAGAGCCATAGAACCAGGTCAGCAGAGCTGCTTTAGAGCCAGAGAACCAGGTCAGCAGAGCTGTTGTAGAGCCAGAGAACCAGGTCAGCAGAACTGCTGTAGAGCCAGAGAACCAGGTCAGCAGAGCTGCTGTAGAGCCATAGAACCAGGTCAGCAGAGCTGCTGTAGAGCCAGAGAACCAGGTCAGCAGAGCTGCTTCAAAGCCAGAGTACCAGGTCAGCAGAGCTGCTTCAAAGCCAGAGAACAAGGTCAGCAGAGCTGCTGTAGAGCCATAGAACCAGGTCAGCACAGCTGCTTTAGAGCCAGAGAACCAGGTCAGCAGAGCCACTCTAGAGCCATAGAATCAGGTCAGCAGTGCTGCTTCAAAGCCAGAGAACCAGGTCAGCAGAGCTGCTCTAGAGCCTAAGAACCAGGTCAACAGAGCCGCTCTAGAGCCAGAGAACCAGGTCAGCAGAGCTGCTCTAGAGCCAGAAAAACCAGGTCAGCAGAGCTGCTTTAGAGGGAGAGAACCAAGTCAGCAGAGCTGCTTTAGAGCCATAGAACCAGGTCAGCAGAGCTACTCTAGAGCCAGAGAACCAGGTCAGCAAAGCTGCTGTAGAGCCAGAGAAGCAGGTCAGCAGAGCTACTCTAGAGCCAGAGAACCAGGTCAGCAAAGCTGCTGTAGAGCCAGAGAACCAGGTCAGCAGAGCTGCTTTAGAGCCAGAGAACCAGGTCAGCAGAGCTGCTGTAGAGCCAGAGAACCAGGTCAGCAGAGCTACTCTAGAGCCAGAGTACCAGGTCAGCAGAGCTGCTGTAGAGCCATAGAACCAGGTCAGCAGAGCTGCTTTAGAGCCAGAGAACCAGGTCAGCAGAGCTGTTGTAGAGCCAGAGAACCAGGTCAGCAGAACTGCTATAGAGCCAGAGAACCAGGTCAGCAGAGCTGCTGTAGAGCCAGAGAACCAGGTCAGCAGAGCTGCTGTAGAGCCATAGAACCAGGTCAGCAGAGCTGCTGTAGAGCCAGAGAACAAGGTCAGCAAAGCTACTCTAGAGCCAGAGAACCAGGTCAGCAGAGCTGCTGTAGAGCCATAGAACCAGGTCAGCAGAGCTGCTGTAGAGCCAGAGAACCAAATCAGCAGAACTGCTGTAGAGCCAGAGAATCAGGTCAGCAGAGCTGCTTTAGAGCCAGAGAACCAGGTCAGCAGAGCTGCTCTAGAGGCAGAGAACCAGGTCAGCAGAGCTGCTCTAGAGGCAGAGAACCAGGTCAGCAGAGCTGCTGTAGAGCCATAGAACCAGGTCAGCAGCGCTGCTGTAGAGCCAGAGAACCAGGTCAGCAGAGCTACTCTAGAGCCAGAGAACCAGGTCAGCAGAGCTGCTGTAGAGCCAGAGAACCAGGTCAGCAGAGCTGTTGTAGAGCCAGAGAACCAGGTCAGCAGAACTGCTGTAGAGCCAGAGAACCAGGTCAGCAGAGCTGCTGTGGAGCCATAGAACCAGGTCAGCAGCGCTGCTGTAGAGCCAGAGAACCAGGTCAGCAGAGCTACTCTAGAGCCAGAGAACCAGGTCAGCAGAGCTGCTGTAGAGCCATAGAACCAGGTCAGCAGAGCTACTCTAGAGCCAGAGAACTAGGTCAGCAGAGCTGCTGTAGAGCCATAGAACCAGGTCAGCAGAGCTGCTTTAGAGCCATAGAACCAGGTCAGCAGAGCTACTCTAGAGCCAGAGAAGCAGGTCAGCAGAGCTGCTGTAGAGCCAGAAAACCAGGTCAGCAGAGCTACTCTAAAGCCATAGAATCAGGTCAGCAGAGGTGCTCTAGAGCCAGAGAACCAGGTCAGCAGAGCTGCTTCAAAGCCAGAGAACCAGGTCAGCAGAGCTGCTCTAGAGCCTGAGAACCAGGTCAGCAGAGCTGTTCTAGAGCCAGAGAACCAGGTCAGCAGAGCTGCTCTAGAGCCATAGAACCAGGTCAGCAGAGCTGCTTTAGAGCCAGAGAACCAGGTCAGCAGAGCTGCTTTAGAGGGAGAGAACCAGGTCAGCAGAGCTACTCTAGAGCCAGAGAACCAGGTCAGCAGAGTTGCTGTAGAGCCATAGAACCAGGTCAGCAGAGCTACTCTAGAGCCAGAGAACCAGGTCAGCAGAGCTGCTGTAGAGCCATAGAACCAGGTCAGCAGAGCTGCTTTAGAGCCATAGAATCAGGTCAGCAGAGCTGCTCTAGAGCCAGAGAACCAGGTCAGCAGAGCTGCTTCAAAGCCAGAGAACCAGGTCAGCAGAGCTACTCTAGAGCCAGAGAACCAGGTCAGCAGAGCTGCTGTAGAGCCATAGAACCAGGTCAGCACAGCTGCTCTAGAGCCAGAGAACCAAGTCAGCAGAGCTGCTTCAAAGCCAGAGAACCAGGTCAGCAGAGCTGCTCTAGAGCCTAAGAACCAGGTCAGCAGAGCTGCTCTAGAGCCAGAGAACCAGGTCAGCAGAGCTGCTCTAGAGCCAGAGAACCAGGTCAGCAGAGCTGCTTTAGAGCCAGAGAACCAGGTCAGCAGAGCTGCTGTAGAGCCATAGAACCAGGTCAGCAGAGCTGCTTTAGAGCCAGAGAACCAGGTCAGCAGAGCTACTCTAGAGCCAGAGAACCAGGTCAGCAGAGTTGCTGTAGAGCCATAGAAGCAGGTCAGCAGAGCTACTCTAGAGCCAGAGAACCATGTCAGCAGAGCTGCTGTAGAGCCATAGAACCAGGTCAGCAGAGCAGCTTTAGAGCCATAGAATCAGGTCAGCAGAGCTGCTCTAGAGCCAAAGAACCAGGTCAGCAGAGCTGTTTCAAAGCCAGAGAACCAGGTCAGCAGAGCTGCTCTAGAGCCTAAGAACCAGGTCAGCAGAGCTGCTGTAGAGCCAGAGAACCAGGTCAGCAGAGCTGCTTTAGAGCCAGAGAACCAGGTCAGCAGAGGTGCTCTAGAGGCAGAGAACCAGGTCAGCAGAGCTGCTGTAGAGCCAGAGAACCAGGTCAGCAGAGCTACTCTAGAACCAGAGTACCAGGTCAGCAGAGCTGCTGTAGAGCCAGAGAACCAGGTCAGCAGAGCTACTCTAGAGCCATAGAATCAGGTCAGCAGAGCTGCTCTAGAGCCAGAGAACCAGGTCAGCAGAGCTGCTTCAAAGCCAGAGAACCAGGTCAGTAGAGCTACTCTAGAGCCAGAGAACCAGGTCAGCAGAGCTGCTGTAGAGCCATAGAACCAGGTTAGCATAGCTGCTTTAGAGCCAGAGAACCAGGTCAGCAGAGCTACTCTAGAGCCATATAATCAGGTCAACAGAGCTGCTCTAGAGCCAGAGAACCAGGTCAGCAGAGCTGCTTCAAAGCCAGAGAACCAGGTCAGCAGAGCTACTCTAGAGCCAGAGAACCAGGTCAGCAGAGCTACTCTAGAGCCATAGAACCAGGTCAGCAGAGCTACTCTAGAGCCAGAGAACCAGGTCAGCAGAGCTGCTGTAGAGCCAGAGAACCAGGTCAGCAGAGCTGCTTTAGAGCCAGAGAAACAGGTCAGCAGAGCTGCTCTAGGGGCAGAGAACCAGGTCAGCAGAGCTGCTGTAGAGCCAGAGAACCAGGTCAGCAGAGCTGCTCTAGAGGCAGAGAACCAGGTCAGCAGAGCTGCTGTAGAGCCAGAGTACCAGGTCAGCAGAGCTGCTGTAGAGCCATAGAACCAGGTCAGCAGAGCTGCTTTAGAGCCAGAGAACCAGGTCAGCAGAGCTGTTGTAGAGCCAGAGAACCAGGTCAGCAGAACTGCTATAGAGCCAGAGAACCAGGTCAGCAGAGCTGCTATAGAGCCAGAGAACCAGGTCAGCAGAGCTGCTGTAGAGCCAGAGAACCAGGTCAGAACAGCTGCTGTAGAGCCATAGAACCAGGTCAGCAGAGCTGCTTTAGAGCCAGAGAACCAGGTCAGCAGAGCTGTTGTAGAGCCAGAGAACCAGGTCAGCAGAACTGCTCTAGAGCCTAAGAACCAGGTCAACAGAGCCGCTCTAGAGCCAGAGAACCAGGTCAGTAGAGCTGCTCTAGAGCCAGAAAAACCAGGTCAGCAGAGCTGCTGTAGAGCCATAGAACCAGGTCAGCAGAGCTACTCTAGAGCCAGAGAACCAAATCAGCAGAACTGCTGTAGAGCCAGAGAATCAGGTCAGCAGAGCTGCTTTAGAGCCAGAGAACCAGGTCAGCAGAGCTGCTCTAGAGGCAGAGAACCAGGTCAGCAGAGCTGCTGTAGAGCCATAGAACCAGGTCAGCAGCGCTGCTGTAGAGCCAGAGAACCAGGTCAGCAGAGCTACTCTAGAGCCAGAGAACCAGGTCAGCAGAGCTGCTGTAGAGCCAGAGAACCAGGTCAGCAGAGCTGTTGTAGAGCCAGAGAACCAGGTCAGCAGAACTGCTGTAGAGCCAGAGAACCAGGTCAGCAGAGCTGCTGTGGAGCCATAGAACCAGGTCAGCAGCGCTGCTGTAGAGCCAGAGAACCAGGTCAGCAGAGCTACTCTAGAGCCAGAGAACCAGGTCAGCAGAGCTGCTGTAGAGCCATAGAACCAGGTCAGCAGAGCTACTCTAGAGCCAGAGAACTAGGTCAGCAGAGCTGCTGTAGAGCCATAGAACCAGGTCAGCAGAGCTGCTTTAGAGCCATAGAACCAGGTCAGCAGAGCTACTCTAGAGCCAGAGAAGCAGGTCAGCAGAGCTGCTGTAGAGCCAGAAAACCAGGTCAGCAGAGCTACTCTAAAGCCATAGAATCAGGTCAGCAGAGGTGCTCTAGAGCCAGAGAACCAGGTCAGCAGAGCTGCTTCAAAGCCAGAGAACCAGGTCAGCAGAGCTGCTCTAGAGCCTGAGAACCAGGTCAGCAGAGCTGTTCTAGAGCCAGAGAACCAGGTCAGCAGAGCTGCTCTAGAGCCATAGAACCAGGTCAGCAGAGCTGCTTTAGAGCCAGAGAACCAGGTCAGCAGAGCTGCTTTAGAGGGAGAGAACCAGGTCAGCAGAGCTACTCTAGAGCCAGAGAACCAGGTCAGCAGAGTTGCTGTAGAGCCATAGAACCAGGTCAGCAGAGCTACTCTAGAGCCAGAGAACCAGGTCAGCAGAGCTGCTGTAGAGCCATAGAACCAGGTCAGCAGAGCAGCTTTAGAGCCATAGAATCAGGTCAGCAGAGCTGCTCTAGAGCCAGAGAACCAGGTCAGCAGAGCTGCTTCAAAGCCAGAGAACCAGGTCAGCAGAGCTACTCTAGAGCCAGAGAACCAGGTCAGCAGAGCTGCTGTAGAGCCATAGAACCAGGTCAGCACAGCTGCTTTAGAGCCAGAGAACCAGGTCAGCAGAGCTACTCTAGAGCCATAGAATCAGGTCAGCAGAGCTGCTCTAGAGCCAGAGAACCAGGTCAGCAGAGCTGCTTCAAAGCCAGAGAACCAGGTCAGCAGAGCTGCTCTAGAGCCTAAGAACCAGGTCAGCAGAGCTGCTCTAGAGCCAGAGAACCAGGTCAGCAGAGCTGCTCTAGAGCCAGAGAACCAGGTCAGCAGAGCTGCTTTAGAGCCAGAGAACCAGGTCAGCAGAGCTGCTGTAGAGCCATAGAACCAGGTCAGCAGAGCTGCTTTAGAGCCAGAGAACCAGGTCAGCAGAGCTACTCTAGAGCCAGAGAACCAGGTCAGCAGAGTTGCTGTAGAGCCATAGAAGCAGGTCAGCAGAGCTACTCTAGAGCCAGAGAACCATGTCAGCAGAGCTGCTGTAGAGCCATAGAACCAGGTCAGCAGAGCAGCTTTAGAGCCATAGAATCAGGTCAGCAGAGCTGCTCTAGAGCCAAAGAACCAGGTCAGCAGAGCTGTTTCAAAGCCAGAGAACCAGGTCAGCAGAGCTGCTCTAGAGCCTAAGAACCAGGTCAGCAGAGCTGCTGTAGAGCCAGAGAACCAGGTCAGCAGAGCTGCTTTAGAGCCAGAGAACCAGGTCAGCAGAGGTGCTCTAGAGGCAGAGAACCAGGTCAGCAGAGCTGCTGTAGAGCCAGAGAACCAGGTCAGCAGAGCTACTCTAGAACCAGAGTACCAGGTCAGCAGAGCTGCTGTAGAGCCAGAGAACCAGGTCAGCAGAGCTACTCTAGAGCCATAGAATCAGGTCAGCAGAGCTGCTCTAGAGCCAGAGAACCAGGTCAGCAGAGCTGCTTCAAAGCCAGAGAACCAGGTCAGTAGAGCTACTCTAGAGCCAGAGAACCAGGTCAGCAGAGCTGCTGTAGAGCCATAGAACCAGGTTAGCATAGCTGCTTTAGAGCCAGAGAACCAGGTCAGCAGAGCTACTCTAGAGCCATATAATCAGGTCAGCAGAGCTGCTCTAGAGCCAGAGAACCAGGTCAGCAGAGCTGCTTCAAAGCCAGAGAACCAGGTCAGCAGAGCTACTCTAGAGCCAGAGAACCAGGTCAGCAGAGCTACTCTAGAGCCATAGAACCAGGTCAGCAGAGCTACTCTAGAGCCAGAGAACCAGGTCAGCAGAGCTGCTGTAGAGCCAGAGAACCAGGTCAGCAGAGCTGCTTTAGAGCCAGAGAAACAGGTCAGCAGAGCTGCTCTAGGGGCAGAGAACCAGGTCAGCAGAGCTGCTGTAGAGCCAGAGAAGCAGGTCAGCAGAGCTGCTGTAGAGCCATAGAACCAGGTCAGCAGAGCTGCTTTAGAGCCAGAGAACCAGGTCAGCAGAGCTGTTGTAGAGCCAGAGAACCAGGTCAGCAGAACTGCTATAGAGCCAGAGAACCAGGTCAGCAGAGCTGCTATAGAGCCAGAGAACCAGGTCAGCAGAGCTGCTGTAGAGCCAGAGAACCAGGTCAGAACAGCTGCTGTAGAGCCATAGAACCAGGTCAGCAGAGCTGCTTTAGAGCCAGAGAACCAGGTCAGCAGAGTTGTTGTAGAGCCAGAGAACCAGGTCAGCAGAACTGCTCTAGAGCCTAAGAACCAGGTCAACAGAGCCGCTCTAGAGCCAGAGAACCAGGTCAGTAGAGCTGCTCTAGAGCCAGAAAAACCAGGTCAGCAGAGCTGCTTTAGAGGGAGAGAACCAGGTCAGCAGAGCTGCTTTAGAGCCAGAGAACCAGGTCAGCAGAGCTGCTGTAGAGCCATAGAACCAGGTCAGCACAGCTGCTTTAGAGCCAAACAACCAGGTCAGCAGAGCTACTCTAGAGCCAGAGAACCAGGTCAGCAGAGCTACTCTAGAGCCAGAGAACCAGGTCAGCAGAGCTACTCTAGAGCCATAGAACCAGGTCAGCAGAGCTACTCTAGAGCCAGAGAACCAGGTCAGCAGAGCTGCTCTAGAGCCTGAGAACCAGGTCAGCAGAGCTGTTCTAGAGCCAGAGAACCAGGTCAGCAGAGCTGCTCTAGAGCCATAGAACCAGGTCAGCAGAGCTGCTTTAGAGCCAGAGAACCAGGTCAGCAGAGCTGCTTTAGAGGGAGAGAACCAGGTCAGCAGAGCTACTCTAGAGCCAGAGAACCAGGTCAGCAGAGTTGCTGTAGAGCCATAGAACCAGGTCAGCAGAGCTACTCTAGAGCCAGAGAACCAGGTCAGCAGAGCTGCTGTAGAGCCATAGAACCAGGTTAGCATAGCTGCTTTAGAGCCAGAGAACCAGGTCAGCAGAGCTACTCTAGAGCCATATAATCAGGTCAGCAGAGCTGCTCTAGAGCCAGAGAACCAGGTCAGCAGAGCTGCTTCAAAGCCAGAGAACCAGGTCAGCAGAGCTACTCTAGAGCCAGAGAACCAGGTCAGCAGAGCTACTCTAGAGCCATAGAACCAGGTCAGCAGAGCTACTCTAGAGCCAGAGAACCAGGTCAGCAGAGCTGCTGTAGAGCCAGAGAACCAGGTCAGCAGAGCTGCTTTAGAGCCAGAGAAACAGGTCAGCAGAGCTGCTCTAGGGGCAGAGAACCAGGTCAGCAGAGCTGCTTTAGAGCCAGAGAACCAGGTCAGCAGAGCTACTCTAGAGCCATAGAATCAGGCCAGCAGAGCTGCTCTAGAGCCAGAGAACCAGGTCAGCAGAGCTGCTTCAAAGCCAGAGAACCAGGTCAGCAGAGCTGCTCTAGAGCCTAAGAACCAGGTCAGCAGAGCTGCTCTAGAGCCAGAGAACCAGGTCAGCAGAGCTGCTCTAGAGCCAGAGAACCAGGTCAGCAGAGCTGCTTTAGAGCCAGAGAACCAGGTCAGCAGAGCTGCTGTAGAGCCATAGAACCAGGTCAGCAGAGCTGCTTTAGAGCCAGAGAACCAGGTCAGCAGAGCTACTCTAGAGCCAGAGAACCAGGTCAGCAGAGTTGCTGTAGAGCCATAGAAGCAGGTCAGCAGAGCTACTCTAGAGCCAGAGAACCATGTCAGCAGAGCTGCTGTAGAGCCACAGAACCAGGTCAGCAGAGCAGCTTTAGAGCCATAGAATCAGGTCAGCAGAGCTGCTCTAGAGCCAAAGAACCAGGTCAGCAGAGCTGTTTCAAAGCCAGAGAACCAGGTCAGCAGAGCTGCTCTAGAGCCTAAGAACCAGGTCAGCAGAGCTGCTGTAGAGCCAGAGAACCAGGTCAGCAGAGCTGCTTTAGAGCCAGAGAACCAGGTCAGCAGAGGTGCTCTAGAGGCAGAGAACCAGGTCAGCAGAGCTGCTGTAGAGCCAGAGAACCAGGTCAGCAGAGCTACTCTAGAACCAGAGTACCAGGTCAGCAGAGCTGCTGTAGAGCCAGAGAACCAGGTCAGCAGAGCTACTCTAGAGCCATAGAATCAGGTCAGCAGAGCTGCTCTAGAGCCAGAGAACCAGGTCAGCAGAGCTGCTTCAAAGCCAGAGAACCAGGTCAGTAGAGCTGCTTCAAAGCCAGAGAACCAGGTCAGTAGAGCTACTCTAGAGCCAGAGAACCAGGTCAGCAGAGCTGCTGTAGAGCCATAGAACCAGGTTAGCATAGCTGCTTTAGAGCCAGAGAACCAGGTCAGCAGAGCTACTCTAGAGCCATATAATCAGGTCAGCAGAGCTGCTCTAGAGCCAGAGAACCAGGTCAGCAGAGCTGCTTCAAAGCCAGAGAACCAGGTCAGCAGAGCTACTCTAGAGCCAGAGAACCAGGTCAGCAGAGCTACTCTAGAGCCATAGAACCAGGTCAGCAGAGCTACTCTAGAGCCAGAGAACCAGGTCAGCAGAGCTGCTGTAGAGCCAGAGAACCAGGTCAGCAGAGCTGCTTTAGAGCCAGAGAAACAGGTCAGCAGAGCTGCTCTAGGGGCAGAGAACCAGGTCAGCAGAGCTGCTGTAGAGCCAGAGAACCAGGTCAGGAGAGCTGCTCTAGAGGCAGAGAACCAGGTCAGCAGAGCTGCTGTAGAGCCAGAGTACCAGGTCAGCAGAGCTGCTGTAGAGCCATAGAACCAGGTCAGCAGAGCTGCTTTAGAGCCAGAGAACCAGGTCAGCAGAGCTGTTGTAGAGCCAGAGAACCAGGTCAGCAGAACTGCTATAGAGCCAGAGAACCAGGTCAGCAGAGCTGCTATAGAGCCAGAGAACCAGGTCAGCAGAGCTGCTGTAGAGCCAGAGAACCAGGTCAGAACAGCTGCTGTAGAGCCATAGAACCAGGTCAGCAGAGCTGCTTTAGAGCCAGAGAACCAGGTCAGCAGAGCTGTTGTAGAGCCAGAGAACCAGGTCAGCAGAACTGCTTTAGAGGGAGAGAACCAGGTCAGTAGAGCTGCTTTAGAGCCAGAGAACCAGGTCAGCAGAGCTGCTGTAGAGCCATAGAACCAGGTCAGCACAGCTGCTTTAGAGCCAAACAACCAGGTCAGCAGAGCTACTCTAGAGCCAGAGAACCAGGTCAGCAAAGCTGCTGTAGAGCCAGAGAACCAGGTCAGCAGAGCTGCTTTAGAGCCAGAGAACCAGGTCAGCAGAGGTGCTCTAGAGGCAGAGAACCAGGTCAGCAGAGCTGCTGTAGAGCCAGAGAACCAGGTCAGCAGAGCTACTCTAGAGCCAGAGTACCAGGTCAGCAGAGCTGCTGTAGAGCCAGAGAACCAGGTCAGCAGAGCTACTCTAGAGCCATAGAATCAGGTCAGCAGAGCTGCTCTAGAGCCAGAGAACCAGGTCAGCAGAGCTGCTTCAAAGCCAGAGAACCAGGCCAGTAGAGCTACTCTAGAGCCAGAGAACCAGGTCAGCAGAGCTACTCTAGAGCCATAGAACCAGGTCAGCAGAGCTACTCTAGAGCCAGAGAACCAGGTCAGCAGAGCTGCTGTAGAGCCATAGAACCAGGTTAGCATAGCTGCTTTAGAGCCAGAGAACCAGGTCAGCAGAGCTACTCTAGAGCCATATAATCAGGTCAGCAGAGCTGCTCTAGAGCCAGAGAACCAGGTCAGCAGAGCTGCTTCAAAGCCAGAGAACCAGGTCAGCAGAGCTACTCTAGAGCCAGAGAACCAGGTCAGCAGAGCTACTCTAGAGCCATAGAACCAGGTCAGCAGAGCTACTCTAGAGCCAGAGAACCAGGTCAGCAGAGCTGCTGTAGAGCCAGAGAACCAGGTCAGCAGAGCTGCTTTAGAGCCAGAGAAACAGGTCAGCAGAGCTGCTCTAGGGGCAGAGAACCAGGTCAGCAGAGCTGCTGTAGAGCCAGAGAACCAGGTCAGCAGAGCTACTCTAGAGCCAGAGAACCAGGTCAGAACAGCTGCTGTAGAGCCATAGAACCAGGTCAGCAGAGCTGCTTTAGAGCCAGAGAACCAGGTCAGCAGAGCTGTTGTAGAGCCAGAGAACCAGGTCAGCAGAACTGCTGTAGAGCCAGAGAACCAGGTCAGCAGAGCTGCTGTAGAGCCATAGAACCAGGTCAGCAGAGCTGCTGTAGAGCCAGAGAACCAGGTCAGCAGAGCTGCTTCAAAGCCAGAGTACCAGGTCAGCAGAGCTGCTTCAAAGCCAGAGAACAAGGTCAGCAGAGCTGCTGTAGAGCCATAGAACCAGGTCAGCACAGCTGCTTTAGAGCCAGAGAACCAGGTCAGCAGAGCCACTCTAGAGCCATAGAATCAGGTCAGCAGAGCTGCTCTAGAGCCAGAGAATCAGGTCAGCAGTGCTGCTTCAAAGCCAGAGAACCAGGTCAGCAGAGCTGCTCTAGAGCCTAAGAACCAGGTCAACAGAGCCGCTCTAGAGCCAGAGAACCAGGTCAGCAGAGCTGCTCTAGAGCCAGAAAAACCAGGTCAGCAGAGCTGCTTTAGAGGGAGAGAACCAGGTCAGCAGAGCTGCTTTAGAACCATAGAACCAGGTCAGCACAGCTGCTTTAGAGCCAAACAACCAGGTCAGCAGAGCTACTCTAGAGCCAGAGAACCAGGTCAGCAAAGCTGCTGTAGAGCCAGAGAACCAGGTCAGCAGAGCTACTCTAGAGCCAGAGAACCAGGTCAGCAAAGCTGCTGTAGAGCCAGAGAACCAGGTCAGCAGAGCTGCTTTAGAGCCAGAGAACCAGGTCAGCAGAGCTGCTGTAGAGCCAGAGAACCAGGTCAGCAGAGCTACTCTAGAGCCAGAGTACCAGGTCAGCAGAGCTGCTGTAGAGCCATAGAACCAGGTCAGCAGAGCTGCTTTAGAGCCAGAGAACCAGGTCAGCAGAGCTGTTGTAGAGACAGAGAACCAGGTCAGCAGAACTGCTATAGAGCCAGAGAACCAGGTCAGCAGAGCTGCTGTAGAGCCAGAGAACCAGGTCAGCAGAGCTGCTGTAGAGCCATAGAACCAGGTCAGCAGAGCTGCTGTAGAGCCAGAGAACAAGGTCAGCAAAGCTACTCTAGAGCCAGAGAACCAGGTCAGCAGAGCTGCTGTAGAGCCATAGAACCAGGTCAGCAGAGCTACTCTAGAGCCAGAGAACCAGGTCAGCAGAACTGCTGTAGAGCCAGAGAATCAGGTCAGCAGAGCTGCTTTAGAGCCAGAGAACCAGGTCAGCAGAGCTGCTCTAGAGGCAGAGAACCAGGTCAGCAGAGCTGCTGTAGAGCCATAGAACCAGGTCAGCAGCGCTGCTGTAGAGCCAGAGAACCAGGTCAGCAGAGCTACTCTAGAGCCAGAGAACCAGGTCAGCAGAGCTGCTGTAGAGCCAGAGAACCAGGTCAGCAGAACTGCTGTAGAGCCAGAGAACCAGGTCAGCAGAGCTGCTGTGGAGCCATAGAACCAGGTCAGCAGCGCTGCTGTAGAGCCAGAGAACCAGGTCAGCAGAGCTACTCTAGAGCCAGAGAACCAGGTCAGCAGAGCTGCTGTAGAGCCATAGAACCAGGTCAGCAGAGCTACTCTAGAGCCAGAGAACTAGGTCAGCAGAGCTGCTGTAGAGCCATAGAACCAGGTCAGCAGAGCTGCTTTAGAGCCATAGAACCAGGTCAGCAGAGCTACTCTAAAGCCATAGAATCAGGTCAGCAGAGGTGCTCTAGAGCCAGAGAACCAGGTCAGCAGAGCTGCTTCAAAGCCAGAGAACCAGGTCAGCAGAGCTGCTCTAGAGCCTGAGAACCAGGTCAGCAGAGCTGTTCTAGAGCCAGAGAACCAGGTCAGCAGAGCTGCTCTAGAGCCATAGAACCAGGTCAGCAGAGCTGCTTTAGAGCCAGAGAACCAGGTCAGCAGAGCTGCTTTAGAGGGAGAGAACCAGGTCAGCAGAGCTACTCTAGAGCCAGAGAACCAGGTCAGCAGAGTTGCTGTAGAGCCATAGAACCAGGTCAGCAGAGCTACTCTAGAGCCAGAGAACCAGGTCAGCAGAGCTGCTGTAGAGCCATAGAACCAGGTCAGCAGAGCAGCTTTAGAGCCATAGAATCAGGTCAGCAGAGCTGCTCTAGAGCCAGAGAACTAGGTCAGCAGAGCTGCTTCAAAGCCAGAGAACCAGGTCAGCAGAGCTACTCTAGAGCCAGAGAACCAGGTCAGCAGAGCTGCTGTAGAGCCATAGAACCAGGTCAGCACAGCTGCTTTAGAGCCAGAGAACCAGGTCAGCAGAGCTACTCTAGAGCCATAGAATCAGGTCAGCAGAGCTGCTCTAGAGCCAGAGAACCAGGTCAGCAGAGCTGCTTCAAAGCCAGAGAACCAGGTCAGCAGAGCTGCTCTAGAGCCTAAGAACCAGGTCAGCAGAGCTGCTCTAGAGCCAGAGAACCAGGTCAGCAGAGCTGCTCTAGAGCCAGAGAACCAGGTCAGCAGAGCTGCTTTAGAGCCAGAGAACCAGGTCAGCAGAGCTGCTGTAGAGCCATAGAACCAGGTCAGCAGAGCTGCTTTAGAGCCAGAGAACCATGTCAGCAGAGCTGCTGTAGAGCCATAGAACCAGGTCAGCAGAGCAGCTTTAGAGCCATAGAATCAGGTCAGCAGAGCTGCTCTAGAGCCAGAGAACCAGGTCAGCAGAGCTGTTTCAAAGAAAGAGAACCAGGTCAGCAGAGCTGCTCTAGAGCCTAAGAACCAGGTCAGCAGAGCTGCTCTAGAGCCGGAGAACCAGGTCAGCAGAGCTGCTCTAGAGCCAGAGAACCAGGTCAGCAGAGCTGCTCTAGAGCCAGAGAACCAGGTCAGCAGAGCTGCTGTAGAGCCAGGGAAACCAGGTCAGCAGAGCTGCTTTAGAGGGAGAGAACCAGGTCAGCAGAGCTGCTTTAGAGCCAGAGAACCAGGTCAGCAGAGCTGCTTTAGAGCCAGAGAACCAGGTCAGCAGAGCTGCTGTAGAGCCATAGAACCAGGTCAGCACAGCTGCTTTAGAGCCAGAGAACCAGGTCAGCAGAGCTACTCTAGAGCCAGAGAACCAGGTCAGCAAAGCTGCTGTAGAGCCAGAGAACCAGGTCAGCAGAGCTGCTTTAGAGCCAGAGAACCAGGTCAGCAGAGCTGCTCTAGAGGCAGAGAACCAGGTCAGCAGAGCTGCTGTAGAGCCAGAGAACCAGGTCAGCAGAGCTACTCTAGAGCCAGAGTACCAGGTCAGCAGAGCTGCTGTAGAGCCATAGAACCAGGTCAGCAGAGCTGCTTTAGAGCCAGAGAACCAGGTCAGCAGAGCTGTTGAAGAGCCAGAGAACCAGGTCAGCAGAACTGCTATAGAGCCAGAGAACCAGGTCAGCAGAGCTGCTATAGAGACAGAGAACCAGGTCAGCAGAGCTGCTGTAGAGCCAGAGAACCAGGTCAGAACAGCTGCTGTAGAGCCATAGAACCAGGTCAGCAGAGCTGCTTTAGAGCCAGAGAACCAGGTCAGCAGAGCTGTTGTAGAGCCAGAGAACCAGGTCAGCAGAACTGCTCTAGAGCCTAAGAACCAGGTCAACAGAGCCGCTCTAGAGCCAGAGAACCAGGTCAGTAGAGCTGCTCTAGAGCCAGAAAAACCAGGTCAGCAGAGCTGCTTTAGAGGGAGAGAACCAGGTCAGCGGAGCTGCTTTAGAGCCAGAGAACCAGGTCAGCAGAGCTGCTGTAGAGCCATAGAACCAGGTCAGCACAGCTGCTTTAGAGCCAAACAACCAGGTCAGCAGAGCTACTCTAGAACCAGAGAACCAGGTCAGCAAAGCTGCTGTAGAGCCAGAGAACCAGGTCAGCAGAGCTGCTTTAGAGCCAGAGAACCAGGTCAGCAGAGGTGCTCTAGAGGCAGAGAACCAGGTCAGCATAGCTGCTGTAGAGCCAGAGAACCAGGTCAGCAGAGCTACTCTAGAGCCAGAGTACCAGGTCAGCAGAGCTGCTGTAGAGCCAGAGAACCAGGTCAGCAGAGCTGCTGTAGAGCCAGAGAACCAGGTCAGCAGAGCTACTCTAGAGCCATAGAATCAGGTCAGCAGAGCTGCTCTAGAGCCAGAGAACCAGGTCAGTAGAGCTACTCTAGAGCCAGAGAACCAGGTCAGCAGAGCTGCTGTAGAGCCATAGAACCAGGTTAGCATAGCTGCTTTAGAGCCAGAGAACCAGGTCAGCAGAGCTACTCTAGAGCCATAGAATCAGGTCAGC
This sequence comes from Calotriton arnoldi, assembly GCA_963921515.1. Lineage (NCBI taxonomy): Eukaryota > Metazoa > Chordata > Amphibia > Caudata > Salamandridae > Calotriton > Calotriton arnoldi. Next base: position 292,402 of record CAWUFW010003435.1, on the reverse strand, counting down.
AGAGCTGCTCTAGAGCCAGAGAACCAGGTCAGCAGAGCTGCTTCAAAGCCAGAGAACCAGGTCAGCAGAGCTACTCTAGAGCCAGGGAACCAGGTCAGCAGAGCTACTCTAGAGCCATAGAACCAGGTCAGCAGAGCTACTCTAGAGCCAGAGAACAAGGTAAGCACAGCTGTTTAGAGCCAGAGAACCAGGTCAGCAGAGCTGCTCTAGAGGCAGAGAACCAGGTCAGCAGAGCTGCTGTAGAGCCAGAGAACCAGGTCAGCAGAGCTACTCTAGAGCCAGAGAACCAGGTCAGAACAGCTGCTGTAGAGCCATAGAACCAGGTCAGCAGAGCTGCTTTAGAGCCAGAGAACAAGGTCAGCAGAGCTGTTGTAGAGCCAGAGAACCAGGTCAGCAGAACTGCTGTAGAGCCAGAGAACCAGGTCAGCAGAGCTGCTGTAGAGCCATAGAACCAGGTCAGCAGAGCTGCTGTAGAGCCAGAGAACCAGGTCAGCAGAGCTGCTTCAAAGCCAGAGTACCAGGTCAGCAGAGCTACTCTAGAGCCAGAGAACCAGGTCAGCAGAGCTGCTGTAGAGCCATAGAACCAGGTCAGCACAGCTGCTTTAGAGCCAGAGAACCAGGTCAGCAGAGCCACTCTAGAGCCATAGAATCAGGTCAGCAGAGCTGCTCTAGAGCCAGAGAATCAGGTCAGCAGAGCTGCTTCAAAGCCAGAGAACCAGGTCAGCAGAGCTGCTCTAGAGCCTAAGAACCAGGTCAACAGAGCCGCTCTAGAGCCAGAGAACCAGGTCAATAGAGCTGCTCTAGAGCCAGAAAAACCAGGTCAGCAGAGCTGCTTTAGAGGGAGAGAACCAGGTCAGCAGAGCTGCTTTAGAGCCATAGAACCAGGTCAGCACAGCTGCTTTAGAGCCAAACAACCAGGTCAGCAGAGCTACTCTAGAGCCAGAGAACCAGGTCAGCAAAGCTGCTGTAGAGCCAGAGAACCAGGTCAGCAGAGCTGCTTTAGAGCCAGAGAACCAGGTCAGCAGAGGGGCTCTAGAGGCAGAGAACCAGGTCAGCAGAGCTGCTGTAGAGCCATAGAACCAGGTCAGCAGAGCTGCTTTAGAGCCAGAGAACCAGGTCAGCAGAGCTGTTGTAGAGCCAGAGAACCAGGTCAGCAGAACTGCTGTAGAGCCAGAGAACCAGGTCAGCAGAGCTGCTGTAGAGCCAGAGAACCAGGTCAGCAGAGCTGCTGTAGAGCCATAGAACCAGGTCAGCAGAGCTGCTGTAGAGCCAGAGAACCAGGTCAGCAGAGCTACTCTAGAGGCCAGAGAACCAGGTCAGCAGAGCTGCTGTAGCGCCATAGAACCAGGTCAGCAGAGCTGCTTTAGAGCCAGAGAACCAGGTCAGCAGAGCTGCTGTAGAGCCATAGAACCAGGTCAGCAGAGCTACTCTAGAGCCAGAGAACAAGGTCAGCAGAGCTGCTGTAGAGCCATAGAACCAGGTCAGCAGAGCTGCTTTAGAGCCAGAGAACCAGGTCAGCAGAGCTGCTCTAGAGGCAGAGAACCAGGTCAGCAGAGATGCTGTAGAGCCAGAGAACCAGGTCAGCAGAGCTGCTGTACAGCCAGAGAACCAGGTCAGCAGAGCTGCTGTAGAGCCATAGAACCAGGTCAGCAGAGCTGCTGTAGAGCCAGAGAACCAGGTCAGCAGAGCTACTCTAGAGCCAGAGAACCAGGTCAGCAGAGCTGCTTCAAAGCCAGAGTACCAGGTCAGCAGAGCTACTCTAGAGCCAGAGAACCAGGTCAGCAGAGCTGCTGTAGAGCCATAGAACCAGGTCAGCACAGCTTCTCTAGAGCCAGAGAACCAGGTCAGCAGAACTGCTGTAGAGCCAGAGAACCAGGTCAGCAGAGCTGCTCTAGAGCCTAAGAACCAGTTCAACAGAGCCGCTCTAGAGCCAGAGAACCAGGTCAGTAGAGCTGCTCTAGAGCCAGAAAAACCAGGTCAGCAGAGCTGCTTTAGAGGGAGAGAACCAGGTCAGCAGAGCTGCTTTAGAGCCATAGAACCAGGTCAGCACAGCTGCTTTAGAGCCAAACAACCAGGTCAGCAGAGCTACTCTAGAGCCAGAGAACCAGGTCAGCAAAGCTGCTGTAGAGCCAGGTCAGCAGAGCTGCTTTAGAGCCAGAGAACCAGGTCAGCAGAGGTGCTCTAGAGGCAGAGAACCAGGTCAGCAGAGCTGCTGTAGAGCCAGAGAACCAGGTCAGCAGAGCTACTCTAGAGCCAGAGTACCAGGTCAGCAGAGCTGCTGTAGAGCCATAGAACCAGGTCAGCAGAGCTGCTTTAGAGCCAGAGAACCAGGTCAGCAGAGCTGTTGTAGAGCCAGAGAACCAGGTCAGCAGAACTGCTGTAGAGCCAGTGAACCAGGTCAGCAGAGCTGCTGTAGAGCCAGAGAACCAGGTCAGCAGAGCTGCTGTAGAGCCATAGAACCAGGTCAGCAGAGCTGCTGTAGAGCCAGAGAACCAGGTCAGCAGAGCTACTCTAGAAGCCAGAGAACCAGGTCAGCAGAGCTGCTGTAGAGCCAGAGAACCAGGTCAGCAGAGCTGCTTTAGAGCCAGAGAACAAGGTAAGCAGAGCTACTCTAGAGCCAGAGAACCAGGTCAGCAGAGCTGCTGTAGAGCCATAGAACCAGGTCAGCAGAGCTACTCTAGAGCCAGAGAACAAGGTCAGCAGAGCTGCTGTAGAGCCATAGAACCAGGTCAGCAGAGCTGCTTTAGAGCCAGAGAACCAGGTCAGCAGAGCTGCTCTAGAGGCAGAGAACCAGGTCAGCAGAGATGCTGTAGAGCCAGAGAACCAGGTCAGCAGAGCTACTCTAGAGCCAGAGAACCAGGTCAGCAGAGCTGCTGTAGAGCCATAGAACCAGGTCAGCAGAGCTGCTGTAGAGCCAGAGAACCAGATCAGCAGAGCTACTCTAGAGCCAGAGAACCAGGTCAGCAGAGCTGCTGTAGAGCCATAGAACCAGGTCAGCAGAGCTACTCTAGAGCCAGAGAACCAGGTCAGCAGAACTGCTGTAGAGCCAGAGAACCAGGTCAGCAGAGCTGCTCTAGAGGCAGAGAACCAGGTCAGCAGAGCTGCTATAGAGCCAGAGAAAAAGGTCAGCAGAGCTACTCTAGAGCCAGAGAACCAGGTCAGCAGAGCTGCCGTAGAGCCATAGAACCAGGTCAGCAGAGCTACTTTAGAGCCAGAGAACCAGGTCAGCAGAGCTGTTGTAGAGCCAGAGAACCAGGTCAGTAGAGCTGCTGCAGAGCCAGAGAACCAGGTCAGCAGAGCTGCTGTAGAGCCATAGAACCAGGTCAGGAGAGCTGCTGTAGAGCCAGAGAACCAGGTCAGCAGAGCTACTCTAGAACCAGAGAACTAGGTCAGCAGAGCTGCTGTAGAGCCATAGAACCAGGTCAGCAGAGCTGCTCTAGAGCCAGAGAACCAGGTCAGCAGAGCTGCTGTAGAGCCATAGAACCAGGTTAGCATAGCTGCTTTAGAGCCAGAGAACCAGGTCAGCAGAGCTACTCTAGAGCCATAGAATCAGGTCAGCAGAGCTGCTCTAGACCCAGAGAACCAGGTCAGCAGAGCTGCTTCAAAGCCAGAGAACCAGGTCAGCAGAGCTGCTCTAGAGCCTAAGAACCAGGTCAGCAGAGCTGCTCTAGAGCCTAAGAACCAGGTCAGCAGAGCTGCTCTAGAGCCAGAGAACTAGGTCATCAGAGCTGCTGTAGAGCCAGAGAACCAGGTCAGCAGAGCCGCTCTAGAGCCACAGAACCAGGTCAGCAGAGCTGCTTTAGAGCCAGAGAACCAGGTCAGCAGAGCTGTTGTAGAGCCAGAGAACCAGGTCAGCAGAGCTGCTTTAGAGCCAGAGAACCAGGTCAGCAGAGCCATTGTAGAGCCAGAGAACTAGGTCAGCAAAGCTGCTTTAGAGCCAGAGAAACAGGACATTGGGGCTTATTTACAAGCCCCTTGCGCCGCCGCTGCGTCACGTTTTCCCACACAAAACTTGAAGCACCGGCGGTGCAAGGGACTTGTAAATAAGCCCCATTGTGCCCATTCGAACGCAATAAAACAGTTACGTAACCTTCACACCACGGAAAAGGTGAAATAAAGCACCAGTTTCTAAAGTTATTGCTCTTTCCACAGTTACTGGTAACTCAAGTCTCCTGCCTGAGGTCTACTACATTTATTGTAATTTAAAACTTCAGGTATCAAAATGCAAAGTTGTGTGAGCTATTAGCCTTACACTGGCTGAACAACTGCCTCCTACCATAGGACTGTTATGAGTGTCTACAAATCTAAGATTGTATTTTGGGAAGTAGATGATGCACCTCATGCCTGCAACATAAAACAAGCATTTGCAATGCAATAGGGCTGGCATTACTAAAAGTTTGAGCTATTGGCGTTGCAAATGATAATGTTTGTTAGTTTTTCTATTTTTTGTTAAAAAATATTCCAGCAGTAGCATAAGTAATGAAATAAAATCCACGTAGACCACCAGTACCACCACCACTAACACCACCAGTACCACCACCACCAGTACCAATACCACCACCAATACCACCAACGCTACAACCACCACAAGTACCATAACCACCACTACAATTATTACTATTACTACTCTGTGGTGATAGTAATAATAATAGTGGTAGTTATGGTACTGGTGGAAAATTACTATTATAAATTACAATACCTGTTAATTTTTCAAAAGGCATTGCCATTTACAATACCAATAGCTCTAAAACTTGCAGTTGCGAGACCTATTGCATTGTAAATGCTTGTTTAGAAGAGTGGCTCTGATAGGAGCTTTTACACTGCAAACATCTGTGGCATTCTGCGAATTTCATTCAAGGAAACGTGTCTATTCTGTTTAAAGAACGCTATTTCAAAGTAGTTAAATGAAGTTGAGCTGGCTCAAAAATGAGCTTAATGAGAAGTGGAAACTGTTAAATTCCACAATGGAATGTTTCCGCCACTGCCCACTTCCTGCTCAAATGATAAATCTTATCTGTGGAGAGGAAATAAGCCAGATGTTTGTGATGTTGGGCGGGAAACCCTTCTCCCTGACACAACTAATGTTTGCAAATAGTGCAGTAACAAATCCCATTACTTTGTGTTTGCATAGGTGGATACCTCCAAGATCTGCAACATCTTGTGGCATAAAAAAATGACTTTTTCTATTTTAGCCAGAACATTAGTACAAACCATTAAGCAATTTTTACTTCATTGTGAGGTTATAGAGCAGGCCTGCTATAGACTCTGGTATGAAGAGCATTTCAAATCCATAAGGAAAATGATTCCAGCAACACATTATAACCTTACGATTTCAATACTGTACGAGAACCATGGAAGAGCTGGTGCAACATAGTCATATCATTATATTAATTTGTGCTACTATTTTGCTAAAATAATGCTACTTTAAGGATCCAAGAGAGTGGCAAGAACTTTCTGCCCCCAACCTTCCATTAATCCTTTCCTTACAACCAAGTTACCCCCACACACATCAAATCTTTCTACGCATACTATACCCCAACAGAACAACATACTTACCTTCAGTAACGCTCCTTCTGGTGGATACTCTATTTAACCGCATATTCCTCACCTTGTGAATACTCCCAGGTGCCAGACTGGATCTGGAGATTTTTCTCAACATTGTTCACACGTGTCAGTAGGTGGGGTCGAGCAACTCCGTGTCTGCTTCATCCCGCCCCTGAAGTGACATAGGAGCCACATATACGTATCACCCATGTGCGCTGCTGTAATTTCCTTTCTTGACTATCAGTGCCATCAGAGGTGGAGCTTAGCAACGAATCAGATGTGATACAGTTTGCAGATCTTAAATTGGGATCTTTTTATGGACAAGAGTTCATTCCACAGAACACTGGGGCAGGGGAGTGTGAGGTTTGCTAGAGTATTCACCAGAAGGTGCATTATGAAAGGTAAGTAACTTGTTCTTCTGATGGATACTTCTAACTGCATATTCCTCACCTTGTGAACAGATATCAGAGCTGTACCTCCCAGAGTGGTGAGTCTGTAGAAGAGTTGATCGTCCGCCCAAAGGTTTTTGGTACAGTCGATGTAAAAACTTCAGGCTCTTTTGTGGTCCAAGCGATGGAATCTCTCCTCCTCTTTTGAATGGTGTGACAGAGCAAAGATTGCTGGAAGATTGGTGGATTGGCCAGCATGAAATTGAGTCACAACCTTTGGCAGAAATGCCTCTCTAGTTCTCAACATCAGTTTGTCTGCGAAAAAGGTGGTTTACGGAGGCTGAACAGACAGTGTTTGCAGTTCTCTCATGCAATGCGCTGAAATTATCACAATGAGAAAGACTGTTTTGAGAGTCAGGAGATTCAAAGAACAGCTGTGAATAGGCTCAAATATACACAAAGAATTTGAGAACCAAATCAATGTCCTGCTGCAGAATCACAATCGTTTTAGGTAAGAATACAAAGTAAACCTTTAAGAAAATGCATCACACCTGGTTATTTAAACAAGGACTGTTGGTACAGAAAACACAAAAAGGATGACAGGGCAGAGAAATAACCAACAGTGCCACGGAAAGTCCTTGCAGGGCTAAAGACAGCACAAAACGCAAAACATCTGACAACTTTGCTTGCATTGTGTCTCTATGGCGAGAACTACACCAGGTGACAAACCTATCCCAGCATCCGGCATAAACAGATGTTGTAGACTGACGCCTGGACACTGGAATGACACCCATAACTTCTGGAGACGGTTCAAAAGCAGTCAACTGTTGCAGCTCAGTTCCACACATGGAGGTGTAGATTGTCCACGCGTGGGTGCAGGACCATGCCATGCAGCTGTGACAGAAGATCCTCACAAAGCTGCAGCTTGATCGGAGAACAGATGCTCATGCCCAAACGTTCCAGGTACCAAACTTTCCAGGTCCACTCCGGAGCCACTAGGATGACAAGGACCCAGGCTTCTTTAGAACTCCGGGCAGGAGAGGTAGCAGCGGGAAGGCATACAGGAGTGCCGAGGAGCACTCTAGCCGGAATGCAACTTCGAGGGAGAGCCTTCTTGGAAACTCATGTACACAATACTGTCGACGTTGTGCGTTCTCAATGAGGCGAAGAGAGTGATCCAGGGTTCTGTCCATTGCTAGAAGACGCCTTGCGCCACTTCTGGGTGTAACTGCCATTTGTGAGCTATTAGGCTTCAGCAGCAGAGTTTGTCTGTCCTGGTGTTTAAGGATCCTGCCAGGAGGTTCACGACTATGAAAATGCCTTGACAGCTCAACCAGGTCCAGAAGTGGCGAGACCTTAAGACCCCCGTCTAGCCCTGTTTGTTGCAGTATCACATGTCAGCTGTGTTGTCTATGAGGACCTGAATCAGCCTCCCTTTGATGGTCGAAAGGAAGGCCTTCAACGCCAAGTGAATGGCCTGCAACTCCCAACAAACTGATGTAGAGCCAGATCTCCTGTGGAGACTAGAGTCCTCTGATCTCCACCTCTACCAGGTGACCTCACCAACCCAGTAGTGATGCATCTGAGCCACTGACAACTCTGGGTGAGGTAGGGAGGGAGGTCTGTCAAAAGTCCAATTGTGGTCAAGCAGCAACAACTGCAGGTCTTTTGCAGTCTCCTCTGAAACCAGGATGGAAGCTGACAGGTACCCCTTGGTGCTGAACCCACTGAGACTTGAGATCCCTCTGCAGAGCCCATATGTGCCAACAGGCGCAGGCGACCAGCCAGATGCTGAAAGCCAAGAAGTCTCAGGGCACTCTCACTGAGACCCCAAACCGAGGCTCAAACATCAGGATCTTAACCCAAATGTCTGACTCACAGCACCAGAGAGAAGGCTCTAAACTGCACTGTGTCCAGAATGCCTCCAATGAGCCTCTGAGGAGTCAGGTATGACTTTGGCACGCTGCTCAAGAACCCCAAGGATATTAAGGGTTTTGCAGTCATATGGAGGTGGCCCACAACTGACTGTGAAGTGCCTGCCTTACATATGACAGCAAGCCCGATTGAACCTTGAGTGGACTCCATAATAATGTGGTATGTCATTCTCTATCAACCATTAGCTGTGCTCTTCCCAGCCTCTACCATACCCAGAGCATCCTACACCAACCTCTACCTACCATATGCCCACTGTGTTCATCCTAAGCCAGATATGGCCCTCTATGACCAAGCCACGCTTGGCGTAACCTCATTCAAGCTCAGCAAATCCTCATCAAGTGTGTAAATATGATCATAACAATTGTATCTGTAATTGCTTCGCTATTGAAATATTACGAAAAATATAAAAAAATAATAAATATAAATAAACAATTTACCACAAACAAATTAAAATAAAAAAAATATATAAATAAATGAATTAGCTTTATGAACAGCAACACTTGAAAGTCTGAGTTTCTAAATATTTATCCAAATGTACATATGGGACTTAATATACCACAACTTTATATCTCTTTATTATTTTCCATAAATAAAGATAGCTTTTTATGTAGTTATGTATCTATATATCTATCACTTTGCTCCCACTGTAGAAAAAATAAACCATCAACTCTCTCCAACACACTGAACTATGTCTCATTCTATACCTCTTTCAACATATCCTCTACCTCCACTCTCGGACTCAACCCAAACCTCATACTACTACCATGATTTCCAAAATAAAACTTTCCATATTCTTACCTCCTCTATCCCTTCTTCTATCCAATACAATCCAATTAACAGACTCACATATCCACCACTCCAATTAACAGTTTACATTTCCCATACCAATCGACTTTTTGTTCCGGAGTAGAGTGCTACTTGCCGAAAAGCGCTTTAACACCTTGTCAAAAGTAGTAAGCACTATATAAAGACAATTACAATACAAAAGCTAGTTGTCAAGGTGGGGGAAGACTAGCATAGTAAACTTCCAAAGATGCGCTTACTATCATCACTTTCGTGAACGTCTGAGGGGCACTGGTGAGACCGAAGGGAAACACTGAAAATGCTCTGTGCCCATATTGAACCGCACGTAACGCCTATGAGACTGCAAGGCGGAAATATGAAAATAAGTGTCCTGCAGATCCAGCACTACAATCCAATCTCCTGGATCTAGGGTAGACAGAACCGTGAGCATCTTGATTTTGTCCTTTTTCGGAAAGAAGTTGAGAAGGCAAAGATCTAAAATAGGCAAAGGCCTTCATCTTTTTTTTGACAGCAGCAAATAATGGAAAAAAAAAAAAAAACATTCAGTCCCTATTTCCGATGCTTGAACCATCTCTATGGCCCTTTTTCCCAAAAGAGCCTGGGCTTTCTGCTGCCGAATGGACAAATGGTCCCTGAATGACACTCGGGTGTAAAGGGAATATGTGGCAAGTCGGATATGAACGGCAAGGCGTAATACTTTTGACCGGTTTGGAGGACCCATTTGTCAGATCTGTTGCTCTGCCACCCCTGAAGTTAAGAAGATATACTGCCTCCTACAGGGTGGCGGTGCCGCCACGGCAAATCGGGATGGGCATGGAACTGGGCAGTACGCTGACCCTATGGGCCTGGACATAGTCGGCTAGATGCCCAATTCTGGCCTTGAAAGGAAGGACGGGGGGTCTGTCTCTAGGGTGAAGAGCCTTGACACTATTGTTGCGCCAAACCTCTTACATAGGCTCAAAATGAGCGCAATGGCTGCCGATACTGCCGCAACAGTGCAGGAAGGCGCAGGAAGCTCGCTGTGGTCCTGCTTTCCCTGAAGTGCTCCAGTGCCGTGTCTTAAGTGGGTGTTGTCAAATAGCATATCTATTATTGACTTTTGGACGTCACCTGAAAAAACCCTGTGAATCTCATCCACATGTGGTGCCGAAGCACCATGCTGGGACAGGCTGCGCTGCCTAAGCAGTTGGTAGTGTCCATCTCAGAGTGGATGACTTATTTTGCTACATCTTGGCCATCTTGAACGATCTGCGCCAGATTAGAGAGAAATTCATCAGGGACTGCCAGCAATATCTCACTGACCATGTTCCACAGTGCATGCTAAAAATTCTACTAGAAGAGAGCTGGCACTGACTGAATGAAGGGCCAGACTGGCTGAGGAAATGCTTCCATATGTTTCATCTCCCTATCAGGAGTTATTGTACGGAATGAGTTTGGGCTCAACCTACAGGTAGATGTCATGACCACTAGGCTCTCAGGCTTAGGATGCTATTTGAGGAAAGCAGGATTTCCTGGGGCAGGTCTATGCATCTACCCACTTGCCTATTTACTGTCGGACAATATCAAGGTTTTGCCCAAGTGTCTATCCGCATACGAGTCACAGCCTTGTTGAAAGGAAGGAGCGGTTCTGTGAAAGTCTGTCTAGGCTGTAGAACCTAATTTAGTAAGTTGGTTTTCACCTCAATAGTTGGTAACTGCAATTGAAGACCTTTGGATCCATGACAGATGACTACAGCGAAAGAGGTTGACAGTCCTTGGTGGGGTAAGAGGGACTCAACCCAGTGTCGGGGGAGTTGTTCAAATCATTGTCAAAAAGATTATAGATAGCGTGAGGAGGACTACTGGGCAGTCATAACATGTCTGAATTAGAATGAGGCTGGATCAGCTGTGCCAGGGCATGTATAGTATGTTACTTTGGTCAAGGTCATGGCAGGTTCCTTTTAGAGACAGGCACAACAATCAGGTCCTCCTCCTGTGTCCTTAGAGCTGGCATTGATGTGGCGGAAATCGGAGTGGGTTGCAACACTGGGGTCGAAGTCAGAATGAACATCAGGCAGAGAGTTGGGACAGACCCCAAAGCGGGTTCAAGAGGCACAGACAGCATCAAGGTGGGATCCCCCAACGATAACTGTACTGGAGGCCGCTTTGGATCCGTGGGGTCTGAAGGGGTGCCAAAGATCAGCAACATGGCTTCTTTGAAAGCTTTTATCTGCTGAGGCATCACCAAAAGACCATGAAACTCAGGTTGCATCAGGATCAATTGTGGGATCGGTTCCTTGATAGGAGATCGGGACTGAGTCAGAGAGGCACCTTGACATCTTCACAACTTCTCAGAGTGAGAGTGGCAGGATGGGAAAGAATTCCACTTCGTCTTCATGAACATTGACTTACCTGAGGATTTTGAATGTGAAGAGGATCTTTTGCTAGAACTGCCTAGAGAGCAGGTCCGTGCTCCCAAATTCGATTAGGAGCAGTTCTTACGCAGCTTTCTTCTGCGTTCAGCGACGTACAATTTGGCTTTAAGGTTTCAGATCGCCTTTGGACTCATATGGGTACAGTCGCTGTGGGTCCTTGAATCATGCACTGGCCCCAGACACATACCTGGTGGGGTTCAGTCACAGACGTGGGGTAGACGTTCCTGCACACTGGAAAAGAATTTGGAACACAAAACGTCATCAGAGATGAGTTAAAAGTTTGAGCGCAAGCTGTGGATCCGCATGTAAAGGCACGGAGACAAAGGAACACATCAGCAATGCTGAGAAAAATCTCCAGATCTGGTCCGGCATCTGGGGGTAGTCACAAAGTAAGGAATCTGTGGTTCGAAGTAGCCATCAGAAATTTAAAACCTTGTCATTTTTTCCCTAGATAATGCAGACACTTCACTGGTGAGAACTTTACAACAGTGACTCTGGATTTCTGCTATAGTTTAACAGACCTGCTACTAGTTTTGCATCATTAAAACCTTGCTCTCTACACACAAGTGTCTTTGCTATTCATATCCTTCAATTCTGTTCAAACCAGAAATATGCCACGAACCAGCATTATGTTTGGGCATAGTGGAACACTAGTATTACATGACGACAGTTCATAGGGGAGGAAGTAAGAGAAAAATTAATATAGCTTGATCGTCTGGCAGTTTAGTATAAGATTGATGCAATTAGCTTTTTTCTACGCAAAGAGATGCCTCTACATCTTGGAGTAGGAGATGCATCTCAGCAACATTAGCAGATGCAGATTCACCACTGTGGTAACTCATCTTTGTCAAGGATTATCAAGTAGATGGCCAAAAGTGATGAATGAGCATGCTGCAACAAAATGCACCCTTGATACTGCTAGAAATTTGTTACCATTATTTGCACGGTCTACCCCGTTCTACTGCATGAACGCCTGGTGGAGTCACTGTTTTCCCCCATGGCCCAGGTGGAAGAGCATGCAAAATGACTGTTTGTATGACTTTTGGAATTCAGTGACAGGCCCTAGTCCTGGTGAGATGGGACCAGGTGGTGTGCCTCCTGCACAGTTATGTGTGGTCTACTTGTGGATGACTCCAGTCCTAGTGGAGTGGTGTGCCGGCATGACAATCGGTCTGTGGCTCATAGGTTACTTTTAATCGCCACACAACCTCTTGTTCTTTGTCTTTTGACATTGATGGATCCCACATCATCATCACCACTCGATCCTCCCCTTTTCTACTATTGAAATGTCATGCATAGAAGCTGTAGGCACAGTGCGAACCTCTTTAATTCAAGCACAGGTGCCTGTCCTAATCGAGCAGTCCTCATAAGCGGTATGCCTGCTGTAGAGTTCAGTGATGGCTGTGGGGTGCACATCCAGTCAAAGTGGAACAGGTAAATTGTTTGGTGTTCAAGCTCTAGCAGGCTCAACCCTGCTTATTCCCTGACTTTTGTTTCCTCTGTGGGTCATCCTGTCACTTTTGCCCTCTCCCCATGGATCACCCTCTCACTAATCATGCTCCCCCTGCATGTCAGTCTTTACCTTAAAAATAGGCCTACTTCTTCAAGCTCACCTTGAAGGATAGTTCTCTCCCAGGCCACTTAACCTCATGTTGACTTAACTCTCAACCCCCTCCATGCATATCCACCCACGACCCTTCATAAAAGGTCCCTCACTCACTCAAGCCTCCCTACCCAGGCGTTAGCCTTTCACTGATCACCTTCCACAAGCATGCCACTCTTCACCTTATAGGTCACCCTGATGTAGTACTGGTCGCATCATCCCTGTCATTTCCATTGTCATCACCAATGCCATGTTGACTATGTTTGGAATCTGAGCCAAAAAAGATTGTTGAGTGCTAGATGGTGACTCCTGGGTATAGGATATACACAAAATGTTACAAATGCGCAACAATACACCCAAGAATACTTCACAATAATCAGGTAAGTAAAACAAATATACACTGGTCTCCAGGGGGAGACCACACCATATACTAAGAAAGAGGAATGCGAACTGCAAAGGAGAACGGGACTTGGACCAGAAGCCTCAGAGAAGCTGGGCAAACAAGGAACCACCCAAGGTAAGTGCCCAGGAACCCCACTGAGGCTGTGTACAGAGTGGAAACACAGCTGCGTGCCCAGTGGATTTGCTGTGCTGGAACATGTATGGGATGCAACTGCTGTCAAGGTAGCGGCAGATTCCTTTCAAAGTCGGGCGAAAAAAATTGGGTCCTACTCGGATGTTGGCAGAACTGGCTGGAAGTTACACTGTGGTGGCTGTGTCTGCTTAAGAGTCCCCATGGGTATAAAGGGTTGTCCTTGTGACACATTATATGTGTCTGCGTCTGTGCAATGTGCACACGCTTATGTAGGTGCTCTCCACGAAGGTTAACTGAACTTCATTTTATTTTTTGACAATACTCACAGTCATGAGGAAGGTATAGCACATGTGCCCCACAACAGGGACAGTTTGGCTGTGGTCCTAAATTCTTTTTAAATGATTTGTAAATCACAGTTAGGTTAAGGGACAACTTGGGAAAGGTTTTATGACACAGGAATGTTCAATAGCTGGGTTACCTTGCATCTAGGTCCTTGATTACAAGTGGTGTGTCAAATATTCAATCCCTGTGTAGGGATGTAGTATGAGCAGTGTCGTAATCGCCAGATTACCAGCAGTTTTTTTAAGGTACATTTTGGCAGGTCAAACTTGCCGCAATTTACCAGGAGAAAAATGGCCAGTAAATATTGAAACATGCAATATTCACTGTGTGAAACACCAAATTTCTCAAGTAATTTCTCAATTTCACAAGGAAACATCAGAAGTAAAGAGGAACTTTCAGCACCAGGTGGAGTAATTTCCTCAACCCCATATGGCCCACAAATAATCAGGCCCTACGCCTTCAACTGTGCAAATGACACCTGTAATGTGTAAATGCAGGACACAGTTTCTATAAATGCTTTGTTTAATTCAAAATATGTTAACACAATATAACTAACAGCTCTTAAAAGGTGGAAGTCAATTGCCTACTATGTTGTCCTCAAGTCGTTGAAAATAAAAATAATAAAAACAATGGGTATGTTTAAAGTAATTTGCAAAAAGAAACGCTTGCTACATCCTCATAAGCCTTCACTATTGTCCAATCCCAATGTGTATTCCTGGCTGGCTTTTAAAACAATACCACCAACAGCTGGGGGTAGCTCTGAGAGCGTCCTCAAAACGTACATTTTCACCTAAGGCCATTTCCTAATATATGGCTGTTGCTGATTGGGTGTAAAATAACAAATATTCAATATAATGCAGGAAGGAAAATCATTGAGAGAAGAGCAACCAATAGTGTGTCATCAGCGCCCTGTGTCCCTGCTGCTGGGGATGGGCTGGTGACTTCCTGAGGTAGACGGTTCGAGTCCCCTAAGGCCAATGAGGGTGTCATCAGTGTGTCATCAGCTATGCAAAAGCAATACGGGGGATGGAGAAACCTTGCAGAAACAAAGAACGTCTGATGACCTGGAGTCAACAGCAGCAGAGAGTGCCTATTACAGCTGCAGACCATATTTTGGCTAGAACCTAGAAGGCAAAATCACTGGTGAGGTTTCCAGTGACATCAACCAACTCGCCTGATCTCCTTAATTTCAGCTGATGCCACATTGCACTAAAAGAAAATCTGGATAAATCTGAAAACAATGATCACTTAACGGCTTGAACTCTCCATCGATCAGGTAGTGGAATTGTTTGCATAGTGCCAGCCATCTTCCACACTAAGTCGATCATCTTCGAGCAATCGTACTGCAATGCTCTACGTTCCAGCTGAAACGGTTGCAGGAGGCAACCTCCTGGTGACCTCAGGACTCTGGAGATCTCTGCAGCTTTGCATTGTATAGTTGTGCCTGCTGCTTTGTTAGGTAGTGCCTGGAAGCTGTTGGTGCTCGACATGATGATGTAAAGGGTCTTCACCATGCTTCTGTTTGTGAAGCTCTCGATTAAGGCTTTGTGGACGCTCAGCTAAAGTACGTCAAATCTCCGGGCATTTTCCAACCCCTTTGCAGCCAATGACTTTCGTGCAACTTAACCCCAAGTAACACAGATTGCTACTCATTTCTCGCCTCATCATAGCTTTTCCATAGGTTAATCTTTGCTAGGGTAGATGGCAGAAACCACAGAAGGGGTCGATGAGAAGGAAAATGTCTGCATTTGAAAGGAAGTGAGAGTATTTAGGGGAATAAACAATACCCATACCAAAAGGAAGGTCATTGGACCTCATTTAGGACTACCTGATGCAGGGAAGCAGCAGAACTGATCGAGCTCTTTCCTACTGCTATTTGCTGATATGCATGATCAATTTTACTCAAACTTTCCATTTGTAGGTAGCTCTGAGAATTTCACCAAAGAACAGCATTCTGGATGTTCTTTTTGATTTTTCTGCCAATGCAATTTAAATGACAGCAGAAAGGGTCTCACACCTTCTTGACAACAGGCACTTAGAGACTAGGCAAAATGCAATATAAAAGAACCTGGCATGATATACCACTCTAACAGATCTTGCACCTTGCAAGTTTTATTTTTAAATGAAGTAACCAGAATTTTGGAAAATTAAAACAAGCAGAAGGTATGGATATGAATATAGGAGACTTACACTTCATACAGTACTTAGAAGGTTCAAGGAAAATATTTTTGAAATACAATGGAATGTGTACTTTTCGTAAAAAATGAATAAAAACGCCTATTTTTGACAAGCTTTGCTAACACTGAAAGTATGCAGAAAGTAAATGTGCAACCGGGAAACGTGTGCTCAAATCTCAACTTCCCCACTTGTCCAAATTGTGTGATCCAAGGCAACTCGCTTTAAATTCACCATGCATCATTTCACTTAACCAAATAATTTGAGAGCAAATTGAAGTAATTCAGTCTAAGATCTGTGCTATATAAAAATCACGCATGAATAAGTTTAATATAAAATAATCTTGCAACGTATTTAACAACAATATAATCCATATATAAAGAGAACATGACAAACTGGCACCTCTCTGGGTAACTCGTGTCACACGTCAGGACATGGGGACATTCTTGAATATTTCACGTTTGAAAAAATATTACATCTAATATGTGTCACTTGATGCACTTATATCATCGTATGTACTTACTGAGCCACTTTAAAGTCGAAAACATATTTTTTCCATTTTAAAGTGTTTATCATATTTTTCATGAATTTCTCTCTGATACACATGCTGAGCCTTATGGCTGGGCCTATTATAGCCAAGACTGCCCACTAGCTCGGCCCTGGCTGGCTCTCTCTTCGAATACTCAGCCATAAAGGCTTTACTGCTAAGCAGGAAGATGAGAAGAGCCGGTCTAATTGGGGGTCTATGTTGCTGCCATGAAGTCGCTGTAGCCTGTACCCAGTGAAAAACAATTTCCCCTGCAGAAGACATTAAGGGCCAGATGTACGACGTGATTTTGCATGCGCAAACGGGTTTGCGAACCTGTTTGCGCATGCAAAATCACTGTTGGCCATGTACAATTTTAAATAGCGAGTCGCAATTTATTTGCGACTCGCTTATTTAGAATTATGGTCGCAATTAGGAAGGGGCGTTCCCTTCCTAATTGCGTCCGCAATTTATGTGTGAATGTTTTGCGGTCGCAAAACACTTGCAAATTACCACCTTTTTCACTTTGTGACTGTCTCTAAAAATATTTTTTAAGGGCAGGCAGTGGTCCCAGGGACCTCTGCCTGCCCTTAAAAAAATGAAACGAAAATGTTTCATTTTCTTTTTTTTTAATGCAGCCCGTTTTCCTTTAAGGAAAATGGGCGGCATTTAAAAAAAAAAAAGCTGCATTATTAAAAAGCAGTCCCAGACATTGTGGTCTGCTGATCCCAGCAGGCCACCATCCCTGGGAGGGCTGGCATTCCCAATGGGCTCGCAAATCGCGAGAGGCTCATTAATATTAACGAGCCTCGCAATTTTCGAACCCATTGGGAATCGCAAAACAGTGTAATAACACTGTTGTACATTTCATTTAGCACCTCGCAATTTGCGAATCGCAATGAGTCGCAAATTGCGAGGCGCTAAATGAAAGGGTCGTACATCTGGCCCTAAATGTGCTAATCGTGAAACGCTGTTTTACTACAGTATAAAAAGGGAAATACACAATCAGCCCAAGACTTACTGTAAGTTTTATGGCTTTCTCTGGGGCAACCCCTAAAAGCTGTGGTAGAAGACCTAAAAAAGAAAAAAAAAATCATTACGAACTAGCAAACCAAGAAGCAAGGATCACCAAACAAAAAGCAGGTCAAATTTTCTGCAATTTTCTACTATTAGATTTAATGAAGGCATTTGAGTTGGAATGTCGAGGCATGAATGTGTACCGGCTACATCCAGAGCTAACTTCCGGTCCACAATGTCACTAATTTGTTGGAAAATGTAAGCAGGAGACATAAAAATTTTAGCACCCTATACTATCTTTGCAGACTGATCAACTGTTAAACATAGGTATTTCAGGACACAGTTTGAGAAGAAATGTGCATGGAGAAAAGGGTGTTTTTCCGAGTTTAACCAGAAAGACAGTTGCTTTTATTTGTAGCAATCCTATGATTAAAAACAGCTGTCCGATACACATATACATAGAATGCAGTTCACATTAAGAGCCCTCTCGTGCAAAACATCCTGCAACGTCTAGGCAGGTAAAACAGGGCGCCATGCGATTAAAAATATTTAGTTCGACAATTATATAAACTGAACAAAAAAAATAAGCAATTTAAATGAGAAAGCATCGGAAATAATTACAGTAGCTAATTTTAGACAAAGACAAAATATGAATATACTACATTTAAAGGTACCAGCAAACACGATGCTTTAGCCAGTACAAAAGACAGATTTTTTTTCACTCTCCAAGTCTCTAACACTGGAAAATAAACCAAGATTTTAAATCTTATTGTAAAGAAGAACACATCAGAGATATTGAAAGCTTACCTTCAGTAGGGGATAGAAAAATACGTGGAATCAGATGGCACATCTTTTACTGAACAACAGCATTAGCTGACAAGTCCCTGTGGAAAAAAGCAAGGGACCAAATCCCAAAGGTCTATCATGTTACAAAACTACTGGTTCCCTTTCAACCTAATTTAAAATTTTGTTCAAGGGTGACATACTTCCGCCAATGACATACTGCGATAGCGGCGTTCAAAGGTTTGTCCATCTTTCACTGAGAGATGAAAGCAATCTTCTACTTACACCCACTCCACAGCTTGTTGTGCACTCAACACAACAACAAAATCCAACTCCCAATTAAACAATAAAAGCAACTGAAGCCCCATAGAAATCTTCAAAACCTACCCAGTTTTAAAGCTTAAAAACAAGAGGAAGCGTTTGTTCAACCATCAAATATTTTTTAAAACAAGACCTGATCTAAATGGGCAGTTTCAAATACCAAGCCATCCTCTGCTGATAAAAGAATGTATGCAAAATGAACACTGAAATGCTTCAGCATCACCCATCATAAGAAATAGTTTCAATTACATGTTCCATTTATGATGCATGAAACGTACAACGGTATGAAAAATTAATATTTTTTAAAGGTAGATTATTTGTATGATGCCGGAATTGAAATCGCCCCTCCCCCAACCAAATCTCAGGTGTGCATATACTGAACATTTACTGTATCAGTTACCTCCTAGCCCCCTTTGTAGAGATAAACATTGCATGTTATGGGGTGTTAGGGACTGCCAATTGGGACTGTGTTGGTGTTAAAATATGTAGTATTTGAATTACTATTTCCATTTTGAGAATTTATTTTTGATGAATTTCATGTGTATGGCACATTAGGCTGTGATCCAGGCCGTGTGATTTGTATTGGTAGGTTTGCACAGCTGTGAGTGAAGTAATCTGGTAATGTACTTAAGGTAGTAAATAGTAAGAGGGCTGGTGTTGTGACCTTTGAAAAAGACTAGGGGGGCGAGTAAAGCACGTCTGGTGTCGTCTGTTCCATGTTATGTCCATGGATGGGGTTTGAAAAGCTGTTTAGGTCTCGCCTAGCGTTGCAGCGCATGCGCTGCTCGCTCTGCGAGGCATATTGTAGTAGGGACAGATGTGGAAGTGCCGTGGAAGCTCCGCCCATATTTTTGATTGGCTGGCGTCATCGTCCATGGTAAATGCTGGCTTCCGATTGATAATGAGGCTTCTTAGTCCCTCCTTGTTACCGCCCTGTCTCCTTTTGGGACCGCCCATCAGGACTGGATCTTTTACTAGCAGCGTTATACTGTCTCGTTCATAAGTCGGTAGGCACCACAATTTTTATCATTCGGCTAAACAAGCGGCTGTCTCGTTATCATGTCTGTGTTCCTAAACGACTCTCATATATTTTTTAAAAATCATTTGCAGTTTTCTTTGCACGCACTGTGCGGCTGAAAGGAGGAGCAAAGGGCGCTAGGTGTTAAGGAGGGAGGCGGTCACTGTTGGCCATCTGGATTTAAAACGTGCAGAAACAACCTAAACTCCAAAAATATACGAGAAAACTGTAAACCGATCCTCTATTTTCTCCCTCCATGTGGGAGACTTCTGAAACGCCAGTGGGGTTGGGTCAGAGTCAGTCGCATGTTGGGATTTGAATGCTGGCCGTTGTCCGCGTTTTTCCTTCTATGCCAGGCCGTTTATCATGTCTGTGTTCCTAAACGAGACTCATATTTTTTTAAATCATTTGCAGTTTTCTTTGCACGCAGGAATTTTTACACGCACTGCGCGGCTGAAAGGAGGAGCAAAGGGCGCTGCTCTAGAGCCAGGAACCAGGTCAGCAGAGCTGCTGTAGAGCCAGAGAACCAGGTCAGCAGAGCCGTTGTAGAGCCAGAGAACCAGGTCAGCAGAGCCGCTCTAGAGCCAGAGAACCAGGTCAGCAGAGCTGCTGTAGAGCCAGAGAACCAGGTCAGCAGAGCGGCAGTAGAGCCAGAGAACCAGGTCAGCAGAGCTGCTCTAGAGCCAGAGAACCAGGTCAGCAGAGCTGCTCAAGAGCCAGCGAACCAGGTCAGCACAGCCGCTGTAGAGCCTGAGAACCAGGTCAGCAGAGCCGTTGTAGAGCCAGAGAACCAGGTCAGCAGAGCCGCTCTAGAGCCAGAGAACCAGGTCAGCAGAGCCGCTCTAGAGCCAGACAACCAAGTCAGCAGAGCTACTCTAGAGCCAGAGAACCAGGTCAGCAGAGCTGCTCTGGAGCCTGAGAACCAGGTCAGCAGAGCTGCTCCCAGGGAATCAGGTCAGCAAGCTGCTCTAGAGCCTGAGAACCAGGTCAGCAGAGCTGCTGTAGAGCCAGAGAACCAGGTCAGCAGAGCCTTTGTAGAGCCAGAGAACCAGGTCAGCAGAGCCGTTGTAGAGCCAGAAAACCAGGTCAGCAGAGCTGCTGTAGAGCCAGAGATTCAGGTCAGCAGAGCTGCTCTAGAGCCAGAGAACCAGGTCAGCAGAGCTTCTGTAGAGCCAGAGAACCAGGTCAGCAGAGCTGCTGTAGAGCCAGAGAACCAGGTCAGCAGAGCGGCTGTAGAGCCTGAGAACCAGGTCAGCAGAGCAGCAGTAGAGCCAGAGAACCAGGTCAGCAGACCTGCTCTAGAGCCAGAGAACCAGGTCAGCAGAGCTGCTCAAGAGCCAGAGAACCAGGTCAGCAGAGCTGCTCAAGAGCCAGCGAACCAGGTCAGCAGAGCCGCTGTAGAGCCTGAGAACCAGGTCAGCAGAGCTGCTCTAGAGCCAGAGAACCAGGTCAGCAGAGCCTTTGTAGAGCCAGAGAACCAGGTCAGCAGAGCTGTAGAGCCAGAGAACCAGGTCAGCAGAGCTGCTCTAGAGCCAGAGAACCAGGTCAGCAGAGCTGCTGTAGAGCCAGAGAACCAGGTCAGCAGAGCTGCTGTAGAGCCAGAGAACCAGGTCAGCAGAGCTGCTGTAGAGCCAGAGAACCAGGTCAGCAGAGCTGCTGTAGAGCCAGAGAACCAGGTCAGCAGAGCTGCTGTAGAGCCAGGAAACCAGGTCAGCAAGCTGCTCTAGAGCCCTAGAACCAGGTCAGCAGAGCTGCTGTAGAGCCAGAGAACCAGGTCAGCAGAGCCTTTGTAGAGCCAGAGAACCAGGTCAGCAGAGCCGTTGTAGAGCCAGAAAACCAGGTCAGCAGAGCTGCTGTAGAGCCAGAGAACCATGTCAGCAGAGCTGCTCTAGAGCCAGAGAACCAGGTCAGCAGAGCTGCTGTAGAGCCAGAGAACCAGGTCAGCAGAGCTGCTGTAGAGCCAGAGAACCAGGTCAGCAGAGCGGCTGTAGAGTCTGAGAACCAGGTCAGCAGAGCAGCAGTAGAGCCAGAGAACCAGGTCAGCAGACCTGCTCTAGAGCCAGAGAACCAGGTCAGCAGAGCTGCTCAAGAGCCAGAGAACCAGGTCAGCAGAGCTGCTGTAGAGCCAGAGAACCAGGTCAGCAGAGCTGCTGTAGAGCCAGGAAACCAGGTCAGCAAGCTGCTCTAGAGCCCTAGAACCAGGTCAGCAGAGCTGCTGTAGAGCCAGAGAACCAGGTCAGCAGAGCTGCTGTAGAGCCAGAGAACCAGGTCAGCAGAGCTGCTCAAGAGCCAGAGAACCAGGTCAGCAGAGCTGCTCAAGAGCCAGAGAACCAGATCAGCAGAGCAGCTGTAGAGCCTGAGAACCAGGTCTGCAGAGCCGTTGTAGAGCCAGAGAACCAGGTCAGCAGAGCGGCTGTAGAGCCTGAGAACCAGGTCAGCAGAGCGGCTGTAGAGCCTGAGAACCAGGTCAGCAGAGCGGCTGTAGAGCCTGAGAACCAGGTCAGCAGAGCTGCTGTAGAGCCCTAGAACCAGGTCAGCAGAGCTGCTGTAGAGCCAGAGAACCAGGTCAGCAGAGCCGTTGTAGAGCCAGAGAACCAGGTCAACAGAGCTGCTTTGGAGCCTGAGAACCAGGTCAGCAGAGCTACTCCCAGGGAACCAGGTCAGCAAGCTGCTCTAGAGCCCTAGAACCAGGTCAGCAGAGCTGCTGTAGAGCCCTAGAACCAGGTCAGCAGAGCTGCTGTAGAGCCAGAGAACCAGGTCAGCAGAGCCGCTGTAGAGCCAGAGAACCAGGTCAGCAGAGCTGTTGTAGAGCTAGAGAACCAGGTCAGCAGAGCTGCTGTAGAGCCAGAGAACCAGGTCAGCAGAGCTGCTGTAGAGCCAGAGAACCAGGTCAGCAGAGCGGCTGCAGAGCCTGAGAACCAGATCAGCAGAGCCGTTATAGAGCCAGAGAACCAGGTCAGCAGAGCTGCTCTAGAGCCAGAGGACCAGGTCAGCAGAGCTGCTCAAAAGCCAGAGAACCAGGTCAGCAGAGCTGCTCAAGAGCCAGAGAACCAGGTCAGCAGAGCGGCTGTAGAGCCTGAGAGCCAGGTCAGCAGAGCGGCTGTAGAGCCTGAGAATCAGGTCAGCAGAGCTATTCTAGAGCCAGAGAACCAGGTCAGCAGAGCGGCTCTAGAGCCAAAGAACCAGGTCAGCAGAGCGGCTGTAGAGCCTGAGAACCAGGTCAGCAGAGCCACACTAGAGCCAGAAAACCAGGTCAGCAGAGCTGCTCTAGAGCCAGAGAACCAGGTCAGCAGAGCTGCTGTAGAGCCAGGAAACCAGGTCAGCAGAGCCGCTCTAGAGCCTGAGAACCAGGTCAGCAGAGCCGCTCTAGAGCCTGAGAACCAAGTCAGGAGAGCTGATGTAGAGCCAGAGAACCAGGTCAGCAGAGCTGATGTAGAGCCAGAGAACCAGGTCAGCAGAGCTGATGTAGAGCCAGAGAACCAGGTCAGCAGAGCTGCTGTAGAGCCAGAAAACCAGGTCAGCAGAGCGGCTGTAGAGCCTGAGAACCAGGTCAGCAGAGCCGCTCTAGAGCCAGAGAACCAGGTCAGCAGAGCTGCTCTGGAGCCGGAGAACCAGGTCAGCAGAGCTGCTCTAGAGCCAGAGAACCAGGTCAGCACAGCTGCTGTAGAGCCAGAGAACCAGGTCAGCAGAGCCGTTGTAGAGCCTGAGACCCAGGTCAGCAGAGCCGTTGTAGAGCCTGAGAACCAGGTCAGCAGAGCCGTTGTAGAGCCTGAGAACTAGGTCAGCAGAGCTGCTCTGGAGCCAGAGAACCAGGTCAGCAGAGCTGCTGTGGAGCCTGAGAACCAGGTCAGCAGAGCTGCTCTGGAGCCGGAGAACCAGGTCAGCAGAGCTGCTCTGGAGCCGGAGAACCAGGTCAGCAGAGCTGCTCTGGAGCCGGAGAACCAGGTCAGCAGAGCTGCTCTAGAGCCAGAGAACCAGGTCAGCAGAGCTGCTGGAGAGCCAGAGAACCAGGTCAGCAGAGCCGTTGTAGAGCCTGAGACCCAGGTCAGCAGAGCCGTTGTAGAGCCAGAGAACCAGGTCAGCAGAGCTGCTCTAGAGCCAGAGAACCAGGTAAGCAGAGCTGCTCTAGAGCCAGAGAACCAGGTCAGCAGAGCTGCTCTAGAGCCAGAGAACCAGGTAGGCAGAGCTGCTCTAGAGCCAGAGAACCAGGTCAGCAGAGCTGCTGTAGAGCCAGAGAACCAGGTCAGCAGAGCTGCTGTAGAGCCAGAGAACCAGGTCAGCAGAGCTGCTGTAGAGCCAGAGAACCAGGTCAGCAGAGCGGCTGCAGAGCCTGAGAACCAGCTCAGCAGAGCCGTTATAGAGCCAGAGAACCAGGTCAGCAGAGCTGCTCTAGAGCCAGAGGACCAGGTCAGCAGAGCTGCTCAAAAGCCAGAGAACCAGGTCAGCAGAGCTGCTCAAGAGCCAGAGAACCAGGTCAGCAGAGCGGCTGTAGAGCCTGAGAACCAGGTCAGCAGAGCCGTTGTAGAGCCAGAGAACCAGGTCATCAGAGCCGCTCTAGAGCCAGAGAACCAGGTCAGCAGAGCTGCTGTAGAGCCAGAGAACCAGGTCAGCAGTGCTGCTGTAGAGCCAGAGAACCAGGTCAGCAGAGCTGCTGTAGAGCCAGAGAACCAGGTCAGCACAGCTGCTGTAGAGCCAGAGAACCAGGTCAGCAGACCCATTGTAGAGCCTGAGACCCAGGTCAGTAGAGCCGTTGTAGAGCCAGAGAACCAGGTCAGCAGAGTCGCTGTAAAGCCAGAGAATTAGGTCAGCAGAGCTGCTCTAGAGCCAGAGAACCAGGTCAGCAGAGCCGCTCTAGAGCCAGAGAACCAGGTCAGCAGAGCCGCTCTAGAGCCAGAGAACAAGGTCAGCAGAGGCGCTCTAGAGCCAAAGAACTGGGTCAGCAGAGCCGCTCTAGAGCCAGAGAACCAGGTCAGCAGAGCCGCTCTAGACCCAGAGAACCAGGTCAGCAGAGCTGCTGTAGAGCCAGAGAACCAGGTCAGCAGAGCTGCTGTAGAGCCAGAGAACCAGGTCAGCAGAGCTGCTGTAGAGCCAGAGAACAAGGTCAGCAGAGCTGTTGTAGAGCCTGAGACCCAGGTCAGAACAGGTGCTGCAGGGACTGGAGAGGTACAAACGTAATCAGACACAGAAGAGGTGCAATGATGGAGCGTAATATGGCACATTCTGTTGCAATATGTTGCTATTTTGTCATTTTACAACACAGTAGTACTTTCTTGGCAAACGTTTCTCCTCATTAGCAGCACTCTAACACCCGAATACAGCCGTCAGCAACGAAATGGTGACAGTTAATCTTTGCAAAGCGTCTGTCCCCCCGGGGGACCACGGCTGATGATCTTTAAAGCCTCTTTTGATCCATCTGAGCTAGAATCAATGTTTGCAACTGATACAGAAGATCTGAATCATGTGGCAAGTGTGGAAAATATGTAAATACTCCAAGAACGCGGCGGCCACAATATTGCGTTATTCCAGTGCTCCTGCCTATGAGCAAAGACTTGTAGTGTAATGGCCTTGATTTACTGACTGTGCTGTAAATCCATGAACTGTCCCCCAGAAGAATATTTGGGCAAAAAATAACCTCGAAGTAAGTACTGATTCTGTGGTACTGATAAAGTAAGGGTAAAAGTGGAGGCCATGCAAGGTCACTGAAGTCAGGAAGGAATGGACAGTTCTGGACAGCATTGTCATTCTCCAGGTAGGAATTCCCATGCAGGGCAGCACCAAGTAGCTGGGATGAAACCAGC
Organism: Calotriton arnoldi; assembly: GCA_963921515.1. Lineage (NCBI taxonomy): Eukaryota > Metazoa > Chordata > Amphibia > Caudata > Salamandridae > Calotriton > Calotriton arnoldi. The sequence continues at coordinate 267,198 of CAWUFW010003435.1, read as the reverse complement.
ATTTGCAATGCAATAGGTCTCTCATTTACGCAAGTTAAAGCTATTGGAATTGTAAATGACAATGTCTTTTAAAAATGTGGTGAAAAAAAATGGAAAAAAAAAAATTCATCATTTTTTTCACCAATCTTTCGTTTCCAATTTTCTCTTGACACTTGAAATGTAATGTGGTATATTGACGAATGTTTAAATTGAACAGTTGGACTAATAGGTGACTGGCAATAAGTCCGTCCCGTGAGGGAAGTTTAAGGTTTTTAAAAAAAACTCCCTCTGTGTGCCAAAAAAAAAGATAACTGTTCATAACTAATCAGGTCTTTTTGTGTTTATAGGTTACAAAATAAGACAAGGCGGTACTAAGTAGGGACTACTAAACCTATTGACCAATGAACAGCCACAGTTTACAGTGGACAATGACACAAGCCAATGAAAAATATGGGCGGAGAGTGGGCGGAGCTTCAAGTCCCTACCTGAATACAGCATGCCTCGCAGAGCAGCGCATGCGCTGCCCAGGCTCGACCTAAAAATAAAAAGGGAGCACTTCCATTACTGCTCTTTTACAAGAGGCACACAGGTTAACTCCAACCTAGTCAGGAAAATAAGTGGAGTTTCTCTTATGAGTTTGTGATATAGGGCGAGAAATGGGGCAGTGAATAGAGGTCAGATTAGACATACAAAGTTGTATACAATAATGGACAGGTGAGCGGGGTGCCTGCCGTGGTAGTATACACACATAACTCAAAGTAAATATTGTGACAGGGATTAAACTATTTCACTATTTGGAATCTACTTTGGCACAAATTAAATATTGGATGGGGGGGTTGCAATACTCTTAGCCCAACATTGGCAGGCCCACAGACAGAAAGGAGGCACTACAAAAAAAGTTACATTCATGCTGCCTGTTTAAACATACAGACTACAAATAGCAGAGGGAGTCCTCAAACATTAAAAAAATAGGTAACAGTTGAAGGCAAATTATTTGAAGAAATAATGGATTCTGTCCAGTCCAACAAACTTGCATATACAGTCTTGATGCTAAAGCATCTATATGTTTTTTTAGAGGAATTCTATCTTTTTCAACATACACCTGGTACAGTTCTCAGAGACCACCGAATTCTGTTAAACATAATTCCATGTGTAAGCTGCTGCTACTCGGCTACACCTGAATCTGCACCTGGACTGTGGGACCACATGCATAATATGTTATGCAAAGCAAAAATGCAAGCTTTGATACACAAGAAAAAGATGCTTAACTCTGGTAATAATTGTGGTGAACATATAACCTTTCAACAGATTCCTCACCTTATGAATTATCTCACCAGGCTTTAGATTGGACCAGTAAACATTTCCTCAGCAATGGTTTTCTAGCTCCACAACGTAGCACCACTTGACTTCAGCTGCCATTCTGCCCCCAAACATGATGTCATCTGAGACTATTGGGCACAAACTGGCGAACTGGTATCAGCTTCTAATCTAGACTTATTCTGTGCCCTATAGAGCACGTGGTGAAGGAACCAAAAGACCAGAGACAGCGATAATACTGTGCATATTCATAAATATCAATACTGGATGTAAGCAAGGTTTTCTTCGGAAGGATACACCTTCCAGAAGATTTTCCACCTTGTAAACATATCTCAAAGAAATACCTTCCGAGAGGTGGGTCAGAGTAGTGACAGTTAATAAAAGAATTTGTACACCACAACTCAGGCGCAAGTACCCATCACCGTGTGTTGGGCGCCTGAGGCAGTAGTGTTTGGCAAACGTATGCAAGAATGACTATCTAACCGCCTTGGCAGATGTCACCATCTTGGGCAACTCTACAGAGGGTCATGGCTGTGGCACAGTCCACATGAATGCCCTCCAGGAGGTCTTTCCTGGCCAAGGAATAGCAGATCTTGATAGAGAGGATGACCCAGTATCAAATGCTTAGTTTGGTCACCGCTTTCCTCTTGTTGGCTTCAGCAAACCCCATAAAGAGCTAATCATCAACCCTTTCCTAGAAAACACAGACACCACATGTCTAGGGTCCGAGGCATATAAAATTCCGAAACCCCATAGGGTAAGAAGGGTGGCAGGGTACAAAGAACCAACAAATATTAAACTATAAAGTGTGGACAAAACTGATACATCCTGAAGTTCTTTGACTCTACACCCCAAACGTATTGCCATCAACAGAACTGTCTTCAGGATAACTAGAGACCTGTGCATCGGCTCAAATGGGTCTACCATCAAGAAAGTTAGAATGAAGTTCAAATCCCAGTGAGGAACAATAAACTGGTGGATTTAGTAGTATGCATCTTGGCCACCAAGATGATGTTTGCAACCTCATCAGGAAGACAGAAGGCTCTGATAACTGGCATGGCTCAATCTTGCATGTACAGCCACAGTGTTTGCAGACTGGGGTGGAGGACCGGACTACCCTGCTGCGAGAGTTGGCCTGCTCTGCACCAGAGAGGAATGGGCAGCTAAGTGTTGCGTGCCAACAGATCAGCGTACACGATACTTCGGATCCAATCAGGGGCAATCAGAATCAACGGAGCTCTAGACTCCTGCACCTTAGCAGTAATTTTGACGGATGTGGAAGCAGCACACATCATGTCATCCAGATGGGCACCCCAGCCAGTGAGGAGGGGTCCATGACCATGGTACCCTGAGCCTGCGGAGCGATGAAGGGGCAAGACAGCAAAATGCTGAAGGAGTCCATCTAACATTGCAGTTCTGGATGAAGAGAAGGGGAGCTCTGCACCTGATGCGTGATGTCCTCCTATGCTGGTGCCACTGGTACCTCAGGTACCACTAAAGGGCCATTTTGGACTATCACATGTGGAATCAACAGGATGCACAAGGCCATGAGGTCAAGCAGGTGCAAAACCTCTATTACCAGAATCGAAGTCTGAGTCAGAAACCTCAGAATCATATGAAGGTTAGCTTCTGCATTACAGAGAGGTGAGGCTTCCAGACATTAATGGTAAAGCCTGAGTAGAGTAGAGTCATTGTGTGTTGAAGCAGTTCTCTCCTTGTGAAATCTGCCTTCACTAACCAGTCGTCCAAGTTTAGAAATACAGTGACCACTGATTATCACAGTAAAGCTGTCAAAACTGCCATTACTATCATAATGACGCGTTAAGCAGTTGTCAGCCCAATTGGCAGAACTGTGAACTGATAGAGCTAGGATCCCACATGAACATCATGTAACGTTTGTGGGCTGGAAGAATCTGAAGCTAGAAATGATTGTCCTGAAGATCCAGGCACGCCAACCAGTCCACCACATTCAGGGTCAGTAGCATTTGGCTCAGGGACAACATCTTAAACATGCCCTGCCAAATAAGCAAGTTCAGCAGCTGAAGATCAGCATGGATCGCAGACCTCAATCCTTATTGTTGACCAAGAAGTGAACTTATTAGCATCATGTGTCCTTTTGTTCCAGAGAAACTACTTCTGTGGACCTTGTGTTCAGCAGGGCAAGGATTTTCACCTCCAAACTCTCAGGATGCGCCATGGAACATATCCTGGTGGAAGGAGGGCTTTTCAGGAGTAGAAACAGGAAGGATCTTTGGGATTTAGCCCTTGTGGATTAACTGGATGACTTAGCATTCTGTCCTGATCGCCTCCCAACTAGTGTAGAAACTAGAGACACTCCCTACCCCATTGGATGATGCCTTTAAAGGTGGGGGTGCAGAAGCGAGTGCAGCTGTTGGTTTTGTTTACTTGCTCCACTCCCGTCCTGAACAAATGTGTCTGGACAAGCTTAGGAGATTGTCTATGACATGACTGTACAGCTAAAATGTTTTTTTATTAAATATATTTTTATTAGCATTTATATTTTTATAGTTATAGATACGATCGGGTGCACAATGATTCATACAGGATTCTTAATGTACAGGTAAAATGTTAGATGCCACCTCTGCAGATGGCAAGATGAATTAAAAAACTTCAGCTGCGTTAAGCACGACCATTGGGAATTAGTAAACTTCCTCTGAAGCAGAGCTAAAAGGAAGAGGATGTCCCCCTTCTGGTTAAGAGTTCTGGCCATCCCATCCTTTAATATTACTGGTGACTCCAGAGTAAAGTCATTCTGATAGCAGATAGAACTTCCATCTTCAATAGGTTTGAACCCTTCACTCTAGAGGAAATCCGGAGATCCCAGGATGCAGCAAAATCAGGTTCTCCCATGGACATTTGCCCTCCTAAAGTGATGTAATCTCTATCCAAATGTCTTGCTCCAGCAGTCCTAGAGATATTCAATATTATGGTGGAAACATTATTTTTTCCTATAGGTTCAGGACAGAGGACTAAGTGCCCACGCCCTGGGTGGGACCCAGAAGCCACTTGCGTTCTACCCATCTTAAAAAAAGCTAACCTAGACAAAAATACTTTAGCTAACTACTACCCTATATCTTTGTTACCCCTTTTGGGTGAACTGCTTGAAGGCTTAATTAATAAACAAATAACAGCCCACCTGGAATCAAATCAAATCCTGGACCCATCGCAGTCTGGATTTCGACCAGACCACAGCACGAAAAACGGCCCTCCTGGCAGTTGAGGCTCTGCGACTCGCACTTGTTGCAGGAATCCCTGTCATGCTCGTGCTATTAGATATCTCTGCAGCCTTCGACATGGTTTCCCATGTCAGGCTGCTGAAGAGGCTGCGAGAGATTGTTATACAAGGCACCGCTCTTAAATGGCTGCATCATTTTTTGGAAGACAGATACCAAAATGTTACCCTCAGCCCTTACACCTCATGTAAAATGCGACTGGACAGGGGTGTCCCACAGGGCTCTTGTTTGAGCCCTACTTTGTTTAACATTTATGTGGCACCCTTTACTAAGATTGTAGAGCCTTATAGCTTTGAAATAATCTCTTATGCTGACGACACCCAGTTGATGTCCACATTTGAATCTGACCTGGCCGCTACAAAAAAGAGCTTTGCTATGGGTATGTCAGCCATTTCTAACTGGATGAATGATAATTATTTATAAATAAACGTAGATAAGACTGAGATTGTGATGCTTGGCAAGGCCACCTATACCTGGTCCGATGAGTGGTGGCCCCTCCAACTGGGGTCAATCCCTGTGCCCAAACAATCCGTGAAGAACCTTGGTATACTAATCGACCAAGCCCTCACGATGAAATATCATATTTTGGCTACCACTGGATTATGCTATCAGAATATGCGTCTTCTGTGCAGAATATTTCCGTATCGTCCTATATCTGCCAAAAGAACGCTAGTACAAGCCCTGGTAGTAAGCAGATTAGACTAACGCAATGCTCTACTAGCGGCAGCAAATGAGACGCTGGTAGCCAAACTACAGGTAGTCCAAAACACGGCAGGCAGGCTCGTTCTCAATCTTCCTCCTGGCACTCCATCTGCCCCTTTGTTAAAGGATCTACACTTGCTGACAGTGAAAACAAGCATTTGCAATGCAATAGGTCTCACATTTATGAGAGTTTAAGCTATTGGCATTGTAAATGATAATGCCTTTAATTTATCTGTTTTGATAATTAACACATAAAGACATTGCGTCATTAGCTCAAATTCTTGTAGATGCGAGACCTATTTCACTTCAAAGAAGCGGCGCCGTTGTCCTGGGCTGCTTGGAAAGTGAAAGTGCACAAGGCGCACTGTATGTCGCAGGAAAGCATGTCATGCCTTCAGTAGGAGCGACTCATTAAAGAAAATAGTGCTTACAGACTAAATAAGACATACCGTGTAACAAAAGAAGTAAAAGGGCCAGTCCTCATAGGAGGTTACAAATGAAGACAAGGCGGTACTAAGGAGGGACTAACAAGCCTATTAACGAATCAGAAGCCAGCATTTACAAAGGACAATGAGACAAGCCAATGAAAAATATGGGGGGGGTTGTAGGCGGGGCTTCAAGTCCATACTCTAATACATCATGTCTCGCAGAGCAGTGCATGCACTGCCTAGGTTCGACCTAAAAATATGACAAGTTGAATTTGAGCCCTCTATGATAACACCCTGTGTGACTAACTACCGCACATCGAAGTGTGTGCTATATTGCACATTTGTTCATACAACTTCTGACGTCACCCTGTCCCTCACTGCAAATCACAGAGCCGCTAATGTCTACAACCCATGGCCCTGAACAACATCATCCAGTGCCTTGATGTACAGCACCAGGCGCTGTCATGAGGCACGCCACTCAGTGTTCCTCAGAGGCGCATCATAAAGTGCTCCCCTGAGGTACATTCAGTGGTTAATTTGTACCAGTGTGTGTCGGTGGGGCTCGCCAGCATGGGGACTAGGATTCCTTTCACAATCCTCCCCCTGACACACACACACACCGCTGCTTTTCGACAGCCCGTTAGTTTTGTGTACACAGTACAAGACTGGCGCTGTTTACACAACACTAATTGTCTGTCTCTTATGGCAGCGTGAGACGCGAGAATGAGGAGTAACGAGAAAGAGAACAAATGTGAGTGTGACTGTGTGAGAGTCGGGGGTTTATATGCGGCGGGTAGTTAGCATTGGCTGTATTTTAAAACAGACTTTGAAACTGACCCTGTCTTTCAAGTGCTTAACTTTACAGGCAGAGACAATGATTTCTTTGTTGACAATGTATGCGAGAATTATTTAGGTAATTCGAGTCAGTGATGCGTTCTCGGTTACATTTCGCACTTTAACTTCATGTTGTGTGGGATATGTTGCCTATCTCGTAACAGTGTCTTTTCCCAGGCGTTTTGTTTCTGAGGTTATGTTTTTCATGCGCGCGCATACGGTGAGTGAGTTGCTTTAGGTATGGGGCTGTAACCGGGAAGTGGATTGGTGTTCATGACAACAGCACTGCGTGCTCTGGGGGTGAGGCTGAAGGCAGCGCGAGATTCTGACAGTGCCAGTCACTGTCTTAAATGTGCTCTTACTACGTGCTCATCCTATCCTTGGCCTCTGCAGAACGGTAGCCAGGCATGCGCCAGTTGAAGTTCCAATTCTATGGGAAAATCTGTTGAGGAATTACCTAACTTTTAAAATATGGAAAGGGCCAATGGAAACATTTTCTAGGCGGTGAGGACCCCCACTGTGTAAATGGGCTCGCTCGCTTTGATAGTTCACAGCCTGGCTTGGTATTCTCAGTGCAGGGAGTGGCAGCAGTGAACGTGGGCAGTGCCACTAGGGGGGAGGCGGGGAGTAGACGTCGGACTCCTAAGAAAAAGACTAGGTACATTACACTGTGCTTCCACGTGTCACATCTTCCAGTACCCTCCTGGTACATCTCTCTCTCTCGCCTTGTGCACCACGCATGTTTATAAACTAATTCCTCCCGCTGCGCGTACTCCTGGGCTCCAATGTGTGCACATTTTCCTGTGCTCCAGTATTATACATCAACCTGGGCCTCCTGCTGGAGTGTGGTGTTTTGTTATGTTTTATTATCTACTCTCCTAGGGTTATGTACCACTGTGGGTCCATGTGCATGAAGGGCTGCATGTTTCTTGTTCTGTGTACATGGGTGCATGCGTGTATGTCTGCTGAAGGTCGATAAAACGGCTGTAAGCATATAGGCGATCTGCTTGTGTGCACATGGGCCCGCCCATTGTGTTTTGTGCCTCTGTGGGCGTGTACACTGTCGCAAAAGGCCGAACTACTGGCCTAGTTAGTGCTTCCTCTTTATTATTTTTCCGAGTTTCACATTTGAAAATCTCAAAATTGTGGTCCTGCTTCAAATCTTTGTTCAAAAACAGCCCTAATTGTTTCTAGACTTTACTGCATTAGCAATGGTAATGAATTCACAGAGAGCCGTGGTTAAAGCACACACAGACGCTTTTGCTTTCTTCGCAGCGCTTTGCTCACTCCCGTGTCCAATTTCCCAAAAAGCTGCACCGCGCCCACTGTTAACCTCTGCTGTCTTGTTGTTGCGGTCGCACCCAGGGAGAGGGTAGTGTACCATCAGAGGTGGGGTGTGGCACAGCTGCACCCGGGGTGCAGTAAATACGAATTAAACACTGACTCACAGTCGATTTGGGACAGGCTTTTCCGCTCGCTGCGTCTTTGCTTGGCTGCAACGTGTGCTACCATGGCCAACCCCCATGTCCCAGTTTTGCATCGGAAGTGGCACGTGCAGCTCATTCGCAACCAATGAGATGATGAGGTTGGTGGATGGGCACATGTGAAACGCGTCCCGCTGGCTCTTGCCTGAATCCAGACTGTCCTTCTGAGACACACCGAAAGGTTCAGGCCGTACAGTAGTTTATTTTTAAAATAATTAAGAACAGATCTAATTTTAGATACTGATTACTGCCTCATGGGTTCCAAGTTATGATCCTGTGCAAAGTCAGTGCGACACTGGGGCTTTGTCGTGTTACTGCATATGAACACACCGTGCAGCTGTCTCACAGGTGACACCCGGTATTTGTAAAAACCCTATTCAAAGACTATACAAAAACAAGCGCGTCTGCCTTGTATAGTTGCAGCGCGCAGTGAAACTAAAAGCTGAATCAAGCGCGCGGTGGGAGCGTGTGAGCGCGCGGTGAGGGCGTGTGAGCGTGCGGTGGGAGCGTGTGAGGCAGAGAGGAGACGCCATGCGCGTGCACATCGCCTGTCCGTGCGCGCACATGGTTTGTCTCCTTCGCGCACCAAACCGACAACAATAGTCTCGCTAAGGCGAAGCAGCGCATGCGCTGCGTTCGCTAGGCGAGACCTAAAAAGGAGCATTTTTAAGATCTGCTGTCTTACTTATAATGCTCTAACGGGCAAAGGCCCCGGCTATCTGCAACTGAAAATTAAACCGTACATACCCAGCAGAAGCTTAAGATCCTGTGATAAAGCCCTACTGTGTGTCCCCTGTATCCGTTTAACTAGATATTTGGCCCCCTCCTATTGGAATAAGCTCCCTCTGCATGTTCGCACCTACTCAAACTATTGTAAATTTAGGAATTTGTTGAAAGCCCACCTATTTTAAAAATCAACTGCCAAATTTCTGCCCATACTTCTTACAACTGCTGACATTTTAAAGTAAAGGTACAATCCAGCATCAGTATTATATGGGTAAGGAGGTTATTGGCTTCCACATTATCATTCTCTATATAGCCATAATATTTACCGTGCATTGCAATAGTGTTGGAGCAAAAAGTCTCTTCCATCAGGACAAATCTAAGCGCTTGGGAGGTGCTCTACCAAGGGAACATCATTAAAGCTCGCCTTGACTTTTTCCATCGACACAAGTATATCATATGATGGTTTTGAGAGCATTGTAATAGTCAGCTCAGTGGGTGATCCAGCATTACAGTTGAAGGAAGCTCCAACAGATTCAGCAGGCTGCAACTTATTTTTCAACACTAAGGACAGAGCGCCAAAAGTGCTGAGCCTTCAACAACAACTTACATTTGGGGACTGGTCCAGAGAGTGCAGAAGCCAACTTGAACAAATTCAACAGAGCAAGCCAGAAATCCTTGCTGTGTGGGGTCAGCTGATGGACTTGGAAGTTACAATCTCATGTGCACCAGACCTGGAATTTGCTCATATGACGATGAAGAATTTTGGTGTTGTGGATCAGCTTAGGACCATTTACTCAAGGAAGAGAACTTTGTGTTCCTTTGGTGTTTTTTGTGGTAAGGTCTTGTGGGAGGTTGTTCCCTTACAGGTGACATACGTGTGGATGAAGGAGATGGTTTGGTATCTCCCTAAATGACCTTGCTAGGAAACAATTTGGCCTCCCTATCCCTGATGTCCTTCAGGTATTTGGAGCCACAAGGCTCAGAGGTCACAGTGTCATGTTCTGAACCGGAGCAACACATGTCTTGTGGATCTGAAATGGATTTTCTTGTTACTCAACTCTTTTGCATGGTGACAAGCCAGTTCTCTTGGGCCTATCCAACTCAGTGGCACAAAGGTAATCTTTCTGGGGCGTAGAGCAGCTGTATCTGGAAATGCAGAAACCAGATACAACTGCGACCCAGTTTAAGTAACAAGTACCTCGTTTTTTAGGTTTTGACTTTCAGGAGGTAGCAACACAAGTGTGGCGTAGGGTGGATCAGCTGCACATGCATTGCTTGCAGTCAATAAAATGCCCCTGCAGCATCACTGCTTTATGAAAAAATTTAAGACTTTGGCATGTCTAATGACTGAACATATTTCTTCTGCTACATAGCCTAAGCTAGCTTGTAACTTAGTGATTATCCCGGTTATATTAACACTTCTTCATGTGCATATGCCTAGACAGCAGTTAAGTTAGTTTGTAACTAAACTACAGTCTAAACGTAGGTGCATGATAAAGGGTTACATTTACAAAGTTAATCCTCATTAAGGTTCAATAGCTAAGGACAAAGCATGCTTGCAAGTGTTCAAGTTTTCATAGTTTGATACCAGACAGCCTTTGTCCTTATTGGTGCACGGGGGATAGCAGACACAGTTTGTAAAGTACGTGGATTACAGTATTCGTGAGATCCACAGTTCTGGCCTTGCAGAAGTACAAACAGCATCAGAGATGTGTACATGAGCCTTTCAATTCAGCTAGCCATACAAAGATAGGAGGAAAGGTTAGCAGGAAGCGGATGGGACCTTTCATACTCAACCATCACTTGAAGAAACTGCTATGTACAAACGTTAGGGGACATGGGCCATGCATGATCATCAGTCACTTTAAGAAATGAGGTGGTACACGAAGGTCAGTCACTTTAAGAAATAAGATGTGCACAAAAGTTGGTGCACACGGGCCACACCTAGTTTCGGTTTAGCTACTCACCCTCTCTCATATTTATTGGATTCTGTAAGCCAGCACGAACACTAACTGACCTCTGAGGATGACAGGGTGCTGGTGTAGATGCTTTTGCTCGAGGCACAAGACAAAACAGGTCTGCTTCATGAAATGCACACAGAGGAGAAAGAGGGTTGGGCTAAGCCACGGTTCACAGCTTCCGGCCTAAGCAGGCTCTGCTTCTCGAACCTCTTTACAGAAAGATGCTCACACCGAGTTCAATCTCTGGCTTAACAGGGCAGTTTCTCTATACAATGGACAGTTCACCATAAGAGATCTCTATGCAGTAAAGTTACTTTTCAGTTTTCAAGGTATCCTCCTAAACCTTAAGGTTCCTGACTCTGGTCTGCACTTTCTTCTACAATGGTGGGCAGAAGTCACAGAGGTAAAAGGTGAACATGCTAGAGGGGCTGGTTCATATCCAGCCCTGGGGACATTTGGCTCAATCCAGTGTTCTGTTACCCTGAAATTATTAGGATCAAATCTAGTAGATTTTATGAGGCAAAAAATTAAATAGCATTTTTTTGGGGAAAAAAGGAAAATTAGCAAGTGGCTCTCCCTCCGTGTATACTATGTTCAGGTAGGTGTAGTGTTAGAACTCATATAAAACCAATCGGAAAATCTCTAATCTGCAGGTGATATGTGGAGGCTATACCAAGAAATCAGAAGGTACATACAATAGTTATTTTACACTACATGGTTAATTATTATACATATTAGGCTGAAGGTTAAGCAAGCCCCTCTGATGTTTCATCATATATCCCTATCCAATTATTCTAAACTTTAAGTTATAGCCAGTCATCAAACAGCACAGAAATCAGTCTTAATATCCAACCCATGAAAAGCCTCCCCACGTACCTTATTGTGCAATGAGGCCTTAAGTTTGAACATCGTATTTTAGCATCCCGCTGGCAACTGCTCAGTGAGTGTAACCATGCCACTTTACTGGTACATTATACATTTTTGTCTACATGATGTTCTATGTAGCCAGGAGAGGTCAAGATCATGCTTGACTCCTATTCTGCTGCACAGGATAGTCAACAATGCTTCTCGTTGAACATATAGTAGTACACAAAAGTTTACTGATACTTTTCTTCCTTCTTTCTACAATATGACACTTCCAAGGTCATTTCTCTTTGTAGCCACATTTTAGCTTTAATGTTTGTAAAACATCATCAGAGAATGGAAATTTTCCTCTCTGGCCTGTTAGCACCAGAGTCTCAGAAAAACACAGCAATAGAGCACACATTTTAATAACTACATTACAACATAAGACACTGCAAAGCCATCTTGTCCTTATGGCTCTGCGCTGACTCCGATACATTTTTCACTCTGGTGGCTTCTTATATTTACACCGCCTGGAAAGTCACCAGAATTTACTCTCAAGATGGGCTTCCTCCTATTTGAAACTAGGGGTCCCCCTATCTAGTATATATCATCCCGATGGCAAAAGAAGGGAGAATAACGTCTCTTGCTGACCACCCCGCTATATGAACCTGGGCACCCTGTCTTAGCTCACAGCAGCAATGTATTGTGTTTCTTTCTTTTAATTTTTTTTAGGTAGCACTCTAGTCCCGCTTGAGTGAGCCGAACAAGCAGGCCTGGCATTGATGATCTTACCGTATTTAGTTGAAGAGGGATAACACCTATTATATGTTTACCATTTGATAGATTGCACCTTTAGTTACCTAATTTTCACATTCACATCGCTACATTAGTAGATGATCGGAGGAGTTGGACATAGTAACTGAGTAGCTGCTAAAGGTCTTTTCTTATAAAATCTGATAGAAGCACTTTATATTAGAACATCACATTAACTACCAGTAGCACAGGTAGTATGAGCAAAGAGAGCCTGCCCTTGAAACAAACTGCATCTAGTCTTGCCTGGGCAATATTTGCAAAGTATTGTTACCATCGGATAGAAGCCTTTTATAATACACATACTTCATTGTCAGTTCACCCAGTCAGCCAGACAACTGTATAATTTTAATTAGAGGTGAGCCATTGCCCCCTTTTAGAAGCCCGGCCTTACCCAATGGCTTGTGCATTGCATAATTTGTACAAGGAAGAGATGTAATTTTCTCCCCTTTTTAAATGTCCGTCTTGATAACTTCGCACCAGTTTAATAGTCTGGCTAGAGCAGCTAGCCAATTGAATTAAAAGCCAAATTACCATAGCAAGCCGATACCTCTGCCGTAAAAGCAATAACCTCGGTTGTTGAATGACCGGGCATGTCCTACAAAATGATTTGATAAAACAAATATAGTAAGCTGAAATTTAAAATGTTGAGTCAATGCATGCATCACTGCTTGGTCTACAATTGTAATATCGGTCGGTCCAAGAACGGTCTATTTGTACGAGAAAGAGATAGATGCACAAGTTACTTACCTTCGGTAACGATATATCTGTAAGAAACATTAGTTAGTGATAGATTCCTTACCTTAGAATTACCCCCAGGCGTCAGACTGGATCTGGAAAGTTTTCGTCAGCATTACCCCTGCGCGTCGGAAGGTGGCGTCATGCGGCTCCGCGTCCGTCGTTGGCGTCGTGGTCGCCGAGATGACGTCGCGGCAGCTACTTAGACGCCGCCCTTACGCGCTGACGTCAGTTCTGTACACGACTTTCCGCGCCAGCAACGCAGAGCCATGCAAGATACAGACCACTGGTGCATAGAAACTAGGGCCCTAAAAAGGGATGACCTTAACCCTAGCAAATCAGTTCGCAGAACGGGGAGGATGGGTGGGGCGGTAAGGAATCTATCACTAACTAATGTTTCTTACAGATATATCGTTACCGAAGGTAAGTAACTTGTGCATCTGAAAGAAACACGTTAGTGATAGATTCCTTACCTTAGAATAGATACCCCAGCAATACCAACCCCGGTGGTGGGTCTGCGAACCAAGATCACACCAGGAAGTGCCGGAGAACAGAACGGCCAAAGAAGCAGTATCTCCGGACTTGGCTGTCCAGGCAATAATGCTTAGTAAAAGTGTGCAACGAGGCCCACGTAGTTGCCTGACAGATGTCTTGTAAGGGGACACCACGTCCCAATGCCGTAGTGGCAGCCGTCGCCCTGGTGGAATGGGCGCGCAGCCCCACCGGAGGCTCCTTTTTCGCCAGAGAATAACAGGCTTTAATACACAAGACGACCCATCGGGAGATAGTCCGCATGTGTACGGCCCGACCTTTTTTGGCGCCTACGTAGCCAACAAAGAGCTGGTCATCCACCCGGAACTGTCGTGTGCGATCGAGGTAAAATGAGAGCGCACGTTTTGGGTCCAGACGGTGGAGCCTCTCCTCCTCTCTAGAAGGATGCGGAGGCGGAAAGAAGGTGGGTAAAGTAATGGTCTGCCCGATGTGAAAGGCAGTGACAACCTTTGGCAGAAAGGATGGACGTGTTCTGAGCACAACCTTGTGCAGATGGACAGACAGAAAAGGAGGTTTGCAAGAAAGAGCCTGGAGCTCACTCACTCTCCTAGCAGAGGTGATGGCAACTAGGAAAACAGTCTTCAAAGTTAACAGACGAAGAGGACAGTTGTGAAGAGGCTCAAAGGGAGCGCACATTAAATAGGTGAGAACCAGGTTCAAGTCCCACTGTGGCATTACGAAAGGAATAGGAGGGAAAAGATGAGTAATGCCTTTGAGGAATCTATTTACAACAGGGGACTTGAAAAGAGAGGGCTGATCAGGAAGCCTAAGAAAGGCTGAAATAGCCGAAAGGTAGCCCTTGATAGTGCCCAGAGCAGAGCCCTTCTGAAAGAGGGGCAGAAAGGGGATCCACAGCCTTTGCTGTGCACCATGCCACAAACTTGTTCCACCTGCAGGCGTATACCAACTTAGTGGAGGGACGCCTGGCTGCCAGAATGACATCACAGACTTCAGGAGGCAGGTCGAAAGGAATCATCTGCCGCCGCTCAATCTCCACGAAAGGAGGTGGAGACTGGACAGGTTCGGGTGGAGAACAGTCCCCTGCTGCTGCGACAGAAGATCCTCCCGAAGAGGCAGTCGGATCGGGGGATCGATGGTCATACTGAGTAGCTCGGGATACCAAACTCTTCGAGCCCAGTCCGGAGCCACAAGAATGACTTGGGTCCGGTCGCGCCTGATCTTCTTCAGCACTCTGGGCAGAAGTGGTATAGGCGGAAAGGCATACAACAGACCGCAACTACACTCGCGACGAAAAGCGTCGCCGAGCGAGTGCCGCCTTGGAAATTCCAACGCGCAGAACTGCTGACATTGCGCGTTCTCTTCGGTGGCGAATAGATCTAACCAAGGCTCTCCCCACTGCTGAAAGAGACCTGGCGCCACCTCCGAGAGAAGACGCCATTCGTGATCCATCATGCACCTGCGGCTGAGTTCGTCCGCCCTGGCGTTCAGTGAACCTGCCAGGTGTTGAACCACGAGGGATATGCCCTGATGTTCCAGCCATGTCCAGAGGCGCAGGGCCTCCCGATATAGGGTCCACAACCCCACCCTGCCCTGTTTGTTGCAGTACCACATGGCGGTGGTGTTGTCTGTGAACACCTGCACAACTCTCCCCTTGAGAGAGGGAAGGAATGCCCTCAGTGCAAGTCGGATCACCCGGAGCTCCAGAAGGTTGATATGGAGCCTGGACTCCGCCGGAGACCAGAGGCCTCTGATCTCCGCCTCTCCCATGTGGCCGCCCCATCCCAGGAAGGACGCATCCGTCACCACTGTGTGCTCCAGCTGGGGAAGGGAGAGGGATCTGCCATTGACCCAATGCCGGTTCGTCACCCGCCACTGCAATTGGTGTGCAGTGCACTCCGAGATCTGGACGTAATCGGACAGGTTCCCCTGATGCTGCGCCCACTGGAACTTCAGGTCCCACTGCAGAGCCCGCATATGCCATCTGGCATGATCGGATGCAGGAGGCCATGAGGCCCAGCAGCCTCAGGGTCATCCTGACCGAAACCCAGGATAGAGGCAGAAAGATCGGAATCCGAGCCTGAATATCCTGGACTCGCCGTTCGGGAGGATAGACCCGAAAGTGCGTCGTATCCAGAACCCCTCCGATGAAGAGGAGCTTCTGAGAGGGAATCAGGTGCGACTTCAGCATATTGATGGAGAACCCCAGCAAATGCAGGAGGTCGGCCGTAGTCTGGAGGTGGGAGACGACTGTCCAGGGCGAGCCCTCCAACAACCAGTCGTCGAGATAGGGGAAGACTGGAACCCCTGATCTGCGCAGATGAGCTGCGACCACCGCCATCACTTTCGTGAACACCCGAGGGGCGCTGGTAAGGCCAAAGAGGAGCACAGTAAACTGAAAGTGCTTGTGGCCTACCGTAAACCGCAGGTAACGCCAGTGGGCCGGCAGGACGGGAATGTGGAAATATGCGTCCTGCAGGTCCAACGCTACCAACCAGTCTCCAGGGTCGAGGGCAGACAAGACCTGAGCCAGAGTTAACATCTTGAACTTCTCCTTCCAGATGAAGTGATTGACCTCACTGAGGTCCAAGATAGGACGCAGGCCCTTGTCCTTCTTGGGCACCAGAAAGTAGAGGGAGTAACAACCATGTCCTACTTCTGGTGCAGGAACACGCTCGATGGCCCCCTTGGCCAAGAGGGCCACGACTTCCTGTTGAAGAAGTGCCAAGTGATCCCCCGATATGCGGTGGTACCGGGGTGGCATGGCTGGAGGGGTAGTCTCGAAGGGGAGGGAGTAGCCCCTTCGGACTATTTGTAAAACCCACCTGTCCGAAGTGATGGTACGCCAGTGGGGGAGGTGATGGCGAAACCTGCCGCCCACTGGCGTTTGATGGGCCTGAAAAACCGGACTAGGAAGGTTTGGACGCAGAGGTGGCTGGGGTGGAGGTGGACTGACCCGCCCGCTGGCCCCCTGACCCGGCTCGACGGGTCCCACGTCCCCGCTGGGACTGTTGCTGCGCAGGCCTGTGGCTCTGAAGCGAACGTGCCGGGGCGCCCCTTCCGTGGCCACGAAAGGAGCGAAAAGCAGAAGGCGGAGGAGGGCGCGTGGCGGAAAGGCCCAAGGACTTGGCCGTAGCCCGCGAGTCCTTAAAACGCTCCAACGCACTATCTGCTTTGTTGCCAAAAAGGCGAATGCCATCAAAGGGCATGTCCATCAGAGTGTTCTGGACATCCCCAGAAAAACCAGTTGTTCTCAGCCAGGCGTGGCGACGGAGCGCCACTGTCGTGGAAATCGCCCTGCCCAGCGAATAGTGAACTTGGCTGCATCCCTCCCTTCAGCAATAGCTTGAGAGAGCACCGTCCGGGCCTCCTCCGGACATTGAGGCAGCACACGTGCCACCGTATCCCACACAGAGTGGGAATAACGGCCCAAGAGGCATGCAGTGTTCACAGACCGCAGCCCTGAACTGGCGGAAGTAAAAATCTTCTTACCGAAATGCTCCAGTTTCTTGGATTCCCTGTCCGGTGGTGCGGTAGGGAATGCGCTCGGGGAAGCAGAGGCTTGGACAACCAAGCTCTCAGGGGTGGAGTGTTGGGAAAGGAAAATGGGGTTGCCCGGGGCCGGGCGATGGCGTCGAGCCACGTTCCTATCCACTGGACCAGGTGCCCAAAAGAACGTCCGAAAGTGCATCGTTAAAGGGCAGCAGTGGCTCCGAAGAGGTAGCCGCCGGCTGAAGCACTTCTGTCAGGAGGTTAGTCCTGACGGCCACTGTAGGGAGCTCGAGGTGGAGGGCCTCGGCCGCCCTACGCAACACCACTGCGTAACTTGCACCTTCCTGCGTAGCCACGGTAGGAGGAGACAGCATGCCAAGGTCAGGAGAGGTATCAAAACCACTGGCATCCCCCAACTCCTCTGCCCAGTCTGGGTCAAACTCACATTGTGCTGCGAGAGGATCCTCAGACCCCTCCCAGTTCTCCCCTTCCTCCGAAGGCTGATAAACAGGCCGAAAATAAGGAGGACGGACATAGGGATAGAAATCCCCCACCGGAGTTGGAATCGGCGTCGGGTGACGCCGGTCCGGTGCCATATCCACATCGGGGCTGAAACCGGGGGGCGACGTCGTCCGGTGGGCCGGGCGACATCGGCGGTGGTGCCGGTGAGGTCGGCGGAGGTGTCACAAGGTCAACCGGCGTCGACCGGGATCCAGGCCTGGATCCATGGGGGTCCTGCGGCGCTGCCGGGCCGGAGCCGACAGCAATGCGGGAACCGGAGCTGCCGGCAGTTAAGAGCTAGGAACCCCAGTCGGGCCCGCGGGGTCCAAAGGCGCATCGGCGGGGCCCGACAGCCCAAAGAGGCGAGCCATGGCTGACAGATATTCCTGCAGCTGGGCCGGAGTCGCCGACGGACCCGGGAAGGGCAGGTAGGCCGGCGGCGACTGCGTAGGCTCCGCCGCCGTGGGAGGCACCACCCGCACCCTCAGCCGCGTCGCGTGACGGGCGAGGGGAAGTCTGAGAGCGACGGCGCTTATTCGACTTCTTTGAGTGCTTCGTCTTACCTGACCCAGAGTGCGAAGACTTCGATCCCGATGAACGGTGGTGGCGGCTCCGCGACCGGTCCCTCGACCTCCCATGGGACCGGGACCTTGAACGGCACGGAGCCAACTGCCGGACTTCTAGCAACTTTCGGGACAGCTCCCGCAAAGTCTTCGGCGCCATGGCCCGGCAGTCGGAGCACGACTTGGGGTCGTGGTTGTGCTCCAGGCAGTAAAGACACGCGGTGCGGGTCCGTCACCAACATCATTCGATGACAGCCCCTGCAGGTCTTGAAGCTGGGCCTCCCTACTGCACCAGGAGTCGATCGACTCGAAAAATAGAGACAAAAAGCCTCGAAAAAACTGTCAAAAAGTGACTGGGGGTCCCGCTCTCTCCGGATCTGCGCTTGCTGGCGCGGAAAAAGAAAGAACTGACGTCAAGGCGCGAGGGCGGCGTCTAAGTAGCTGCTGCGACGTCATCTCGGCGACCACGACGCCAACGACGGACGCGGAGCCGCACGACGCCACCTTCCGACGCGCAGGCGTACTGCTGACGAAAACTTTCCGGATCCAGTCTGACGCCTGGGGGTAATTCTAAGGTAAGGAATCTATCACTAACGTGTTTCTTTCAGATCTTGCTCCCACTTCTGTCAAATGCTTTTTAGGTTACCTCGGTTGCTAGCCCGATATTCTGGTTAGTGCTGTTGGGTACACGACATAATATCTAAAATGTCAAGCAATTCGCTAGAATGGCTTACTATATATTACAAGTTGACTTGATCAATGTATAAGCTTAAATGCAAATTTTAAATGCTGTGCTAAGTTATATTTTATTGTATGGCTTATATTCGTAAAGCTGAAACAATAAAGGAAGAAATAACCTCAATATTTAGTATGAGCAAGACTACTTTCTAGTCAAGGCACTTACATTACATAATCTTAAAACATTTAAAGCACAACTTTGACCATTCAACTCACGAACAGTGACCGTGTTAGTATACAACCAGGCCTATACTGTATGCAACCGTAAGAAATAAATATAGAGGCTTTGTTACAAGTGATCATTTGTTGAGTCTGGTTCGAAGTCTGCACTGAACTCCTGGGAGAACAAACCGTAGTGAGTGTATTTTCCTTTTGGATGAGCATGGGTCCATGGTAACTTTAGGCAGATGAAATTACCACCTTTCCTTTTGTGGATTCCAGGTAGACAGTTTCTGCTCTCAGCACAAAATGGGACAGGAACCCCACTTTTTCTATCGGGGGGTCTTATGGCAGTCCTCTCAGATTTTCTGGCTGGTCACACCATGACCTACCGCAACTGTTTCAGTTTCAATCACTTGTAAAACAAACAAAAAAAAGCCTTTCTTCTGGGTGATGATTTAAAGTCACACACTTCACATGTCTTCACATCTATTTTTATGAGAGAGCAGGGGTGGAAACGTGCCGCAAAAGCGGGGAGATGGCTATATCTGGCTTCCAATAAACCTACAGTCCACCTTAAAACTTTGTCTCTATAAAGAAGGGGACCCGAATATGCGTGCCAAAAATTATGCAAGCACATGAAACTACACTCAATATACATTCAGCGTTGAATGAAAGGGGCCCAGTCATAACATGCTTCTCCATGGATTTACCAGGGGAGAGTCTTCTATCCCACTACCTTAATCAGTTGCCACCGACTGATATTCAAGTCCTGGCCCGGTCACTGGGTGGCTATTGCCCACATTAAATGGAATATCTCCTTGGGTGGACCCAAAACACGCAGCAGAGTCTGGCAATTCACTGGCTAGTAGCACGCCTAATCTAGTAGCGCAATGGTCAGAAGCATCATGGCATCTTTCTCCTGCATCTGAAACATCCTGAATCTGTCTGTACCTTAAAACAAGAAGTGGGTTACCATGTGTACACCACGCCAAGGACTTTTTAACTCCGCTCTTATTATATCAAATGATCCAATATTAGCTTCAGCACAAAACACACACCGAGTCTGGAGCTGCACAGCTATTATTGGCCAATTCAATTCACGGTAAGCCAAGAGGGAAGAAATATAAAAGCAACTAACAGGAAAGAAAACCTGGCTAAGAAGCAAGCTGCAGCCACACCTAAACGCATTCTTTTCTTCCAAACTGTGCTCTCATGAGTGCATTGGCAGAGATGCAGTTTCTTTAGAATGCGGTTAAAGTAAGCAAGATTGCAATGCCAATATTCACTCACAAATCTGTCAACTTTTTGCACTAAAAGTGCTGTAGCAATGTAATTTCCCGCTTCCCTTTGGCACTGATAAGTTTCACCACATTTCTGGTGTAGCACAAAGCACAAAGAACCTTTTCAAGCTAAATCATTTAAATGTAAACATAAGAGTATGTTGTCCGCAAAGATCAACTATCTCCAACCACAGTGTTGGCAGTAGCTTTGTAGTCTCTGCTTCATGTGTGTAAAAACCTTCACCATCCACAGAGAACAGCATAAAGATAAACATTTAGAAGAACAGTGGTTGTCATCATTCAAAAAAGCATAACATAGAAAACTACTACCGGAAATTACCAGCAGAAGAAAAGCCCTTACTTAATACTCCAGTGAAGCAGCTCAGACTGTTAGGTGGGGGGGATACTAACACCATTGTCTGGTATCAGGTAAAACCAGGTGATCAATGCAACACAATTTGGAAACAAAAATAATGATTACAACTTTGGCAAAAGCACAGAATCTAACGGAGCACACTGATGCAAATACAGCTTCAGCTGAGCACAACGTGGTTTTAATTACAGAGATATGTGTAGCAACATCTGCAGGATTAGGTTTCATTTAGCATTTTCAGCCTGCTAGGTTTCAACAAAATCCTAATGATAAAACAGGCATTTCAAAAGGAAATCCACGTGGGATAGATTTTGTGATGTGTAAAATCTATTAAAATAATCATTTAAAAACATTCCACAGAAAGCTTTCCCCCTATCCCAAAGGTGCTAGCATTTATACTAAGCCAGGATGATAAAAATATCTCCTGATCACAAAAAAGCGCATCACAGTGGCATCAGGTTATAGTTAGCAATGCTAGTTACTTTAGGTCTCTATAATAAAATACACAGGGAAGTGTTTGTACAAAAAGCAAGTCGGTAGAAAAGTTCCATCTTATATACACAATTATCTGAGTAAATAGTTGAAAAAAATGTTTCCTGTTTCAGTTATTCCTCTAACTCTGAAAGACTGTCCCTGATTGACACACCACAATCTTCGCAGTTGTAAATAAATAATTACATAAATAAATTAGCATGATAAACATGCTTTAGGCAATGAGATAAAGGCGATCACGGAGGTAGGTAGTTTTCAAGAGTGGAGAATTCGCTGGAGAAAATAGGCAAGAAGATAGATGCTACCAGAGATTAGGAATTGCCTTACTGATATGCATTTTAATAGAACAACAGAGGAAGAAGCTTAACCAAAAACACTTTTGGTAAATATGATTTTTTGCTCACACGGATTTCAGATACCGAGAACCACAATATATCTGGATTCATTGCTTCTTTACAAAACCTATCCATCCGTCATAATATGGGCTTTTAGATTACATTATCAAATTTTATGGATCTCAAAAACCAATGCAGTGTAACATAAATTTCCGTTGGCTAAAATGTTCTAGACAAATGTCTGCTCTCTGATCATCACTGCTGCTCACAGCGTCATTGCTTCCTTGGAGGAAACTCAGCAAAGTACTTCTTACCTGGATTGGAAAAACTTGGAGGGCTTAATCGTCAGGTGATACATGAAGAACTTCAGTTACATACAGACTGATTTTTGTTTGAGAAAATATTCAGACCTTTATCTTCAAAGCCAAATGAGTTCAGTTTTTCCAAGGCTAGTTCTCATGATCCCTTTCAAACCTCTGCACCACAAGGGTCTGAATGATATATAAAAAAGAAATATACGTGGACAGATACTCTGGGAATCCTGCTTTGATACAAGGATGAGATATAATTGATTGATTGGAAGAGGTATAAATATTTCTCGATCAAATACCAAGAGGCTCTGGACACATCTGGTTCAAGAAATCTAAACAGTTAATGCAGACCTTGGTGTAATCTAGGCCACTGTGGACTTGCTATATTTTGTCCCCATCAACAATACAATAATATTCAGAAATCATCACCTTTCAAAGACAAGAAGCTTATCTTGCATGAGGAGAGAAAAACATTCTTCAGAGCTTATGTTGTACCAGGGCACCTCATGCCGGAAGGACCATGACATCATTAATTTAAAATGATAAGAAGATGTTGACTCTATGCTGAAGCCTTGGGGGTATGTTAGAAAGTCACCCTTTTTGGCCTGTTCACCCCCATTTGTTGGTGCTGAATGGAACTCGTGGTAGCTGACTGACTGTGTCCTGGGCTCTGCTAGTCCTGCCCAGGTCCAGTGCTATGTTAAACACAAAAAAACCACATAGATTGAGGGAGACTTATAATTGGCATGACCTACCCTCAAGTCCCTAGTAGATAATAGGGCACAGCATTTTAGAGGCCAGCAGCCTTTGTTGCACTTGCATGTGTGCACTGCTGAGAGCCTGAAGTCATTTTAAAAGCAGCCCTGTGTTGCAGCTCTGTTTTTAAAAGTACATTTCACTGCAAACTCGACTTTGGTGGTGTGGGCACTTTAAAACTGATAATCTACCTTACTTTTACATTGTGGGTACCCCCATGTTCTCCCATAGGTGTTCCAGGGATGGGTGTCATAGAACTATAAGCAGGGCCCCTATAAAAGAGGTTTTATATAGGGGGGCGTGGCTTGACTCCATGGCTGGTTAGACGTGTTTTGCCGAGCTCCTCAAGGCAGCCTCAATATTTGAAATATCCTGATGCATCCTGCCCCTAAAATAAAGCCCAATACATAGCGGAACACACCAGGATCATGCCCAGCTGACGTGAAAAGATCGCAGACCTGACAGGCGATCCGGAGCCGCTGTTGCGTCAACGAAGTTTGCTGAGCGCAGCGGCGCCATCTTGGGCCATGGAGGATCGGAGACCGATTAAGTGAGTGAGACCTGGGAACTGCCACATTTCTACTGTGGGTCCATCCTAGCGGCCAGCACTGGCAGCGAAGACCGGCTGCCGCAGGGGGCGTCCTGTGACGCCGGAGCGAGGGGGTGTGCCGCCCAGGGCAGCGACGGGCTGTGGCGCAGAGAACGGAGGCCAAAGTGTCGGAGGGAGCCGACCCTTAAAAAGGAAACCAGAGACGATGACGGCCCGGAGTAAGGCGATTGGACAGCCCAAGTGAGCCGGGTGAGTTCATGAAACTGAATTAGCACCCCCGGTGGAGCATTTGATCGTTCCTCCCCTGGAGCATTTGATTCCCCCCCCCCCCGGAACGGTGGAAAGAGCTGTTCGAGCCCTGAGGGGGCTGACCGCCTAGGAAAGAGCTGGAGCTGCGGCCCATGAAAGTGTGAGAGACAAGAGTAAAAAATAAATAAATAAATGAAAATAAAGGCCATAAGCTGAAATTTGACCTGTGGTGCAGGCAAGCAAGGGTGAAGAGACTAAGACAAAGAAAGCTACTGGGGATGCCCAAGACCAGCCATTAGCGGACCTTGTATAAAATCTGATGGGCCCAAACTAGATGCGGACTCCCTGATATTGCGCGAGGCACCGCAATGAACTGTAGAATTGTGAAGATACAGTGAAGAGTAGATCGCGTCTGCTGTGTGAGAGAGTCAATGAAGGGGACAATTGAATGGTGATCTGCACAGTGAAAGTGAACACAATAATACGACCAGTCATCTGGGAAGCTAATCTGAACGGAAGGTGACGCAGTCCGGCTCTAATAAAGATAATAGAAACCACTCTATCGCGAACGCAGGAGGAACGGAATAAAGGCTGGATCGGTATCAATAGGGAGAAACACTGGAGGTTTAATTCGAGGATATAGCACAAGAATACGATCTTCCGGACACAAGGGACGGACGCGATTCCTGACCAACTGAGTCCGGGTGGAGGCACCGGGTAGCACCATGGTGAAAGACAAAATGTCTAAGGTCCAAGCGAACAAAATCTCGAATTATGCCCAGCCCGTGCAGCCGGGACTGGAATGCAGTGGCGTGGACGCTAATGCTGGGAAAGCTCCCACAGAGAAAGAGCCCGAAGATCCCCCTACGCTAGCGGATGTGATTCAGGCTATTCAAACGACTAGAGACGATATGGTCCACAGGATCGACGCGGTGGCCATAGATGTAAACCTGTTGAGGTGCGACCTAAGAAAGGTATCGGACAGGGTGTCTACTACAGAAACAGATGTTGCTACATTACAGAAGGAAATGAAAAGCCTAAGTGCCACAGTAGTAGAACTAAAAAAATAGGTCATAAAGCTGGATGAGAGGACGGAAGACTCCGAAGGGAGGTCAAGAAGGAGCAACCTAAGATTCGTTGACTTTCCCGAAAAAGCAGAGGGCCCCTCAGTGGAATTATTTCTGGAAGACTGGCTACTTAAAGAAATCGCCCCTAGCAGACCCTCTAAATTCTTTAACATTGAAAGAGCGCATAGAGCGCTGGTACCGATGCCCAGGCCTGGAGCACCTCCTCGAGCCATCATAGCAAAACTTTTTAATTATCGGGATAGGGATCTTCTCCAAATGTCCCGTAGAGGGGGGCAGTTTTCCTTTGAGGGCCACCCTATTTCGGTATACCCGGACTATACCCAAAGAGTGCAGGAACAGAGGAAATCCTTCATCGCGGTCAAGCGAAGACCTAGAGAACTAAACCTAAAATACAGTCTCATGTTTCCTGCAAAACTGCGGGTTGAGAACGAGGGTCGTACATTATTCTTTTTTACTGCAGGAGACGTGAGCGATTGGTTAGATACCAGAGGAGAGGGAGGGCGGCGCCTGCCCTCGTCCACCGGATCAACGGGAAACCAAACTACGAAACCCTCGACACAGAACAGGAGACAGTCCAAATGACAACACCGGACGGATATCCACCGGACGGATATAACAACGGATGGAGGACGGATTAATGTCCTACAAGACGGTACCCTGCAAGCTTCGGACACTGAGACTGTTCCGGAATCAATGGAGATGTCGCAAGAAACCGGGACCGAGAATGGAGATCGAGACAGTGAACAGGAATAAAGACACTGAACTCTACTGGCCAAAGGAGCAGATAAGTGACTAAGTACCAAAAAACATGCTGGTGTGGAGTCATATTTGTTTTAAAAGTTAAAGACGATATGGGCATTGCATAAATGAGACTATAATTATGATAATTCATAGAATAGGGGATGGAAGGGGCAGCCGCGGGGAAGCGACTCCCCCATTAGAGTTCAACCCCTCCTGGGAAGCTGGAGAGCAGTCTCGCGCCTAGGCGGCACCGGTTCTCTAGCGTAGCATCTGACAAAGTATAGTTATATAGGGAACATTGTGAGGACGGGATAGTCCCGGACCCTGACTGTTTATGTCATAATTTACAAGTTTATATAAAGGTTGGGTGGAGGGCGGTATGGGGCGGTAAGTGCTGAATTTTGTGTTGGTTGTAAGGCTAGCAAGGGAACTCACACGACTGCCCAAGGGGTGGGGGGGGACAAGAGACAATTTTGTTGTGCATGTTGCACTAGTTATGTGTTCACTTACGAGGGGGAGAGGGAGGGGGCTCAGCACGGGAAGATTGCCCTAATATTACAGCAAGTAGAAATGTCACCGGAAAATCATTTGAGGCACGAAGAATTATGCACTGGTGGGATATCATGGCTTCCTCCATAATAAAATTGCACACCTGAGATGTAAGGGGTATTGCAATGCATGAAAAAAGAAGACGAGTATTTGCGTATCTAAAGCAGTATAGAATATCTATAGCATGTCTGCAGGAAACTCATATATGGGGGGACACGATCTCAAGCATAAAACACAGATGGAGGGGACACATTTATGCCACCTCGTATTCAGGGTTCGCCAGAGGGGCCCCTATCTGGATAGCCCCCGGGGTTCCATTCCAATCCCTTCATCATGTAACTGATCCAGATG
Source organism: Calotriton arnoldi (assembly GCA_963921515.1). Taxonomy (NCBI): domain Eukaryota; kingdom Metazoa; phylum Chordata; class Amphibia; order Caudata; family Salamandridae; genus Calotriton; species Calotriton arnoldi. The sequence continues at coordinate 241,078 of CAWUFW010003435.1, read as the reverse complement.
GACGTTATGTGATATTGCATGCTAGAATGGATGGACGAGAGATATGTCTTATTAATGTGTATGCCCCAAACATTGATTGCCCTGAGTTCTTCCCGGTTGTTCTATCGGCAGCAACTCCATATTTGGGTGCGGGAGTTATTCTAATGGGGGACATTAACTGTGTCCTAGACGGATCCCTGGATAGAGAGCCCCCTAGACACAACACCAAACCGAAAATGACCGAAACACTTAGAGATTTGTTAACTGGAGTAGACATGCGAGATATATGGAGAGTGAGGAATCCAACAAAAAGATCCTTCTCCTGTCACACTCCAGCGACGAATACATTTAGCCGACTTGATCAATGCTTTATATCGGGTGAATTGACCCCTGATGTACTGGACATAACTTACTTACCTAGGTATTTATCAGATCACTCACCAGAGCTGCTCACAATGGGTGTTAAACGCCCTAGACCACCTATACCCACGTGGAGATTACGGGTGGAAGCATTATCGGATCCCCCTTTTGTAAAGACCCTCACTGAAGATATCACTAACTACTTTGAGGATAATTGGGAGACAACGAGCACGAGAACGACAGAATGGGAGGCAATGAAAGCAGTGATAAGAGGGGTGTGTATAAAAACCACATATGGGGTCCACCAGCAGCTTGAGAGAGATTTTCAATCCCAAGAGAAGAGATTGCAAACAGTAGAATCACAGCTAGACACACCCTCAGAGCAAAAAGGAATGGGGCAATATCCGAAAGAACTTATTGGAGGCCATACATCGTATGGAAAAATTTAATTACACAACGTATAGACAACGTCTACATATAGAGGGAGATAGGTCTGGGGCACTTTTAGCCAAATTAATAAGAAATGAAACACCAATATCGCCTACAGTAGAAATGGAGACAATAGACGGGAGGGTGGTTTACGCCCAGGGTACTATTCTGGATATTTTAACAGAGCATATGGCGAAGGTATATGCAAAGCGAATTTCCCCTCCGATAGAAGTGATAGGAGATTTCCTGAATACATTAGGTCTGCCCCAACTAGACAAAGAAACAAGTGAGAGACTAGATGCCCCGATCACCAACGAAGAGATACTGGAAGCGATCAAGAGGCTAAAACCAGCTAAAAGCCCAGGTGGTGATGGGTTTCCGTCCGAGTTTTATAAAGCGTTTGCACCAATACTAGTTAATCGACTACTGGAGGTGTATAATGAGGCGTTACAAGTACAGACTCTTCCAGCCTCAATGAGAGAGGCTATAGTGATTATGATCCCTAAGCCAGGTAGGAATCCAAGAAACCCAACTTCATATAGACCAATTTCTCTTTTAAACCTAGATATGAAAATTCTAAGTGGGGTACTGGCCAATAGACTCTTACCCTCCATGTCGACTTTGATACATCGAGACCAATCTGGGTTCATTCCCAACCGTAGCACCACGCATAACCAACTCGACTAACACGCGTGTGGCATTCTACACCTATCGACACTGAGTATTGCGCGTTGGCGCTACTTGACATAGAACTGGCTTTTGATTCCCTGGAATGGTCATTCCTATGGGCGACACAGAGTAATGGGAATAGGAGGGGGATATATTAAGTGGTTGAGGCTGCTTTATGACACCCCTCACGCTCGCATACGCATGGGAGGGCTAATATCACGAGTCTTTACACTGCAGAGGGGCACACCACAGGGGTGCCCCTTGTCGCCGCTACTTTTTGCGGCGGCCATGGAACCGCTGGCAGAATCTCTGCGGAAACAGATGGATAACTGGGGAATAAAATTAGGTGACACGAACCACATGGTCTCTATGTACGCAGATGATACTCTAATATTCCTCCGACAACCCACTCAAGCGATTCCCAAACTGTTGGAAATACTGAGTAAGTTTGGTGAACTTTCTGGCCAAAAAACAAACTGTAATAAATCACTATTATTGCCGGGAGGCCAAGGGAATCATTGCCAATAACAGGATTACCATGGGCAGAAACTGACCCCAAATACCTGGGAATTAGGCTGGCAAATACACCAGAGAGACATTTGGCATTAAACATAGGGAGAGTAGTGGACGGGGTGAAGGGTTCAGTACGCTTCTGGCAGGGGCTACCATTGTCGCACATGGGTAAAATCGCAATTTCAAAAATGATCGTCCTGCCGAGATGTCTCTATGTGATTCAACATTCATTTTATGAGATTCCTAATCACTTCTTTAAAGCACTAGATAAACAACTGATAGAGCTGTTGTGGGGATCAAAACGCAAGAGAGTGAGCTTAAAGATTATTCAAAGAACAGGGCAAGATGGGGGGCTAGAAGTTCCTAATATTGAACTGTATTACATGGCCGCGCAGCTTCAACATGCAACTCATTGGCTAGATGATAATGATAATTGGGAAAAGAGACTGCTGGCCGGAACATACGATGGTGACTCACTGGCGGAACATTTAATGGGCAGGGGATCGCGAGCCTGCCCATACATAATCCAACACGTGGCACAAGTATGGGAACGAGTAGTCAAAAAAGTGATAGGCCACGCCCCTTATGCACCAGACATGCCGCTATGGGTGATACAACCCTACGCGAAAATAGCGGACAATATGTCCATCCATAAATGTAAAGAAGGCGGATGCCGGACTATGGGAGACTTATTTTCAAATAAGCAATTCATCTCCCGCGAGGAGGCGGAGGAAGTATACAAGTTAGGACGGGGGCAATTTTTGCAATAAGAAAAATATCACATGTGACCAGTGAGCTATGGGCGTCATTCCCGGAGGAACCACCAATAACAAAAGTGCTTCAGGCAATGCTCTATATGGCACAGGGTAGCCGCCTAATCTCCCATGTGTATCGAGCACTTAGGGAGGACTTGAAAGCCCCGACCTTATCGATCCAGGCACGCTGGGAGGAGGCCCTGGGAAGGCCCCTATCAGAACAAGAATGGATCAAAGTACACGAGGGAGTTAAGAAAGCGAACTCCAACACAAGATTCAAATTGGAGCAATATAATTATATACATCAAACATACCTCTCCCCCAAAACACTAAGTAAAATCTTTCCAACCCGGCCACCTGAATGCCCCAGATGCAACGAAGGAGAGGCGGACCTTCTGCATGTCGTGTGGCACTGTCCAGCTATAGCCTCCTATTGGACTGAAGTCATAGATAAGCTGGAAAAGGCCACAGGATGGACTATCTCTAAAGAAATTAAAATAGTATTGCTGGGACTACTACCGGCCCCCAAAAACAAAAAGTTAAGCAGGAGATTAGTAATGTTGGGGCTTATACTGGCAAAAAGACGAATTGCTATAGCTTGGAAAAGCCCCAACCCACCACGCATAAAAGTGTGGCTCGGAGACATGTGCGAGTGGGCGACAGCAGAAGCAATACGTATGAAAAAGGTCAGACACGACAAAAAGCTGGAAGATGACCTAAGTGCATGGACGGTAATGCTGGCAGACATTAAGAGTATGCAAGCAACAACATCAACACCTACCGAGAATTCCCCATAACAATAATAATAAATAGAGCTGGGAGGAAACTAGACAACAAAATAAGATAGGAAAACTGGTGACACTATGGAGATTTAAACAAGACGAGCAGTATTAGGATGAGAGGTCTACGGAGCTGAGCTGGGTGGAGGGGCGGGGGAAAAGGGAAAATATTAAGTTAAAGAATTGGGAAAGTTTGATATGAGTAATTATTGTTGTATAAGCTAACCCCCGACAGGAGGGGTAGAATGTTGTAGTGAGTTACTCTGGTACATAAATATGTATAGAACGATAATGGGATCATAGAATTTGATGAGAACTAAATAATGAACCTATTACTTGTGCAAAAACCCAATAAAAAATATTTTTTTTAAAAAGAGGTTTTATAACCCCTGGCGAGTGAAAGCTGCCCATTTTATTTTTTTCCAGTGTAGGAAATTTACTACAAATTTGACTTTGGTGCTGTGGGCAAAGGGAAATGAGAACCAAAAATGTTTTTGCATATTAGGAACCCCCCAAGTGTTCCATGGGAAGGGGGGGGGGTCCTGTAATTATGAGCAGGGGCTTTATAAAAGAGGGTTAATAAACCCTGGTGAGGAAGAAAACGCACATTTCATCCCCCCCCACCTCCCCCTTGAAGGTAGTTGGCCTCATAGGCTAACATGGCAATATGTTATGGACGCATAACTATTGCTAGGAGTGTGAACAAAATAGCATTCAAAGACTGAACAGAATGGTATTTATAAATACAGAACTTGGCATTGTTGAATTTATCATAACCTGTACAGAATAGAAGTTATAAGACTCTTTTATGTAAGCCAAAATCCAGCCTCTAGCACTCTTCCCTGATTGGTCAGCCCTGAGGGGATTGGCCAGGCTGCCTTGATTAGGTGAAAAGTGGCCTGGCCGGGCAGAGGCTATCTGATGGAGAGAGCTTTGTGGGGCACAAGAATGCCAGAGAAGAGGGTTGGGTCATAAAGCATCAGCTTTAAAGGAAGAACAGGTCAAACAAGCCTGTCAGCCAGGGTGACCCCCTCTCCCTGCCAGATCGAAGGCTTAAGGAAGGAATTCACAGATGTGAGTGGGGGGAGTTTATAGAAATAAGCCATTCTTTGAGTTTGGCTTAGTTAGCCCTTGCTGCTCTGCTGAAATTTCAGCCAAGATGGATTTCAAGAGAATAGTGCTTTCTGGGACAAGACTTTGCCACACTTTGAAGGAAGTTGTCAATGCTTTGGGGTGTTGCCCTCACTCCATTGTACCAGGGTGCTCCCTACTTGTCGCCAGAGAACAATAGATAAATATGTGAGAGGTGCAGAGCCTCTCAGTTCAGCTGCCGGAAACTACAAGGAGGAGGATTGTCTGCAGGAATCCTGATCTGCACCCAAGGGCCTGCCTGGTGAAGACTGCGCCTTCTGCACTATCTGAGACTACAGCTCTGAGGACTTTGCCTTGCTTCAAGAAGGAGTAGGGAGTGGACTCCCTGCAGCTACAGGTTAACAGAGCTTAAAAGACCCATTTACAGCCAGAGTCTCCCTACTGGAGTGCGTCCAGTGGAGTTTTAAGGGATTGACCAAGTGCATTGTGGCAAGTGAAGTCCAGGCCTGCCAAGGCCCATTTAGGAGATTCCAGACCCTTTAATTTGTGTTGTGGACACTTGGAACCGATCAGGAGACCTTCTGGAAGGACCTCCATAAGTTTGGGAAGCTTTTTAGAAAAAGCTCCAGGAGGTGACTGACCCGAGAGCCATGCTGGCCACCTTCAACTGCGACCCGGGCAGGATTCCAGATTTGTCCCGCTGAAGAGCTCCGGAGGTCCGACTTCCAGAGTTTGACAGGGAGCTCCCTGAAAGTCAAGCCGGTGAACCCTAACCGAATCTGGACTGGTGGAGAGCAGCAAGGGCTCTTGGCGGAAAAATCTCCAGAAAAGTTTCTAAGTCCAAGGTAAAATTTGGACCAAGTCCTACCGTGTGGGGTGTCCAAGCAGGGCTCCATTACGGTCAGCCTCAAATTTTGACTTTGTGCCGGTCAAGTGCGACCAGATGTCCAGAAGTGGCGCTATTGGATTCTAAGCACTATAAAGTATTTATTCTTTAAACATTCATATCTCCGGTTTTCTACAGTGGATTCTCATGGTTTTGGTGACATTTTAAGATAAAAATATATATTCTATATTATAAATTGGTGTGGAAGGTTTTTTTTTTATTGTGAGTTGTGTCTTACTTATTTACTGTATTGGTGGTTTCAAATATTTTACATGCTTATCTCCTAAGTTAAGCCTTATTGCTCGGTGTCAGCTACCAAGGGAATAATTTATAGAGACCCTATTTAGGACACAATACCGTGTTGGTGGCCTTGTTGCTGGTGTTAGGCACTTACCTACCACTCCCTATATCCCACCTTCCAACAGGGTACATATATATATTTCTGTAACTGTGTTGTATTGTCATTTATAATAGTACATAGTTATATCGTTTGGTCCTCTTGATATAACAGTTTTTAGCAACTAAAAATGTAGCCAAATATACTTAAACCACTATTCTTCAAAAATGAAAGTCGCGCACAATACCTTGATGAGTTCAAACTACTGTTGCTGATGAGTTCAGCTATAAAGACACAATAACCATGCTGAAATAGATGTGGTATCAAGGATTGGTATGGAGAAGAAGGGTATATCGTGTACAGATATTTTAAATCCGAATTCTTGGTGAGAAAAAAAAAATAAAGAGGGAAAGAAGTATTGTGGGGGTGGAGAGATAAGGGTTCTGTTTAAAAGCTTTACAGTTGGGTCCACATACTCAAATCATGTGCTAAACATATTTGTGGTATTGATGTTATTTGTTATGTTGGTTCCTGAATTTAGACTTCATGCAGCTCAAGTGCAGTTGTCACAGTCTACTGTTTGACACCATGTGTTGTCTTTTAGTTGAGTAGGGTGATTTGTTGTCAAACATCCTCTCTCTTTATGAAAGACACCCAAATCCGATCAAATTCTGGTAGATGGTCTTGTATTCTATATATCACCCTGTGAGATCACCAATGCCTGAGAATTCATAGTGTTGTGGATAGCCAGCATCTTTGGAAATGTGAAATGTCAAGGTTATATGAGAGGTAATAGTTACAGCACCAGTATGGTGAGTGTGTTAATAATTTTGGGTCTGATTTAGATCTTGGCGGACGAGTGACTCAGTCGCAACGGTGAAGGATATCCCGTCTGCCGAAATATTAATCCCATAGGATATAATGGGATTTATATTTCGGCAGACGGGATATCCGGCACCATTGGGAAGGAGTATCCCATCCGCTGAGATCTAAATCAGGCCCTCAGCCTTCTGTAACATTGGTGTCCAACTATTTAATATCTTAAAATAGTTAAACTTCATCCTAGCTGTGCGTCAGGGTGATCTAAAATGTCTGCCAAATTGTCTTTTGAAATTTCTAGGTCTGTTTTCTGCCAGTGTATTCACAAGTTTGCTTCTGCAGACTCAAAGAAGCAACATGAGATTATCTCCTCATATAACCTTGATAATAGTGGATAGGTCTATTGGCTAGTATGCATTGGTACTTGAGGTTAGACTGTTTCCATTGTATCAGGTTATTTTGCTATAGCTGTGCTGTCTGTAGTAGGTGTCACTGGGAGAGCCTCAATCTGAACCCTATTTACTCTGTGCCCTATAAATTGTGAACAATCCACCACTGATGACACTAAAAAAAGGGAGTGATAATTCCAGCTCTGTAGATGTTAATAAGATGGATTCAAAAGTATTTTTGTGTCTCCTGCCTTTGTGGGTATGCCCTTGATATCTGTGGGTTCTCGTATTACTGTTGCTAGGCACCTCTGACTAGTTCCCCAGAGAGAAATCCAAATCCCAGGCACATACTTTCCAGAATACTAAAAAGGTCTCCCCAATCGAAACATTCAAACGCATTTTCTGCATTATGGCATCTGATTCCATGTCTCCAGTTAAACATGAAGAGGTAATGCGGTCTAATGGCCAGAGCTGCTGACTTAGGAACTGGAGAATCAGGGTTGGGTCCTGGCCTCAGCTCAACATCCTAAGATTCTGGGCAGATTACTTAATCTCCCCATGCAAAAAAATTGCGCAATGTGTTTTGGTTCTGATGTAATGTGTTATAATGCCTTTAGGCAAAGTTCACACTAAATAGAACTGCAAAAATCATAACAAAAGACACTGTGTTCTAATATGCTTTTTTGAAGACCTGCCGGAGAACAAACCCACATGCATCCAGTGTATTAGTGTGTGAATTACATGTTTTAGTATGGCAGCTAATATTTTTCGTGTATCTTTATGTCCACATTGACAAGCCAGATTGGCCAATTGTTTGGACAGTATAGAGGGTCTTTACCCATTTTCAAAAGGACTGTCAGAGACTGATTTGAGCAGAGTGGCAAGGTGTTCGTCATCTCTTCCTCCCTATACATCTCATAAAGGGCATCTTTCACTTGTTCTATCCTTATTGTATAATACTACCCGGGAAATCCATCTTCCCCAGGCGCTTTGTTGTACTGCAGATCAGTAACAGCATTCGCTGTTTCATCTCTCTCCATATAAAATCCCTGTCTTCTGATGACAGACTCCACATAGCTAGGGATGAGAGAAAGGTCTTTTCTGTGGATATACAGGGACTGATATATCGCAAATTTATCTGCTGTAGGTTTGCAGATTCCCTTCGAAGTCATATTGCCAGTATAGCCACCTGTATTTCCCTTGTCATAGGTGCACTGCTGACAGCCACCTTTTTCTCTGCTCTTAGCGATAGCGTTACAGGTAGGACAGAGCATATTACATTGAGCCGGTGGAAAGGTTATCCAGGACATATTTGCTCATTCTAATCATCTTCTATTCGCAACTAAATATTTGAATCATATTTTTTCATAAATTAACCAAACTTTTCCTCTAATTGTTGGTGTTTTTCTTTTACACTTATTTTTCTGCCTCTGATCATTTGACCTCTTACAAAGTTTTTGACAGCAGACAATATTTGGGGAAAGTATAAGAGTCCCTGTTGCCATCGAAATAGGATGGGATAAGCTCTCTCAATGCCTCTTTTTCTAAGGGCAACTTGCATTTGGTTCATGCGTCAGACCTCTTCAGGGTGCGAACTAGGCCACACTATCGATAAAAGAATGTGGGAGTGATTTGTTAAGTCTCCTTCAAGAATTTGCAATCAGACTATCAGCTATGGGTTTGCAGATTTTAAAAATTAGTGTATGCAAGGAATAGACGTATAGTTCTTACTGTCTGGGTTTAATAAGCCCCATATACCTGTTGGGCCATTAACAGTTATATTGTCTCATACAATCCTTTTGTCACATGTGTTGTGTGCATCAGTGAAATAGTCCCCTCCTATAATGGTGTGTGAGGCTATGAATTATGTGAGAATTCACGAGAGACAATACAGCAAATGTACCGTTTCTTTATTAGGTGTGTAAATGGAGCCCATTGCCAGTGGTTTGTGTTAGTTTGGCAAATGTGTGTCTTACTTCTGGGTCTAGGTCTTACTTCGCTAATCTGCATGCAAGGGTCTTTTTAATGAGTTCAGCTATCCCAAATATTTAGAACATTTTGCTGGGCAAGTGGCGGGATCTGTTGGGTCTATCATTTTACAGCTTTATAACTATTTGCCCGCCCAATCCTCTTAATTTTTCAGACTCAATTTGTGACAGGTGGGTTTCATGAACTTGTCCAATGTCTGTGGTGGCCTAACAGAGCAGCATTTTTTACGCCATAATGTAATGGTTCATGCAGTTGACACACTGGGATAGCACACTGCCTCAATGATGGATTTGGGCCCAGATCTCTGTACTGGGGAGAATGTTTGACATTGTTCAACATTCTGTCTATCAATAGTTATTTTTGCATTTGTCACCCCGAGTGGGATGGGTATGCCCAGACGTGGGACCTGTGCTCTCCATGCCACTGGAGTCAAGCTAGCCTGGCTGATGATGGGTAATACCCCGAAACCGGTCCCAGGATGCTTGTTTCAGGTCCAGGGTTAGGGCTGGACTGTTTCCATGGGGAGCAGGGTCAAGACTGAATTGCATATGGCTGGGTTTAAACTGGAATTGCATGGGGAGCAAAAAAAACGATGGACTTTGGCCCAGATCTCTGTACTGGGGTGAATGTTTGCCATTGATCAGCATTCTGCCTATCAATTGTTCTTTTTGCATTGACATTAAACGTCTGCATTTTATGAGCTCTGTTGTTAAACAGTGGTAAAGCCACGTTTATTTAAGAGCCAATCTTACTGGAGAAGTTAAAATGTTTTTACCTCAATTTTAAACTTGCGAACCTAGCAGTAGGAGAAAAGATTTTGCTTACCAGTAATGATGGAAAGAAACATCTTGGCTGCCAATTTTATTCTTCTAATGTCCAAGATTTAAATCATGTATTGTTCTTTTGTCCGGGTCTCTTAACTTGTCAGAAAATGTATGCTTCCTCTATTGAAGAGATAGAAGGTGCAAACCATTTTTGATGCACTATGTTTAATATTTTATCCAAAAACAGTGAATGTGATATCCTGAGGGCTAGAGCTTGTTTACGGTGAATCCTTGTGATATGCTGACAGCTAGAGGTTTTTATTTTTTACCCTGTTGAGATCTGAGCTCTTTTTGGTCAATCATCGAGAGCAGGGTGTCGCTTCATGTCAGTCCAATATAGTTGTGATGTGTGCAAGTTTGTGCAATCAGGTTTAGAAGTGAGGAAAGGAAGAGATTGAAGTTTTCAATCGGCTGAGGATGAATTCTTGAAATATACATGGGTTTTTGAAGCTGAGAGATAAGTATTGTGTTTCGAGCCTTAGCAAGACTAGTGTATCCTTAGAAAACAATATAAAGTCATTCTAGCTTTGAACATGACTATTTTTGACCTCAGCTCCCATGTCATGGCCTTCCCTGTTGTGGTTTGAATTAAGGCCACTGCTCTATCCTTTAATTAAGCGCCTAGCAGATAGGTGTGCTCATTTAACATTTTTATTACTATGAAAATAGGAAGACATTATGCATTTCTAAGGAGAGAGGTTAGTCAACATTACCAACAACGAAGAAGTGCCTCTGCTGCTGTGGTCCAATTTTCCACTCAGGTTTGGGGTCTGCTATTCATGAGGAATGAGACCCTACAGTTGGTTTGTTCTGCCGATGCCTAGTGTTTGTCTTTGTTCTTCCTTGTGGATCTGTCTCAATCTTTCTTCAGTTCGTCCAGGATCTTGTGTAGGCTTTCTCAGTTTGAATGTCTCCGGCAGTGCCTTTTTGCTGATGATCTCCAGTTATCTATTGGTTTTGTGTCGGTATTGGTCTTAGTCACAGCTTGAGTACTCACTTCCGTACCCAAAGTTTCTAAGCTATCCAAGAATCTCTCAAGGTCCTCCGCTTCTGTGTACTTTGAAAATCTGCAGCCTACGGTTATGCACATGTTGCTGTTTCAAAGAGGCTGTACTTTATGACCCTTTTCTAGAGTTGCGGTCTCATGGCTTGGAAGATTTTTCACTTCTTGCACAATGAAAAATCAGCCGATATAGTAACTGTGAGTCCATCAAGCTTATATGGACTGTGTTTTTGGGCTGCTTGTATGACTTTCCTTGATCATGTCTCAGGAAACATACTATTATGTGTCTTGGAGAGTTGTCACATTTCTAGGTCGTATTCTGTGGGCGCTTTGAAATCACAGGGCTGAGTTGACTGAATTTGTAATAACGTAGGTAGAAAATTGGTTAAGAAAACTACCACATCAGTTTCTTCTCATTTTTCAGGTGTCCCATAAAAGAGCATGTTGTCTAGCCTTGTGTGATCTTCCAAGTTTATTACTTTGTTCTGTGAAAACTAGAGTTCTCGTTTAGAGTGAAGAAAGTCTTCTGTTAAAGGGAGCGAGCTCAGACGCAGTCAACCTTATCTCAGAGGTCATAGTTGCTATTTTGGATTTCACTGTTCCTAGTTTGGTTCCTATGGCTGCAATATCCTGCATACCAGCCTCTAATGAAAGCTTGTGCCAGGGGCTGTTGCCACAATTTGTGGAAGTCACAGTTTCTGTAAATAGGAGTTGATTGTAGGCCGTATTCGATGCTGCAATTCTTTAACAAGTTCAGGGCTAGTCCAGAGGCAGTGGGTTTTAAAGTCTGAATTGGCCTTGTATGTACTATATGTAGTAGCATCCTCAAGTAAGTTCCCTGTGTTGGCTGCGGGTTTGGCTCAACTACGTTTTAATAGAATGAGTATAAGTTAAGAAAGGGTCAACCACGTCAGCCCTGCGATCACTAGGTACTGGATCATTTACCCACCAGTCATTAACTATTACTTGGATTCGTGCTGAAGTTTTATTTTAGCCACCCCCAATAGGACTGTTGGTTTAGGTGTCTCTCTGTATTAGTGATTCTGACACACCGCCGCTCCTCAAACAAGTATGGCTACCTCAGCACATTCACCTTCCGGCTTCTTCCCAACATACATCTTGAAGTATCGAAAACACAATTAATGCCACTTTGTCATGATGGGGTCATATTCTCAATAAGCTTTGAGGTATAGAACACAAAGTGGGGGCTGGTCTATGTGCGTTACTGCTTATGTTGGTCTTCATTTATTTGCTTGTATGATTGTGCTGGTCCCGTTGCTGCGCACTTACTGGTGCCCAAGCTCTTCCATGTCAGTTTGAAAGTGATTGATGGCAAACAATTGGACAGTTAGATTATCACCATGCCCACATATTCAGTGGATCTGGACTTTAATAATAATTTACTGATGACCCCTCTCGTTAGGTCTCTGGTGTGTCTCCTAGTGTATGGCAGAATAAAAGGTGAGTCCGTTGGACAATTTACTTTCAACTGAGGCAGCACTGTTACCGACTATACTATCACCGAACTGGCCAACTCTCAGAATAATGACTTACTCTTAGAGCACTGTCAAAACAGCCCAAAACTATCAACAACAAAAAAAAGGTACATAGAGCAGAAACAATAAAAAGCAACAGAATACTCTGCCCCAAAGAATCAAAGACCTGAGTCACTCTTATTCCTCCTCAGGTGAAAACAGTCCTCAAGTTGGAATAGGAGACAGGGACTGTACCCCATATAAGACTGATAAAGCGATACAATTTTAAAATGTGCGAGCAGAAGAAAATATAAAATCACTGAAAAATGATGGTGTCTTGATTTGCTCTCTCAAGCAGTACATATACAGTAGACTAGTAAAAGATTGTGGAGCCAAACCCCTCCTACTAATGGGACTGGCTCACATAACAATAGCATCCTTCAAGCCTCCACAGGTCAAAACCCCCTACTTAAAGGATGGCTGAGAGGGCTACAAGAGGAATCCATGGAAAAGGAAACTTAGGGGACTTCATGCTGCTCATACGCGGGCTTCAATCTGACATTCTTTGTGTCAAGACTTGGCAAAATCAATTTCTGAACAAGATCATAATTTACAAAAATGTCAGGATGTAAGATTTGACTAGGTTGAAACCTTTACAGTGGAACAGCTTTACAAACAAGATGATATTTTAGCTGAGAGGATGAAAGTAACAGCACTGGAGTGCCAACAAACTGCCAATGACTGGAGGACAAAGCAAATCCCTCACTCAGAATTTGAGGCATTATTCCCAACATCACTAAATATCTTGAGCTCTAAGTCAAAGATCTATTTTGGATGTTATGTCTGAAAAAAACACTTTGAGAAAGTACTTGACAGAGCAAAAACAGTTTTCTCTGCCTTTCGTGATGACAAAAACTTCCTCCCGATGTGCTTTACCACAGTTCATTTTTTCAAACTCAAAAAATCAATCATGACGAGAGCAAGGGCAAACATTTATTTAATTAAGAGGCCATAAAATTATACTCAACTGTCCTAGAAGGAGAGAATTTAAAGAAATAACTTGAACCCTTCAACAAAAAATAATTCCTTAGAGGCCAATGTCAACAACGATCAAGCAACCAGACTGAGATAATTTCATGGCTTGTTCACATAGGCTAACCAGATCTAAATGACAGGCTTACAGAGTGTACAGTATATGTATAGAGCCTAAATACACCCGGCACAAGTGGTGCAGTTTTAAAATGGGCCCAACATAAATTTCGATATAAAGTTATTGCACTAATCCCATCTATAAATAAAATATGTGTAAAGGTGGCTATCTTAATGGTTTCCAAGTCAACTCTATTTCAATGTATACACTAGTAACAAAAGGAGTAGCTATTTTGCTGAGGAGAGACCCGCCATTCATAATAGACTCGATAACAAGAGATCAAATGGATAGGCTAGTGAGTATAAGGGGTAAACGACAAGGTATCAAGTTTTCTATTTTATTCATTTATGGGCCCAGAGAAGACAGGCACAAATGTTTTGCCTTGTTGTTTCTTAATGATAGCGGAGTTCTCACAGGGTCATTCGATAACAGGAGGGGAATTTAACACAGTACTGAATGGGTCTATGAATAGATCTGTCAATAGATTGGGTTCCTGTCCCACGCCTGGTACACCGGAGAGAGGGGTCGTGGATCTAGGGCTGATCCACCTGCTGGGGTTAGAACACAATGAGGATTACACCTTTTACTCCCAGGTCCACAAGACTCACTCATAAGTAGATGTTTTCATTCCAAACAGAATGCTCACTGAAAAGACTACGGACTCCACAACAGGTTCAAGAGTCTTGCCTGACCACCTTTCAGTGACATTAACAATAGGAATCCAGATGCTACTACCCCCATGAGCCAGACTGCAGTGCTTTAATGAGATAGCCTTCAAAGTAGACAGAGTAGACATGTCCATCACTATTTTGAAGAAAATGACCAGTGAAATTATGGTTTGCATTTCGATGCCCACTACAAAAGCAGTAATATGAGGGAAGTTGATATACCACCCCTCTGCTTTTCAGAAACTAGCCAAGGACAAAAATCAAGAACCAGAATGGCAGGTAAAAACCAGAATCAAAATATAAAATGCACTACTTACCCTAAATTTTACCAGCCTTTACCCAATGCACAGGGAGAATTAGAACACCTACTAACAGGGGAAACAACAGAAAATGCTATATATATATAGCTAAAAATACTATGATAAAAGGGTGGAAAGTGGATCGTATTTGAGCATACAAATTGAGAATGGTCCAACCACACACTCAAATAAGAGAAATTCAAGACAAGAGTGATGTCATCGACCCAACAGTTGGCCCAAATATTCTCAGCATTTTATACAGCTTTCTACAACCAGGTTACGCTCCATAGTCAGACATTTAACAGGTCCCCTGCATCTAACAGCTGGTGGGGTGATCGGGAAACTGCAGATTTCCTATCACCCTCCCCTTTCTATCTATTTCAGGGCTCTAGACAGAGGTTCAATTTGTTGTCCATCCTATTTTTGCTGGCTTTACAGCTGTGGTCTTATTCCACTATAATAATAAAGCCTGTCACACTGATGATCCCTACTGTTTGCCCCAGGAAGTGTGTGTGTGTGTGTGTGTGTGTACAGGCAGGTCTGGCTGAACCAGGACATACGACAGACTCTTCTCAACTATTCCTGGTCAAGCAGAAGTGAAGCTCTGGAGTTGCCAGGCTCTTAACGGCAGCATCAGAAAAAGAGGGCACACACTTCAGGATGAAGTACAGGAAGGAGATGCCAAGGAGAAAGAGGGGAGAAAGCTGATACTAGAGGAAAAGATAAAGTACAGAGGAAGATGAGGAGGAGACAAGGTACAGACAGGCGAAGCAAGACAACCCTGACAAAGGAAGCAAAGGCATTCAACCTGCGGGGAAAGACAGCAGGGGTCTACGGCAAGTGATTCAGCACTACTGGAGGGAGAGGAAGCTACCTGCATGATTCTGATCGGATTTAGGGCCTTGCCAATCCCTTAGGTTTCATTGAGTATCACACTAAGTGACCATCCCTTGAGGGAGGTGAACATTGAATCATACTCAAGTATTTTAGAGCATTTTCATTTGGTTTTAAATTGGTGAGGTGCCAATAAGGAATTATACTGAAAACACACTGATGAAGGGAAGTAATACTACTATTTGCTCTGCACTGTGAGTATGTGCTGGGGAAAGACCGTCTGCCTTCCTATACCCAAACTGATGTGTATATTGCTTACCATGAGGGACTACAAAGGTGGACTGAAAGAAAAGATCAATGAGAGCCAGATGGAAAGAGAGAACAACCACCTGCTGGATATAGGACAATGTTTTGAGCTTGAACCTCTCATTGTAAAGACTGATCACACTCATTAAAGCTCTCTCTTTACCTATGTTATGGTACTTTGCCCTCTCCTCCAATATATCAGCGTGTCACTATTATAGACAAATGGAAAGATTTGGAATGGAGGGGCCTCCCTGAAATTTTCACTTCATACACTCTGTAGAAAAGTTGTCTTTCTGCCTGATTTACCAATTTTTGGCCATAATGGTTTTTCTGGCATTTGGACAAACACTCCAAAACTGCCATTCAGTCTCCCAGTGACTATGCTCTGACCCTAAACTCTATGAAAAATTGGCTAGACTCCCTTGTCTTATTTAACATTTAATTAAGGCTACTGTAACTTAAAGCCGGAAACGCACCATTGGCTCAACAGCTTAATGGCACAATGGAGCTGCCTAGTACATTTAAACCACTGAAATAAATGACTGTAAAAAAGACTGTCTTCAAACCTACTATGGTAGTCTTATTGGCTGCAAGAGCACCAGGCAAAATAATACATTCTGACATGTAGAAAAATCTACTTTTATATATTAGCAATGCTACCCCTAGGTGTGCCTTGTAGTTCACAAAGCTATGTGTTTCATGTGTAGATGAGAGACATGATGAATTTTAAGAATTAAACTAACTAGCCCTGAAGTGCTATTTTCACTATTTAGGCCACTGTAGCTTTTTCCTATGGAGAAAACTCATTTGTGTTTAAAAGTAATCTTTTCACAAAAATACTGTAAATTTCAATGAAAGATTTTTAAAAAATATTTAACAAAAATCTAGTTTGTCGCTGAAAGTGGATTTTGCCGACTTTGGTTTAAAGATAATTTTTTAACAAAACCTGTTTTGTGCTGTCTGTAGGTTTTATCAGTAATTAATTCAGTTCTGCTGAGATTCTCCACCGACTGTGAATAAGCCTTTAGTGAGGTGCAAACACCTCTCTGCCCAGAGATAATAAAACTAGCTCTGAGGGCAGAAGATTGGGAGCAATAACTACTGGTCACTTAGCCAGAAATGTGGGAACTGGCACTGGACAGAAACACAGGTGGCATCACAAAGGACCATGCTAAGGCTGGCACTTCTCCCATGTGTACACTAAATAGGACAACTGACTTGTATTTGGACTGTTTCTTCTTGGCACTTTTTGCCTTAAAACGTAGGCCAAACATAGCTATGGTTTCCCTACTCTGTTTTAGACCATTTTTGTGTCATTTTGTTTATTAACTTTCTCTCCTTTTACTAAATTGGATTGGGGTTGAATGGCTATTTTTCTGCTTTGGTGTTGCTTTAATATTGAACATCTCTCTCTGGGGAAAAGGCTGTTCATGTAGTCATTTGCTACAAGAGCTTAAGTTCAGATTCTCTTCTTGAAATGGTGTGTTGACCCAAAAAGATACAGCATTAAAATTGTAGGTTCCCTCCTCCAACATTAGCAATCCAAAACCTCACCCAAGTAATATCAAAAGTGAAGGAATAGGCCACAAACATTGAGAAACGTTTTTGGTATGCCATGTCAAACGCTTCCATGAACCAGGCATTACACAATGTTAATGCAAAGTGTTTGCCAAAATAAATGTCTTTTTAGTAGAATGGAAACTACTGAAATGATGATGGCTCCAAAGGCTGCATCATGGTCACGTCTTCTGTGCTGTGGCAGCGCAGAAGGGATCTGTGCATTCCTCTGTCCTATGGATCACACAGATAACCGCGAAATAACTTCAAATTAGTGCGTTTTTGCTAACAAAAGCTTAGAAACAAAGAGTCACTTACTGCCCTGTGTTTCCGAGCTTTGTGGTCAGCAAAACATACACTAACTCGGAGATATTGGGAGTTAATTGATGCGTTAAAAACAGCAATAAGAAGCGCGCAAACAGAAAACGGGATGATAGGCTGCAAGTGTTCACAATACTGTGCCTCCTACCACTCCCTATTTCTTCTCCAAGGAAACTGACAATTACCTTGAGATTTCTCTGGAGAAAAAAAAAGATGTTCTAAAAAGGCAGTCACAGCAGGTGTCTGGGCGGCAGGTGTCTGGGTAAAGTGGCAGGGAGGGAGGTGGAAAACTTGCCTGAATCCCGCCGCATCGCCGCTCTTCTGGCTCCACTGAAGGCACAGGCTCCCAGACTACCCTGTGACGAATCCTCACAGCATGAGAGCAGCATCAGGATTGGCCTGAGCGCCCTCAGGTTGCGCTCCCAGCAAGACTGGGAGCCTATTTCTGCTGTCTCCAACCCGGCTGCGCAGCTTGGTTTGGAGACAGCTTCAGAGTGCATGACGGTTTGGCCGTCCTGAGAAGGCCGGCCAAACCGTCATGCGCACTGACAGCAGTGCACCTACCACTCCCCTTTGTGCCCGTCATCCCCATGGCCCCACCCCCTAGACTCCACAGTATGGAGAAAAATAAAACAATAATAAACATGCTTTATTATCGTTTTGTTTTTCAAGTTTTGCAGCTGCTGCTAATGGCTGGGAGGGGAGGGGGCGACTCTCCACCATAGCAGAGGAGCAGCTGCTGTAAAAAGGCCTTGGAAAGCTCTGGCTCTCAAAACTGGCGACAAGGTACATGCTGCCAAACACCAAATAAAAACAACTAGCTATGATGTGCTAAAATATAACTTGGAGCAAAGAAAATAGTAAAAGCGCGACGGAACCAGAGCAACTGAATAGTGTTGTGGAAAAGAATGTAAAGTTTAGGACAAATATTGTATCACAGCCACACTATCACACAAACCCCACACTATGAAAAAGAAAAAAAAAAGTCCAAAGGGTGAAAGCAGGTGCATATTTGGTGTGTAAAGTACTGAAAAAACTGTATTTGTCCATCTTTACACAGCTCAAGAGTTAGGCTTAAATGTCAGCACATTTCTGAGATATATGCAGCTAAATAGGGAACCTCAACAATGGTCTGTGGTATAATTAGCCCAGCAGCACACCACGTTGTTTAAATTCAACTGGGCAGACAACTGGCCACTATATGTAGATTGACTACTAAAAGTAGAGGTTTACCTGAGCGCAGAATTATAATCCAAAGAAGTCTGTGTGGAAGGGAGGCAGCAAAGGCCTGTAGAAAAGATTACAGACCTTTACTTGCGAGACCTGTCTTCCATACGAACGGAAAACAAAATACATTTTAATAGAGGTGGGCGAGCCACTGAAAGCTTGAGCCAGGCTCGAGCCTGAAGCCTGGCTCAGCTCGAGGTCCTGTTAGAACCAGGGGCCCATAACGAGCCGAGCTTTCAAGTGGCTTCTGCCTGCCACCCTCCCTTCACCAAGGATATGGCATTATGGCCGGAGCGGTAAAATCATTTAATCTACGCGTAGTTACAAAAAAAAAATGAATTTGACCTTGTGTAAAGTAACCAGTGCTGACGTAAAGATCTTCGGGTCGAATTTGCGCTATACATAAACAGCAGAAAAACGTACAAAGAGAAAAAAACAAAGCGTTAACATAAAAAGAAAGACAAATAGATATCCATGTAGTGGCTTATTTGTACAAAGTGAAATGAAACCAGAAAGCCTGGATAAATCGTGGCTTACTCGCTTAAATTGAAAGACATATTTTACAACGTCTAACTGTCATCAAAACATTGCTATCTGCCTAAGTGGTAGCCTACGGTGCAGTGGTACTTATGAGACAGCAGTAAAAGGTTTCCTGAACATCACTGAAAACCGTAATGAGCAAAAGTACAGATAACCTACCGACTGACAGGAAATAATGACTAAACATCCAACAATGGAGGCACTAACGCGCCAAAGCATTGGGCAAATCATACTTTAGTGAAGCCTACATAGACACATTCCTGACTCCCCTTGAAAGCCAGCAGGCGCAGGCCTGCACATTAACTGAATCACATACCATCTCGGGGAGGGGGGGGGGGGAGTGGGGGGGGGGGAAGAGGGCACTGGTTCGAAATCTTGTATCTTGAAACCCACATCTTCACTAAAAAAAGGCAATAGGTCTCGCCTATACAAGAGCTATTGGCTTTGGTATGGTGTTTTTGTGATGTTGTACATCAGTGTGGCTGCTGTTCAGCATGGCTAAATGTTAGTTGTGTGGAGTATTATGGAGTGGAGTGGGGGAGTAGAGTGTTGTAGAGTGGAGTGGGGGAGTAGAGTGTTGTGGAGTGGGGGAGTAGAGTGTTGTAGAGTGGAGTGGGGGAGTAGAATGTTGTACAGTGGAGTGAGGGAGTAGAGTGTTGTACAGTGGAGTGGGGGAGTAGAGTGTTGTACAGTGAATTTGTTGGAGTACAATGTTGCAGAGTGAAATGAGGGAGCAGAGTGTAGTAGAGTGTAGTAAAGTTAAATTGCTCAGTGGTAGAGTGGCATAGAGGGCAGTGGCATAGAGTGTGGTGGGGTGGAATAGCGTGGAGTGGGTTGGGGTGGTTTGAGGTAGTGGGGTGGACTGAACTGGAGTAGAGTGGGGTGCATTGTATTGCGGTAGAGTGAGGTGGATTGGAGTGGGGTGGTCTGAAATGGGGTGAGCTGGATTGGAGTGGGGTGCACTAGATTATTTTGAGGTGGATGCATTGGATTGAAATGATAGGACTAGGGTTGGTGGGCTGGAGTGGGGTGCCAGGATTGGGGTGGGGTGGATTGGGGTGGAGTGGTTTGGAGTGGGGTGAAGTGGAATGGGGTGGATTAGATTGGAGTGGATTAGACTGTAGTGGGGTGGACTGGAGAGGGGTGGGCTGGACTGGCGTGAGTTGGGCTGAACTGGGGTGGACTGAACTGGGGAGGGGTGGATTGGTTTGGGGTAGAGAGGGGTGGATTGGGATGGAGGATTTGGGCAGATTGGGCTGGATTAAGTGGGGAGGATTGAATGGGGTGGATTGGAGTGGGGTAGGGTAGGGTGGATTGGGGTGGTGTGGGTTGGACTGTAGTGGAGTGGATTGGACTGGAGAGGGGTGGATTGTGGTAGGTTGGACAGGATTGGAATGGAGTAGGGTGAATTGAATTTGGGTGAGGTGGATTGGAGTGGTGTAAATTGGATTGAGCTGTATTGGATAGTGTGGGGTGGATTGGAGTGGGGTGGGGTGAATTGGGATGGAGTGGGGTGGATTAGATTGGGGTGAGATGAGATGGATTGAATTGGGGTGAGGTAGATGGACAAGTTACGTACCTTCGGTAATGCCTTATCTGGTAGAGACATGATCTAGCCGCAGATTCCTTACCTTTGAACTTCCAGGCGTCAGGCTGGATTCAGAAGATTTTTCCTAGCAGTACCCCTACGTGTCAATAGGTGGCGTTGGTTGACTTCGGGTAATGTCGTCAGTGTCGTGTTTGTCGTCGTCGTGACATCCACATCGTCAATATAACTGCCACTCTGGCCCGCTGACGCCAGCACTTTTCACAACTTTACACGCCAGAAGCGCGCAGCGCCATGAAGTGACTGACCATGGTGTGTTAAAAAAGAAACTAGGGCCGTGAAGGGAAACAGCCTCGACACTAAAAGGCAATTCTGCAGTGTGGGGAGGATGGGTGGGTCGGTAAGGAATCTGCGGCTAGATCCTGTCTCTACCAGATAAGGCGTTACTGAAGGTAAGTAACTTGTCCATCTGATAGAGACATCTAGCTGCAGATTCCTTACCTTTGACTAGATACCCAAGCAATACCTTCCCCGGAAGTGGGACTGCAGAAAAGCTTTAAATCAGGAAATTCTGTAAAACAGAGCAGCCGAACAGGCCCTCCCTGAGAATCCAGGCAAAAGTGTCTGGCAAACATGTGCAGAGATGCCCGCTTGGCAGATTTCAGAAATAGGATCACCATGCTGGAGGGCTTTGGTGGCTGCTTTCGCCATGGTGGAATGGACGCCAAGGCCTTCGGGAGGCTGCTTCTTTGCCAAGGCATAACATATTTTGATGTAGAGGATAACCCATTGTGATTTGGTCCTCTTTTGGACAGCAAGCCCCTTCTTTGCTCCCACATATCTTATAAAGAGTCAGTCATCCACCCAGAACTCTTTTGTGCGATCAAGGTAGAATGATAACGCTCTTTTTGGGTCCAGATGATGAAGACGCATCTCTTCCTTGGAAGGATGCGGAGGGGCATAGAAAGTGGGCAGAGTAACAGACTGTCCTAGATGAAAGGAGTTACAACCTTAGGCAAAAAAGATGCTCTAGTTCTCAATACCGCTTTGTCAAGGAAAACTGTCAGGTAAGGAGGCTGTGATGACAGTGTCTGTAGTTCGCTCACCTGCCTGGCAGAGGTAATAGCCACCAAAAAAGCTGTTTTGATAGTGAGCAACCGTAGAGGACAGTTGTGCATCAGCTCAAACGGTGTGCAAATCAAGAAAGTAAGGACCAAATTAAGGTCCCATTGTGGCATAAGAAAAGGAGAAGGGGGAAACAAGTGAGTTAACCCCTTCAAAAATCTCTGCACCAGAGGGGACTTAAAAAGTGAAGGCTGATCTGGCAGCTGAAGAAAAGCCGAGAGGGCCGAAAGGTAGCCCTTCAAAGTGCCCAAAGCTGAGCCCTGCTGGGCCAGGGAAGGGATAAACAGGAGGATATCTGCCAGGAGGCAGATAAAGGGGCAATAGACAGTTCTCTACAATATTTACAAAATGTATTCCATCGGCAGGCGTATACCGATTTCGTGGAGGGACGCCTGGCTGCCAGAATAACCTTGCAGACTTCGGGAGGAAGGTCAAAAGCAGTAAACTGTCGCCGATAAATCTCCACGCAAGGAGGCGTCTGGCTGCCAAGATAAAATTACAGACTTCGGGTGTTAGGTAGAAAGCTGTCCACTGTCTTCGCTCAATCTCCACAGAAAAAAGGTTAGAGAGTTGACAGTTTAGGGTGGAGAACCCTCCCCTGATGCTGCGACAGAAGATCTTCCCGAAGGGGCAGTCTGATCGGAGGACTGATGGGCATGCTCAACAGCTCAGTATACCAAACTCTACGTGCCCAATCCGAAGCCACAAGAATAACTTGTGCCCGGTCGCTCCTGATCTTCTGGAACACTCTGGGCAGGAGTGGTATGAGCGGAAAGGCTTACAGGAGGCCTGAGCACCACTCGAGATGAAAAGCGCCACCGAGCAAGAGCTGCCTTGGAAACTCCAAACCTCAAAACTGCTGACATTGCGCGTTCTCTTCGGAGGCCAACAGATCTAACCAAGCCTCTCCCCACCGCTGAAAGACCTTGTGCCACCTCCGGATGGAGACGTCACACTTGATCCGCAAGGCACCTTCGGCTGAGTTTGTCTGCTCTGGCGTTCAAAGAACTGGCCAGATGTTGAACCACCAGAGAAATGCCCCGTTGTTCCAACCAAGTCCAGAGGAGCAGGGCATCTTGACAGAGTCCACAACCCCACTACGCCTTGTTTGTTACAGTACCACATGGCGGTAGTGTTGTCCGTGAACACCTGAACTAGCCTTCCCTTGATGGATGGTCATCCGTTTAGTGCCAAAGGGATTGCCCGAATCGGATTAACAGGTTGATATGGAGCCTGGCTTCTGCCAGAGACCTGAGTCCTCTGATCTCCACCTCCCCCAGATGACCGCCCCATCCCAGAAGAGACTCATCCGTCACTACTGTGAGATCTGGGTGGGGAAGGGAGAGGGGTCTGCCTCTGACCCAATCGCGGTTTGTTAGCCCCCCCAGTGGTTCTTTCGCAGTACCCTCCGAGATCTGAACCAGGTCGGTGAGATTTCCTCTAAGCTTTGCCCCTTGGAACTTCAGGTCCCGCTGCAGAACCCGCATGCGCCACCATGCATGGTCCACCAGCAGGATGCAGGAGGCCATGAGGCCCAACAGCGTCAGAGTCACTCTCACCGAAATCCAGGATAGAGGCTGAAACATCGGTATCATAGCCTGAATATCCTGGACTCGCCGTTCGGGAGGATATGCCCAAAACTGCACCGTGATCAGAACTGCCCTGATAAAAGGGAGCTTCTGAAAGGGAGTCAGGTGTGACTTCGGCACGTTGATAGTGAACCACAGCAAATGTAGGAGGTTCGCCATAGTTTGGAGGTGGGTGACGACTACTTGGGACGAGCCCGCCTTCAACAACCAGTCGTCGAGATAGGGGAAGACTGGAAGCCCTGATCTCCGCAGATGGGCTACGACCACCGCATCACCTTTGAGAACACCCATGGGGCACTGGTGAGGCAGAAAGGGAGCACCGCAAACTGAAAGTGCTCGTGGCCCACCGTAAACTGTCGATAGCGACGATGGGCAGGCAGGACGGGGATATGAAAACAGGCATCCTGCAAGTCCAGCACTACCATCTAGTCTCCCGGGTCCAGGGCAGACAGGACCTGAGCTAGGGTGAGCATCTTGAACTTCTTTTTTTTGAGGAAGTAGTTGAGGGCTCAGAGGCTGAGGATAGGACAAAGGCCTCCGTCCTTCTTTGGGACCAGAAAATAGTGGGAAAAAGAACCACAGCCTATGTCTGGCCAGGGAACCCTCTCTATAGCCCCATAGGCCAAGAGAGTTTTGAATTCCTCGTGGAGTAGAGCAAGGTGATCCTCCATCAGCCGATCGTACACTGGAGGCATAGATGGAGGAGTAGACTCGAAGGGGAGGGAGTAGCCCCTTAAAACTATTTGCAATACTCACCCGTCCGATATGATGTTTCGTCAGTGGTGGAAATGATGGCGTATTATGCCATTGACTGGCCACGAATGATCCTGGGGATCGGACTAGAAAGGTTTTGCGGTGGAGGAGGGGATCCTGGCTTGGCTCGACTTTTGGCCTCCCGACCCACGGGGTCGGGGTGAACCGCATCCATGGCCCCGCAGAGGCTTCTGAACTTGCGGGGCCCTCTGGCCGGAATAGGGTTGACGCGGTTGGTAGCCCCTTCCGTAGCCACGAAAAGAGAGAAAAGCAGATACAGGCCAAGACGTCGTGGCGAGGCCCAAGGACTTGGCTGTAGCCCGCGAGTCCTTGAAACGCTCAAGGGGGCATCTGCTTTGTCTCCAAATAGACGGGAGCCATTAAAAGGCATGTCCATAAGGTTAGCTTGGACATCCCCCAAAAAACCAGATGTCCTCAGCCAGGTGTGGCGACGTACGGCCACCGTTATGGAAATCGCTATGCCCAGCGAGTCTGTCGTGTCCAAGCCACATCGGATGGCGAACTTTGCTGCATCTCTTCCGCCTGAAATTGCTTGGGAGAGTAGAATCTGGTCCTCCTCTGAGACAGCACCTGCGCAAGAATGTCCCATATCGAATGAGAATAACAACCCTAAAGGCATGAGGGTGTTCACCAACCGCAATGCCTGACTGGTGGAAGAAATTATTTTCTCCCCAAAGCTTTCCAGTCTCTTGGATTCCCTGTCCGTAGGTGCGGCAGGGATGCACAACGGGAAGTGGAAGCTTGAACCACCAGGCTTTGTGGGGTGGGAAGGGCGGTGAGGAAACTGGGTCTCCCGGTGCTGGGCGATGACGGCGGGCAATCGTCCTATTCACAGAAGCCCCTGTGCTGGGCTTGGACCAGGTGCCCAAAAGGACGTCCGTTAAGGCCTCATTGAAAGGTAGCAAGGGTTCCGAGCTGGAGACACCAGGCTGCAGGACCTCTGTCAAGACGCTAGTCTTGACTGCCACAGTAGGAGGCTGCAGGTCCAAGAGCTCCGCAGCCCTACGTACCACCATAGAAAATGATGCCCCCCTCCTCCATAGCAAGGTTAAGTGGAGACAGCGTGCTAGAATCTGGGGAGGTGTCCATACCACTGGCATCACCCCGTTTCTCATACCGGTCCATGTCTTGTGGTTGCGGGATTTCTAAGGGATCCTGCTCCCCCTCCCAATCCTCATCATCCATTCCTAACCCTGAAGAATAGGGCAAGTTGAACTGCATGGAGCCGAACAACTCAGTTGGCACCGGTCTCGGTGTTGGAGGACGCCCGACCAGCTCTGTGTCATCGGGAATGAGAATTGGGGAGGCGCTGGTGATGCTGAGGACCTCGGCGGTGCACACGGCACCGGGCAAGGGCGCTGTGGAGGTGCGACCGGCGCCGGTCAGTAAGCGGACACGGGTCCAGTAGGAAGCCGTGGCACCGGAGCCAGAGGCGCGGAACCTACGGGTACTCCTCCATCATCTGAGCATGCGGGGCCTGAAAGCGCAGCGGCAGGGTCAGGCCGCCCAAATATGGCGCACACAACGTCATACAACTCCTTAGGCTGGGCAGGGGTCGCTCCAATAAACTGAAAGGCAGGGAAACGCGGAGCCAAACCAGGCACCCGCTCCGCGGAGCAGGACCTCGAACGCCGAGGGTCCTCCGCATTGTCGCAAGATGCGGGGTGGGGGGGCGAAGTCGAAGCACACTTCGACTTCTTGTGCTTTTTGTGGTGCCTCCTACTTGACTTCGATGACTTCAACGAAAAGGACTTTGACTCACCGGAACGGTGCTCGGACCGTCCTCTCGACCGAGACCTGGACCGGGATCGATGAGGCGACCTCCATGGTGCCGGACACTGGGCCGTGATCAGCTTTAGGGACCGCTCCCTCAAAGCCTTCAACGCCATGGCCCAGCAATCGGAGCATGACTTCGTGTTGTCGTCGCGCTCCAGACACCAGAGACACACTAAGTGGTCTGTGACCGACATGGCGCGATGACGGGCACCGCACTGTTTGAACCCCGAGGTCTTCCTACTAGACATCCTACACACCAAAAAGAGTCAACAAAAGTCAAAAAAAGTCTGTCAAAAAATGACAGGGGGTAGCTCTCTTCGAAGGATCTGCACTGGCTGGTGCGGAAAGAAAAGAACTGACGTCAGAGTGGTGGTTATATTGACTATGCGGATGTCATGACGATGAACACAACGCCGACGATGTCACATGGAGTCGACCGACGCCACCTACCGGAGCACAGGGTTACTGTTAAGAAAAATATTTCGGATCCAGCCTGAAGTTCAAAGGTAAGGAATGTGCGGCTAGATGTCTCGATCAGATTGTTTTGTACTGGCTTAGGGTAGAATGTTTTGGATTGGAGTGGGACAATGTTTTGGATTGGAGTGGGACAATGTTTTGGATTGGAGTGGGACAGAATGTTTTGGATTGGAGTGGGACAATGTTTTGGATTGGAGTGGGACAGAATGTTTTGGACTGGAGCTGGGCAGATTGTTTTGGAGAGGGGCAGATTGTTTTTGAGTGGGGAAGATTGCTATGGAGTGGGGAAGATTGTTATGGAGTGGGGCAGATTGTTTTGGAGTGGGGCAGATTGTTTTGGAGTGGGGCAGATTGTTTTGGAGTGGGGCAGATTGTTTTGGAGTGGGGCAGATTGTTTTGGAGTGGGGCAGATTGTTTTGGAGTGGGGCAGATTGTTTTGGAGTGGGGCAGATTGTTTTGGAGTGGGGCAGCTTGTTTTGGAGTGGGGCAGCTTGTTTTGGAGTGGGGCAGCTTGTTTTGGAGTGGGGCAGCTTGTTTTGGAGTGGAGTAGCTTGTTTTGGAGTGGAGCAGCTTGTTTTGGAGTGGGGCAGATTGTTAGGTATTGGAGTGGGGCAGATTGTTTGGGATTGGAGTGGGGCAGATTTTTTGGGATTGGAGTGGGGCAGATTGTTTGGGACTGGAGTGGGGCAGATTGTTTGGGACTGGAGTGGGGCAGATTGTTTGGGACTGGAGTGGGGCAGATTGTTTGGGACTGGAGTGGGGTAGATTGTTTGGGACTGGAGTGGGGTAGATTGTTTGGGACTGGAGTGGGGCAGATTGTTTGGGATTGGAGTGGGGCAGATTGTTTGGATTGGAGTGGGGCAGATTGTTTGGGATTGGAGTGGGGCAGATTGTTTGGGATTGGAGTGGGGCAGATTGTTTGGGATTGGAGTGGGGCAGATTGTTTGGGACTGGAGTGGGGCAGATTGTTTGGGATTGGAGTGGGGCAGATTGTTTGGGATTGGAGTGGGGCAGATTCCTTTGGATTGGAGTGGAGCAGATCCTTTTGGATTGGAGCAGATCGTTTTGGATTGGAGTAGGGCAGAATGTTCTTTATTGGAGTGGGGCAGATTGAAGTGGGGCAGATTGTTTCGGATTGGAGTGGGGCAGATTTTTTAGGCCTGGAGTGGGGCAGATTGTTTTGGAGTGGAATGGGGCAGATTGTTTTGGAGTGATTGGTGTGGGTTGGATTGGAGGGGGGAGAACTGGGATGGAGTGAGGTCAATTGAACTGGAGTGAGGTCGATTGGAATGGGGCAGACTGCTGCGGGGCAGATTGTTTAGATTGGAGTAGGGCAGATTGTTTAGATTGGAGTGGGGCAGATTGCTTTGGATTGGAGTGGGGCAGATTGTTTTGTATTGGATGGAGCAGGTTGTTTTGGATTGGAGAGGTACAAGTGGCGCAGACTGTTTTGGATTGGAGTGGGACAGATTGGGGTGTGGTGGGTTGGGTTGGGTTGGTGTCAGGTTGCGAAAGGGTGCACTAACCTTCAGGAGACAAATCCAGCGGGGGTGATGCCTAGAACCCAAAGCCCCCTCGCTCTGCCCTACAAGGGGACGTGTAATACTCCACCCTGCACTACAGAGCGCAGGGGATAGGGGATAAAGAATAGGGAACAACGGAAGAAGGCACTGCTATCTTCCTTCTCAGCGAAACTCTCGTTCCCGGCCCCTCTAGGAAAGTGCGCACAATAGGGTGGTCCCACCGTGTCCTCACAGGGTCTGTAGGAGGGGAAACAACCAACAACAGGTGGGTTATAGACGCATTTACTTTACTCCTTCCCACCCTGCTAGTACTCCACCCACTATGTCTCTAATCTAGACTCACCAGGTTTTGCACTACAGGGTCCTGCTCGGAATTCTGGAAAGAATGACTTCCAGGAACAGGCAGCACTGAACTCACATGAAGTCAACGGAAGCGCGGAAAACTCTCTCCTTGAGAGTAGCGCTGAGTCCATAGAAAGGTGAGTACCCAGGGTCTGGAAAGAGGGTGTTCGAAGAGCGTGATCCGTCTCACGTCTTTGAGTCCCAAGGGAAGGAGTCCTGTATTCCTCCTAACAAACAATAACAGGGCTATGGAGTCCGATGCAATAGCCTTCACGGGACCACAGGTGTTCGTAAGGGCGAGTTCTCACCCGGTTCCCACCGTGAGGCTCGAAGGTGCTTGTAATACTTCACAAGCTGTTACAAGAGCCGTTGCGGGACCACGGGTGCGGGAGGAGCCAGGACGCACCCGGTTCCAACCGCGAGGCTCGAAGAGGCAAGGATCCTGTTCAAATGGACACAAGAGCCGTTGCGGGACCACGGGTGCGGGAGGAGCCAGGACGCACCCGGTTCCAACCGCGAGGCTCGAAGAAGCTGGAAGAACTGTGCGGCGCCGCGCACAGCGTAATGGCAGTCAGGGTAGGTCAGAGTAATCCAGAGACCGCGGATAGGAAAGCGGCTTGAAGGGGCTCTCTCGAACAGTCCGTGGTACCACTAGCAGAGCTCGGGTTGGTACTGACTCTGTATAGTGACAAGCACCGGATCCCCCTAGTGGAGGGCTATATATAGACAGCCTATCCACTAGGAAGGACATCCGATGTCTCTCCCAGGTGCATGCTGGGACGTGTAGTCCGGCTACTGGTTTCTGCGGGACGTGATCATGACAGTTGGGAGGATTGGTGTGTGGCGCAAGCCTCGAAAAATCATAAAATTGATACTAGACCTCCAGGTCTAGTGACTTAAATAATCTACTCAACCTAGTTGGAATGCTCTTGACCCATAAACTGGTTTCAAATGATTCATTCACTGAGCAGCCATGTTCTTTATTATATCACATATGAGAGCACCTTCAAATATGGGAGTTCAGCATGTCTGCTGTACACAAAAACCTCTTTTGTTTGATTTAATAGACCAAACCTTTGCTCCATATGTAATACAAATCTAGCCACATATAGGATACACATGACCCCTGTTTATTTTTGACCCCTCTTAGTTCTTTAACAGCATTGTCATCAGGGCGGGTGCAGAAATGTTCTTCAAATCATGTTTAAAAACTATCACTTTTAATAAATGCATAACTAAAGCATGAAGTGGTAGCACACTGTAATTTGCAATCAGCAGATTTTACATTGAAGTGGCCACAAAATGTCCTACTGACGTGGTGTTACTATAACATTATACAGTGTACAAACAATAATGTTTGGAAATCAAATTTCTGCAAATAGGTGTCATTTGCACATCAACAAGTAATGTTCTGCTCCCATTTGAATCTTTGTTTGCATCACACTTATTTACAAAAAAAATGTGCTTTCCAATTCCAGATATATTTTGAAATATTTGTACTATCCACTTACAAGCTTACTTTAAATGTTATGTGTTAGAAAAAAAACTGATATCTTCAGACAGCTCACTTGACAAAAACCCTTAACTGTAGTAAGAGAAAAAAAAAATTAACTCCATTTTCCAAGCAGCAATTAGTAAAAAGACAAACTGACATTTGACCTCTTTCCTTGAACATACTGCAAATGTGTCAAGATAAAGCACAAGTTACTAACTTGTGTAACGATATATCTGTAAGAGACAGTAGTTAGTGACAGATTCCTTACCTTAGAATATCCCCAGTCGTCAGGCTGGATCCGGAAAGTTTTTGCGTAGCAGTACCCTTGCGCGTCGGTAGGCGGCGTCGTGAGGCTCCGCGTCCGTCGTCGGCATCGCCGGGATGACGTCGCGGGCAGTACTTAGACGCCGCCCCTGCGCACTGACGTCAGTTCTGTACACGACTTTCCGCGCCAGGAACGCAGAGCCATGCAAGAAGCTGACATAGGTGTCTGAAAAATACAAGGGCCCTGAAAGGACTGTCCTTAACCCTAGAAATCAGTTCGCAGAACGGGGAGGATGGGTGGGGCGGTAAGGAATCTGTCACTAACTACTGTCTCTTACAGATATATCGTTACACAAGTTAGTAACTTGTGCATCTGAAAGAGACACGTTAGTGACACATACCTTACCTTAGAATAGATACCCCAGCAATACCAACCCCGGTGGTGGGTCTGCGAACAGATTCAGACAAGGAAGTCCCGGAGGACAGAACGGCCAAAGAAGCCGTCCCTCCGGACCTGGCTGTCAAGGCAGTAATGTTTGGTAAACGTGTGCAGCGAGGCCCACGTAGCTGCCTGACATATATCCTGTAACGGAACACCGCGGCCTAAAGCCGTGGTAGCAGCCGTTGCCCTGGTGGAATGGGCACGCAGCCCAACAGGAGGCTCCTTCTTAGCCAAAGTATAGCAGGCTTTGATACACAAGATGACCCAGCGGGAGATGGTCCGCTTGTGTACCGCCCGACCTTTTTTGGCGCCCACGTAGCCAACAAAGAGCTGGTCATCCACCCGGAACTGTTGTGTGCGGTTGATGTAAAAGGAAAGCGCACGTTTTGGGTCCAGACGGTGGAGCCTCTCTTCTTCTCTAGAAGGATGCGGAGGCGGAAAGAAGGTGGGCAAAGTGATGGTCTGCCCAATGTGGAAGGCAGTAACCACCTTTGGCAAGAAGGACGGACGCGTCCTAAGAACAACCTTGTCTGGATGAACAGACAGAAAGGGGGGTTTGCATGAAAGAGCCTGGAGCTCACTCACCCGCCGAGCGGAGGTGATGGCTACCAGAAAGGCTGTCTTCAGAGTAAGAAGAGGACAGTTATGCAGAGGCTCAAAGGGAGCGCACATTAAGAAAGTAAGAACCACATTTAAGTCCCACTGAGGCATTATAAACGGAACAGGAGGAAAGAGGTGTGTAATGCCTTTAAGAAACCTGTTAACAACAGGGGACTTAAAAAGAGAGGGCTGATCAGGAAGCCTGAGGAAGGCCGAGATTGCACAAAGATAGCCCTTGATGGTACCCAGGGCAGAACCCTGTTGGGCCAGAGAGAGAAGGAACAGAAGAACCTCAGAAAGAGGGGCAGAAAGGGGATTCACAGCCTTTGCTGTGCACCATGCCACAAACGTGTTCCACCTGCAGGCGTATACCACCTTAGTGGAGGGACGCCTGGCTGCCAGAATCACATCACAAACTTCGGGAGGCAAGTCGAAAGGAATCAACTGCCGCCGCTCAATCTCCACGCAAGCAGGTGTAGACTGGACAGGTTCGGGTGGAGGACCGTCCCCTGCTGCTGCGACAGAAGATCCTCCCGAAGAGGCAGACGGATCGGGGGATCGACGCTCATACTGAGTAGCTCGGGATACCAAACTCTTCGAGCCCAGTCCGGAGCCACAAGGATGAATTGGGCCCGGTCGCGCCGAATCTTCTTCAACACTCTGGGTAGAAGTGGTATAGGCGGAAAGGCGTACAACAGACCGCAACTCCACTCGCGACGAAAAGCGTCGCCGAGCGAGTGCCGCCTTGGAAATTCCAACGCGCAGAACTGCTGACATTGCGCGTTCTCTTCGGTGGCGAACAGATCTAATCAAGGCTCTCCCCACTGCTGAAAGAGACCTTGCGCCACCTCCGAGTGAAGACGCCATTCGTGATCCATCATGCACCTGCGGCTGAGTTCGTCCGCCCTGGCGTTCAGGGAACCTGCCAGGTGTTGAACCATCAGGAATATGCCCTGATGTTCCAGCCATGTCCAGAGGCGCAGAGCCTCCTGACATAGGGTCCACGACCCCACCCCGCCCTGTTTGTTGCAGTACCACATGGCGGTGGTGTTGTCTGTGAACACCTGCACTACCTTCCCTTTGACAGAGGGAAGGAATGCCTTGAGTGCAAGTCGGATCACCCGGAGCTCCAGAAGGTTGATATGGAGCCGGGACTCCGCCGGAGACCAGAGGCCTCTGATCTCCACCTCTCCCATGTGACCGCCCCATCCCAGAAGGGACGCGTCCGTCACAACTGTGTGCTCTGGCTGGGGAAGGGAGAGGGATCTGCCCATGACCCATTGCCGGTTCGAGAGCCACCACTGCAACTGCTTTGCAGTCCCCTCCGAGATCTGGACGTGATCGGACAGGTTGCCCTGGTGCTGCGCCCACTGGAACTTCAGGTCCCACTGCAGAGCCCGCATATGCCATCTGGCATGATCGACCAGCAGGATGCAGGAGGCCATGAGGCCCAGCAGCCTCAGGGTCATCCGTACCGAAACCCAGGATAGAGGCCGAAAGATCGGAATCATAGCCTGAATATCCCGGACTCGCCGTTCGGGAGGATAGACCCGAAACTGCGTTGTGTCCAGAACTGCTCCGATGAAAAGGAGCTGTGGAGAAGGAATCAGGTCCGACTTCGGCACGTTGATGGAGAACCCCAGCGAGTGCAGGAGTTCGGCCGTAGTCTGAAGGTGGGAAGACGACTGCCTGGGACAAGCCCGCCTTCAGCAGCCAGTCGTTGAGGTAGGGGAAGACTGGAACCCCTGCCCGGCGCAGATGAGCTGCGACCACCGCCATCACTTTCGTGAACACCCGAGGGGTGCTGGTAAGGCCAAAAGGGAGCACGGTGAACTGAAAATGCTCGAGGCCTACCGTGAACCGCAGGTAACGCCGGTGGGCCGGCAGGACGGGGATGTGGAAATATGCGTCCTGCAAGTCCAACGCTACCATCCAGTCTCCAGGGTCGAGGGCAGTCAAGACCTGAGCTAGGGTGAGCATCTTGAACTTCTCCTTCCGGAGGAAGCGATTGACGTTCCGGAGGTCCAAGATAGGACACATGTCCTCCTTGTCCTTTTTGGGCACCAGAAAGTAGTGGGAGTAGCAACCACGTCCTACTTCTGGGGTCGGAACGCGCTCGATGGCCCTCTTGGCCAAGAGGGCCGCAACTTCCTTTTGAAGAAGCACCAAGTGATCCCCTGACATGCGGTGGAATTGAGGTGGCATGGCTGGGGGGATGGTCTCGAAGGGGAGGGAGTAGCCCCTTCGGACAATGTCCAAGACCCACCTGTCCGAGGTGATGGCACGCCAGTGGTGAAGGTGATGGCGGACCCTGCCCCCAACTGGCGTGCTGTGCACCTGAAAAGAAGGACTAGGAGGGCTTGGAGGCCGCGGACGGGGCGGGGTTGGAGGCCTGACCCGCCACGGCGGGAGCCACGTCCTCGGCCACGCGAAGACGTTTGCTGCGCGGGCCGGTGGCTGGGCGCCCCTTCCGTGGCCACGAAAGGGGCGAAAAGCAGACGGCTGCGGAGGGCGTACAGCAGAAAGGCCCAGGTACTTGGCCGTAGCCCGCGAGTCCTTAAAGCGCTCCAGCGCATGGTCTGCCTTGTTCCCAAAAAGACCGATCCCATCAAAGGGCATGTCCATAAGAGTGTTTTGGACATCACCCGAGAAACCAGTGGTTCTCAGCCAGGCGTGACGGCGCAGCGCCACTGTCGTCGCAAGCGATCTGCCTAGCGAGTCGGCGGTATCAAGGCCACATCTGATGGTGTACTTTGCCGCATCTCTTCCCTCCGCAATGGTGCGGGAAAGCAGTGTCTGGACCTCCTCAGGACACTGGGGCAGAACTTGCGCCACCGAGTCCCACAAGGAGTGGGAATATCGGCCCAAGAGGCAAGTGGTGTTGACGGACCGCAAGCCAGCACTGGAGGAAGAAAAGACCTTCTTCCCAAATTGATCCAGGCGTTTGGATTCCCTATCCGGGGGAGCGGTAGGGAAGGCGCTTTGGGAAGCAGAGGCTTGGACAACCAAGCTCTCAGGGGTCGGGTGTTGGGAGAGGAACAGGGGGTCGCCCGGAGCAGGGCGATGGCGTCGGGCCACGTTCCTATCCACAGGAGCCCCTGTGGTGGGCTCGGACCAGGTGCCCATAAGAACGTCTGAAAGCGCCTCGTTAAACGGCAGCAGTGGCTCCGAGGAGGTAGCCGCCGGCTGAAGCACTTCCGTCAGGATGTTAGTCCTGACAGCCACTGTAGGCAACTGGAGGTGTAAGGCCCCAGCTGCTCTACGCAACACCGTTGCAAAGTTTGCTCCCTCCTCCGTTGTCAGGGAGTCAGGGGAGGTGTCCAGACCACTGGCATCCCCAAGCTCCTCAGCCCAGTCCTGATCAATCTCACATTGCTGTGTGAGAGGGTCATCAGACCCCTCCCAGTTCTCTTCGTCCTCCAATTCTGGTTCAAAATAAGGAGGAGGGACATGTGGGACCCAAGGTCTCATCGGCGTCGGAGTCGAGCGACGCCGGTCCGGCACGGTGTCCGGATCCGGAGAGAACCGGGGAACGACGCCGCCCGGCGCCGGTGGAGGTGTCGTCAGGTCAACCGGCGTCGATCGGGGTTGTGGCAGCACCGGGGCCGGGACCGAGGCTGGTGTGACAGGCGGCGCCGGCACCGGAGTCGCCGGCGGCGCCGGAGAAACCCCATCAGGGCCCGCGGTGCCCGAAGGCGCACCGGGGGGACCTTGAGGCCCGAAGAGGCGGGCCATGGCCGACAGGAACTCCTGTATCCCGGCCGGAGTCGCACCCGAACCCGGGAAGGACGGGTAATGCGGTGGCGGCTCCACAGGCACTCCCGGAGCCGCGGCGACGGTGCCGACAGGACCCTCAGCCGAGTCGCGAGACCGGCGAGGGGAAGTCGTCGAGCGATGACGCTTCTTCGACTTTTTATGCTTCGACTTACCAGAGGAGTGCGAAGACTTGGACCCCAACGACCGATGAGGACTCCGCGACCGGCCCCTCGACCTCTCACGTGACCGGGGCTTAGTGTGGCGCGGAGCCGACTGCCGGACCTCGAGGAGCTTTCGAGACCGCTCTCGCAAAGCCTTCGGATGCAAGGCCCGGCAGTCGGGGCACGACTTGGTGTCGTGGTCGCGGCCGAGGCAGTAGAGACATTCCTGATGCGGGTGTGTGATCGACATCATTCGACCACAGGCGTCGTATGGCTTGAAGCCGGGCATCCCTACCGACACCTTCGGAGTCGAGAGACTTCGAGAAAACAGTGAAAAATCACCCAAAAACTTCCCGGATCTGCGCTTACTGGCGCGGAAAAAGAAAGAACTGACGTCAGCGCGCAGGTGCGCCGTCTAAGTACTGCCCGCAACATCATCCCGACGCCGACGACTGATGCGGAGCCGCACGACGCCGCCTACCGACGCGCAAGGGTACTGCTATGCAAAAACTTTCCGGATCCAGCCTGACGCCTGGGGATATTCTATGGTAAGGAATCTGTCACTAACGTGTCTCTTTCAGATACAAGATTTAATGGCATCTTTATTGCTCATTCACTTTCTGAATGAACAGAACACCTATTCCTTTCCAAATTCAGTTCACTCGCCAGAATGGACTAGTAGGTTCTAAAAATAGCTCGACCTGATAAAATCTAACTCGACATTGCGAGTGGGCGAGTAGATTTTTCGAGGCCTGTGGTGGACTGCATTGGATTGGGGTGAGTAGGGTGGACTGGATTGGTCTGGGTGGATTGGATTGAGTGGGGTGGATTGGATTGAGTGTATTGCAATGGATTGGAGTGGGGCGGATGGAACTGGAGTGGGGTGGGGTGGATTGGGGTGTACTGAATTCATTATTTTGAGAATTACACAGAAACAATGTTGTTGGCAATATATAGAAGAAGAAGATAATCATCATCTTTTGAGAACATCGCCCACGAGCAAAAAACAAGACAAAACATTAGGGCTAAATGAGAAAAGAAGGATTGACAAAGTAACAGAAAGTTGACTATAGAAAATTCTTCGTATCTTTTGAGAACAGAGCTCACGAGCAAAAAACTGAACAAAATACAAGAGTGCAAAGTTAGAAAAGAAGAACTGTAGTGTAGTTCCTATTTCCCTAATAGGCTCTGCGCATTGGAATAATATAACCTATAGGTTTGACATAGGACTAAGGTCGGTATGTCCCTATCGATTATATTAAACTTAATTACCTGTGCCAGCTTGCTCAGAGGCCACTAGAAACTCCTTGAGAAAAGAAGGGAGTAGTTTCTGGCAACCGAAAAACATGACAACTTTGTTTCCCTATAGAAGCGGAACATGTCTCAGAATCGTGGAAACAATAGATAACAGTTTCACTCATTCAATCGTGCATGCTTAGTTTCTACAGAGTTACACAGAAAGGAAAGACGGGCGTTTCAATAAAAAGGGTTTTATTGAACAGTCTTGTTTCTCGTGTAAGAGATATGTGCCGTTATGATCACAAGACAGTATGCAAGATAAATAATGTACAGCGTAAGCAGTAGAAATAAATAATACTGCGCTAGCATTATCTTTTAGCATATATTCACGTACATAAATAACATGAGCTAAGAATGCGAGTACTCATACGATGCGTCTCTAAGCTAGTTCTACCCCAATGTACCTAACCTAGTCTAGGTGTAGGGAAAGGTAGAAGTAGGTGGAGTATTCTCTAGTATGGTAGACTAAGAGTAGGTTAAGTCTAGTATGCAAAGAGTCCCTCTAGGATCTAGTCAGCTCCATACCTTGAGAATGAGAGAGGTGGGAATCTCCTGCCGGATCTGAAACTCTACACCCTGCGAAGGGAGTCAGAACACTGGAAGCTGGATTTGTCTGCGTGCAGGAATGACAGCGTCTTCTCAGTGCGTCAGGCCGGGATACGGGCTCCTCTGAAGTCGAGGTCTCTTCTAACTTGCTTGGGCAAGGGAAG
The DNA here is from genome assembly GCA_963921515.1 of Calotriton arnoldi. Lineage (NCBI taxonomy): Eukaryota > Metazoa > Chordata > Amphibia > Caudata > Salamandridae > Calotriton > Calotriton arnoldi. Next base: position 203,999 of record CAWUFW010003435.1, on the reverse strand, counting down.
GTATATTTATACCTGGTAGGTGTCGTGGAATGTTAGCATTGACGTGAAGTCGGACAGAGGAAGACGTCAGGAATAAACCCTTAAGGTATAACTGTTCATACATAATAGATGAGTTCTTGGAGAAATCAATAGTCCTGTGCTAGGGGAACTCCCGAAGCTTAAGGGTCTGGTTTCTAAGAACTCGTTGTGACGTTAGGGTGGACGGATGTCGGTGACCATGCCTGTATTTGGAGTGCACGGTTAATGCCTAAATAAGGACTGGGATTTTATGCCTATATAAGGGCAAGGCGAATTGTGCCTATATAAGGACATTATTCAGGAAAACCTATATACGGACCCATAAAGCGGAATACAACAGAACTGGCAAAGTAAAAGAAAGTTAACTATAGATAATATAACTGTTTGTCCTGCTGAGTGCAAATTTGCCAGTCACACGCCTTCTGTTTGCACATCACATCAGGAGCAGGGGACGGGCAGTGATTAATTGAATTAATCAGTGCTTGGTCCCTACTCCACACAAAGGAACAGAAATGATGTTAGGCCTGCAGTGACCAGTTACGAAGCTGTAAAGAAGAGTGCCACGCAAACCAAAAATTGTATTAAAAAAAAAAGACAGGGTGGGCTCCAAGCTCTTTTTGTTAATAGCATCTCGCATCTCACAAGCGATACGCATGCACTAGTGCATACTATCGCAGGCTCGACCGTAAAAAAGCAACTGTCACACAGGGCTTCTCAGTGAATGCACCTAAGAAACTGAATGCCATACACTCAGTCACAGAACAAATGTGAACTATAACGTGTTCAAAAGATGTTGACGTTTCCTCTATTTCACAAAGACTTACCTTTAACTCTGTCCAAAAACTCAACACCAACATACCATCTCTGCCAATGTTTTCAGACCTCCACAAAAAACACAGCTATCTATGCCTTGAAGACTCGCTTACATTGCTGTCAACTACTATTATACTTATGTAGGTTTTCTTCTTGCCATTACAGTCCACTGCAAACCTTCAAGACAATTCTTTTAACAACCTCTGCTGCCACACCAGTAAAAAGAATCATCAACAACTCCTTAACTACCGGAATATTTCCTGAAGAACTCAAAAAGTCATACATACGCCTATTACTGAAGAAAACAAACTTGGACCCGCTGAACCCCGACAACTACAGACCGATTACAAATGGACCTTTTTTGGGCAAACTGATAGAAAAAGCAGCATTTGCCCAGATGTCACAATTCATTGAAGATAATGCCATACTTTCAGACTTCCAAACGGGATTCCGTTCAGGAAGAGGCACAGAATTTGCCCTTTTTGCCATCTGGGATGTCCTGAAGAACCAAGTTGACCACAACAGCGTTCTGCGCTACTTCTCTCGGACCTCTCAGCTGCCTTTGACACGGTTGACCATGACACTCTGATAAAAAGAATCTACGAAGCCGGCATAGAGGGAACTGCTCTAGACTGGATCGCATCCTACCTTCGCAACAGAACTAATGTCATCCATACTCCACCTTTCTCGTCCAAACCGTACTCCACAAAAGCAGAAGTCCGTCAAGGCTCTATCATCTCGCCCATGCTTTTCATCATCTACATGAAGCCACTACCGGCACTGATTAATCAATTTCACCTCACGTGCTATAACTATGCAGAGGACACGCAAATACTCCTTCAACTGGAATGCCCCAAAGACATTGGAAACTAGCCAATTTTCAGTTGTCTCAGCGCCACCGAACAATGGATGACATGGAGCCATCTCAAATTGAATGCTTCCAAAACTGAAATACTCACGTGTGGCGATTGGAAACATTATGACCCGCTCGCCACATGGCCTGATGATCTAGGAACACCGCCTAAAGTATCGAAGGAAGTAAGAAACCTCGGAATGACCTTTAACTCAAAGCTATCGATGAATACCCATGTGGACAAACTAGCAAGATCAAACATTGTTACTATAAAAACGCTGTGACAAATCTTACCCCATTTGGGATTTCCACACAAGGTCCAGGCTACCATCTCCCTTGTTCTGTCCAAACTCGATTACGCCAATAGCCTCTACCACGGATCACCTTTAACGACCATGAAAAGACTACAGCGGATTCAGAACTCGGCTGCCAGACTACTCTTACATATAAAACCGCAAGAGCACATGGCCCCTGCCTTGAAAGCCCTGCATTGGTTACTGGTTGCCAGAAGATCCACGTTTAAGCTGCTTTGTATCACCCACAAAGTGATACATGGAACAGGACCGCTCTTCATCAGGAATAAAATCACCAAACACATTCAACAAAGGAATCTCCGCTCTAGAGTGGCACCTCACCTCAAATTCCCAAAACACAAGCAAAAAACCATGGGTGGCACATCCTTCTCTGTTTAAGTACCCAAACTATGGAACTCTTTACCCCCAACATAAGATCCACAGATAACCATCTTATCTTCAGAAAACTACTCAAGAATTGTCTCTTCCCCACATAACCACCATACACAAGCAGGACTGTACAGCATGTCCCTCTATATATGGGCATTTGTTTGTACTATGGATATGTACCTATATATGTGTGTTGCTTTCGGTCTCTGTGTAGAATAATTATGTTTAAAAAAAATATATATATATATATATATATATATATATATATATACACATTCTTTAGTTCTGCAAAACAAATATGCATATTGCTGGTGATTGCATTATTCTAGGTTCTTGACATGTATATGGGTGACTGCATAGATAAGTGGGTCTTTTATCGTGGATATTTGTCTGCAATTGCTTCAATATTGAATTACTAATATATATATATATAATTAATTTTAAGTACAGCAACACTTGAAAGCCGGAGTTTGTTTAATGCATCTTTAATCTACATATACAGACTTCCTTTATGCATCTATGTACCTTCCATCTGTATATTTATTACTTTTCTTCTGGTGCAGCATATCCAATGCACTACCCTGTTTCTCACCCTGTACTGCTCTCAGTGTGTCCTCTGACTCATCTCAAGCCTCTTTCTGCTACTCTTTCCAGTGCACTACCCTATTTCTCGCCTTATACCCCTGTCAATATATCCTCTATCTCCACTCTCTCATTCATCCCAAACCCTATATCACTGCTGTGATCCCCAAGGTGGCCCTTTCTGGACTCTTCCCTACTTGCATCATCACCTCTTTTGCTGTTCCGATCCCCCAAAACGGGCGTTTCTGGACCCTTCCCTCTGGCTCTTCCCCCTCCACATCCCTTTTGCTCATCCCAGGCTTCCTCCTATTGCTATGAGCTCCAAAACAAACAAACAAACAAAAAGTCTAAATCCTTCCCTCTTCTATCCCTCCACTATCCTTTTTAATCCAAATAACAGACTAACATGTCCACCACTCAAATTAATTTCATATTCCACTATACTAATTTGCCACTAATCCTTTATGGGTTCCGGAGTAGCGTGCTAGTCGTCGAAAAAGCACTTCAACACCTCATCAGGGGTATCAAGCGCTATATAATAATAATAAACAAATTTATAAAGCGCATGGCTACACTCACTAGTGTGTCCCCGCGCTGCGGGGACACACTAGTGTAAATGCAAACCTTTTTCTCTCTTTTATCCCTCCGCTATCCTTCTCAATCCAAATAACAGACTAACATATCCACCACTAAAATTACTTTCACATTTCACTATACTAATTCACACTAATCCTTCATGGGTTCCGGAGTAGCGCGCTTCAAAGCCTTGTCGGGGGTAGTAAGCGCTATATAAATGCAATTACTATACAATACATTGTATTTGACCAATATGATCGTCGTTTGATGTATATTACTTGCTTATGCTGTTTCTGTGTTTCAACATTGTACCCTATGTAAAGAGTCATGCTATCCATCTCTGGGGCTTGTGTAAGCCACAAAGAACCTCGAAAATAAGGTAGATAAAACAAATAAACAGGGCTGTATTACACTGTATACATAACATGACTATTTTAGATGTAACTAAGATAAGACAACATGATATGTCCATTCTTATGTACGTAAAATGTATTCTCTTAACTTGCACCTTTACTGCTTACTGTTCTATAAAAGATTATTGATACAAAGGTTTACACACACACTATCAGCTTTAGGAAACACCTGCTACAACTTGTTTCCTGAAATACTCCTACCATGATTCGTGTCTGTGCACACAAGTACAACAGACTGTACAAGAAGCATTGCAGTCATAAAACATCCTATTTTCCCTTACATGCATTCGCCTAATCAACATTTGCGTTTTTCCTGTATGTGCAACTTTTAGCATGGTAAACTTTAAAATTGGTATTTTGGAGATTCTCAACGGTTCTACTCATTCTTGCTTCTTGTACCAAAACAAGCTTTCCAAGTTCACATGATAAAAGCGAATGCACTGGGCCCACAAAGACTACAAAGGTCTGGATGTCTGCAACGCTGGCTATCAACTTATGATTGCCCTTTAGGAACTAAACCCATGAGTAATGTCCTAGCAAAGTCACAAACGGCATACTTGGGCTTCCAAACAAAGATGAGCAAGATACACGAATACCACTGCACAAATGTAACTCGTCCGTTGTTTGTGCACACTTGTTCTCGCTTTAATTTCACTCATCTCGAGAAGCAGGGCACTTAACCGATCGCCGAAAGATTACAAACTTTTCTTCTCTTCACATTAAAAGAATAATTAAAATAACTTAGAGAAGTTATTGGTTAAAGATGTGGAAACTCATTTTCTATAAACTGTGGGCTGAAGTTAGGCTACATTTTTTTAACAGCTCTGAAACAAGGACGCTTCTACTGCTCGGTAATACAAGGACAATATAGGTCTATAGCACAATTAGAAGGTGGCACAAGATTGTCTGGAAGCATCAAATATGGCTGCATTAACGGTGCCAACTGGTGCGAAAATGTGTCTTTGCCTTGGTTGATGAAAAACACAGCAGCAGTCTAGCCCTAAATGTGTCTCAAGGCAAAGCCTTGTAAATATAGGACCTCAGAGGCAAGTTATACAAAGAATCAGAAGTAGGAAGAGCTCCAGAAAAAAATAACAGCTTCTGAAAAAATAGTAAACAGATGAGGGAAATTGTAAATTTTTTGTCATCCATAAAGCACGTAAACACTGGGCCTCGTGGTATTTAGTCAAGCAATTACATTTCGAAACTTGCTGAAGGAAGTAGGAATTATTTCAATTAGACAACATGAAAATTACAGGTGTCGGAAATGTTGGTTGGCAGAGTGATACCCTTACTATTGCTTGGCCACATATATATGTCTACTGACCTCTATAAAGTCCAAAGAAGCCTTCGTAACGCAAAACTTTCTTGAAGCAATCAAAGCTGTTCTTGTACATAAGTTCTCCCACAAATGACCCGGTGGATCGCTGGTTCTGCATTCTAGTTTTTACAAGATCAATAGGATACACAGCAGTAGCTCCAACAGCTAGAAATAACATAAGACATATCAGAAGTAGAATTCAGGAATGGGAAGAGCACACTTTATAAATTACAATAAAAAAGCTAACTTCACATTGGACTTATAATACAGCAAAATAATATCATATTGACATAATATGTTTATACATTTTCTGTCTGTGCTTTAGATAAACAATTACCACCCATTCAGCTTCAATCATCTTATCCAAATTGGGTAAACGGTTTTCTCAAATTGTTATGTTCAAAGCATATCACTGCAGATATTCCCTGTGTTCCTATACTTGCTAAGTGAGGCAGGTGATTTTTTAATGTAACTAAAGCATCTGTGGTAGCACATTGTCATTTACAGACAGCACATAATCCATTGAAATGGCCACTTACTTTGCACAGACATACAGCTTTACTGATAAAAATTTGTAGCATATAGCACTCAAATGATAGTGTGGAAATGGGGTTTCTGTTAATATTTATCATTTGTGCATCACCAATTAAATGGCTTTATTTGTTTTGATCCTATTAAAATCTGTTTCCAGCACACTTCAGAATTACGAAAAATGTACTTCATTTTTGCTTTAATAACTGCTGAATGCATACAGTTCATTTACAGGTATTTCATTTTGTTGTGTGTTGCAAAAACTACATAATTCCCTTTAAAAACTCCTCTCACTTTGCAGTCAGAGAAAGAGAGACAGTAAACACCAATCTCATATTAAAAGAATAAGCAGCAACTTGTCAGAAGACATAGCCTGACATTTGACATCTGTCGTTGAAGCTAAGCAAATATGGCAAGATAAACGCATAATTTGAAGGCATCTTTTGTTTGGACTTTCCTAACCCCACAAAAATCGGCTCGCGGCCCACTAGAGGGTCGCTACCCACAGTTTGGTAAACAGTGCTGTAGATACTCCTGCATGCTAACAGTACACAATCCCATACCTTCTGTGTGTGCTTTCTTTTAATTCTATATCAGGACCTGGAGACGAGGATTAGGTTAGTCTTTTCTTTCTTCCTTTAATTTCTCCAGCAGGCGTTTACATCCATGATTTCATTAAACACAAACTACATTTCCCATGAGTCCTTGAGAAAAAACTAAAAACGGACTGTCTAATCAGAACTCCTCAGATCCATATAACAACCGGCGCAGGCACTCTATCCCCCTCTTTCTTCGCTGCTACAGCAGCATGGAGATACGTACCTTTTATTCCCTGATCTTCTAAAAACGTTGCCAATGTTATAATGTGCGAGCGGGAATGATAAAACCAGCTGAGTCGTATCGCTGAACTGTTTGGTTTATTGTATTGCATTGCTTGTCCGCGACCGCGGGAACGTTCTCGTTCCCATGCGGTCGATCGAGCTGCCCGGCTCTCATAAGCAGTGCGGCCAGACTACCGCAAGGGAGCCCGCGTATTTCTTGTCACACGTTCAGCGCGCCTTTACCTACTGGCGGGCGGCGCACGTCACTTTCACTCAATGAGTGAGGCAAAGCGCGTCCGGCTGCAGTGTCAATTACGGGGGAAGACTTCTTAAATAAACATTACAGTAGTGCTTAGCTTTTTCACATAAGAGAGCCACTGCCTGCAGACTGCCACCCATGAAGTGGGTAAGACCAGCCTCCTTGAGGCATCCTGTATCAGGTCCCAGGCGACATATTAGCCCAGATGAACCGTGGCGACTGGCCCATACTTAACTATTACAGTTGTTGTGAAAATGATTTGCTGCATGGGTTTCACCCAGCCAATATTATTGCCTTCTTAAAATTAACTCCACATAGAGTCATTTACATACCATACTGTCCCAATGGAAGAGTTTGAGGACAGAGGACTATATGGAAGAGGGTGTCACCTACCTCCCCATTGATGACAAAGTTTGCCAAGTAATAAATGAGTCCATATTCAAGGCGGTCTCGCAAGTGGCAGGCCCCAATGTAGAAGAAGATTATGCAGCTGCAGGCGCAGTGCCAAAGACCCCTCCAACAGAGGGAAGAATATTCCGGGCCCCAAGCCCATGTGCCTCCAGGGCAGTTGACTTCACTCCCAGCAGATGAGCGCAAGCGCACAGACAATTAGGGGGTAGATCTTGACGCCTTTGCCTGCCTTAAAAAGTCATTTATGGACTCCCAACCACTACAACCTGACCCCCAGGTCCCTGGTACCTCAGGGGGTGACCTCCTCCAGCCTCCACCCACAGATCCGGGAGATGGTGACGATTCCCCCAATACTTCAGATGGAGATGGGGATCTTAGCAGACCCTGGCGCCTCTCCTCCGACCCTTTCCCGGGCAACGACCTGGTGACAGATAATAAAGGCCCCCCTGACACGGACCTGCTCGATCCTAATGACCTTTTACATCCGCGCTCAGCGGAATGGTGTCCTGCACCTTAGATAGCTGCCTACATGGCAGGCGATTGAGGAAGCTCACAGACAAGGAGGTGAGGAGCTGTTGTCGGGCGGTGTGCCCCAGACCATCCCTGGAAGGCAAAGTAGCACTCACACCCGAAATTGACTCTAAAATGGCCACCTTCCATAACAAGTTTGTCCGTGAGCCATAGAAGGGCATTGCTAGGTCCTGGCGCTCTTACCAGGATAAACTCTTGGATGTCACGGGACCCCTGTCTAAAATAATGGACATGCCAGGCCTCCGGGTTCCTGATTTTGCCTGAAGCTTTGTCCAGTAGGGCCCAACGGGCTATCATTTTCCACGGGAACGCCAATTGTGCGATCTCAACGGACCGTGCAGGTCGCTGTTGATCAAAATTTATCTCAAGTTGGGGGGTCTCTCCACTTCAGAGGCAGGCATGTTGGCCCAGGGTAATCTGTTCGGGGACCCGTTCATTCGGGAACTGGGCAAATATGTTAATACTTTCACTCCATTAGACAAAGCCCAGACCTTGATTAAATGCATCTTTACCCCTCATGTTTTTGCCAGAGCCGGTCGTGGTAGGGAGAGCTCGACCGGCTGCTCTTCGCATCACGCCTCCACCAGGGGTACAGACTCTCGCTTCAGCCAGTGACAGGATGCAGCAAGACTCAGGAATTACTACCCGACAAGAACCTATACCCGTCACAGAGGTGGTTCCAGGGGCAACAGAGGCTGCAACAGTTCCCAAGGTGAGAGTGCAAACATCAGAGGGGTTACAACTTGGGACCGTTTGGTACAATTTTTGCACAACTGGGAGGCTCTCTCCACAGATGCTTGGGTTCTCCAGACAGTAAGGGTGATTCAAAAAGGTTTTTTATGGTGTGCCCCTTCAGCCACACAGACCCAAAACCCAAGCCTTCTCCCAGGAACATACAGCCCTGGTGGATTTGAAGATAACACAGCTCTTGGAGAAGAGGGCTATTGTCTGAACCTTCCTACATCCCAGGGGATTTCTCTGCAATCTCCTTCTCATGGAGAAGAGGGATGGGGGCCAATGCTCAGTGATGAATTCGAAGGAGTTCAACGTATGGCTTATTTACAGCCACTTCAAGATGGAGGGTATCCACCTTCTCAGGGACCTTCTTCAATTGTCCGATTTGATGGTCCGTTGGACTTGAAGGATGCTTACCTGACGGTGGCCATCTTCCCACCACACAGGCCTTTCCTCCAATTCCAAGGAAATCTCAGGTATTCGAATTTACCTCCCTTCCTTTCGGTCTATCATACGCCCCTTGGTGTTTCACCAAGCTCATGAGACCAGTGGTGGAGCATTTGCGAGCCCGGGGGGTGCAACTAATCGTCTACCTCAATGATATCCTGATCATGGATCAGTGCCTGGTGTGATTATCTGCACATTTACAGATGACCAAAGATCTCCTAGAGTCTCTGGGATTCGTGATGAACACAGAGAAATCCGCGCTCTGTCCGACACAACCCCTATAGTTCCTAGGGTTTCTCATAAATTCGGTCAGGGCCACCCTCAGTCTCCCTTCTCGCAAGCTGAAAAAAATACAACACAAACTGAGGAGGACACTATCCAAGTAACATGTATCACTTTGACAATTGGCCAAAGTGGGTCTCTTATCATCCTCCATTCAGGCCATTTTCCCAGGGCCTCTTCATTATAGGGCGCTACAACGCTTTAAGAGCTCCCACATCCAACAGGGGCCTTACATACTCCCAAGTCTGTTCCGCTTTCTCCAGAAGCCCAGGAGGAAATGCAGTGGCGGCTATCATACATGGAGGCCTGGAACGGTCAGGGGATCTTCGGCTCTCAACCCGATGCGTGACAGTGTCAGATGCCAGCGGGTCGGGTAGCTCGCTGGGGGGAATTTACTACAGGAGGAAAATGGTCCACCACAGAACAATCCCTGCATATCAATTGTCTGGAGTGGATGGCGAGCTCCTTCGCACTCAAATGTTGGACCAAGTACACAGTCCAGTGTTTGGTCCTCTTGAAGATGGACAATATGGCGGCAGTATGTTATGTCAATCATCTGGGGGGCAAGAAGCCAAAGACCCTATTGGATCTGGCTCGCACCCTTTGGGAGTATTGTCTAGACAATCACATCTTGTTGTAGGCTGAACACCTTCAAGGTCAATCCAATCAAGTGGCGGATTGGTACTCCTGACACTGTCGGGATGTCAGTCTATGGAAACTTCATACACATGTATTTCAGCAAATTCAGAGGAGATGGGGCCCGTTCTCCATGGATCTTTTTGCGTCTTGCCTGGACTTTCAGCTGCGCGGTATTGCATATGGAGGCCAGACCCGGATGCAGTAGTCATGGACGCATTTCTCCAAGATTTGAGCAGGGAGGCAGCGTACGCGTTCCCTCCTTTTGCGATGAGGGTCTCGCCACAAGTCCGCAGACAGTGAGCGGACCTGGTGGTGATCACCCCATTCTGGAGGTCGCAAGCTTGGTTTCCAGCGATGATGGACCTTTCTTGGGATTTTTCCAATCCCTCTACCCCTGTTTCCGGATCTCCTATGGGATCCCCAAGACAATTATAAACCCCTAGTACTGGCAGGCTTCCTCTGCCTCATGGCCTGGAGGATTATCGGGAACGATTAAAAGTCCCGGGCATTTCACGAGAAGCTGCCTCTCTAATTGCCAGAGCGTGGGCGGATAGCACAAACAAAAGATAACGCTCCGCCTGGTCCAGACGGCTGGGCTGGTGTCTCCATCACCAGGTGGATCCCTTGGGGGTGGACACTCTCCATGTTCTGATTTTCCTAGTGCAGTTGGCTTCCAAAGGTTTGGCCTACAGGTCAATAAGCAGTTTCAGATCGGCGATCTTGGCAGGCCATTTTCCCGTGGAGGGTCACCCGGTAATGGAGCACCCTTTGGTATGCAAACTCTTGAGAGGTACCAGGTTATCACTTTCTCGAGAACCCAGTACTTCAACTTGTGGGATGTGAATAAGGTATTGGATTTTCTCATGTCTTGGCCTTCTAACAAATATCTGTCCAGGAAGCAGTTGTCAGCAAACTGACCATGTTATTCTGCTTGATTTCATGCCCGAAAGTCTTGAGGATCCGGGCATTAGACTTAACAGGTAGAGTATTCACACTAGAAGGGATGACTTTTCACATTGCTCGTCATACGAAGTGTAATTTAAAATTGGTGTCATACCCTGCTTTCCTGGATGTGCCCAAGTTATGTGTGGTTAGAGCAATTAAGGCCTACAAGGCAGTGACGGAGGACCTGCGTATTCATGGGGAACGACAATTGTTGATTGCACTAACTAAACCTCATAAGGCGGTTTCTTCCCCTACGATTGCCAGGTGGGTCAGCTGGATAATGCAAGAAGCAAGTATTGATGTTTCCAAGTTTGGGGCCCATTAAGTGAGGGGGCCATGGCACCCAAAGCTTTTTCTTTGGGGGCTAGATTAGAGGATATTCTCAATGCTGCAGACTGGTTGTCCGATTCTACCTTTAAAAGGTTTTACTTCAAACCAGTCTCCACTCTGGCAACCCTAGTGGTGGAAAAGCTTTAAACTAGCCTAATTCTCGCCTTCGGGTCCTGACATAGAATGTAAAATATCCTAGCTATCGTAAAGGAAAGTTTCAATTCTATTAAGGACACTGAGGTGAGGATTAGCCCACCCATGGTCTATAGGATTTGGTTGACCCGCCCGGGGAGTTTCACGAATACAGTATAATAAAGATGGATATGATGAATGTAATGAAGATTTCAAGTGTCAGTGGTTACTGTGCTTGATGTTGAACCTTGCATGTTCTCTTTGCTGTTGGTAACCTGAGAAGAAATAGAATGACAATAGAAATCAATTATGTTCTCCCTTAGGAGCAGAGTCCACCAAACAGGAATGAAGTTCGGAAGAGCTTGCTGTGTTCGTAGGAAGAAAGAGGGGGATGAGTGCCTGTGCTGGTTGTTTATGGATCTGAGGAGTTCTGATTGGACAGCCCGTTTTTAGTTTTTTCCCAAAGACTCATGGGAAATATAGTTTGTGTTAAACTAAATCATTGATGTAAAAGGCTGGTGGAGAAATTAAAAGAAGAAAGAAAAGCATAACCTAATCCTCGCCTATGTGTCCTTATTAGAATTGAAAGTTTCTTTTAAAGAGCTAGGAAATTTTACATTCCCTTTTCTGGTTCATGGTGACTTAATAGGGATTACTTGGTATCTTGGGAGCAAGAGGCGTGAGGGTGAAAGATTTTGAGGTACATGTTAATGTAAATAAGGTAGAATGTATTGTGTGATAGAACACAGACGGTTAGGTCAAGTATGCAGTGGTGTACCCAGGAATAGTTGGCAATGTAAAGACTTGGATCCAGAAAATGAAGATTACATTCTGTTCATCTCCACTCTGCCGCCAATGTATTTTGTAAATTATCAAGAGGAACTACACTTGGCTCCTTTTTATATGACTTTTGCTTCTGCTCCTTCCCTTATGGCAACCTCAGTATCAGAATATTCCCAGTAAACTGAGGAATACTGAGTACACTGTTTTCCTCAAGTCTGCGTGTCTGAAAGGCAAATAGTCACACAAGACTCCGTACTAGGATGCCGGATGGAGAAGAAAAAGTTACTTTGAATTCTGCTAAGCACCAGATTGGACATGGAAGCTTTTTGACCAAGTGCTCCCATAGACCAATAGATGATGTCATCGGACTCTGTTGCCGCCTCCTTAAAGTTACTGAGTGACTGCTTGAAGCTGTACATAGATGCCATCCCAGCGCAGTGATGTCAGTTTACAAACAAGCATTCTTCACCCACAGACACAGAGTGTCAGTGGCAGGACTGTCTTTACCTTCTTAGAACCAGAGAACCACACAAAACGTTGGCCATCCACTCAGTGCTTCTTAATACAGTTGATTTAAAGCAGAAGGGCCATCCTGGGATCCAAAAAGTGAAACCTCTCCTACTGTTTAGATGGATGTGGCGGACAGAATAAAGCATGATGGACTAACTCATATGGAAAGGTGAAACCACCTTGGTAGAAAGGAGGCATGAGTTCAAAGCACCAGCTCGTCTGCAAAGAATGTGGTATATGGTGAATGTACAGTAATAGCCTGCAATGAATATGCCTCTTTTTTCCGCAGCCTGTCACCCCGCATGTTGTTACAACGCGGTCGTTACCACGACTGCGTTGTAACAACGCATACCATTACCCCGCAAGTCGTAACAACGACTTGCGGAGGGGGGCGCTGGATGTTGGAATAGTATAATTTACTATTCTAACGCCAGTCTGTGCGGACAGTAGGGAAGGTGTTGGATTTTAAATCCAACACCTTCTCCCCCCTCCGCAAGTCGTTGTTACGACTTGCGGGTAATGATATGCATTGTTACAACGCGGTCGTGGTAATGACCGCGTTGCAATAACATGCGGGGTGACGGTTTCGTGGTGAAGGTTGTTTACCGCCTGCAGTCCACGGACAGTGGAAGGAAGTTATCGCAATGAGAAATACAGTTTTAAAGATCAGTAACCCCAAAGAACAGCTGTGCTTAGGCTTGAAAGGTGTGCCTGTCGAGAAGGTAAGAACCAAATGAAGGTCCCACTGAGGTATAACAAAGGGTGTACAGGTAAACATACATATGTAAGCCCTTTAAAAAATGCCTCAAATCTGGTGATTTAAAGAGGACTATTAAGAAAAACAAAAAGGCCGCAAGGAACAATAAATGAGCTTTACTGGTGCTCGCAGCATGATCGTTCCAGGCCAAAGTCAGAAAAAATAGGAGAACAAATGAAAGCTAAGCCTGCAGCAGAGCGACCTAAAGGTCTTCACATTAAGCTATAAACTTCACCCAAACCCCAGAATAGATTTAAATCTGTGGTCTGGCAATGAGGAACCAAGAAGACTGAAGCCCCACTGAAGGCGTAACTCAAGGAACATTTGCGGCTGACACTGCAGAGTGCAAAAGGGTAAACAATGAGTGTTCTCAAAGGTGACAAAAAGATCTACCTAAAGTGTGTGATACTGGGTGGATATGTCTTGCACCACCTCCTGATGCAGACACCACAATCGGTAGGCAATATGAATCTGCTGTGCTTGCTTGCCATGGCATTCAGGCCAGGCACCAGAACAGATAACAGTCAGTCAATGGAAACTGCCTGAAGGTCGAACCAGTGCTTAAGCAGCACACGTGACACCACCATTCCCTCACTGAAGCAGTACCACATCACGGTTCTGTTGTCTATCAGGACTTGCACTGAACTGCCCGCGATGAAAGCCACAAAGGCCTTGAGAGCAAACCAGATGGCACACGACACTAGAAGACTGATGTGATCTGTTTGCTCCAGTGGAGACGAGAGGCTTCTGATCTCTACCTCCTCCAGGTGGCCAAATCAGCCCAGAGCACATAGGTCACTATGAGCTTTGAATGAACTAGGGAAAACAGCCTGATGCAAGTTAGGTTGGAATACACCATTGGAGGACAAGAGCCACCTTGTCCAACACACAGATGTGCACACTGTTTCACTGAAAACAAGTAATGCTTTTGTGATGAGCGCTAACTTGGGTGAAACCAGTCCTGGGTTGCTTGAGTTCCAGTTAAGGGAAGACCTGTCCTGGTAATTCGGGATGGACTGTTACCACTGGAGCAGGGTCGAGACTGATTTGCATATGGCTAGGTAGGTCTAAACTGAGTGGCTGAGATTATTTCAAGCATTCCATTTATCCCTTTTTTTTTATTTTATACATTAACAACTATCAGGCAGGGATAATAAGGAAGGCATTCACGTTGACTTTGCTGGCCGAAGACAGCATCTAACACCATACAGTCTTGGACTGCAGAGTCAAGAATACTGGGTCACCCGGAGGAGGCCTATGGACCCTAGCGATGGCGCGACTTACCAGCGATGCTGAACAAGGCTTCCACTGTGCCACAGTCAGAGTGTCTATCAGGGCTCATTAAAAGGTGGCAAAAACTCTATGGTTTAAGGGTGCAGCTGTAAAATTACAGAAAGAATATTACCCTTTGTTTCCACTTCTGGCATCTGCATTTCCCAAACCCCTGCTGCCCTACACACCACAATAGCAAAGGAGGCACTTTCCTCAGTGAGTGGCCAAAATGGAGAGCCCGCTTGGTTGTCAAGTGAAGTGTCAAGACCGCTAGCATTTTTAGAAGTCTAAATACAGTCATCCATCAGTGAAGTGAGGAAGCAACAAATTGCTTGTCACCTCCTCCTCCTCATCATCATCATTCTGTCATTTGGAACATTCTGCAAGTCTTTTAGGGGATCTGAGTCGAATATGGCATCAAGCAGTGCACACCTTTAATCACTTAGAACTCTAATAATAAAAAGAGTAACTAAGATTTCTGACCACATACATGAAATAACGCCACAAAATGAAAACAAATGGATTCAGATAAAACCATCAATTGTATACCTAGTGCACTTGCCCCCTTTTTATTTAATTTTTATATCAACAGCTTGGGTTGCACCTAAGTGAGTAAATGTCAAGACCTTCCCCAAGTTGGGCATCGACCCGTTCCGGCCCTCCTCTACACAGATGATGCGGTGCTTATGGCCTGTACTCCATTGACACTACAGTGCCTACTCACCGAATTTGTCCACTATAAGCAGAATCTGGGGCTGCAAACCAATTTAAGTAAAACCTTTGTCATGAAAGTGGGTAAAAAAGCTGCAAAATGTAGTACCATTCAAATCAAGAACATCACTATAGATTATACACAAACTTTCTCTTACTTAGGGATTTTATTTGATCGGGAGGGGAGCTGGAAAGACGCAGTGAGCTCTAGGCGGCTTCAATTCGTCAAATCGATCACAGCCTTACTCAATGTTTCTCGGAAATTAAGCATTAAACATCCAAAAGAGATGATTATTATGTAGAATTCTAATTGTCAATCTATTGCAATGTACGGTTCCGAGCTTTGGGGCTATGTAAATGTCGATTCCCTGCAACTGATAGAAAATGCCTATTTAAGAAATCATTTAGCTCTTCCTAAAAGTTGCTCTACCTTAGTTTGCCACTCTGAACTGGGAGCTCCATTTTTGGTAGATCTGATAAAAGTCCAGCCAGTCTTGATCTGGCATAAAATCTGGACATCGGACCATACGGAGCTCAATCGAGCCATCGCAAAGGATTGCCTTAGATCAGATTGTGTTTCCAAAGTTCCTTGGCTGAAGTAGGTCAACCAATTTTTGACTGACATAGGTCCTTCTGAATATTTAGATCAACCAGAAACGCTGAGTAGTATATCTAGAAAAGCGCTAAAACTGGAGTGCTAGCATTGCTTGAGGAAACAACGTTGTCCACTGAAATTGTTAAACCATCCGTACTTAAAAATCTGATGATTTTAACCACCTTTGATTTAAAACCCTATTTAGCAAGCGTACATAATGCTCAACATAGATTTGTTTTGACACGATTCAGGCTGGACATTTTTCATTGTTTAAACAGCTTTCCTAACATTAACAATTGGTCAGGTGAACTAGTGCATTTCCCTTGTGACAATTTATCTAAACAGTCTACTATGCACATATGTTTTTTGTAAATGTTATCCAAATTTGAGGCACTCAATTAAGCCACTGGTAAAGCCCTTACATTTTATGCGATGTCGTCCAGCTTTTTTATATTTGCAATAACTTCCAAATTTGTATATATGTGCTGTTTTTTATGGGCAGTTATTACTCGGAGAAAAATTATTAACGTGGCAACAGAGTACTGTTGGTTCCTCTTTAAGCTGTATCTGCATCGGTATTTTTATCTGTTTTTTAAACAGCTTATTGTAGTTTATCTTGCACACTGTATATTGGTATTATTGTGTATGCTTTTATGATTCACACTGTGATATCAAATAAAGCTTATTTTGTTGTTGTTGTACCGAGTATGTGCAGTAAAAAACAAGCCATGAAAAATGCTTCTTTGCCCTCCGAATTTTTTAATCAATTTATTGTAATCAATTTAAGAGGTCGGAATCTGTCTCATGTTACCCCAATTTGTTCTAAGAGTGAAATTCATTTTCTTTTAAACTTTGCTTCTAATTGGCGACTGTCTTGATCAAAGAAGACATTTATTTCCCCTTTTATTTCCCATGCTGCGCAAATAAAAACATGATTACTTCTATAATAACTGGTTTTCAATGTTGAAACAAAAGACAAATCTTTCAAGAAGCAGTAGCCATTTTATTTATTCTCCCATTTTACAATGGTTCACACAGATCACTGTGTTGCAGGAATAACTGTAGGTAATCACATGGCCGTGTTTCACTCATGTACTAGGATTTGAAGGAATTGTTTATGAAATAGGCAATCAGGTTTAGTAAGGCATTCAAGAAGCACATCCTTAATTACAGGAGAGAGAGAAACTTGAATTGGCAGATGTCACCAAATGCAGATTGTAGACCACGAGAAAACAGGTGAAGATAATTTGCAAAAATGAGAGCCCTTCTTTCTAGGAAAGCAACTTCCTCTGTGCGGCACAAAATCTGTAAGCTGGGCTGTTTAGTGCCAAGAAGCTAAGAGCAGGGGATGTATTTTTGTAGCTCAAAATCGATGTCTTATGACAATTGTCTCCATGAAGAAAGGTTTGGTGATCAGAGGGATAGTTTTCTGCAGTTTGTTTCTTTTCATCTTTGTTACTTATTCACCTCTCAAGATCTAAGTGATGTGCCACACTGAAGGGAGTGGTTGCTGTGCACATTAGTTCCATGCTGTTGAATGGTGTATGTACATTCACTTGTCATTTTTTAGAAGTGTTATTTGTGTTTTTTTGACTACGGTTACAGGGTTAGTAAATCTCGTTGGACACTGGGGATGTAGTAGCCTTCTGTTTTTCATGAGTGCATTGATGCACGATTTTGTAACATCCCACGCATTGGCTTGTTCTTTCACTTCTTCTCGCTGCATGTGCTTGTCATTGGCTTTGTTTTTTTTTTGTTTTCTTTTAACTGCCTCTGAAGGGAGCATTTTGATTCACAACATGTTGACGGTAAGTAAAAAAATAAAGCCATATAAGTAATCTAATACTGTCTCATACTCTAAAAAAACGAGCAGCAACCATCAAGAAGAAAATGTTTCAATCTCTCAACTCACCTCCGGCAATGGAACCAAGGCCAAACCTATAAGCAGACTCTGCTACTTGGATGAGAATGGACCTGGACACATCCACTGAAGCTTGTTGCTTGGCAGAAACAAAGAGAAACAAGAGGTTTCTTAAGTGAATATTTAAATGGCCAAAAGTGAAAACATATAAACATTTTCATTACAATCTTTCACGCAATACAAAGGTCACTTCCTTTTCAGTGATATGAACAGAGGGTTGAAAACATGAGACAAACATAGTAAGCTTATGTAAGAGCATTTGCTACTGAATTATCTGGTAATTCCTAGGATCTATTTCATAACTGAACCTTAGCAGGGATGCATGAACAGAGTGGATTTTGACATGCAACCTGCACCCGAGACATATATATTCCTAAATCTCAAGTGAGTTTATGTCTTTTCTTGAGTGTGTACACATTTGTTTAAATAGGTGTACAAAACTGTGTGTACATATTCGCTAAAACAACTTAGTGTCCCCTAAAGACTTTAATCTATGGTAAAATAGTATCTGGCATATAATTGTACACTTTAACTAGCAGAACTACAGACTATATGAAAACACACTGTTGACTAAATAAACAAAACACTTGAAGCAAGGCACAGAATGTTACCCCTCTGCAAGTGTTTTAAAATGATACAAGAATTACAAATTTGGAGAAACTAAACTACAAATGAAACTGCAAATTAACTAATTTTCAATAAAGAATGCTGCAACAGGCAATAAACAGTTCAATACCAAAATAGAATTTTAAATTCATGTGAAAATTGGGACAAAATATTTTTTTCTTAACTTTCTCAAATTCCACAGAGAATGAAGAAACCTCAAACATGGAATTCAAGCAAAAGTCTAATTTCGAATCGTCTATTATGCAAAGAGTACTAGATATTTTTGCAAAACTTGTAAAGACAAGAAATCTCAAATTTACTTTACACAGAAAACATGTTTAAAAATTAACTGAAGTGTTTCCAGAACTTAGCGGATAACGAGGAAATAACGTTTAAAATTGCAGATAAAGGTAGCTCAGGGGCCATGTACAAGACACATTTGCATGCATGCCACAGATCAGAACAGCACAGTTGACT
This sequence comes from Calotriton arnoldi, assembly GCA_963921515.1. Taxonomy (NCBI): domain Eukaryota; kingdom Metazoa; phylum Chordata; class Amphibia; order Caudata; family Salamandridae; genus Calotriton; species Calotriton arnoldi. The sequence goes on along the minus strand of CAWUFW010003435.1, from coordinate 185,045 downwards.
TCATAGGTATACTCAAAATGAGTCTGGGGTAGGCATTAACCTTAAAGTGGATATCTGATTGCAGCAAAAAAAAACTGGCACAATCATTTCAGAAGAAGCCAAAGATATATGCTACTTAAAATTCACAAAGATTCCAAGAACATTACAGGAAGACCTAACATTTCAGTCACTGATTCACTTCAAGAAGCGCTAGGTAAATGTGTAGACACTTGATTGAAACATTATCATTAAACATACGTGCAAAACACTTCACAATTTTTCTGCAAGATGAATGAAATGTAGGTGTATTACAGTGTTATGCTTCAGTACCACATAAATAAGGCCTGGAGGATATGGCATATTATCTAGTGAGGATTGATTACATTAAAGTGAACTATTCCTGCTGGCATTCATCTTATACTATATACTTGAACTATTTTCATTCCATAGATGAATACTACCTTCAAACAACAGGGACTTCAATGAACTTATACACAGAGCCTTAATATACTATAAACTCCAAGCTTTAAATTGAAGTGGGTAACATTTTTAAGTAGATAGTAATGGAAGACTAGTTTTAGAGTCATATTCAGATATATTGATATTTTTCGGTGTGGCAAGGCCAAGAGATGAATTTGATCACAATATCAACTAATATCAGTCTCTTGAGAAGACCAACTTTACATCTATTCTACACACATTTTTTGTTCAATTCTAGACATCAGTATTAGTCCATGAAATAAATGGTTACCAAATCTATACACTAAAACAACAGACAAAAACAACTTGTTGCCTGCTTCTAGATTTCACCCCACAAACCTCTTGGACATGTACTGTACTCTCACCTAAACTAGCTGACTAATAGATTCAAACAAAGAAACTGTTGAGCGAATATTGTGTAACGCAGACAAAAGACTTCAATAAGTCAAGTGAAAAGTTCTTTAATTCCAAAGCAAAAAAAACACAAATTGAAAGACTCATCTTTGTTAATAGATAGTCCAATCTAAATCAGAAAATTAAAAACATTCTATATAAACACTGGAAACTTATTGAGTCAGATGACAAATTGTCCAAACCTTTCCCAATAAAACCAATGATTGTTTTAAAAAGAATAAGAATATTCAGAACTTTATTATGACAGACACTACAATCAAAAACTTCAGTATTTTCAGAGGTGAAATTAGACACAAGCCTATGCTTGAATTGCATACACTGCCCAAATATCAAAGGTGCATTTGTATATTATCCTTCTATTGGTGAACAGATCAAATGTAGGCAATATATGACATGTGGCACAGTTAATTAATTTGATTCATAGGACAAAATGCCCATGTGGTAAGGCATATGCCAGTAATACCTTTTGTAAAGCCAATGCTACATTTTTCTGAACATAATATTAAAACATGGACAAGAAAATCTCTGTAGCAACACATTGAATTCTATGAACATAATCTGAATCAGTTCAGAACTCAGTTTCTAACAAACAATGTTTCAACACGAGGACGCCATACTGAGAATTTGTTAGGAAGTGGGGAATGTTACCAGATAAATATGTGTAATACACCGGAGCCATCAGGACTGAACGATAAAATCAAAATCAAATGTTTATGACGTTCAGTATTAACTCCAACAGCATTATTCTCTAGCAATCAAATCTTTGTTTCCAAAAGAAACTTGTTTTGAAAGCATTGAGGTTATTGAACAATAGATTTTGTTCCATACTATGAGTTTTCAACACATGTTTAAACAGTTGACATGTTTTATATGTGTTAAGTGACCAGAAAAGGTAAAACCATTACATTTCTAAAATGTTTGCTACATACGATACAGATTGCTGCGAGAGTTAAACACTAACATATGTTACCAATATGCACCTCCTGATTTTGTACCTTGATCATTAATAAGCACCTACATCTAAGGGCCAGAACACTAACTTCGCCTATACATTTCCTTTGGAACTCACATAACTTTTTATTCACATAAAAAAATACTATTTCTTGTTGATCTATCAGAGCTTACAACAGTACTTCTCTTTACTTATTTCGTAGCCTATTCTGTCTTTTATTATTCACAACATCTGGATAGACCTATCCCATAGTCTAAATTCTAAAATGCATAACAATATGATGTTTAGATTAACTATGTTAAGCATTAAAGTAGTGTTTTGCACATCAGTAGGTGACACACTGCATATATATCCCCCAGGCGCTGAAACTAACCTCAACCATCCAGAGTCTGCCTATGTCACAGTTGTCCATTGTCTATATTCATTAGGTTTAGCATATAAATACATTAAAACTGAGAACGGAAGGAGGCTTTGTTTTTCTGCATCTGATCCATAATGGATCATGAGCATTACCCAGCCGCCAAACCTGAGCTCTATCGTTAACTCTGACATGTTAGAACAATGTGGAAATTTCCTATCTGTTGGGTACTTTTAAACATGTCAGTATTAATGCATGACATAACAATTTATAGTGTATCTGTCAGTAAATTGCAGAAGGTGGACGAAAGTGTTGGTACAACCTCTAAAATTAACAGTTAACATGTTCATCTTTGAATGTATTTGTGGTGTTAATAGCCCTTCCAGATATATATTTGTTATAAACTTATCACTTTGAGATTTGCTATTAACTACTCATAATAATAAGATATATTTCTTAATGATTCTAATTTTTACATGTAAGCTTATTATAATTTTGACTGTAATCTTGTTGATTCTCTCCAAAATATGTTTTTCCACCACATTAGATAAGATATTCTCATTCTGTTTCACATTTATGTAAAACAGGCTTCTCTAACCAGTAGCTGTAAGTACCTCTCCTGTGTTCAGCCCAAGCTACTAAATTAGCTTTTGCTTGGTTAAATTAATATATGTACATTAAAATTGACAGTGTATTCAAGACAAAAATGTGTGCATTTTCCGAACTCATAAGCTGACATTTTAAGAAAAGTGTCTCAATTTTTAGAAATATAGTTAAAGCTGATATTTGAGTGATAAATTATGTGACATTGGGCATACTTATTATTAATACCATATCTTTGCTGCCAGTGGCAGTGGGTTATGTATTGCCCATGATGATGCATTTGAAATTGGCAAAACCTTTGTTACATTACTGCTGGAAACCCTGCATGATGTACTGAGATGATCACTGCTTGTAATCTTGCATATGGTAGTGACTAATATAATCTCGTCTGGCGTGCCACCATTACAGTACTGATAATACTAGGAGCTCAGATGATTTTCATTAAACATTAGTAGCTCGTTACAGAAATGGTTGGACACCCCTGATGTAAACACTATATATACTATTGAAGTAGGACAAAATGTCAGGAAATGCATGGAGAAAAGAAATCTATAGACGAGGGCATTTGTTACGTTGAAATAAACCCGCTTGAAACAGAATTAACTTTGGAACTTTATTTTTTATTAAAATCAATAAAAAAGTTACTAGGTATATGAAGAACAAGTTACTTACATTTGGTAACACTCTCTCTGGTGAATACTCTAACTGCTGATTCCTCACCTTTAGAATATTTCCCAGGCTCGAGACTGGATCCGGAAACTTTGTAGCAGTCTTCCTGCGAACTGCAAGGTGGAGAACTGCGGTTCAAAATTGACTTTGTTCCACCCCAGAAGTGACTGAGTGGCACAACTGCGCACCGTCAGTTTCTTGCTCGACTCTTTCCGCACCCTCAGACGTGGAGCACAAGACAATTGGCAGAATCTGTGTGCATCTCTTTAGTATGGGACCTTTTTAGATGGTAAAGAGAGACCAATCCACAAACAAGGAGGCATGAGGTCAGTGGAAAAGCAGTGGTTAGATAGAGTATCCACCAGAAAAGTGTTCCCAAAGGTAAGTAACTTGTTCTTCTGATAGATACTTCTAACCGCAGATTCCTCACCTTTAGAACTGTTACCAAAGAAGTACCTCCTGAAGGTGGAAGGGCTGTGGAGTGGGCTCAGACCAAACCGCCTTGCGAGACTGAATGTGTGAAATGTCCTTACTGTAGGACCTGGTTGTTAAGCTAGTAGTGCTTTTTTAATGTATTCACTGATACCCATGTCGCAGCCTGGCAGATGTCAAGGGCAGGCACTCCACGTGCAAACGCAGTAGTGGTGGCCTTAGCCCTGATGGAATGGACTCCAAGACCTTTCGAAGGCTGCTTTTTGATTAATGTGCAACATATCTTAATGCAGAGGACTATCCAGCTCGACAGAGTGCTTTTCTGCATTGCCTTCCCTTTCTTCACCTCAGAGAACACCACAAAAGGTTGATCATCCACGCAATGGTCTTTGGAACGATCAACGTAAAAGCTTAAAGCTGTTGGGGTCCAACGGATGGTGTACCTCTCCCCCTTTCAAGGGGAAAAGCAGAGCAAAGAATACTGGAAGAGTGATGGGTTGACAAACTTGGAAAGAAGTCAACTTTTGGCAAGAGGTCAGTCTGAATCCTCAACACCAGTGTGTCCAGAAAAAAGGTGGTGTAAGGCAGTTGTACTAATGGAGCCTCAAGTTCACTCATGCTATGAGCTGAAGTGATCGCAATGAGAAAGGCAGTCTTCAAGGTCAGAAGACACAATGAACAGGGGTGCATCAGCTCAACGGGAGTATACATGAGAAATGTCAAAACAAAGTTATTGTTCCACTATGGCATCACAAATGGTCTGGGAGAGAACATACATGGCAAAGGCAAACCCTAAATAAAAGGCAGGTAAGTAAAACAAAGACGGTCAGCCCGGCAAGCGCAGCAAGGCTAAATGGCTGATAAATAACCTTTAACCGTGCACACTGCAAGGCCATTCTGGGTCAAATACAAAACAAACAATAAAAAATGTTGGCTTGTAAAGGCTCTGTCCTGTGGACTCCACACCAGTCCACAGCATTTTCACAGGGCCAAGCATAAATGGGCTTTGTACATGAATGCCTGGCAACAACGACGACATCCACAACTTCAGGTGGTAAATCGAACGCAGTCAACTGATGCTGCTTACTCTCCATGCATAGAGGTGTAGATAGCACAGGGTCAGATTCAGAATCTTGCCCTGCTGCTGCGACAGAAGATTTTCCTGAAGTGGTAGCCTGATCGGTGGGCAGACACTCAGGCTTAGAAGGGTCAAGGTAACACAATCTTCTGGCCCAATCCAGGGTAACAAGGATGACTTGGGCACGGTTGCTCCTGATCATCTTCGGAACTCAGGAAGGCATACAGAAGCCCCTTGTTCCACCCCACCTCCAACTACAAATGCATATCCAAGCAAAAGCCTTAGTGGGAACTCCAATGCGCAAAAGTTTAGGCACTGCACATCGTTGACAATGGCGAAAAGATCTAGCCAGTTTTCTCCCCAATTGCCTGACTATTCCCTATGCCACCTTGTGATGCTGATGCCATTCATAATCCACCAGGCGATGCTAGATGAGCTTGTCCACCCTGGTATTCAAAGATCCCACCAAGTGGTTCACAATCGGGATATGGCCTGATGTTCCAACCAACCCCAGAGATGCAGAGCCTCTTTACACAGTACCTAGAAGCCCACTCTGCCCTGCGTCTGTATTAGCACATTGCGGTGTTGTGGTCTGTGAGAAACTGCATAAGCCTCCCTTTAAAAACTGTAGGTAGGCCCTCAGCACCACATGAATGGCCCACAAATCCAAAATATTGATATGATGCCGGGTGTCTGCCAGAGACCACCTCCACAACCTCAACTGATTACCTCTCCAACCCAACAGTGATTCATCCGTCACCACCATCAGTTCTGGATGAGGTAGGGTGAGGGGTCCATCGCTGGTCCATTTGCAGTCTAGCAGCCACCATTGCAGACTGCATGCAGTCTCCTATGAATACCTGGATGACATCTGACAAGTTCCCTGGTCATGGGCCAACTGGGACTTCAGATCCAACAGCAGAGCCTGCATATGCCACCGGGTGTAGTCAACAAGCAGGATGTAGGAGTCTAACAGGCCAAGAAGCCTCAGAGCAACTCTCACAGAGATCCAGGAACGAGGTTAAAACATTGGGCTCATAGCCTGAATTCCCAGAGACCACCTCCACAACCTCAACTGATTACCTCTCCAACCCAACAGTGATTCATCCGTCACCACCATCAGTTCTGGATGAGGTAGGGAGAGGGGTCCGTCGCTGGTCCATTTGCAGTCTAGCAGCCACCATTGCAGACTGCATGCAGTATCCTATGAATACCTGGATGACATCTGACAAGTTCCCTGGTCATGGGCCAACTGGGACTTCAGATCCAACAGCAGAGCCTTCATATGCCACCGAGTGTAGTCAACAAGCAGGATGTAGGAGTCTAACAGGCCAAGAAGCCTCAGAGCAACTCTCACAGAGATCCAGGAACGAGGCTAAAACATTGGGATCATAGCCTGAATTCCTGGACTCGTTGCAACGGAGGAGAGTCCCTGAACTGCACAGTGTCCAAAGCAGCTACAATAAAAGGAAGCTTCTGTGAAGGAGTCAGTTGTGACTTAGGCTCATTGATTGAGAACCTCAATGATGCTAGGAGGCCTTCAATAGCCCGCAGTCAAGGTAGGGGAAAACTGGTATCCTCAACCTCCGAAGATAGGCAGTAACCAACGCCATCACTTTCCCGATGATCTGAGGGGAACTGATGCAGTCAAAGTGAAAATGTTCTTGGCCAACCTTGAACCACAGGCATCATCTGTAGGACTGCACGACGTGTATATGCAAATATGAATCCTACATGTCCAAGGACACTTATTTGTAGCCTGTATCCAGAGCCAAAGGAACCCTGGCAAGTGTAAGCATTTTGAACTTGTCCTTCCTCAGGAAGGCATTACGTGGGTCACCTTAGACCTCTTGGAGCCTCGGCAGGGGAAGAAGGGAAATTCCCAGAACCAGATGAAGAAAGGTCTAGACGTTCCTCCCACTTCAAAGGCTGGTACCAGGTATAAACACTGGATCCTCAGACCAACAGTTCAGTCCACTTCTGGACCTGTGGAGGAACCCAGAAGGACTGCCTTGTATTTCAGAGGACTGCTCTGCTGCTTGAGGCCTTCTTTGTACCTCAGAGGACTGCACAGCTGCCACCAGAGGACCGCCCTGCTGTTTGAGGCATGCCTTGCTGCTTGATGCCAGGACTAGCAGAGTGACTCTGAACACTAGCTGGCTGACTTCCTGTTCTGATACAAAAAGTTACAACAACCTTGAAGCGGCACCTGGACCCTGCCTGAAGTGAGTCCTGTCTTCCAATTGGTGTCCCTCCGGTCCTGGACCCTTGAAAGTGGTGCTAAAGGTGTCCAAACAACCAAAAACGGAATCTTGGGACTTAAAAAATGTTCTACCAAAAAGTGGCCTGAAACAGACAGGACACCGGGGCTTAACTGCTCGACGATCATCCAAGGTGCATCGCCGGTCATCCGGACTTCGTTGTAGGTCTCATCACATTCCTCTCCGCAGCGCCAAAGCCTGTTCAGTGGCTCCTCTCAGGAAGGGTATCTGGCCTCGTGAAGCCCTGGTCCAACACAGCCTTTGTCCTAGTGGAAATTTTCAACTTCCAAAAAAGTGCGAACGTAAAAATCTTCACACAATTTTGTCCAGCAACTTCCCAACAACGACGCCTCCTCATATACTGTTGGCTGCCTTGCTCCACTGAACTTTACCTTCTCAGGAACTTTTTCTCAACTGGGCCCAATCCACCTCGTGTAGACGATCCATCACGATAGGCCATAACTTTTGGCTTTGCCCCGGTCTCGTGTGACTAGATGCTCAGGGTTGGTGCTTTGATCTTTTAGGTGCTATGTTTCACTAAACAAAACTCATAACTTTCTTAAAATGTCTTTTAGTTTTCTAACTTGATGTGGGATTTTTATTATGTTGTGTTTTCACTATATTACTGTTAGAGTGTTGCATAAAAACTTGACACATTGCCTCTAAGTTAAGATGACTGCTTTAGTGCCCAGGTACCAGAGAGATAAGCACAGGTTACTTAAGTGACTTTTGAAGTTCATCCTGACAGGAATTGTGGTTGTAGCTTGAATATGGTTTTCACCCCCCTCAATAAAAAAAAAAACAATTTCACACAGTACTCAATATATTTCTTTTGTCGGTTCCAGCTACAGCCACCCCTTTTCAGACTCCTAGTGATGTCTTAACATGCTTGCTGCTTATATAGCATACGAAATGCCGGCTCCTGCGCCTTTATTTCCATAGCTTTGAATCTTCTTAAAATTCTTGTAAGTGGTTCTAATAGCTCTGTGAGAGCGTCAGAGAAATGAGCAGCAGGCTCCTGTGTTTCACACTGAGATACTGCTTCCTGTATTGCACCAGGTCTTTATCTACCAGTACAATGAGACAAATCACCAAGCCGCAGAATGTTACACAAACTTTCTCTCCCTTAGTTGTATTCAGGTGACTTCTGGGGAGCTGTTGAAGTTGTACGATCTGTGTCCAACCTCCCAACTTGTTTTTATTTATTCTGGACTCATCCAAGATGCAATTACCTTGATGTATTTCAACAAAGGTTTGAAGCCAATGACTGCATCCAGCCTGCTGTGTCTTGCTAGAGCAGAGGTATTGAGCTTGAGACTGGTAGCGCCAGGTAAGAGGTTGGTAATAACACCCCTGACCCATGTGCCAGAAGCGTGGTTTGGAAAATGGTGAGTACAGTCAGTTTTTGGGAGACCAAAAAGGAAGTGAGAGGAGAAAGACTTCCTGTTAGAAATGGGGGTCTCTAGTTGGCAATGGTTTGCACCTTTGTCCAGATAGGGACCCTTCCTTCTAGTCAGGATAAGGGGGATATACTACTGAAATAACCCCTGCTTGCCCCCTTGGTGGCTTGGCATGAGCAGTCAGGCTTATCTCAGAGGCAGTGTGTGAAGCATTTGCACATAACCAACAGTAATACAGTGAAAACACTACAAAAGGACACCACACCAGTTTTAGAATAATAACCAATATTTATCTGTGCATACAAGACCAAAACGATAAAAAGCCATTATACATTAATCCAAAATATGCACTTTGCAAGAATGACTTTAAAAAGCAGTTCCCTGAAGTCGGTAGCTTCGTCCGGACCTACCGCGGTGCTGAAAACAACAGACTCCAACAGATCCGGCCGACCGCGGCAGTGCAGACCGGCGTTAGTGTCAGTAGACTCATAAACAGTACCTTTGGTTTCGGCCAACCGCGTCGGGGCGGGCCAGTTATGACAACCATTGCGGTTGCGATGTGAAGTATAGTGGTACGGCGTGCGGTGCCCTGAAGTCGAGGTGCAGGCAACGGCTCGGTGACGGTCATCCAGCGGCGTCGGTGAGACCAGGGCTGCGTGCGGAGTGAGGCAGTGCCAACAGGCCACGGTGCAAGCAACAGTGTCAGTTGATGGGAACTGGCATCGGTCGGCCCAGACTGCGGTGGGAGGGGCGGTGCTTTGTGCGACTTACAAGCGGTGGCCCCAAACAACGGTGCAGTCACAGGTGTCGAGGTCAGCGGGCAGCGTTGTCGTCGGTGAGACCAGGGCGGCGTAGTGAAGTGAGGCGGTGCGGAGTGTGGTGCCCACAAGTCACAGTAGCTGCTTGGTGGCGGCAGCGGTCATTGTCATCAGTGAGACCAGGGTTGTGGTGCGAAGTGTGGCGGTGCCTTCAGGAGACAGAGCCCACAGCGGTGTCAGTGACGGTGTCGGCTGCTTTACTCCTCTGTGGCATCTGAAACCCACAGTTCCAGAGGTGGTACCCACAGGTAAGTGAAGTCTTTGCTGTCCCTGAGACTTGGTGAACAGGAGACAATCTCTATTTCAAGCCCTTGGAGATACTCGGCGACAAGTGAAGAAAGTTCAGTCCAGCCCTTTCACTGCCCAAGGCAGAAGCAGCAGCTGCAGGCCAACGCAGCAAAGCAACAACACAGCAAAGGGGGCAGTACTCCTCCTGGCAGTTCTTCCAGCTCTTCTTCTTGGCAGGTTCCTGGATCCAAGCGAGTTCTCTTTGTTCTATTGGGTAGAAAGTGTCTGTGCTCAGTCCAAACCAGTTAGGTCCTCTCTGGCCCAGCTTCCCGGCAAGAGGTGGAGACAGCATTGTCCAAGGCAGACAAGGCCCATTCTGGTGCAAGGAAATCTCCTCCCTCTAAATGCGGCTCAGGTCTAGTCAGCCCAGCCCTGACTCATCCAGAAAAGGCAGGACACACCTCGACCACCCCCCCAGAGGCAGTCTGAAGAGAATGCACATCCCCAGCTCCTGTCACTCAAAAGCCAGACAGTCAATCCACAACCCAGCAGAGGCACACAGGATGGCTAAGCAAGAAAACACCTACTTTCTAGAAGTGGTATTTTCAAACACAGAACATAAAATCACCTTTATTAAAAGATGCATTTCTACATTCTGAGTTCAGGAATACTAAATTCTATTCCTCTATCTTGTCCCAATAGGAAGAAATACTCTTAAAATGTTACCAAGTATTCCCCATTCTATCCTTATGGGACAGATAGCCTTTCAACAGTGAAAAACAAATTACACTGTAGTTCACTATCAGGACATGTCACATATACCAGGACATGTCCTACCTTTCACATACACTGCACGCTGCCCATAGGGGTACCTTGGGCCTACCGTAGCATTGACTCAGATGTAATAAAAGGGAAGGTTAGGACTTGGCAAGAGGGTGCACTTGCCAAGTCGACATGGCAGTAAAAACTGCGTGCAGACACTGAGAACCCTTTGAACGACTGCTCACATGGGCGGCACAATCAGTGCTGCAGGCCCACTAGCAGCATTTGATTCGCAGGCCCTGGCAATCTCAGTGCACTTTACTAGGGACTTGCCAGTAAATCAAATATGCCAGTCATGGAAACACCAATCCATAATCCGATTTACAATAGGTGCACTTACACTTTAACACTGAACAGCAGTGAGAAAGTGCGCAGAGGCCCTAAATCAGCAAAAACAGTCAAAGCCAGGAGGTCACAAAGCAAAAAGACAGGGGAAAAACGCCAAAAGATGTCAGGTCTAACACTCCCACAGAGGGTTGTCATTCCAGAGGGTGAAATATCAAGGATTTGGACTGGAGGAACTTGCAATTCCCAGAAGATACAATACACCGCTTCAAATCCGTGCCTGCAAAGCAGGGGCTGCGGAGATCTCAGACAACTACTTATCAACAACTGCTTTACATACAAGGAAAATTAGGAGGAAGTGGCCAATCAGAGACATGTGCTGGTAACTGCCCAAAACTCTTACCCCCCATATCTTCCAATGTGTGTCAGATGGGAAGATGTTAAATGCATCTATTAGTAACAAAGGAGTGAAGAAATTTTCTGCTATAAGAAATCACACTGCAGTGACTGATAAGCCTTAATATATTTTAACTGAGTAAGTCTATAAGACTTTAGGAACCTTCTTCTATCTTTTTTTCTTTTTTTGACGGAGTTTTATATAGCGCAAACTTGACCCGAAGGTATCTGGTATCAGAGCGCTTTACATAGCACCAGTTTCGTTACATGAGGACACATTCATTTTTTGTTAGGTACGGGGAAGATTAAGTGATTTGCCCAGAATCACAGGATGTTCAGCGTCATTGCCGAGACTCGAACCCAGTTTCCCAGATTCGAGGTCGACCGCCCTAGCCGTTAGGCCAACTCCTCTCCCCAATACCTTAAAACCTAATGCATTCACTCGTCAGTCTTACTCTTCTTAAGTCTGTTGTATTGTCCCCTTTTAAATTTCCAAGTGGGAATTTAACAGATGATGACCTGCACAACATGTTTTGAATTTGCCATATTTATTTGTTTAGGATTTTACTAGAGCCTCCCTGTCTTTATATGATGGTCTGGACTGCACAAAGACATTGCGTAAGGCATGATTGCAATTACAGCAAATATTTTACTAGGGAGACTAAATCTGAACATGCATGTTGGGGATTGCTCCAGTAAAAGAGGGAAGTTTTGCACCAATTGATCCATACTGAAACACTGGGCTTGTATGAGTTGTGCTCAAGTTAAAGCCTTTATTTGTTTAATCATCTTTCTGCTGTTGTCTACATGATTTCATTTGTTGCTCAATTCTCACTCCAGAATTGACTCATCTAAATATAAACCTGTGACTCGAGTTAAAAAATGCAGAACGAGAATTACAAAAAGCAGTAACAACAAACACAAAGGAGGCCAAATGACATGCCAATGTCAGTCATCAATAAATAACTATACATAGATACAAAAATTGAAAGACGTAGAATAGATACTTTTTTAGCACAGCCAAAAACAATTTTCTGCTTGTTTGTAATGGAACCATAATATTTACTCTTTTACCAAAAGTCTTCTTTAGAAATTCTTTACTACCCAGTCAATACCAACATGTCAGCCACCAGATTCAACTACGTGTCCAGACAGAAATGCACAATTTGTGGTGCAGCAAAGTATGTTCAGTACTAATTTGGAAAGTGTGACTAAAAATATGAAGTTTCCCTTTTCCACATCAAGAGTCCTCCAAGGTCATCAACTTATAACATTGCATTTTATTTAATTTTCAGCTCAGCACGCCAGCAGAATGTAAATGTCTCTTTGATCCCAATTAATTTAGTAACCAACATATTTTAAAGTTGTTTTAACAACTATGTGGTAGATTCCTGGATGTGACTGTCAATGTGTTTCCTTTTGCTTTCTTTTTAAAATCATATTTCTAATAAAGACTAAAAAATATATTCCTTTAGTCCTGTAGACAAAATACTTGTAATAATCTTCCATCCGATCCTGGCACAAGAGAAAAACTAAATCATAGCAGCCAACATCCTTTTCTGTTTATTTTCATATGATCCCCACTATTCATTAAACATGTTACTAGTCCAGTATTCATTCCTCCCTATTTCATCTTCTATTGGGCTTGTTCAAAATGCTAATTTCATTTGCCACTCTTTATTTTTATGAGATATACTGGTATCTACGGTTATAATCTACTTGCCCTTCTAATTTTTAGTCCTTCCTCTTTAAGTTTATGTTGACATTGTACAAATCCCTAGTTACACTTGCTATTTGAAACATATTGCTAATAAAGCTAATCATTTTGTAACCAAACCCCCAGCAAATCAATCATTTCTTTACCTATAATTTTGCTAAACTTTGGATGATTTCAAACTACTACACATGATCACATGGGTGTTTGGAATGGCTAAATCTACTTTAGCCAAATTTTCAAAAGGAGAAAACTGTGTGAGGACATAAGGCTGCAAGATATCACCACAGTTTGTTTATCTATAATGTACATGCCACGGTAGATGGCCCACAGTGTCTCTGCATTTCTGACTAACAGATTGATATTTATTTACTCTGGACTCAATATCTTTGAGCTAAATGTTTTCAGACTAGAAAGTTGGATCCATCTGATAAAATCAAGTACCGCTTTGAAGTGAGACAATGCTGGAGATTATAAATAAAGCAAACAGTTTTGCGCTTTTACAAACTTTTGACACAAATACATACGAAAAACAATATGTTTTCTTGTCTGTATTTATGTATAAAAACATTGAAAATATGGAAAAACTAGAAAGCGATTCAAAACCTGCTCAACTTTGTTTAGTAATAACAAAAACGAATCTTTTTTGAGCACTGGGGAAATGGAATTCACCTTCCCTTAGGAAGTAGCGATGGTGTAAGGTTGAACAATTACATGCACTTTCGAAAGATACAGTGGCAATCCAGCCCACAGGCAGAATCCATTCATTTTCTCTTCAACTTATGAATGAATGAAAAGATTTCTAAAGCACATAGCTACTCTAGAGTGTCCGAGCGCTACATATAGTCAAGCTCACAGACAGTAAGCATCTGTTCTTGGCATGTAGCGCTGTAGAGTCACATGCTGTGCATAGCTCGCCATCTAGTGTTGGGTCCCGATGTTTGCACTTGTTTTTCTTCGAAGAAGTCTTTCCAGTCACGTGGAAGGTGACTCCTTTCGATGATAGTGCGCATGGGCATCGACTTCATTGTTAGATTGTTTGCCGCAGAGGGTGAGAAAGGAGTAGGAGTAAAGAATAGAGATGTCCATGCGTATGTATGTCAAATAATTAGAGAACTGCAGCAGCCACAGGTATCCGGGGAGGTGGGTGGGCGCATGTGACTCTACAGCTCTACATGCCAAGAACAGATGCTTACTGGGCAAGTAACAATATCCGTTCGAGGCATGTGAGCTGTAGATCACATGCTGTGCATAGATTACATAGCAGTATCCTCCCAAAGCGGTGGCTAACCTGTAGAGTTGTCTGAAATAGTGTCTCAAGTACTGCTTGACCCACATTGTCTTGTTGTCTTGCTGACACTTCTACACAATAATGTTTAGTGAAAGTGTGCGGTGTAGACCATGTTGCAGCTTTGCAAATGTCAACAATAGGAATATTCCCTAAAAAAAGCCTTAGTGGCCCCTAGCTTACAAGTGGAATGTGCCCTAGGGGGTACAGTTAGAGTTCTCTTTGCGTTCGCATAGCAGGTTTAAATGCACTTAACAATCCACCTTTCAATAACTGATTTGGAGTTAGGATTGCCTTTGTGTCGTTTTCCGAAAAGATTGTGTCCTTTCAGTGTAGTACAAGAGTGCTCTTCTAACATCTAAGGTGTGTAGAGCTCTTTCTGCAACTGAATCAGGTTGAGGAAAGAATACGGGTAATTCTACCGACTGATTTATGTGAAATGCAGATAAGACCTTAGGTAAAAATTTAGGATTAGTACGAAGAACCACTTTGTCTTTGTGCAGTTGGAAAAATGGTTCTTGTATGGTTAATGCCTGTAATTCACTCACTCTCCTTAATGATGTGATTGCAATGAGGTAAGCTGTTTTCCAAAGGAGGAACTGTAGTTTGCATTTGTGCATGGGCTCAAAAGGCCCATCAACCTTGTAAGGACTATATTAAGATTCCACAGTGGAGCTGGTGGTAGTTTTGGTGGCATGACTCTTTTTAGTCCTTCCATGAAAGCTTTGATCACAGGTACTCTAAACAACGCCAAATGCTGTCTATTTTGTAGATATGCAGCAATTGCCGCTAGGTGTAGTCTGATAGAGGTATAAGCCAACGCTGACTGTTGCAAGTGTAACAGATAGCATATGATGTTCTGTATGGAAGCATCAAGAGGGTTGATATGATTGTTACCACAGTAGATAACAAATCTCTTCCACTTAGCTGCGTAGCATGCGCTTGTAGTAGGTCTTCTAGCCTACCTAATGATATTTATACATTCTGGTGGAAGGTTTAAGTAACCAAACTCTAAGATTTCAGGAGCCAAATCGCGAGGTTCAGCTGTTTGGGATCTGGGTGTCTGATTTCTCCATGGCTCTGTGTGAGGAGACTGGAGGTTAAATGCAGCTTTTGATGTGGAACCAGAGATGGCTCCAACAGGGTTGCAAACCAAGGATGACGTGCCCATGTGGGAGCTACTAGGATTAGTGTGAAAGACGTTTGCCTGAGCTTGTGAACCACTAATTCAATGAGTGGGAGAGGCGGAAAAGCATAGGCAAATATCCCTGACCAGTTCATCCATAGTGCATTGCCCTTGGATTGCAGGTGTGGGTACCTGGAGGCGAAGCTTCGGCATTTTGCGTTTTGGTATGTGGCGGACAGGTCTATGTGAGGGACTCCCCAACTTTGAAAGTATGGGAGGAGAACCTGAGGGTGGAGATCCCATTCGTGTATTTGCTGCCTCTGCCTGCTGAGGAGATCTGCAATCTGGTTCACTCCTGGGAGGTGTTCCGCTAGGAGATAAAGTTTGCGGTAAATGGCCCATCTCCAGATGTCTTGGGCTAAGTGGGACAGTTGGAGAGAGTGTCCCCCCCACCCCCCCCCTTATTTTGTATGTAAGACATAGCTGTCATGTTGTCTGTACGAACCAAGACAGCTTTGCCCTCCAGGTGAGTCTGAAACGCCTTGAGGGCTAGAAAGATTGCAAGCAACTCTAGATGATTGATGTGGAGCAACTTCTGCTGTTGACTCCACAGGCCTTGCACTGTGTGATGTTGTAGGTGAGCTCCCCAGCCAGCGAGGGACGCGTCAGTACTATCTGTGGAACCGGGTCTATGAACGGCCTCCCTTTTGACAAATTGTGTGTGTTCCACCACTGCAAAGAGCGATGAGTACGGCCGCTTACCAACACTAGATCAGTCAATAGACCCTGTGACTGGTTCCACTGACTGGCTAAGCATTCTTGAAGTGGACGCATGTGCAGCCTGGCATGGGGGACGATTATGATGCAAGATGCCATCATTCCCAGCAGTTGCATATAAAAATCTGAGCTGGGATCCAATGACTGGGTTGAAACTGGAGAACTAAAGCCTGAATATTTCGAATTCTGGCTGCGCTGGGGAAGGCCAGAGCTTTTTGAGTATCTAGCGTGGCTCCTAGGTAGTCCTGAGTATTGGCTGGTTGGAGATGTGATTTTGTCACATTAATTGTAAACCCTAGTTGATGTAGTAACTGAATTGTTCTGAAAGTGTGCTGAAGACATTGCTGGTACGTGCTGGCTTTGATGAGCCAGTCGTCCAAGTATGGGAAGACATGGATGCTTTGTCTTCTTAGGTGATACCAAAGGGGATGATGGACGGAGCGTTAGAGCAAATCAAACACTCACCCCCAGTCAACTGATCTGGGTTTAATCCATCATCATTCTTTAGCTCACTCCACCACCCCAGTTCAGACATGGCCATATGTAAATCAGTCTGACCCTGTGCCTCATGGGAACAGTCCAGCCCGAACTGCCAAGCCATGTCTTCCCTGGACCGGAAACAAGCATCCTGGGACCGGTTTCGGGTTCAAAACCCTCATCAGCCAGGCTATCTTGAATCCAGTGGCAAAGTGAGCAAGGGACCCACGTCTGGGCATACCCTGCCAACTTAGGGCGAAAAAAGCGATACCAAAGGGGATGATGGACGGAGCGTTAGAGCAAATCAAACACTCACCCCCAGTCAACTGATCTGGGTTTAATCCATCATCATTCTTTAGCTCACTCCACCATCCCAGTTCAGACATGGCCATATGCAAATCAGTCTGACCCTGTGCCTCATGGGAACAGTCCAGCCCGAACTGCCAAGCCATGTCTTCCCTGGACCGGAAACAAGCATCCTGGGACCGGTTTCGGGTTCAAAACCCTCATCAGCCAGGCTATCTTGAATCTAGGGCGAACTTTGTTCGCCCTAAGTTGGCAGGGTATGCCCAGACGTGGGTCCCTTGCTCACTTTGCCACTGGATTCAAGATAGCCTGGCTGATGAGGGTTTTGAACCCGAAACTGGTCCCAGGATGCTTGGGGGTGAGTGTTTGATTTGCTCTAACGCTCTGTCCATCACCCCCTTTGGTATCGCTTTGTCTTCTTAGGTGAGCAGCTACTACCGCCAGACACTTTGTGAAGACTCTGGGGGCTGTGGTGACTCCAAATGGGAGTACCTTGAACTGGAAGTGTTGACCCGCTACCACAAACCTGAGGAATTTGCAATGAGCGGGGTGGATTGGAATATGAAAATAGGCGTCTTTTAAATCTAGAGTAGACAGAAAGTCGCCTTTTTCAGCAGAGGAAGTACTTGTTGAAGTGTTACCATGTGGAAATGATCTGACTGAATGTAAAGATTGAGTTCTCTGAGATCTAATATTGGTCTGAGAGAACCATCTTTTTTGGGTATTAGGAAGTAAAAAGAGTATACGCCCGACCCGTGATGTTGCGGTGGTACGGGCTCTATAGCTCCTTTTAGAAGTAGAGACTGAACACCTCTTGTTTGATAAGGTGTAGGTGATCTGGTGAAAGTTTGTGTGACTTTGTTGGAATGTTTGGAGGAGTGTTGATGAACTCCAGGCAGTAACCAGAACGGATAATTTGTAGTACCAAATTGTCTGTTGTTATTGACTGACAGATTGGTAGGAAATCTGACAGTCTTCCCCCTACATGTGTTAAGTGGTCGGGGGGAAGTGGAGGCAAGTCACTGCATTGTATTGGAGGGGGGAGGTGAGTGTGTTTGAACCCCTTCCTTTGTTACCTCTGTAACCCCCTCTGAAGTAACCCCTAGATGGAGAGGGTTGGTTACTGCCCCTATAGGTGGTGGTCTCCGAGGAGGTGTTTTTAGAGCCTCAGCGGTAAAAGGAGCGCCGAAAGGAACCACGGCTTTGTGCTGACTGAAGGGCTCCCATGGATTTGGCCACTTCAGTGTCTTTCTTCCTTTTCTCTAGTGAAGAATCTACCATTGGGCCAAAGAGATGCTCTTTATCAAAGGGAGTGTTTAAAATGGAGTTTTGCAACTCTGGTTTGAACCCTGATATGCGAAGCCAAGCATGTCTTATCAAGAGGACACTGGTGTTTACTGCTCTAGCAGCAGTGTCTGCAGCATCTAGGGAACATCTTATAGCTTTATTGGAAAAAAGTTGCCCTTCACGCACCAGGTCTTGTGCCTTAGATCTGTGTTCCTGGGGCAAATATTGTATTAATTGCTCCATCTCGTCCTAGTGCGCACGGTCATATCGTGCTAGCAATGCCTGAGTGTTGGAAACACGCCAGAAATTGGCCGCCTGAGAGGCCACCCTTTTCCCGGAAGCATCACTAAGTTTGGATTCCTTATCCGGGGGTGGAGCATCTCCTGTTGTCTGGGAGTTGTCTCTTTTCCTTGCATTGGACACAACCAGGGAGTCTAGTGGCAACTGGCTTTTAATATATACTGGGTCCGATGGTGCTGGCTCGTATTTTTTGCCTACTCTAGGGGTAAGAATACGAGCTCTGACAGGGTCGTTAAAAATGTCATCTACATGCCTGATCATCCCTTTGAGCATAGGTAGTGTATGTGATGACCTCTGCGTGGTACTGAGGGTTTCAAAGAGGAAATCCTCTTCTAAGTACTCCTTATGTAGCTGCACCCCATGGTAATTGGCAGCTCTACCCAGAAACTCAATGTAGCCTACACTGTCATCTGGTGGAGAGGGCTTGTTAGGATATAAATCAGGATCATTGCCTGTGGGCGAATTGGTATTGTAATCATCCCATGGGTCTTGCATAGGTTGATTATCATCCCCATCGTCATCCCCATCATCCTGGTTGTCAGGTGTATGTGGTGGTGAATGTTCAGGTGATATAGGCTGAAACTGAGGTGAAGGAGGTGAAGGAAGAGGAGGAGGGGAAGGGTCAGTTCCAACCGTTCTCTTCTTTAAAGGAATGTGGTATTCTTCCTCTGTATCAGTCCTTCTTTTTAAAGTCACTTTAGTGGTGATATGTCCAGTTTGAGGATGAATATACAGCACTTTTTGTTTTGGATCCGGTTTGTCGATCGGAGCGTTTTTGGTGATTTCGGCACATCTGACTGTTTCGGCAACGAACGTTTCGGTGCCGAAGTCTTGGATGTTGATGTTTTCGGATCGGAAGTGTGTTTTGGTGCCGAATGGTGGGGGTCGGTGCCGGACTTGTGCTTCGACCCCGAAGTTCTCGGCTCCAAACTTGATTTGGAGGGAGTCTTTTCGGAGCTGGGAGGCTTTTTGGTAGGCTTCGGTGCCGAGCCAGAAGGCGGGGCATCGGAAGCATGATCTCGGTGCCGACCGGAGCTTGAGGGCGCGGGTTGGACCGGAGCCTGCTTCTTTTGTGGAGTTGGGTCTTGGGACGAGGGGGGAGCTGTACTCACGGTACGTTGTCCATGTGGGATGTCGTCCTCTTGGTCGGAGTTGAGCTCTAGGATGGCGATCGGCTCCTGCTCCTCCTCAGTACCCATGGCCTCGCCAGCGTCTTCGTCCGATTGTTGTCCGAAGATGTCCGGAATGGAGCTTGTGTGCTGGCTCTGCATGTTGCGACGTCGAGCCCGACGGTCGCGAAGTGTCTTCTTGGAGAGATAAGCCTGGCACGCGTCGCAGTCATGTTCTCTGTGTTCGAGGGACAAACACAGGTTACACACTTCGTGTGAGTCGGTGCACGGGTATTTCGCGTGACACCGAGGGCAGAATTTAAAGGGAGTTCGTTCCATCGACTGCGGGTCGGCCCGACGGCCTTCCAAAAGCTTTCCGATCGAAAGTATGGTTTTGCAAGTAAATACAATACGCGATAAAAGGGAAAACGCGATCGAAAACAATACCGTCAAGGGTGAGTATCTTGCGCACTGAGGGAAACCGAAGGAACGGTGTCAAACTGGAGCGCATCGATAGACGTCCGAACCCAATGGCGGAAAAAAACTATCTAACAATGGAGTCGATGCGCATGCGCACTATCATCGAAAGGAGGAGTCACCTACCTCGTGACTGGAAAGACTTCTTCGAAGAAAAACAAGTGCAAACATCCGGACCCAACACTAGAAGGCGAGCTATGCACAGCATGTGATCTACAGCTCACATGCCTCGAACAGAGGAGTTTTAAGAGCTCACTTAAATAGGGATTCTTGTGAAATGGCATAGCGGAAGCTGATTCAACACTTTGCTGGCAAGTACCAAAAAGGAACTCCCGCGAGACATAGCCAAGAGGAATCTACAAACGTGAGCACTCCAAAGATGAGGCACCAGTTTGAGATATATCTATCAAGGATGATGATACTTTATAATATCACTCTGCTAAATCAGTTCCTTGACCGACTTGGAAATTGTCAATGAAACTAAATTCATCTAAAACCAAACTCAGCTTTCTTTATTTTAGTAACTCCCTGTGTGCCTAAAGTTCTCGGATTGAATTCGGGGGGTAGGGAAGATGTAATGAATAGGGGAGATGTAATGAACAGTACATGAGAGAGTTAGTGAAACAAGGCATGGAGAACCATGTCAGAATAACTAAACTACCTTAGAGAATGGTGAGGTATTCTCACATGGAGCCTGTATGCAACGGTCCTTCAGACCTTTAAGAAAAGAGAAGGATGGAGCACATTTATTGGTTGTAAAGAGCAGTCTACAGTATCAAGCTTACCTCTTCTTTTCATGCCTGTATTCAGCTCCCAATACAATCCTCAACTTGTTCACATTTCCCAAGATACTTCACAAAGTTTATGAATTTTAAGTACTGTAAGGAAGGAAAATGCTGCCCTTTTTTAACCAAAAATGCCCATTTTATAGTTTTTGAAGTGATTTGAGGTCCAAACTTAACTACGTTAATTGCCTTCATCTTTGAATTTAAAATATTTCACTGCTCACTTACAACTTTTTTCAGTTGGCTTAGTCTTCCATACCAAAGGAGTGTAACTCCTTATTTAAAACTCCTGGCACTGGTTGCCTATCGACATAGGTGATATATTTAAACCTCTCAGAAAACCTAATATAATTCTGATCCCACCTATTAAACAGATGTTTTTAATAATACTGACCATCAAAGTTTGGGGTTCTACCCTGTGAGTTGAGGTGGTGTGCGGCAATCTTATAATTTTAGATGGTAGGTCGAGTGAAATAATTTGAAATAGGACTGCTGGGATTGGTCCCTAGTGGTAGGTCACTTCCAGACCCTAAGCTAAACAAAAGAAAAAGTTGCTTACATTTTGCAACAACTTTTCTAGAAGATAAAGTCTATTGTGCAGAATGAATTCGGAAACTTGAAATAGCTCTGCATCGCAAGCAGATTGTGTCAGGCTCCGCCTTGACTCTAGCTCTTCCCCAGATCCAGATCTGATTTCAAAGGTCCATATAAGGAGCCATCTGACGCCCTGCCAGTTGACTTCTTTCTTCGAAACCCTCAGAGGTGCAGACAGACCCGATGAAAAAGTAGCGAGGTAGTGCCGAAAAATCATTGAGACCAAGCAGCCACAGAAAAACCACATAACAGAGCTGCAAGAAGGACAGAGTTAATGAGGAATTTCTATACAGTATGAGTATCTTCCGGAAAGATTTTTAATTAAGGTAACATTCTTTTAATTGATACTTTTACCTGCAGATTTCTCACCTCATGAATTCATACCAAAGCAATCCCTCACAGAGGAATGTCTGAAGGGCAATCTAAGAGAATTTGTGCCACAGGGCAGACACTCTACAACTCCACTGAGAGTCAGAGTATGCTCAAAATGCAAAGAACACAGGGGGCGTGGCCTAGCGAGCTATCATGGCGGTCGCACTGTAGGCGACCTCCGCTGAGCCCGTCCTTAAATCCTTCAAATATCCTGTTTCGACGATCTTCTCCGCTCTGGATACGATGAGAGGGGGTGCTGAGAGCTGCGGGTACACGGCGGCGGTGCCATTAATCAACCCCGGGAGTGCTCCAGCCCGTTCCGTCGAGGTGCGTGGCTGGTGGGCCCTGTGACGAGCCTGAGGCGGTATGGAGCGGCTGGACGGGGCGCGGAGGAAGACTAAAGTTGGGCGCGGCCCGGCCCTTGGGTGCAGATATCGAGCCTCGGCTGTGGGCCCCTATCGACGGTGAGGCGGCGGACGGCACAGCATGGATGGGCTGCTGCGGAGGGGGTGAGGCGGCCTGGTGAGTCTGCGGAGCGACCTCCCCCGCGCCCTTACAGAGCTCTGCCTGTCTCGGGCCCGGGGTGTCTGTTGTTCCCCTGGGGCTCCTGTCCGGTGGATCCTGAGGGCGTGTGTGAACCTTCCTCCTGCTGCCCTACCCCCGCCCCGGTGGTCGGATCGGGCCACGCGCGGGGAGGGGAGAGATTGGGGCTGCGGTGTGGTGGCACGCATCAGGGAGGACTGTGCGCGTTTCGGCCGGCCTCTGTGCAGGGGGCTTCCTGCATTTGACCTGTGGTTGCTGCTGTCTGTCTCCGGTAGTGGGTCCCAGCTGGTAGCGGAGTGGCGAGGGACACTGTGCTGTTGCATTGCTGCGGAGGGGGTGTAGCGGCTTGGTGGACTGGTGGTGTGCCCTACCTCCTCATCTCCCTACGGAGATCTGCCATTTTCAAGCCTTGAGGGATTCATCGCCTCTGCGGAGCCCTTAGCCGGCCTATCTTGGGGGTGTGTGTGGACCCAGTCCTTGTGGCCCTGCCCCCGCATCTGTGGTCTGATCGGGCCACAAGCGGGTGGGGTGGCGACGCACTTTGGGGGTGTCCGTGAGTGTTGTTACGGGCTCCTGCACGGAGGGTTCCCGGCTGTGTGCGGTGGCCCGCATTATCCTCCCCTCCCCCTCCAACTGTATTGGCGTACTATCGGCGGTCATATCGGGCCGCGTGCGCATTTGGGGGCATTGGAGTAGCTTTGGGTGCTGCACAGTGGTTCATCCGGCCTTGAGTGGCGGAGCCTTCTCCGTTGGGGCCGTGGCCTTCCTCCCCCGCGTGTGCCTTCCTCCCCACTGTAAGATCCAGCGGCCGGGTCGGGCCGCGTGTGTGGAGTGAGTGCGTGGGGGCCCCTGAGACATCCTGTGTGGCCCGGTCGGGGTGGAGCGTCTCGTTGACCGGAGGCCTACTTCTGTGCTGTGGGGACGTGCCCCTCCTGCGTAGGGGCGGACTTGGTGGGGCCTTTTTATCATCAGTCTCGGGTGTACTGTGGGGTGGTGGTTCCATCCGGGGCCGGAGTCCGGTCAACATCATGACGAGGGGTAAGCACACGGGAGGCCCGGCTAAACAAATCACCATGGACCGCTTTACCGGTTCCGCGGCCTCGGCTGCGGAGCAGGAGGGTGCGCAGGGAGGAGTCCCAGACAATGCTGCCCTTATGGCGGCAATCACGCAGTCCTGCACAGCTCTCGAGACTAAAATAGGGGAGGTGGGATCTGAGGTTTTGCTCCTACGCCAAGACCTGCGCAACGCTACGGAGCGCATAACAGCGGCTGAAAATAGGGTCTGTGGAGTGGAGGACTCGGTCAGTACATTGCAAAAGAAAGTAGCATCATTGGAGACCCTCACTAGGGGCCTGGCTTCTCGTGTTGAGGATGCGGAAGGGAGAGCACGGAGGAGCAATCTGCGCTTTGTGGGGTTCCCGGAGGGCTGTGAAGGGGGGGGACATGGAACAGTTCTTGACGAAATGGCTATTTGGTTGGCTTCCCCCAGAATCTATGTCTAACTGCTTCATCATTGAGAGGGCGCACCGGGCCCTCATGCAGAAGCCTCCACCGGGAGCACGACCAGTCATAGCGAAAATCCTAAACTATCATGATCGGGATGCTATCCTGAAACACGCCCGCCTTAAGGAACCACTGCATTTTGACAATGCCCGTATCCTTATATTTCCGGACTATACTCGCCTGGTTCAGCAGAAGTGCCAATCCTTTCTGGCAGCGAATGCCCGTCTACGGGACTTGAAGCTGCCATACACTCTCCTGTATCCTGCTAAGCTGAGGGTGGTTTACCAGTCGCGGACGCTGTTTTTTGATTCCCCCGAGGACGTCTTCCAATGGACAGATGAGACAGTACGGGTGCGTTCGCATACACCGCCCAGACTAGAGTCCGACTCGTCAACGAGTGAATCCACTCGCAAGCCATCTAAACCCAAGGTTAAAGGGAGCAGGCGCTCGAGATCCAGACGCCGCTCACAGTCCCATGGGGACGTCAGTAGATCGGCCTCGGTGCCCCGCTCGGGGAAGCCGGCCTCGTAACCTCTTAGTAACTTTCCTAGTGGACAAACATACGTGTCCATTTGTTTAAGCTGTTGAAGCATATAATCGGGCTACTATCCCCCGTCTGCCTTTGCGGTCCGGGGGCCAGCCCGGGTTTCATGGGGGGGCTTTTGGGGATCCATTGGCGGAGGTGGGCCGGTGGCTCCCGTTGGGGTCACCATGCCGCTTTCACCGCAACAGATACTTCAGTGGTTTTGAGGTATTGGGGTGGGGGTTTGTGGGGATGTTTTTGCTCACTATTTGCAAGTTTTCTAATCGTGTATCAGAAGTTTTTTGCTCCAATTGTTATGTTTTGGGGAATTGTTTTGATTTTACTGCACTGTCATATTGCTGCCATGTGCCGCTGTGTATTTATATGTCGCCACAGGTCCTGCTCATTGGGTGTACGGTTTCTCTGGATGTCCGCCTCTGCCGTTAGCCCACGGCCTACTGCCGGGGCCCTTAGGATTGTAAGTTGGAATGTCAGGGGGGCATTGGATAAAGTGAAGCTGGGGGCTATCCTTCACCAGGCACAGCGCTACCAGGCTGATGTCCTTATGTTGCAGGAGACACATCTATTGGGGACCAAGGCCCTATGCCTGCGGCGCTATGGGTATTCCCAGGTTTTCCATTCTGGGTTCACGAGGGGCTCCCGTGGGGTGGCTATCCTTATTCATCGCGGGGTCCCATATGTTCACTCCAAGACGTGGGCGGACACCCAGGGGAGGTATATTTTTATTCAAGGTTCCATCTATGAGGAATTGGTGGTGCTGGGTAGTGTCTATGCCCCTCCTCCTCTGTCCTGGACATTGACTGAACGCATTATGACTTTGTGGGCGGATGTCCAGGATGGAGTGACGGCTGTGGGTGGAGACTGGAATGATGTGATGGATGGGGTTCGAGATAGATGGCGATGAGGGGGAACGTCAGCTGCTGGTCAAACAACTAAGTTATCCTCCTTGGTGTCGGGTCTGGGCTGGGTTGACTCCTGGAGACGACAGCATGCGGAGGAGCAAGGGTATATATATTTCTCTGCGGTGCATGAATCGTTCTCACGGTTGGACTATGTCTTTGTACCGGCTGCAGTGGCTGGGAGGGTGACGGATGCAGAGATCCTTGCCAGGGGCCTATCGGACCATTCCCCAGTCGCACTCATGCTACGGTTCGGCCCTGCGAGGCCACCTTTTCGTTGGCGTCTTTCCACCTGGCATCTGCAAGATGACCAGTATAGGGAGCATTTGGGCCAGGCCATTGATTAATATCTGGATCTTAATGTGGGATCGGTGGCGACCGCTGCACCGTTATGGGAGGCAATGAAATCTACTATTCGGGGGGTGGACATATCTTATTGTTCTGCGGCACAGCGGTCTAAGAAGGAGTCCCTGGTGCACTCGGAGGCACACTTGTTGGAATTGGAACACGCAGGTAGGGAGGATGGCGGGGACCATGGCTCGTCGACAGTTATTAGTGGCGAGACAAATGCACGTGGACTTATTGCTGGATGAGGCTCGTTTGGCATGGCTGGCGTCCCGTAGTAGGATCTATCAATGGGGCGATAAGTCCAGTAAATTGCTTCATCGTCTGTGTCAGGGGGCTGCGAGTTCTTTAGTTCTCCCTGGGTTTTCGGGGCCGGATGGGAGAGCATTGGGTGATCCCTCAGTTATTGCGGAGAGCTTTGCGCACTATTATGCCGATTTGTATGCCTCACGGGAGTCCTTGTCAGAGGACATGGTCCGCCGATTTATTTTGGATCTTCCGCCCCGGTCTCTCTCCGATGAGGCTCGGGCGGAATTGGATCTCCCACTCACGGTCGGTACAGCATATGGGGAACTTAATTCTGGGAAGGCCCCAGGGCCCAACGGATTCCCCTGTGAGTTCTTTAAGAGATATTTTTCGAAACTGGGACCCCATCTCCTTCGGGTTGTGGAGGAGGCGCGGGAGAGTGGCTGCCTTCCAAGGGACTGGAGACATGCCGAGGTGGTGGTGTTCCAAAAGCCGGGCCGTCCTCCGGACCAACACTCCTCATACCGCCCCATTTCGCTGCTAAATATTGAGGCCAAGATTTTGGCCAAGGCCTTGGCCACTCGCCTTCGCTCCCATATCACCACGCTGGTCCATCCGGACCAGGCGGGCTTCATGCCTCAACGGGCAACACGGCCCAATATTCGGCGGGCGCACATCGCTATAGACTTGATTCGGAGGCTGGAGATGCCAGCGGCTCTTCCCTTGGCGGATATGGATAGGGCTTTTGATTCCCTTAGCTGGACGTATCTCTTTGCGCTCCTGGATAATTTGAATTTGGGCCCACGCTTCTTGGCCTATTTAAAGCTTCTTTTACACATATTACGGCATCGGTCCGGGTTGCGGGTGCTACCTCCTTTACTTTTCCTATTGGGCGGGGTACCTGTCAGGGGTGCCCGCTGTCGCCATTTCTTTTTGCCCTCGCGATAGAGCCCTTGGCGGCTTGGGTGCGGATTGACGCCTAAGTTGTGGGTTTCGAATGGGCACAGGGACTATCGGACCGTATCGCACTTTACGCGGACGATGTTCTTTTCTTTTTGACAGACGTCAATAGGACGGGCCCTAGATAGCTGCGTATTATGGAAATATTCGGGGAGACCTCCGGTTTATTCATGAACGCGAGTAAGTCCATGCTGTGGACACTGGGACGTCTGGTAGAATTGGGTTCTTGGGCCTCTGCGGTGCAGGTCAACGCGGTCGGTATGAAATATTTGGGGGGTTTTCCGTCTGATTCATCGGGGGAGTCCTGGAATCGGAATGTTGTATCGGTCTGGGCGCGGGTGCGCGACGAATTGAGAACTTGGTCTCATATGCCTCTCTCTCTTCCAGGTCGGTCAGCCATCTTTAAGATGGTCTCGCTGCCGCGCTGGCTATATCAGTTACAGAATCATCCATTCCCTGTTAGGCCCTCTTGGTTCCGCCAGGTTATTTCGGTCCTGGGACAGTTTCTTTGGGCGGGAGGGGCACCCAGGGTAGCGTTACGGACGTGTTATCAGTCCACGTATTGTGGTGGGCTAGCCACCTCGGATGTCCAGTCCTACTATGTGTCCTCGCAACTCCTGATATTGAACGAATGGTGGTATGGGGATCGCTCTGATCCTGCCTATGCAGTGGAGCGGTGCCAAATGGGATCCTATTCCCTACATACGGTCTTATATTCGGCCTCTATCCGCAAGACAGTGCCGTCCCCCACGAGGGTAGTCTCCCAGGTGTGGAGGCAGGCCCTGCACAGGATGAGGTGGTGGGGCAAGCTGACACGGGAGACTCCTCTTTGGTCCAATGGTGGATTGCCACACCTTGCGGGCTTGGGGGGTTTCCGAGACTGGGATAATATTGGGATCTCTACCCTAGGGGATGTTATGCGTGGCACGGTCTTAAAATCTTTCCAGGATCTTCAGTATGAATATCAGATGCCGAAAACACAATTTTTTAAATACTTGCAGTTTAGACACGCCATCCTTCCCAGCATTGCGGAGTTGGAGTCCCTTCCCGAGTTTCGTCCTGTTGAAGCTAAAGTATTTATGGGTGACCTACGTGACCATAACATTTCCAAGATATATCAAACTCTGGTGACAAATGGCCCCACTACCTTAGATAAACTTAGGGCGAGGTGGGAGGACGACCTTGGTCCTCTGATGAAGAGGACTGGACAGAAGCGCTTGCGTCCCCTCGAGGAGCGCCGATAGCTATGCGCCTTCGGTTGATCCAATTTAAGTATCTTCACCAAGTTTATTATACTCGCATCAGGTTGTGGAGGGCAGGCTTGATAGAGACCCCGGTGTGCCTACGATGTGGCTCTGTGGATGGTACCCTGTTTCACACGATTTGGCAGTGCGCAGTGCTTGAAAGGTTCTGGCGGGGGGTTCTGGCCTGCCTTGCTGAGGTCTTGGGGTGGGAGCTCCCATATTCCCCTAAACTGGTGCTATTACATATAATGGAGGGGGTGGGGGGAAATATTTATAAGCGCCATCTGATGCTACTGGGCTTTACGCGGGCTAAACGGGACATTGCCCGTAATTGGAAGGCTGGGGCTCCGCCTCGGCTATCGGCTTGGAGGAATGGTTTAGATTTCAATATGGGTCTGGAGGTCCCTATCTTTCAGGCACGAGGATGCCTGCTGAAGCATTATAAGATCTGGAAGAGGTGGGCGACGTATCGGGGTTTGGACCTAGAGCCCCCTGCTGTGAGGGACGTAGCAGCTGAGGGTTAAGTGGAGCAGGAGTTGTGGTTCTGGACCTCTAAGGTCCTGCGGATAAAGCATCTTCAGGTGCAGGCGAATCTGTATTATTATCAGTGTGATGTAAAGACAGTGCAGGAGGGGGTGGAGGGGTTTGTTTCTTTATTATTTCAGTTTTTGCACAATGTATATCTTAAAAGTCAAAGCAATATGTTATGTGTAACATGTGGCAGTCTGTCTCTGGGTTACAGAGCTCTACATTGTATTTGACAAGTGACATAATAAAAACTGTTGTTAAAAAAAACCAAATGCAAAGAAGAAGTCAGCTATATGAGAACAGTAAATGCAACTGAAGGATAAGTAAAAGCACCAAGGGGACATTAAACCATGGCCTAAACACACCAGCCGGAAGGCAGACTAACGCTTCCCTAGGGCACTGCTGTTAAACTAGCAAGCTTAGCAGAGGAACACCCCCAACGGCTTGCAAAGCGCTTAAACTGCACAAAGGGAGCTGTGAGCAAGGATAGCAACTTATTCAATTACAGAAATATGCCCAATGTACAAGTTACTTACCTTCGGTAACGATGTATCTGGTAGAGACGATTCTAGCCGCAGATTCCTTAACGTAGAATTATCCCCAGGCGTGAGACTGGACCCGGAAAACTTTCTTTGCCCCAGCATCTCTGCGCGCCGGGGGGCGGTACCACGCGACTCCGCCCTGACGTTGTCCGCGGGCGTGACGTCAGCGAGGTCACATAAGCTCCGCCCCGGCGCGCTGACATCAGTTTTCTTCGGAGAACTTTTCCGCGCCACAACGCGGAGCCATCAGAACAAAACTGTGGAGAGTATGGGAACAGTGTGCAAAAAATCAGAGAAAAAGAGAAGAGAGAAACAAAAGGTGAGGAACAGCACCAATTGGAAAAGTGCCAAGCACTAAGGTACCAAAAGGTCACAGCAATGAAAGCCATAGCAGGGAAGGTGCAGAGCACCGCCACGAGGAGCAACCTTGCAAGCTAAGGCGACAACCCCCCCTGGAGGCAGAACACATGTGAAAAACGCAATAGCAGAAGAGAGAGAGAGAGAATCTGCAATCACAATCCACAACAGTGAAGGGGCAACAAGCCCGAAACAGAGGAGGAACAGCAATTCACCCCCAGACGACACCATTAAGGAGAGCCGTATCTCCCGAAAGGAGCGAAAGGGCCGAGGTACAAGCAAAAAAAAAACAACGCAGAGAACTGCAAGGGAAGCAGAAACCCCAAGCCAGTAAAGGGAGAAGAGTGAAGGAGGCCCCCACACTTAGAGAAAAAACCAAAGTGGAGGGAGGCAAAGCACCCATGAACCAACCGACCTCAAACCAGAAAGGAAGGGGTGGAACAATCAAGCAGAACGAAGCATCCGGTCCGGGAGGAGGCGAAGCATACCCCCACAGAAGACAAGCCACCCGGAGGGAGGTGAGTGCAGAAGACCAAACAGAAGATCCTCGCAGTCTCTACCAGATACATCGTTACCGAAGGTAAGTAACTTGTACATCAGATAGAGACTACTAGCCGCAGATTCCTTAACGTAGAATAGATACCCTAGCCATACCCAGAGGGGAGGAGGGTCTGCGAGAGGATCGCACCAGCTTGGAAGAACACAGGGCCCCAGCAGGGGATGTGTCACCGGGACAAGAAGGGCGGCCCAGCCCTCACCAAACAGAAGGAAGCAAGAACGAGGCGAAGGGAAGGCCAGGAAAACCCAAGCCCATCCAAGGTACAACCGCCATAAAACCCCGTAGGGGCAGACAGCGCCAGAGGAGCACCAAGGAAGAAAGAACCACCCCAAACTCCAGGGAGAAGAGGTAGAACCGGAGGCAGAGCCTGGCGTAGGAAAATACAGACAGCGACAGGGGGCAGCTGAGCAGGCATCAGCCTCAAGGCAGCGGACAAGGCAGGAGCGGCTCCACAGCCAAAGGCACAGGCGAAGAAGCACAGGGGCGCAAAGCCCCAGCAGAACCAGAGGCAGGGGCACAAGGGAACACACCAAGGGCCACGGCGGTGGACCATAACGAGCAAGCATGCGCAACCGGCAGCACCATGGAGCAGTGCACCCAGAACAAGCCAGGCGCAAGCCGAGGACAGCGGCCAAGGAAATCCAGAACAATCCCCAAAGGGGGGCCGTGCCAGAGAGACACACACCGGCCCACGAAAGAAGTGGGACCAGGCAGAAGAGAAAGAGGAGAGACACAGAAGACGGACCAGCCGGCAACCAGAGCCCAGGAAAGCCGGACAGGAAGGCGGAAACGCCACAATACGATGCCGTAGACGGCATGCAAGGCTGGCCTAGCGATGTAGCGAACACTGAGAATGACAGACGTTGGAGCAGCTGAAGCTGCACCAAGACAAAGGCATAAGAGACCGCATCAGCGATATACAGGGATGCCAGAAAAGGCAAGGAACCCGAAAAAGAGCATCCACACCTCCCCAGCGTAGGACAGAGCTATGCAATAGCTACAAGTACCCCACTTAGGGCATGATACGTCCCAAGGTAAACATGGGAACACCTCTTAGGAAAAGATTCCGCAGCAGAGGACACCTCTCAGGAAAAGATTCCGCAGCAGAGGACAAGAACATAAAGGACCTGCGGGTAAAACCGCAGACGGCTTGTCAATCAGCCAAAAAGGACACAGAAGACAAAGGGAGGCTGTACCAGCAGCCAACAGTACAAAGGGGCCAACCTAAGGACCCCGAAGGCACGCCAATCCACATGGAACACACAACCGGGCCAAGCGAAGCACTAGACCCCCGAAAAAAGGTGGGATAACGCCTCCCATAAGGCCCCAGAGGACCGACAAGCCAAGTTTACGGAGGGGGAGGAGGTCGGAGCCCCGCAAGAAGCCGCTGAATAACGGAGTCCGCATGGGTGTTAAACAAAAGAACCCCATCAAAAGGCAGGTCAACCAGACACTCCCTAATATTCTCTGGAAAAATGCTATCCCTCAACCAAGCATGGCGACGGAGAGCTACTGAAGTTGCCATGGCGCGGCCGAGAGCATCAGAAACATCTAAGGCCGAACGAAGAATAAACTCGGCCAACTCCCGGCCATCCAACACATGGGACCGCAGATCAGCGCGGACACTTTCGGGGGAGGCACCAGACAGAAGGGACTCCACGGAATCCCACAGACTGGAAGTAGCCCTGGCCAACACACAAAGTGTGTTGAGCGCTCGCAAAGCAGCGCTAGAGGAAGCGAAGACGTGACGCCCCCACGAATCCAAGCACCGGGCTTCCCGTGACGGAGGAAACAACACCAAGGGCAGGGAAGGAAAAGCAGTCTGCAGAAGAGGGCCCTGTGTAGAAGGGTGGAAAAAGAGGCAGACTGGATCGTGCAGAGCAGGACGATGACGATGTAGAAGCGGCTGAGGCACGGGATCACCTGTGGCAGGACGCCCCCAGAAGAGAAGTATGGAGCGAAGCTTCGAATGGAAGAAGCAGCTCCCGTCCACCAGAGCCCTGATGGAGAACCTCTAACAAATGGTCCGTAGGGAATGTGGTGCCGGGGTCGCCCATGCGCAAAATGCCAGCGGCCGTGGAAATGGCCTGGACAAAAGCTGCACCCGCCTCCGTAGGGCGCCGTGGGCGAGATAGCAATTCCTCCGTGGGTGATGGCTGTAAACTAAGCCGGCCATCCCAGAGTCCAGCTGGAGGAAAAAACGGCCAGCCCCTGAATGGAGGACCCACGGACGAGTGGGGGGCCTGAGGCGCCTCCGGGGAAGGGCGAGATCGCGAGGACGGCGAGGAGCCCTCCCTGGAAGACGCCGGAGAAAAAGCAACAACGCGGCGGCCCGTCTCCGGGGAAGAGGAGACTAGAAGGTGACAAACCTCCGGAGAGGAGAGGACCTCTGGAGACGAGTCGACTACCCGACGCCGGCATGGCGCCGTGGAGTCCGCCACAGGCGCCGGTGCGACGTTGACCGGCGCCGGTGCTGACACCCGGGACGCAGAGTCGACCCCCACCAGCACGGGCACCCCAGGAGAATGGGGCGGGGTCGGAGCCGGGGTGGCAAAAGAGCGGCGCCGAAAAGGCACCGACCCGACCTCCGACGAGGCAGCCGCCTGTACGGAGGGCCGAGAGGGACCCGGGGAAACGCCCCGGCCCCTAGCCAGCACCCGCGCCGCCGCCAGCCGTCGGCGCCTGAGTGGCATCGGCTCGGCCTCCGGCAAGGCCGCCGCCTGCCCAGAGGACCGAGGGGGACTCGGGGACGGACCGCGAGTCCCGGCGACCTCCTGCGACACCACAGGGACCCCCGTGGGGGTTTGCGGCGAGGCAGAGGCGCCGTGGCCGTAGAGGGGGACCCCGTAGGGCCGCACCCCAATGACACCACGCCCCCAAAACCTGGAGTCGAACCCGCTGGGGCCAGAGCCGCCGGCGACTCCACGGAAGGCCCCGCACGTGGCAAGGGATCCGCGGACGTCTCAGGAAGAGGAGGAGGGGCCAAGGAAGCCTGCAGAGCCGCAGCATAGACCTCCATTTGGGCCCTAGTCGCCCCAACGCCAGGAAACGGCGGGTAGGGTGGCGACGAACGAGGCCGCATGTCCCGAGGAGAACCCGCGCCCTCCGCAGAATGGGGACCAGGCCTCGGGGACAAGCTATAAGACTTACAGGCGGGCGAGCGACGCCCCTGGGGCCTCGGTGAAGGACGATGTCGGAGGCAGAAGCGGCGGTTCTTGGGCCCTTCCGTGGGGGACAGACGCGGGGACGACACCGATCTAGACAAGCGGGCCGACAGGAGCTTCATCCGGCGCTCCTGCCGGGACTTTGGCTTGAGATGCTGGCAAGCGTCGCAGTCCGTAGAGTCATGGTGCTCGCCCAGACACCACATGCAAATAGGGTGAGGGTCCGTCGCCGACATCTGACGCGCACAAGAAGTACACGACTTGAAGCCCGAAGGCATTCGCACACTGTTCCACAACGCAAAAGCGTAAAAGAAGGCGTGAAAACAGGCCAGGGACACGATTCCGGATCCGCGTTGCACGCGGAAAAGAAGGAAACTGATGTCAGCGTGCCGGGGAGGGGCTTATGTGACCTCGCTGACGTCACGCCCGCGGACAACGTCAGGGCGGAGTCGCGTGGTACCGCCCCCCCCCCCCCCCCCCGGCAAAGAAAGTTTTCCGGGTCCAGTCTCACGCCTGGGGATAATTCTACGCTAAGGAATTAGCGGCTAGTAGTCTCTATCAGATAGACACTGCTGCAGTACCCAAAGGGGCAAATGCTAAAACAACTAGAGGTGGTCAAGGGGGTAAGGGTGCAATGTAAGTAACTTATCAGTGTTACCACACAGTGCCGCTAACCAACCACCTAGCCAAAATGTAACAGGCATGCTGACATTTACAACAGAACAACAGGAAAAATATTAACAATCAGAGGGTCACCGGGACAATGCTAAAACCTCAACACTGAAGAGGGGGTGACACCAAGCATTCCAACAGAAGTTTGAACCAGGAACCGATCGACCCAAAGAAATTATGGCAAGAGGAAACACAAACTGAGAGTCAAAAGGGAGCCCAGTACTACACTCATCCAAGGTGTATACAAAATGTCTAGCAGACCGCACGTACACTCAAAGATATGCCTCACAACTAAAGATTGGCAAACCTTGGAAGAAAAACAAGCAGGCCAAATCAAAATGAGCATTAAGGTCTAGCTAGTACTAAAAACCTGCTCACACGTGCATGGTAGACCGGACCATGGCAAATGACCTACAGACCACCCAAGCCAAGAGGAATCAATCATCGATCCACCATCAGCTACCCCACTAAAGCACAAGTTACTTACCTTCGGTAACGATATATCTGCAAGAAACATTAGTAGTGATAGATTCCTTACCTTAGAATATCCCCAGGCGTCAGACTGGATCCGGAAAGTTTTCGTCAGCAGTACCCCTGCGCGTTTGTAGGTGGCGTCGTGCGGCTCCGCGTCCATCGTTGGCGTTGTGGTCGCCGAGATGACGTCGCAGGCGCTACTTAGACGCCGCCCACGCGCGCTGACGTCAGTTCTGTACACGACTTTCCGCGCCAGGAACGCAGAGCCATGCAAGATACTGACCACTGGTGCATTGAAACTAGGACCCTGAAAGGGATGACCTTAACCCTAGAAATCAGTTCGCAGAACGGGGAGGATGGGTGGGGCGGTAAGGAATCTATCACTACTAATGTTTCTTACAGATATATCGTTACCGAAGGTAAGTAACTTGTGCATCTGAAAGAAACACATAGTGATAGATTCCTTACCTTAGAATAGATACCCCAGCAATACCAACCCCGGTGGTGGGTCTGCGAACTAAGATCACACCAGAAAGTCACGAAGAACAGAACGGCCAAAGAAGCTGTCTCTCCGGACTTGGCTGTCCAGGCAATAATGCTTGGTAAACGTGTGCAGCGAGGCCCAAGTGGCTGCCTGACAGATGTCTTGCAGGGGGACACCACGTCCCAATGCAGTAGTGGCTGCAGTAGCTCTGGTGGAATGAGCACGCAGCCCCACCGGAGGTTCTTTTTTAGCCAAAGAGTAACAGGCTTTGATGCACAAGACAACCCAGCGGGAGATAGTTCTCTTGTGTACCGCCCGACCTTTCTTGGTGCCAACGTAGCCAACAAAGAGCTGGTCATCCACCCGGAACTGCTGTGTGCGGTTGAGATAAAATGAGAGTGCACGTTTTGGGTCCAGACGGTGGAGCCTCTCTTCCTGTCTGGAAGGATGCGGAGTCGGAAAGAAGGTGGGCAAGGTAATAGTCTGCCCAATGTGAAAGGCCGTAACCACTTTTGGCAAAAAGGAAGGACGGGGCCTGAGCACAACCTTGTCCGGATGGACTGAAAGGAAAGGAGGCTTACAAGAAAGAGCCTAGAGCTCACTCACCTGCCTAGCGGAGGTGATGGCCATCAGGAAGGCAGTCTTCAATGTCAAGAGACGAAGAGGACAGTTGTGAAGAGGCTCAAAGGGAGCGCACATCAAGTATGTAAGAACCAGATTCAAGTCCCACTGCGGCATCACGAAAGGAATAGAAGGAAAAAGGTGTGTAATGCCTTTGAGAAATCTATTTACAACAGGGGACTTGAAAAGAGAGGGCTGATCAGGTAGTCTGAGAAAGGCAGAAATTGCAGAAAGGTAGCCCTTGATAGTGCCCAGAGCAGAGCCCTGCTGGGCCAAAGAAAGAAGGAACAGTAGTACTTCAGAAAGAGGGGCAGAAAGGGGATCCACAGCCTTTGCTGTGC
Source organism: Calotriton arnoldi (assembly GCA_963921515.1). Taxonomy (NCBI): domain Eukaryota; kingdom Metazoa; phylum Chordata; class Amphibia; order Caudata; family Salamandridae; genus Calotriton; species Calotriton arnoldi. Next base: position 149,232 of record CAWUFW010003435.1, on the reverse strand, counting down.
ACCATGTCACAAATTTGTTCCACCTGCAGGCGTATACCACTTTAGTAGAGGGACGCCTGGCTGCCAGAATAACGTCACAAACTTCAGGAGGCAAGTCGAAGGGAATCAACTGCCGCCACTCAATCTCCACGCAAAGAGGTGGAGGCTGGACAGGTTCGGGTGGAGGACCGTCCCCTGCTGCTGCGACAGAAGATCCTCCCGAAAAGGCAGTCTGATCGGAGGATCGATGCTCATACTGAGTAGCTCGGGATACCATACTCTTCGAGCCCAGTCTGGAGCCACAAGAATGACTTGGGCCCGGTCGCGCCTGATCTTCTTCAGCACTCTGGCAGAAGTGGTATAGGCGGAAAGGCGTACAACAGACCGCAACTCCACCCGCGATGAAAAGCGTTGCCGAGCGAGTGCCGCCTTGGAAATTCCAACGCGCAGAACTGATGACAGTGCACGTTCTCTTCTGTGGCGAATAGATCTAACCAAGGCTCTCCCCACTGCTGAAAGAGACCTTGCACCACTTCCGAGTGAAGACGCCATTCGTGATCGAGCATGCACCTGCGGCTGAGTTCGTCCGCCCTGGCGTTCAGAGAACCTGCCAGGTGTTGAACCAGCAGGGACATGCCCTGATGTTCCAGCCATGTCCAGAGACGCAGAGCCTCCTGACAGAGGGTCCACGACCCCACCCCACCTTGTTTGTTGCAGTACCACATAGCGGTGGTGTTGTCTGTGAACACCTGCACTACTCTCCCCTTGACAGAGGGAAGGAATGCCTTCAGTGCAAGCCTGATCGCACGCAGCTCCAGAAGGTTGATATGGAGTCGGGACTTCGCCGGAGACCAGAGGCCTCTGATCTCCGCCTCTCCCAAGTGGTCGCCCCATCCCAGGAGGGACGCATCCGTCACCACTGTAAACTCCGGTTGGGGAAGGGAGAGGGATCTGCCGTCGACCCAATGCGGGTTCGTGAGCCACCACTGCAACTGTCGTGCAGTGCCCTCCGAGATCTGGACGTGATCGGACAGGTTCCCCTGATGCTGCGCCCTCTGGAACTTCAGGTCCCACTGCAGAGCCCGCATATGCCATCTGGCATGATTGACCAGCAGGATGCAGGAGGCCATGAAGCCCAGCAGCCTCAGAGTCACTCTGACCGAAACCCGGGACAAGGGCTGAAAGATGGGAATCAGAGCCCGAATATCCCGGACTCACTGTTCCGGAGGATAGACCCGAAACTGCGCCGTGTCCAGAACCGCTCCGATAAAGAGGAGCTTCTGGGAGGGGATCAGGTGCGACTTCGGCACGTTGATGGAGAACCCCAGCAAGTGCAGGAGGTCGGCCGTAGTTTGGAGGTGGGAGACGACTGTCTGGGGCGAGCCCGCCTTCAACAACCAGTCGTCGAGATAGGGGAAGACTGAGACCCCTGATCTGCGCAGATGAGCTGCGACCACCGCCATCACCTTGGTGAACAACCGAGGGGTGCTGGTAAGGCCAAAGGGGAGCACGGTGAACTGAAAGTGCTCGTGGCCTACCGTGAACAGTAGGTAACGCCGGTGGGCTCGCAGGAAGGGGATGTGGAAATAGGCGTCCTGCAAGTCCAGTGCCACCATCCAGTCATGTGGGTCGAGAGCAGACAAGACCTGAGCTAGAGTGAGCATCTTAAACTTCTCTTTGCGGAGGAAGCGATTGACGTTCGGGAGGTCTAAGATAGGACGCAGGCCTTTGTCCTTCTTGGGCACCACCAAAGTAGTGGGAATAACAACCACAACCTACTTCGGGCGTCGGAACGCGCTCGATGGCCCCTTGGCCAAGAGGGCAGCAACTTCCTGCTGAAGAAGCACCAAGTGATCCCCCAACATGCGGTGGTATTGAGGTGGCATGGCTGGAGGGGTAGTCTCGGAGGGGAGGGAGTAGCCCCTTCGGACTATCTCTAAAACCCACCTGTCCGAAGTGATGGTGCGCCAGTGGGGGAGGTGATGGCGAAGCCTGCCGCCCACTGGCGTTTGATGGGCCTGAAAGTTCGGACTAGGAAGGTTTAGAGGCAGTGGTGGCCGGGGTGGTGGTGGACTGACCCGCCCGCTGGCAATTGGTCCGCCACGGTGGAACCCGCGTCCGCGCTGGGATGATTGCTGCGCCGGCCTGTGGCTCTGTTGCGAACGCTGCGGGGCGCCCCTTCCTGTGCCACGAAAGGAGCGAAAAGCGGAAGGCGGAGGAGGCCGGACTGCCGAGAGTCCCAAGGACTTGGCCGTAGCCCGTGAGTCCTTTAACCTCTCCAACGCGCTGTCCGCTTTGTCGCCGAAAAGGCGACGGCCATCAAAGGGCATGTCCATAAGGGTGTTTTGGACATCCCCCGAAAATCCAGTGGTCCTCAACCAGGTGTGATGGCGAACCGCCACCGTCGTTGCAATCGATCTGCCCAGTGAGTCGGCGGTGTCTAGGCCACAACGAATCATTAACTTTGCTGCGTCTCTCCCCTCTGCAACAGCCTGGGAGAGAGCAGGCCGGGCCTCCTCCGGACACTGGGGCAGCACGTTCGCCACCGTATCCCACAGAGAGTGGGAATAACGGCCCAAGAGGCATGCGGTGTTCACGGACCACAGTGCAGAGCTGGTGGAAGAAAAAAATCTTCTTCCCAAATTGATCCAGCTTCTTGGATTTCCGGTGGTGCGGAAGGGAAGGCGGTTGGGGAAGCAGAGGCTTGGACAACCAAGCTCTCGGGAGTGGGGTGTTGGGAGAGGAAAATGGGGTCACCCGGAGCCGGGCGATGGCGTCGGGCCACGTTCCTATCCACAGGAGCCCCTGTGGTGGGCCAGGGACCAAGTGCCCAAAAGAACTTCAGAGAGGGCTTCATTGAAAGGAAGCAGCGGCTCTGCAGAAGTAGCTGCTCGCTGAAGCACCTCCGTCAGGAGGTTAGTCCTGACGGCCACAGTAGGGAGCTCGAGGCGTAAGGCCTCGGCCGCCCTATGCAACACCACTGCATAACTGGCTCCCTCCTCCGTAGCCATGGTAGGAGGAGACAGCATGCCAAGGTCTGGTGAGGTATCCAGACCACTGGCGTCCCCCAAGTCCTCAGCCCAGTCCTGTTCAGACCCGCAGGCTGCAGCGAGAGGGTCCTCAGACCCCTCCCAGTCCTCCCCTTGCTCCTCAGGCTGTTCAACAGGTCTAAAATAAGGAGCAGGGACATGGGGATAGAAATCCCCAAGCAGTGTCGAGAACGCCAACGATCGACGCCGGCTCGACGCAGTGTCCATGTCGGGGCTGAAACTGAGGTCGACGTCGTCCCGAGGTGCGGGCGGCGTCAGGATCGGTGCCGGTGACGTCGGCGGAGGCGTAACAAGGTCAACCGGCGTCGACCGGGATCCAGGCCTGGATCCAAAGGTGTCCTGCGGCGCTGAGGCCGGAGCGGACAGCGACGCCGGGGCCAGAACCGCTGGCAAGGAAACGCGAAGACACCCATGCGGGACCGCGGGGCCCGAAGGCGCACCGGCAGGACCCGATGGCCCAAAGAGGCGAGCCATGGCCGACAGGAAGTCCTGTATCTGGGCCGGAGTCGCCGACGACCCCGGGAAGGGCGGGTAGTCGGGCGGCGACTCCATGGACTCCGCCGGAGCCGCGGGGGTGGCACCACCCATACCCTCAGCCGTGTCGCGCTACCGGCGAGGGGAAGTCTGAGAACGATGGAGTTTCTTCGACTTCTTGTGCTTCGTCTTACCTGACCCCGAGTGCGAAGACTTGGTTCCCGAAGATCGACGATGATGTCTCCGCGCACGGTCCCTCGACCTCCCTCTGGACCGGGACTTCGAACGGCGCGGAGCCGACTGCCGGGCATCCAGCAACTTTCGGGACCGCTCCCACAAAGTCTTCGGCGCCATGGCCGGCAGTCGGAGCACGACTTGGGGTCGTGGTCGCACCCCAGGCAGAAAGACACACGGTGCGGGTCCGTCACCGACATAATGCCGTGACAATCCCCGCATGACTTGAAACCGGGCATCCTAACTGCACCTTAGGAGTCGAAGACTCGATGAAAAAATGGAGACAAAAGTCTCAAAAAGTCAGTCAAAAATTGACTGGGGGTTCCTGCTCTTCCCGGGTCTGTGCTCGCTGGCGCGGAAAAAGAAAGAACTGACGTCAGCGCGCGTGGGCGGCGTCTAAGTAGTGCCCGCGACGTCATCTCTGCGACCACGACGCCAACGACGGACGCGGAGCCGCACGACGCCAGCTACCGACGCGCAGGGGTACTGCTGACGAAAACTTTCCGGTTCCAGTCTGACGCCTGGGGATATTCTAAGGTAGGGAATCTATCACTATGTGTTGCTTTCAGATCTTCAATGCAAGAGTGCAGCAGAAAAAATAAGAAAGCCACAGCCTAACAGTCACCACACAGAGCCGGAAGGTAGGACAGATGGGCAATCCCAACCATCAAAACAGTTCACAGATGTTAGAAATTGGGTTTTTAGTTGGCAGAGGTATGCACCCTGTCCAAGCAGGAACCACAATCCTTGTCAGGGTAAGTCAGATACACTATAAATTAACCTGTGCTCACCCTCTGATAGCGTGGCACAGAGCAGGCAGGCTTAACTTAAGAGGAATATGCAAAGTATTTATGCAACACTTCAAATAGCAACACAGTGAAATCACCACAAAAAGACTCCACACCATTTTAGAAAAACAGATTATGGTTTTATAAATAAAACAAGCCAAAAATGACAAAATTCCAATAAGTAGAAATCAAGATATGAATTTCTAAAGATAAAAAGTGAAAAATAGCGCTTAGAAGCAATAAGCGCCTATGGGGTTATCAGGATGCGCTGGACCGGGGCAGAGTCAAGAGTGCAGGCCAACTGCGATGGAGCACGGGCCGGACCAGGAGCAACGCCAGGTCAGCAGGACAAAAGTACCTTGATGCTGGTCGCAACCGTGAGATGCAAGGTGCAGCAGAGCGATGAGTCAGTGTTGATCCCACAGTTGAGGGGATGGGTCGATTTTCTCCACGCAACGATGGTGATGCGCCGGTTCCAAAGATGAAGCACCGGGTACGAGATGTGTTGGTTCCTAAGACCAACAAACGGAAGGGATTACGTGCATAGCCCCAACACTCTGCTGAATTGAAGCTAATTTTTGCTACAAGCGAGAGGAGGCTTGCAACTTTTGGTCCCTCAGCTATTGCATGAGAGTGTTTTGGGAGCGCATTTATATGAAGATTCTTTGCCGAACCTTAAGATTAATGAAGAGGTAAGGAGCCACGATACTCTTAAGATAAGCGACGTACAAATTGAGGAAATTGTGAGAGTCAGCCGTGAGCTATAACCTGTATGAGAGGTGTTTTAAATTGAAAGAATACACAGCAGTTGAAAGAAGGGGCAACGCACTGTTTAAATAATTGTGTCAAACAGTAGGGGTTTAGTACCTTCATTTATCAGGATATTTTCAGTGGCCAGATAAAGAGATGCACAGAGAGACTTGAATTAACTATGGTCTTGAAAAAGATGGATTATTAACAGAAACCATCGAAACGCGTCGACGCAAATCTTCTGCATAATCCATGGGAATACTTGGCTCTGTAGATGTTGTAAAATTTAATGCATCAAGGCCTAGTCATTAAATTGTCCCAAACGATATGCTGTACGAATGACAGTGTACTGTCAAATTTTCTTTTCTCTCTCTTCTTTTTTACGATATTTTGTATTGTGTGATGTTTTACTTTTATTGTATTTTATGTAAATTGCGTTTTATAAAAAAAGATTGCGTCACATATTTTGTGACTTTTAAAGACATGAAAATTGTATACTAATGTTTTAAATAAAAGTAGTATTTGTGATAAATTTGGAGTGGCATAATAGATATTTTTCAAGAATACAGTGGGAGTTCAATATATGTGAAGGAATTATTGTGGGATTCAAAGGTTTGTTGTATTATTGTACTACTTGTCCTGATCATACTCTAAGGGAGAGTACACTTCTAATCTCCTAAGCCCATGTGCCTGGTTTCTCCACGCAGTCAAGGGGATGTGTTGATCGTCTCTCACTGCAGTGGCAGTGATGCGGTGGTTCCGATATGTCAGTTCTCATGGTGCTGGTTCCAAGTGCAATGCACCGTTTCTGTTCCCTCAACAGCAGCGTTGTTACGATTCTGCTCAAGCAGCAGAGGATCCATCGGTTCCACTGGAGCGAGCACCTGGATCCATTTCCAATGGACCAGGCACAGGATCAGGATACTGTGCCCTTGATGGTGTTATGCCCTGCTGATAGTTTGGATGGGAAGAGTGGTTTGGCTCTGTTTTGTGAAATATACCTAAAGGAGTTTTGTTCTGGACTACGGTCTAGTTGGTGCCCTACCCCTTTGGTGGTTAAGGGGCCCCTCTCATTTGTTTTGTGTACAGGATCAGTGGGGAAGACTTTTTATATCCGGAGTCTTTAAAACAGGAGGCAAGCCAGCATGTCCTTGGAGAGCACTCTGGGTTTAAGCAAGAGTCCAGTTCTTCCTCAACTTGAGGTACTTATACCCGGTTGTGCCTTTGAAGTAGGGGTGACTTCAAAGAAGGGCTTTGAAGTGCACAGAAGTCGTCCCTTCCTGACCTGGCTTCAGACTCACTACAAGGGGTTAAGCAGTCCATTGTGTGGGGGTAGGACACAGACTATTCAGGTGTAAGTGTAAGGCTGTGCCCAGCTCCTCCCTCTCATCCTACCCAGTATGGCCCATCAGGATGTGGATGGCCTATCAAGTCACACCTAATCTTCCTTTCTGTGTGGCACAAAGCTCAGATGTGTATTGGAGATAGACTGCAGGCACACAGGGCTAAGAGCACAAAAACGCCATATTTCTAAAAGTAAGTAGACACACTGAAAAAAACAAAGGTTTAACTGATGTTATAGTTAGGTGAATATCTCAGTGACATTAACGTTGTAAACTAACAAAACTACAGAAATTCATCAGTTATAGTTAGCAGAGCTAACTATAACTTGCGCCCCCGCCATACACTGCTTATGACCTTGCATATTACATCAATCATGACATGTTCTATAACATCACTGATGACATCTCAAATGTCATCACCAAGTATTGTAAGCAGTCTTGAGTTATTAAACAGAATAGTCTCAGCATGACAATTTCTACATAACATCGAGGACTGTGTGCCCCAGGTTCTAGCCTACGTACATGTTCTTATTTTACTCAGAAGATCTGTAAAGTTTTCACCACAGTATGAAGTCTGAAGGTAGGGCCTTCAGACCTTGGTTATTTTTAGGCCTGGGCGGAATTTGCGTAGTCGCGTTACGCAAAGTTCCGCGAAGATGTAAAAAATCTCCGCGAGCTACGCAGAATTCCGCAAGCACGCGGAATTGCTTGTTCCGCCCGTTCGCGATGCGTTTTTCATGTTCGGGGACGCTGTTTGCGTGCTCGGGGGGGAAATATCTCGCGAACTTACCCATGCGGTCGCCAATTGGCGCGCCCATCTTGTTTCACTTGTCCCGCCCGTTCGCGATGCACGTTTCCTGTTCGCGGATGTCCAATGGCGCGTCCGAATGACGTGTTCGCGATGGCACACTCTCGCGGGATCGCGCGGCCGGCTACCAAAATCTTGTGGCACACGCGAACGGATAGGAAAACTCGTTGGCGAACGCAGGGATCCCGGTAAGTCGCTACCGCGTGCGCGAACACGCATTTTGAAAGCGCGACCAAGGAAAAAATTCTGCTATGCCGCGGATCGCAGAATTTTCGGCATTTCCGCGTTCTCCGCGGAATTGCCAAAATTCCGCAAGCGGAGCGGATTTTACCGCCCAGGCCTAGTTATTTTAAGTGAATAGCCTCTCTTGGGACATGTTTTGCATTGAGTGTACACTGTTATTAGTAGATGCTTTTTAATACTCTGTGTTGTCTCGTGAGAGTTTCACAGTCTGCAAACAGTGTGCTACAGAGTAAACTCTCCCCATAGAGTAAACACTGTTTAAAGTACCCACTTTTTTCTAGTCATATCAACTTCAGTTCTCAATGAAAGTTGTGTGACTGAGGGGTTTGATACAGATAGAGGCTGTCCGTAGTAGGGCAAAAGTTATGTAACAGAAGTTGAGTGTCTGGAGGAAATTGTTTTTTTCTGAACAGCTGTATACAGATTGAAAATTATGAGCAATTGGAGTTACCCTTCTATCTGTGGTTGATAGCCAACATGAACTCTGTACCCATGAAGGTGTATGGTTTAGGGTCAATGTTGCACATAACACAAGCTTGGTTCACCTAAGGGAGTTGTATATATGATGGCATTAATGATGCTTCATATTATTATGATCCATTTTGAACTTGCTTTCACACCATACTCGTATATATATGCTAAAGAGGCTTGGATGATGGCATCAGTGATGTCATCAATGATGTCATCAATGTCATGTGAGATTTCATAAATGTCACAGAACTTGTCAAAGGATTAAATATGTGAAGTCATAAGCAGTGCATGGCGGGATGCAAGTTATAGTTAACTCTGCTAATGATAACTGGTGAATTTCTGCGTTTTTTATTTAGTTCAAACGTTAATGTCATCACTGAGATATTCACGTAAATAGAACGCCACTTTAAGCTTTGGTTTTTTTCAGTGAATTTCTTAGGTTTTTTAAGAACAAAAACAGGTCTTTTTTATCACACCTAACTATAACATTAGTTTAACCTTAGTGTTTTCTCAGTGAATTCCTAGCTTTTAAAAAAAACAAACAAAGTAATATTTAATTACTATACATAAAGCCAGCCCCCCGCCACGCAGTGGATGGCAAGCGGGTCTGGCCTGGGACCAGGACCTGCTGCCAACCACCCGGAGGCAGCCAACACCCCCTTCCCCCTCCCAGGCAGCCAGGCCCACACCACGCACAGCATTTGGTCGTCCGTGACGTGAGGTGCGGCCAGGCCCTGCGTCCAACTGCTTGCAGGCAGCCAATCCAATGCTGTGCACAGCATTTGGCTGTGCGCAGTGGGGGGTTGGCAACAGGGATTGGTCTCCCGCCAGGCCCCGTTGACAAACACCCAGCAGGCTACCAACCCCACGCCGCACACAGCCTTTGGTGTGCGCAGTGTAGGGTTGGACTTCGGGCATAGGGGGCACCAACCTCTGGGAACAAAACATGTATATTAAGGGGAGATGGGTATACAGCCTGCCTCCCCAAGCCTTAAAAGGCCCCAGGAACCCCATCCTCCGGGACCAAATACAATTAAACAAGGGAGTAGTGTGTGTGGGGCCCACCTCCCCGGGTCACGGGGACCTCACCTCAGGGGCAAAATCTGAGGGAAGGGGGCATGAAGTCCTCCTCAAGCCTTAATAGGCCCCAGGGATCCCATACCCCAGGACCTGCATTATAAAGAGGTGGGTGCCCCGGTGCCCACCCATCAATCACTCATTGGGGGCCGTGGGGGGAGCCCCAGGCCGGATCCACGCATGGGGCAGGAGCTGGAATTGCCCCCGACTGGAGAGAGAAGTTGCTTTTTACATCTTTCCTCCAGTCAGGAGCAATATGTGTTCTGTTTCCCTGCCCGCATCAGTGCAGGCAGGGAAACGGAAAACAAGTCTGCTCCCAGCCAACAGGAGCATTTTTAAATCTCCTGCCAGCTGATTAGAAAAATAGATTATGGGCCTCTGGAGATGAGGATAGAGATTATATATATATATATATATATATATATATATCCAACAATACTCCGTCTCGTCTTGCTTCCTCTCCGCGAAAAGAAAGAGCACGGACCACTGTAGTTTGGTGCTGTTTATTATCAAGCTCTCAGTAGATCGTATCTGCCATGACGCGTTTCGTCCCTCACAGGGGACTAGATATATATATTATCTACTGGCGGTCGCCAGTAGATAGTTATAGTTAAAACCTATTATCCATAGGAAATCCGCGACATTCTATTTGAAATAACGTTGGCGCCGGTTGACGAATCTTCGCGAAAGTTTCCAACTTGTTGGGGCGCTCCGGTCCGCTCCTATCCTGAAAGTCTCGAGGTGATACGTCAAGCGGGGGCCGAGAAAAAAGGGGGGTCCCAAAACGCGTTTTCCCCATTCATTTTTCCATAGGAACCTTTAGTCGCAGCTACAGCCCGAACTGCTGAACGGAATTACACCAAATTTGGCAAAGAGGTAGCCCTTGGTTCAGTGTCGTGCCTTTTGCTTAAATGGTGTAAATCCGTTTGGTAGTTCCTGAGAAAATCAAAAGTAAAGTCACATATATATCTGGGCGGAGCCTAACCACACATGTCATCGTGAGATCTGATTGGCTGTCAGCACTTCATCCTGGAATTGCTGGCAGCCATCTTGGGACCAATATAAATGATAGTACCTCATTGAAATGCATTGTAGTGAATAGAAGATTTTGAGAGTCACCAAAAGGAGAACTATTAAGGGTGATAACAGGCTTTAGTTACATTAGAATTTATTTGTTGATGGTACCATACTAATTTTAGGAATTGTGGTGTATTTTAAGGTGATTTTACCATGTGAAAAACCTTCTGCTGGGATATCATGAATCATGTTTGAGAGAACACTATTTTCTCATGCTTGTCCCATGGAGGTTTGGAAGGTGCTCCAGAAGCTAAAATGAGAGCATATTTTCTGTAAATTCACATTATCTTTCTCACTCATGTGAGAATGAAGTCTGACATTCTCAGTAAAACATGTACATCCAACAAGGGCAGAGACTGTCAGTTGATTCCTTTGTGTTCTACTGCAGCTTCCCAGAGTGTTCTAAAGAACAACTAGAGTGCTAACAGCCTTACTTATGACAAAAGTATGGCACACCTGAAGCCATCTTGATTGGAATAAACTGGTAACACTTAAACAATTTAATTTAAAAAGGAACAAAATGATGGGGTTCATTTTGTCATAGAAATTATGGTTAGTGCTGTAGAAAGAAAAATTAGGACATGTTTCAAGTGTGATCTCAAATATCTTCCTGTTATATTTCAACAGGAGCAGCCTGCCAGTTGATGCCTTTGTGTTCTACTGCAGCTTCCCAGAGTGTTCTAAAGAACAACTAGAGCGCTAACAGCCTTACTTATGACAAAAGTATGGCACACCTGAAGCCATCTTGATTGGAATAAACCAGTAACACTTAAAACATTTAATTTAAAAAGGAACAAAATGAGGGGTTCTTTTTGAAATAGAAATTATGGTTAGTGCTACAGAAAGAAAAATTAGGGCATGTTTTAAGTGAGATCTCAAATCCTCTTCTATTTCATTAGAAAATTCTGACATGCAGACTGAAACAATCACTTTCAATACCAGCAGCAGACTACCAGTTAACTCCCTGGTGAGCAGTAGCTTTACTCCAGTGATCTAATGAGCAACTAGAGTGTTAACATTCTGAATTTATGGCAGATGTGAGACATCTGAATGCCTTCTTGATGGAATCAAAGTAAAAAACTGAAAGCATTTCCTACTGAGGAGACTGCAGTAAATGAAGAAATTAGGAAACTTCATAACAAAGAAGTCTTCCAAGATGGCCACCAGTGAAAAAAGAGCCCAAATGTAGCACAAATATTACCCAGATGTAGCCCACATATAGCCCAATGACAAAAGTGTGCAAAACACTTTTTATTTTTAGTTTTTTTGCAGTTTTATGTAGTGCAGACTGGTCAGGTATTGGAGCATTGCATCTTAAAACATGACCCCCTACACTACAAAAACACCACTGCACTACCTTAAACCCTAAAACACTACCCCCAGCACGACCCCCTACACTACACAAGCACCACTGCACTATCCTAAACCCTAAAACACTACCCCCAGCACGACCCCCTACACTACCCAAACACCACTGCACTAACCTAAAACATGACCCCTACACTACACAAACACCACTGCACTACCCTAAACCCTAAAACACTACCCCCAGCACGACCTCCTACACTACACAAGCACCACTGTACTACCCTAAACCCTAAAACACTACCCCCAGCACGACCCCCTACACTACACAAACACCACTGCACTACCCTAAACCCTAAAACACTACCCCCAGCACGACCCCCTACACTACCCAAACACCACTGCACTAACCTAAATCCTAAAATACTACCCCCAGCACGACCCCCTACACTACCCAAACACCACTGCACTACCCTAAAACATGACCCCCTACACTACACAAACACCACTGCACTACCCTAAACCCTAAAACACTACCCCCAGCATGACCCCCTACACTACACAAGCACCACTGCACTACCCTAAACCCTAAAACACTACCCCAGCACGACCCCCTACACTGCCCGAACACCACTGCACTGCCCTAAACCCTGAAACACCAGCCCCTGCATGACCCCCTACACTGCCTGAACACCACTGCACTGCCCTAAACCCTGAAACACCACCCCTAGCACGACCCTTACACTGCCCGAACACCACTGCACTGCCCTAAACCCTGAAACACCAACCCCTTCACGACCCCTACACTGCCCGAACACCACTGCACTGCCCTAAACCCTGAAACACTACCCCCAGCAAGACCCCCTACACTGCCCGAACAACACTGCACTGCCCTAAACCCTGAAACATCACCCCCAGCAAGACCCCCTACACTGCCCGAACACCACTGACCTAAACCCTGAAACACCACCCCCAGCACGACCCCCTACACTGCCCGAACACCACTGCACTGCCCTAAACCCTGAAACACTACCCCCAGCATGACCCGCTACACTGCCCGAACACCACCGCTCTGCCCAAAACCCTGAAACACCAGCCCCAGCACGACCCCCTACACTGCCCGAACACCACTGCACTGCCCTAAACCTTGAAACACCAGCCCCTGCACGACCCCCTACACTGCCCGAACACCACTGTACTACCATAAACCCTGAAACATCACCCCCAGCATGACCCCCTACACTGCCCGAGCACCACTGCACTGCCCTAAACCCTGAAACACCAGCCCCAGCATGACCCCCTACACTGCCCGAACACCACTGCACTGCCCTAAACCCTGAAACACCAGCCCCAGCACGACCGCCTACACTGCCCGAACACCACTGCACTGCCCTAAACCCTGAAACACCAGCCCAAGCACGACCCCCTACACTGCCCGAACACCACTGCACTGCACTAAACCGTGAAACACCAGCCACAGCACGACCCCCTACACTGCCTGAACACCACTGCACTGCCCTGAACCCTGAAACACCAGCCCCAGCACAACACCCTACACTGCCCGAACACCACTGCACTGCCCTAAACCCTGAAACACCACTCCGTGCATGACCCCCTACACTGCCCGAACACCACTGTACTGCCCTAAACCCTGAAACACCACCCCCAGCGCGACCCCCTACACTGCCCGAACACCACTGCACTAAACCCTGAAACACCACCCCCTGCACAACCCCCTACACTGCTCGAACACTACTGCACTGCCCTAAACCCAGAAACACCATCCCCAGCACGACCCCCTATACTGCACGAACACCACTGCACTGCCCTAAACCCTGAAACACTACCCCCAGCAAGAACCCCTACACTGCCCGAACACCACTGCACTGCCCTAAACCCTGAAACATCACCCCCAGCAAGGCCCCCTACACTGCCCGAACACCACTGCCCTAAACCCTGAAACACCACCCCCAGCAAGACCCCCTACACTGCCCGAACACCACTGCACTGCCCTAAACCCTGAAACACCAGCCCCAGCATGACCCCCTACACTGCCCGAACACCACTGCACTGCCCTAAACCCTGAAACACCACCCCCTGCACGACCCCCTACACTGCCCGAACACCACTGTACTGCCCTAAACCCTGAAACCCCACCCCCAGCATGACCCCCTACACTGCCAGAACACCACTGCACTGCCCTAAACCCTGAAACACCACCCCCTGCATGACCCCCTACACTGCCCGAACACTACTGCACTGCCCTAAACCCTGAAACACCACCCCCAGCACGGCCCCCTACACTGCACGAACACCACTGCACCGCCCTAAACCCTGACACACTACCCCCAGCAAGACCCCCTACACTGCCCGAACACCACTGCACTGCCCTAAACCCTGAAACACCACCCTCAGCAAGACCCCCTACACTGCCCGAACACCACTGCCCTAAACCCTGAAACACCACCCCCAGCAAGACCCCCTACACTGCCCGAACACCACTGCACTGCCCTAAACCCTGAAACACCACCCCCAGCAAGACCCCCTACACTGCCCGAACACCACTGCACTGCCCTAAACCCTGAAACACCACCCCCAGCACGACCCCCTACACTGCCCGAACACCACTGCACTGCCCTAAACCCTGAAACACCAGCCCCTGCATGACCCCCTACACTGCCCGAACACCACTGCACTGCCCTAAACCCTGAAACACCACCCCTAGCACGACCCCCTACACTGCCTGAACACCACTGCACTGCCCTAAACCCTGAAACACCATCCCCTTCACGACCCCCTACACTGCCCGAACACCACTGCACTGCCCTAAACCCTGAAACACTACCCCCAGCAAGACCCCCTACACTGCCCGAACAACACTGCACTGCCCTAAACCCTGAAACATCACCCCCAGCAAGACCCCCTACACTGCCCGAACACCACTGACCTAAACCCTGAAACACCACCCCCAGCACGACCCCCTACACTGCCCGAACACCACTGCACTGCTCTAAACCCTGAAACACTACCCCCAGCATGACCCCCTACACTGCCCGAACACCACCGCTCTGCCCAAAACCCTGAAACACCAGCCCCAGCACGACCCCCTACACTGCCCGAACACCACTGCACTGCCCTAAACCTTGAAACACCAGCCCCTGCACGACCCCCTACACTGCCCGAACACCACTGTACTACCCTAAACCCTGAAACATCACCCCCAGCACGACCCCCTACACTGCCCGAGCACCACTGCACTGCCCTAAACCCTGAAACACCAGCCCCAGCATGACCCCCTACACTGCCCGAACACCACTGCACTGCCCTAAACCCTGAAACACCAGCCCCAGCACGACCGCCTACACTGCCCGAACACCACTGCACTGCCCTAAACCCTGAAACACCAGCCCAAGCACGACCCCCTACACTGCCCCAACACCACTGCACTGCCCTAAACCCTGAAACACCAGCCCCAGCACGACCGCCTACACTGCCCGAACACCACTGCACTGCCCTAAACCCTGAAACACCAGCCCAAGCACGACCCCCTACACTGCCCGAACACCACTGCACTGCCCTAAACCGTGAAACACCAGCCTCAGCACGACCCCCTACACTGCCTGAACACCACTGCACTGCCCTGAACCCTGAAACACCAGCCCCAGCACAACACCCTACACTGCCCGAACACCACTGCACTGCCCTAAACCCTGAAACACCACCCCGTGCATGACCCCCTACACTGCCCGAACACCACTGCACTAAACCCTGAAACACCACCCCCTGCACAACCCCCTACACTGCTCGAACACTACTGCACTGCCCTAAACCCAGAAACACCATCCCCAGCATGACCCCCTATACTGCACGAACACCACTGCACTGCCCTAAACCCTGAAACACTACCCCCAGCAAGAACCCCTACACTGCCCGAACACCACTGCACTGCCCTAAACCCTGAAACATCACCCCCAGCAAGGCCCCCTACACTGCCCGAACACCACTGCCCTAAACCCTGAAACACCACCCCCAGCAAGACCCCCTACACTGCCCGAACACCACTGCACTGCCCTAAACCCTGAAACACCAGCCCCAGCATGACCCCCTACACTGCCCGAACACCACTGCACTGCCCTAAACCCTGAAACACCACCCCCTGCACGACCCCCTACACTGCCCGAACACCACTGTACTACCCTAAACCCTGAAACCCCACCCCCAGCATGACCCCCTACACTGCCAGAACACCACTGCACTGCCCTAAACCCTGAAACACCACCCCCTGCATGACCCCCTACACTGCCCAAACACTACTGCACTGCCCTAAACCCTGAAACACCACCCCCAGCACGGCCCCCTATACTGCACGAACACCACTGCTCCGCCCTAAACCCTGACACACTACCCCCAGCAAGACCCCCTACACTGCCCGAACACCACTGCACTGCCCTAAACCCTGAAACACCACCCTCAGCAAGACCCCCTACACTGCCCGAACACCACTGCCCTAAACCCTGAAACACCATCCCCAGCAAGACCCCCTACACTGCCCGAACACCATTGCCCTAAACCCTGAAACACCACCCCCAGCAAGACCCCCTACACTGCCCGAACACCACTGCACTGCCCTAAACCCTGAAACACCACCCCCAGCACGACCCCCTACACTGCCTGAACACCACTGCTCTGCCCAAAACCCTGAAACACCAGCCCCAGCACGACCCCCTACACTGCCCGAACACCACTGCACTGCCCTAAACCCTGAAACACCAGCCCCAGCACGACCCCCTACACTGCCCGAACACCACTGCACTGCCCTAAACCCTGAAACACCACCCTCAGCATGACCCCCTACACTGCCCGAACACCACTGCACTGCCCTAAACCCTGAAACACCAGCCCCAGCACGACCCCGTACACTGCCCGCACACCACTGCACTGCCCTAAACCCTGAAACACCAGCCCCAGCACAACCCCATACACTGCTCGAACACCACTGCACTGCCCTAAACCCTGAAACACCAGCCCCAGCACGACCGCCTACACTGCCCGAAAACTACTGCACTGCCCTAAACCCTGAAACACCACCCCCAGCAAGACTACCTACACTGGCCGAACACCACTGCACTGCCCTAAACCCTGAAACACCACCCCCTGCACGACCCCCTACACTGCCCAAACACTACTGCACTGCCCTAAACCCTGAAACACCACCCCTCAGCACGACACCCTACACTGCCCGAACACCACTGCACTGCCCTAAACCCTGAAACACCACCCCAGCACGACCCCCTACACTGCCCGAACACCACTGCACTAAACCCTGAAACACCACCCCCTGCACGACCCCCTACACTGCCGGAACACCACTGCACTGCCCTAAACCCTGAAACACCACCCCCAGCACGACCCCCTACACTGCCCTAACACCACTGCACTGCCCTAAACCCTGAAACATCACCCCCAGCACAACCCCCTACACTGCCTGAGCACCATTGCTCTGCCCTAAACCCTGAAACACTAGCCCCAGCACGACCCCCTACACTGCCCGAACACCACTGCACTGCCCTAAACCCTGAAACACCACCCCCAGCACGCCCCCTACACTGCCCGAACACCACTGCACTGCCCTAAACCCTGAAACACCAGCCCCAGCAAGACCACCTACACTGCCCGAACACCACTGCATTGCCCTAGACTCTGAAACACCAGCCCCAGCAAGACCCCCTACACTGCCCGAACACCACTGCACTGCCCTAAACCCTGAAACACCAGCCCCAGCATGACCCCCTACACTGCCCGAACACCACTGCACTGCCCTAAACCCTGAAACACCAGCCCCAGCACGACCCCCTACACTGCCCGAACACCACTGCACTGCCCTAAACCCTGAAACACCACCCCCAGCACGACCCCCTACACTGCCCAAACACCACTGCACTGCCCTAAACCCTGAAACACCAGCCCCAGCACCACCCCCTACAATGCCCGAACACCACTGTACTGCCCTAAACCCTGAAACACCACCCCCTGCACCGCCCCCTACACTGCCCGAACACCACTGCACTGCCCTAAACCCTGAAACACCACCCCCTGCACGACCCCCTACACTGCCCGAATACCACTGCACTGCCCTAAACCCTGAAACACCACCCCCTGCACCACCCCCTACACTTCCCGAACACCACTGCACTGCCCTAAACCCTGAAACACCACCCCCAGCATGACCCCCTTTACTGCTCGAACACCACTGCACTGCCCCAAACCCTGAAACACCACCCCCAGCATGACCCACCTACACTGCCCGAACACCACTGCCCTAAACCCTGAAACACCACCCCTGAACAACCCACTACACTGCCCAAACACCACTGCACTGCCCTAAACCCTGAAACACCACCCCTGCACGACCCCTACACTGCCCAAACACCACTGCACTGCCCTAAACCCTGAAACACCACCCCCAGCAAGACCCCTACATTGCCCGAACACCACTGCACTGCCCTAAACCCTAGAACACTACTCCCAGCATGACCCCCTACACTACCCGAACACCACTGCACTACCCTAAACCCTAAAATACTCCCCCAGCATGACCCCCTACACTACCCGAACACGACTGCACTGCCCTAAACCCTAAAACACTCCCCCAGCACGACCCCCTACACTACCCGAACACCACTGCACTGCCCTAAACCCTAAAACACTCCCCAGCACGACCCCCTACACTACCTAAACACCACTGCACTGCCCTAAACCCTAAAACACTACCCCCGCATGACCCCCTACACTACCCAAATACCAATGCACTACCCTAATCCCTAAAACACTACCCCCGCACAACCCCCTACACTACCCAAAGACCACTTCACTACCCTAAACTCTAAAACAATACCCCCGCACGACTCCCTACACTACCCAAAGACCACTGCACTACCCTAAACCCTAAAACACGACCTCCTACACTACACAAACACCACTGCACTACCCTAAACCCTAAAAAACTACCCCCAGCACGAACCCCTACACTACCCAAACACCACTGCACTACCCTAAACCATAAAACACTACCCCCAGCAGTACCCCCTACGCTACCCAAACACCACTGCACTACCCTAAACCCTAAAACACTACCCCCAGCAGTACCCCCTACACTACCCAAACACCATTGCACTACCCTAAACCCTAAAACACTACCCCCAGCAGTATCCCCTACACTACCCAAACACCACTGCACTACCCTAAACCCTAAAACCCTAAAACACTAACCCCAGCACGACCCCCTACACTACCCAAACACCACTGTACTACCCTAAACCCTAAAACACTCCCCCAGCACGACTCCCTACACTACCCAAACACCACTGCACTACCCTAAACCCTAAATCTACCCCCAGCATGACCCCCTACACTACACAAACACCACTGCACTACCCTAAACCCTAAAACACTACCCCCAGCACGACCCTCTTCACTACCTAAACACAACTGAACAATTTGTTACAGGCGTTGCAACGCAGGCCTGTGGTGCTTACTGGAAGTACCTGGTGGGCTGGTTGGGCCCCAGGGACTCTCAGGATTCAAGGTGACCTAATCCCCCAACTTAAAACGCGCCACGGGGCGCGTTTGCACAGTGGTGAAGGGAGGGGCGGGGCCTCAGGTGACATGTGCGCAAACACGCCCTGTGGTGCGTTTTAAGTTGGGGAGTTAATTCCCTTTGAATCCTGGGGGCCAACTAGCCCACCAGGTACCTTCAGTAAGCACAACAGAGGTGCGTTGCAGAGAGGTGAAAAAGGTGCGTGGCCTCGGAACGCCTCTCTGCAACTCAGCTCTGTGGTCCTAACTGTAGGTACCTGGGGGGCTAGTTGGACCCCAGGGACCCTCAGGATTCAAGGGGACTTAATCCTGCAACTTAAAACGCGCCACGGGGCGCGTTTGCACACGTCACCTCAGGCCCCCCTCCCTTCACCACTGTGCAAACGTGCACTGGCTCTGGTTAGTCAGAGTCAGTTACCACCAGTACCCGTCTGAAAAAGTTGGGGCACAGGATGATTTTGCAACAAGGCCTCTTTCTGCTCCTCTGTTGGTTCTTTCTGCACATCTTTTGCTTCTTTCTGTGCGTTTTTTCTTCTTTCTTCACATGTCCTACCTCTGTTGGCATAGTTAGAAACTAGCATTTAAAAAACCTTTGAAATTCACTTAAAAAACCATAGGTTTTAGGCACGTTATAGTTAGAAATTAGCATTTAAAAAACCTTTGAAATTCACTGAAAAAACCATAGGTTTCAGGCACGTTATAGTTAGAAATTAGCATTTAAAAAACCTTTGAAATTCACTGAAAAAACCATAGGTTTCAGGCACGTTATAGTTCGAAATTAGCATTTAAAAAACCTTTGAAATTCACTGAAAAAACCATAGGTTTCAGACACGTTATAGTTAGAAATTAGCATTCAAAAAACCTTTGAAATTCACTGAAAAAACCATAGGTTTTAGGGACAGTTATAGTTAGTTGGACATTGCACTCGTACAAAACCCGTGAAATTCCCCTGTTATAGTTAGTTCAGCTAACTATAACTCGCGCCCCGCAATGCACTGCTGATGATGTCACATATTACATCACTCATGACATGGTCAGTGACATCACTGATGACATCACTGATGACATCTCAAATGACATCACTGATGACATCATCCATGTGATAATTTCATGCATCTTCTCACACCCTAATATAACTTTTGATACACCCACTCTAAATTACAGACTGCCATTCTCAAAACCATAGACACTCCAACACCAAAAACTACATACCCACTCACTGATTCTTAGGTCTACACACACATCCACTCACTCACCTGTACAGTCACTCATACTTACAGTCACTCAGTACAGGACTATCATATGCACTCATACACCTATATAAACACTCACACACCACCACTCATCCATAGAGGTACTCGCACACCTAGTCAGTCATGCAAAAAATTAATCACACACCCATTTACTCACCTATACAGTTATACACACACCAGCTCACTTACTCATACAAATACTAGCACATTCTTACACTCTTATACAATAACTGATACAAGCACACACGCATCCATACAGCCACTCTCACAATAACACACTCTCACTTATAGCCATTTAAATACTCTAACACACATATATACTGCCATTTACATATGTAGTTACTCGCACATGTACCACTGAGATATACATTCACTCACTAACACACCCATACACACACTCACCCACCCAAGCAGTCCATCACAGATGCACTCTTGAAATCATGCACCCAGTGAATCACCCACTCACACATCTATGTATAGAGTCAAACACACCCCACCCACACAAACACTCAGGCAGCCATACAGATACTCAGAGAACCAATCAATAACCCATATAGACACTCATGTAGCTATTCGCAAATCCATGCATCCACTTACACACCAACAAACAGACGGATACAGACATTCACACAGTTTAGTCACTAACCCATGCATTCAGTAAGATACGTTTAATCACTCACTTGTAGAGTCAGTCACTCACGTACTAAATCATCCATTCAGACACTTATACACCCACTCATTCTTCAATACGCCTTTCCCTATATATATTAAACATATTTAAACTTTACAGAAACACACAGTCACTGGATGATGTCATCAGTGATGTCATCAGTGATGTCATTTGAGATGTCATCAGTGATGTCATCAGTGATGTCACTGACCATGTCATGAGTGATGTAATATGTGACGTCATCAGCAGTGCATTGCGGGCGCGAGTTATAGTTAGCTGAACTAACTATAACAGGGGAATTTCACGGGTTTTGTACGAGTGCAATGTCCAACTAACTATAACTGTCCCTAAAACCTATGGTTTTTTCAGTGAATTTCAAAGGTTTTTTGAATGCTAATTTCTAACTATAACGTGTCTGAAACCTATGGTTTTTTCAGTGATATATATATATATATATATATATATATATATATATATATATATATATATATATATTAGTATTTTCGGCCCGGGGGGTCCCTCCCATTGGGACAAACGTGGCAGGGTAGCCCTAAACTGCTCCCTTTTTTTGTTTTATTTATTTCAACTTCAGGACAGGACAGGGGACTGAGGCCCCAAGTTCTGTAATGACTGCCAGCAACATTTTTCTTATGTTACTGGCAGCAAATCAGAGCGCTCGATCCCGTGGGAGTGCATCTCCCGTGAGAGCGAAGTGGTTTAAGGGGAAAAAGACTTCCCTGGGCAATCAGAACGCTCTACGTTTTAAAATTGGGTTTGAGATATTCTTGACAGAGAGACCTTCGAACCCAACGGTCCAGATATACAAATAGTTTTGGAGCCTAATTTCTCAAAAACTACTGAACGGATTTACACCAAGTCACAAAAAGCATAATCTGTGAATTAAGATCTAGCTTCCTGCCAAAATAGGTGTAATTCCTTTCAGCAGTTTCTGCAAAAACCTTTGTGACAAAAGTCTATGGAAAATGCATTGGTATTTTATGGTTGGGACCCCCTTTTTAGGTCTTGCCCAAGACAGCGTGCATGCGCTGTTTCGAGAAGGAACATGCTGTATCTTCTTCTGGGCTTAGAGCCCGCTCATAGTCTTCCCATTTGCAGGCACCAACTTCGCTCCATTTCTCAAGGGCATGCATACGTCATGTCTCTTTTGGTGTTTAGCCCTCCCCGACTCACCGGCCAACTACTGCTAAACATGCGCAACGGCCATTTGCACGAATTGTTTCAGGACTACTTTTTCAATTTTGGAAATGTGTGACTGGTACCGCAACACATGCCAGTGTCTTGTGAAAAACCTGCAAGTAAATGTATTGATATATATATATTTTCACACTGAGCACTGGCTCCACGTCATACTTAGCTAACCCTGAAGTCACAAACGTGATCATTCAAAGCCAAGCAGGCTTCAGACGTGCAGAAGGTTTCCTTCCTTGTAAATTATCATTATTTGTATGTGTAGGACACCACGAATGAACAGTCTGTCATAGAAACGGCTAGTGTCCCCATAGGCTGCAAGATGTTTTTAGCTTCGTACAGTATGTTCGAGAACACACACACGCCCTTGGCACTTGCTGCAGGAGAACGGTATGAGTTTTCTGTAGAATATGTTCAAGTACACACTCGTGCACACAACCTTGCCGCTTGCTGCAGAAGAATGTACGAGTTTTGTGTGGACTATGTTCAAGTACACAAACACACAACCTTGTCACTTGTGGCACAAGTAAATAAATGTAGGATATAATATATTAGAGTACACACAACCTTGCTGTTTGGTGCAGAAGAACATATGAGTTTTCTGTGGACACAAACACACTTCCTTGCCGCTTGCTGCACAAGCACGCAGCAGATACATTTTACAGTTCACGGAGGTGTGTTGCAGCTGTGAAGTAAATACGATCCGACGGTTTTCCACGAGGATGAAGAGCTGTGTGTGCCCTTGGGACAGAGTGAAAATCCTCTGTCTCGTTGCTGACACAGGTAAGGTCCATAGATGGGTGTTTCTGGTGATGCATAGTTTCGTTTTTGGTGATTTGGGACACTGCTGGGGCCCTTACTTAATCGGATCTAAACCACACACAGAACAAGGTGAAATTTATGTCAGACTGGTCGGAAGTGCACTGGATGTTGCACTACACCCAGCGTCACTTATATCAGTTTGTTACATTACTTTTATTACTATGGAATGTTTCTTGTCCTTAATCTTTTTTTGTTATTATGAGAAGTACACCAGAACCACAATGCTGGGAGACTCGCTTGTACGATGAAACAGTGTGGGTCTCTCTATTTTATGTCTATGTCAGTACACATTTTCTGTCACACACATTCACGATGTTTCACACGTAATATACTTATAAATACAGGAGGAGAGTATTTTGAGTTTATATATGGGTGTGTGTGTATATATATGTATATGTATATATATATATACACACATACATACATACATGTGTGTGCCTGGACCGGCAGAGTGTAATAGGATATTTATTATCCGTGTTGGAGGCATGACTTAAGGGAGACAAAGCTTTGCGTGAGTAATACTGCCCCATGACCTCAATATTGTCATAAATAAATGGCACAGTACGCTCTATACATCCCAGTACATGGTTTATGCCACATATTTCTTCATGTGTATTTGTTTTAAAAAAGGTATTTAACCACAATTGAGGTGCAGGGCTTACTTTGTGCAGGGAGTTGAAATCAGAATCAGAGAGCCTTATGGGCATGGCCCTTGCTTTTAAGGTCTCGGCTCTAGACAGCGTGCATACGCTGTCTCAACAAACTTTTTCATTTAAGTGTGGTTTTCAGGACCGCTACTGTTTTTATTCGCACCTTATTTCGTTTCTGCTTGTGCCACTTCCTTATTTCGTTATTTCTCTTTGCCTTTCGCTATCCCTCTATGTTGCTCTCTCACTCCCTGTTCTTTCACTCTCTGTTGTTGCATCCTCTGTCTCCCGCTAGTTTTTTTTTTTTTAGGCTGTTTTTTAACAGTGCTAACTCAACCCCGAAGGAATTGAAGCGCTTTACATGAGCACCAGTTACATTACACAAGGATACATTCATTTCTTGGTAGCCTCAGGGAGATTAAGTGATTTGACCAGAATCACAGGATGTTGAGCTGACTACGAGATACAAACCTGGTTCCTCAGCTCCAAAGACAACAGCTATGGGCATTACGCCACATCCTCTTTCCAGCAGTTGGACAACTATCAGTACAGACCTAGGGACAGTGCGCCCTTCTCTCTTTAATAAACTATTCCAATATTGTTGAACTTCATTGTATTACTTTGTATGGATTTTTCCGCGGCTATAAAAGTCACCTGGGATTTACGCCTGCTTGAACATTAACAACCGAGTATCAAGTAGTAGGCGGGATGTCAAACTGCTCCTTGGAGGTAGCTCCCCGAGCCTCCAGCAACATGGCTGTCTAGGATAGCTGCAGTCTTTTCAGACCACAGGCCCATGAGCATCTGCAGTCGGTTTGATTTCATTCAACGCCTGAGGTTGTCGGATGGAAGCTGGTTTGCTTTACAAGGTAATTTTCAAAAAGTTATCCACCTCACTGCTTTTACCTGGAGAGCAAGAGGTTGGAAGGAAGAAATTACATCCCTGCAAGCGGCAAACCAGATATATCCCTTGGGTTTTCAGAAGGTAAGTGTGATATCTGCAACCGTTGGCAATATATGGATGTTGTGAATTTCATGGGATGCCCAGATTCCCCCATTTTTAGGTCTTGGCTCTAGACGGCACGCATGCGCGGTCTCAAAAAAGATCTGTTGTATGTAATTTGTGGGCTTCAGCTAGACGCTATTCATTGGATTGTTATATCTTTGCTACTTATTGCAAAGCCTAACAAAGCCTTGGTATTTGAATAGGCAACCCTAACAGTGAAATAACTAGTGAGTTCCGGGCCCTTATCCAGAGAAGGAAATGGTCAACCTGACCGTCGTCTCAACGGTGAAATGCAACAGTAATCAAGGTTTAGTGGGCCCCTCTGGGCCCCAGTGCCCCGGCTGAACCAATGGAGGCCACGCCCCTATATCTAACTCTCTCTCTCTCTCTCGCACCTTCTCTCCTGCGTTCCCATTTGTCTTGCTTGATGGTTCGGCTTTGTAAAGTCCAAACCTAGCTGGCTCCGCAGTGCCCACAGACTCTTTCTACATTTTTTTCTTTCAGTCTGTTTGTCTTGTCTTCCTCTCTAGCTCACGTTACCTATATACATCCGTTTCTACCCCCCACATTCCAACCACCTGTCTCTTCTTTTACCTCTCTAAGTGTTTTTAGGGGTTTATTTGCAGCGCAGCCCTAGCCTCAGAAGACTGTGACCCATACCAGTGTGGCTGTTGGTATTTGTGGCTGCAGAGTAAGTGAAAATAGGGGCATGACACACAAAATGTGGTTACCAAGCATATAGTATAGTAGTGTGTACTCAGCAGCCTTTCTGTGTATGGCGATCATTTTTGTGTGATTTTCTCTTTTAGTGCTCCTTTGGTTTCTTTTTTTAATAAATTTACTTTACTAACAATAATTATTATTTTGTTCTCCTTGTATTCGTCTTCTCTTCAATTGTGCCTTTTTTTCAATATGTTGCTTTCTTTTTCTGCAAATCCGGTGTTGTTTACTTTAGTGCACTCCCCCATGTCTAGGTTAACGCACTAGCCAATAAACATTGACAAAGCCAATAACTCTCACATTACTGAGACCTATTGACTTTGCCAGTGCTGGTTTTCTTTGCCCCCGTTTGATGGATCACCCTGAAACTTTCCATGCACAGACTAATAAAAAAGTAGCAGTTTTTGTGGAAAGTTTTGTGAAGATTAATCGAACAAAGCCAAAGTTATAGGCAAAACGAAAAAGCCATTTCCTATGGAAATGCCAACCTAACTGCCACTGGGATATTATATATATATATTTAAAAATTTATATATATATATATATATATATATATATATATATATATATATATCCAATACTCCTTTTCGCTCGATTCTCCACAACCAGGAATCAAAAAGGCACGGACTCCTCTTATTCAGTGCAATTATTTATTTTTCGTGCTGTGCCGCCATGACGCGTTTCAACCCACCAGGGGCCTTGATCACATGACATGCTACATTTTTTTCTCCCCATTTTTAAAGTGACAGGTGCATAGTTAATTCATGAATATGGACAAAAGACTACCCGTCTACATTCCATCATTACATTGAATAATTCCACAATAGCTTATTAACTCTGTGACCGATTCGTAAATATTTAAAATGTTAATAAATATCCATGAATATTTAAAAAGAAAGAAACAAGACCTCTGTATGGCCCTACATCATTTCACTGTCTTAATACATTTAATTGAAAAAGGCACAGAGGTCATAGTTTTCCTTTTTGATTTTACTCTTGGGTCTAATGCTTATTATTTAAAACCATGTGCATAATTACTTTTATTTCTGTATAAATACTTATCTAAAACAACTTTTTTTGATATATATACATATATAAAACAATTTTTTTGTTAAGATCATGACAGTTAAATTATGTGCAAAATTCGCAGTACTTTCATGGCTGTATAAATACATTTCATTCATTAGCACCTAAACAAAGCATTTCTTATTATCATGTCTCAGTTGTTACATCACTTGGTTTTATCATTCGCATCATTTTAACCCAACCTAATCAGCCTTTGAAAATGCTCTCAGTAGATGGCAACATGTCCATTATTCATTACGAAGTGCAATTTACAGTGCAATTTGTAAACAATATTCCATTTGTCTCATACTGTCAGAGTATGAGTCACACCTATAAAGTGCTAGTGCAAAATATTTTTATTGTGACATGAGCCCATGTCACCAAAATCAATAAAACAAGAAAAAAAGTTTTGATAGGGATAAGAATTTCAGCTTATTAAAACCATGTGATACTAGTTCTCTGTTTATTTTGTATATTTACCACTAGAATAATTATAAACCTATCATTAGAGCCATGTATGCAAGTCCTCTGTAGTATTTAACCCATGTGGGCTTTTGCTGTCTATTTC
Organism: Calotriton arnoldi; assembly: GCA_963921515.1. Lineage (NCBI taxonomy): Eukaryota > Metazoa > Chordata > Amphibia > Caudata > Salamandridae > Calotriton > Calotriton arnoldi. Next base: position 122,077 of record CAWUFW010003435.1, on the reverse strand, counting down.
TAGGATATGCCTAGTTTCTAGTCGCCTTAGTATAGCCTCTCTGTTCCCTCCTCGTCTCAGTGGGGGAACGCCATTTATCACATATTTCAGGTGGTCTAGATTGTTTGCATGGACCTCTCTGAAATGGCGGGCCACTGGATACGTAGTATCATTGTTAGTAATGGCCCGTATGTGCTGGAGTATTCTCTTGTGGACCTGCAATTTTGTGCTTCCCACATATCGCAGTCCACAAGAGCACTCCAGCACATATACAGCGAACTCAGTCTTACATGTTAGAAACTTTTCTATTGTGGTGGGACTATCCTTGAATGCTGTTTGATAAGAGGTTTTGCTTTCCCCATATTTACATGCTTTACATGACAGGCATCTCACGAAACCTTTGCGGTTAGACAGCCAATTGGTATTCTTTTTTATTTCCGGACTGCTGCTTACTAAGCAATCTCCTGTGCTTAACGCTCTTCTATATGTTATAGAGGGGGTTGATGGCATTTTCATCCCTATAATAGGATCACTTTGTACTAAATGCCAATTCTTTTTACCATCTTTCTTATGCTGTCTCTTTGCTTATTATAGGTGAGAATTAGTCTGGGGCTACTTACAGTGGTTATTGAACTTGATGTTTGCTTGCTTTTACCTGCCGATGGTTTGGATAATAAGTCCTCACGTGGTTGGGCTCTAGTTTTACGAATGGCCTCATCCACAATACGTTCTGAGTAACCTCTGGCTAGGAAACGAGATTTACATTCTTCCTGTGCTTTTACTAGGTCTACTTCCCTACTGCAGATCCGCCGTATTCTCAACATTTCCCCGTATGGTATACTATAGATTGTATGTTTGGGGTGAAAGCTGTTAGAATGCAAGATGGTATTGCCAGCCGTAATTTTTCGGTGCAGTTTTGTTTCCACCTTATTTTCAAATACATATACCTCTACATCCAGGAAACAAATAGATGTGTCACTGATTTCATATGTGAGTTGAACATTTATGTCATTGTTGTTTAACATATTAATAAATTCCTCTGCACTTCGTTTATCACCTTGCCATATCACAAATAGGTCGTCTATATATATATATATAAGCTTCTGTTTCACCAAAATGCGCGGTCAGCACTCCGGAACGGGTACGGTTTTAGTGTGGCGGCGGATCCACGAATAAATACAGCTCAGACTGCCACTCCAACCGGAAAAGAAGGTACAGCACTCACGGGTGTAAATTCAATCCATTTATTTCTCACAAAGGGCGGGACGCGTTTCGGCTTACGCCTTCCTCGACCACAAATTGTTTACCGGCATTACACGCCATTTTATCATACTTTCGCACATGCGCAAATACATTAAGCATGGAAATAAAAAGCGGCTTCCAAGATTGAGTCATTTCAAATAACAGCAATCGCCATTTTGAAGTGGGTTTTCACGTTGTTTGTGCCATCCGCACCAGAAATGACATTCGCTGTGCCAATATATGCATCACCCAGGTGCGCTGATGTCAGTTCTTTCCACACCAGTCAGCGCTGATCTGGGAAGCGCTATCCCTAAGGCTTAGTAATTTTTGACAGGTTTTTTTCAACGTTTTGTCGACTTTTTTGAGGATATCCTGCTGGTGTGGCAAGAATATGTAATCTAGGACGTACAGCTTCAAGCCATGCGGCGCCTATCACCAGCAGATGTCAGTGACGGACCCACACCTTGTTTGCCTTTGGTGCCTTGAGCGGGACCACATACTGCTTGGGACTTGGTCTAAGCACAGCACAGGGGCTGTCCAGACTGCTGCGCCATGCACCAGAAGGCCTTGAGGGAGAGTCCCTCAAGCTTCTTGCAGCTCAATGTCACGGCGATCGAGGTCCCAGTCGAGAGGAAGGTCTCGGAAGCAGTCGCGGAGCCCGAGGTCATCGTTGCACTCCTAGTCATCGAACCATTTGGGTAAGTCTAAACACAAGAAGTCAAAGAGTGCTTCAACTTCTCCTCGTCCATCGGCTGATGAGACGAGGGAGCGTCACCACTCAAGGCCTGGCTCCGCGGTTGAGCCAGCGTCAGGGTCGGCTCTGCGCCTCCCCAAGATTCCGGGAACCAGAGTAACCCCCGCCCAGTTCTGATCATTTTATGAGGCCAGGCACCTCATACTTGGACAGCCCATTCCTGCCGGCGTGCATTCAGGGCCTCATGGGTTCGGAAGGGACCCCTTCTGGATCCACGCCTGCTGCGCCAGTTGGACCCCAAGGATACACTGATGGATCCAGACCGGCGCTGGTCGTACTGTCCCAACCTTTCCCAGCACCAGTCCGGAGGCCGATGCTCCCGGTGCCCCAAAACGCCCCCCCCCCCCCAACCAACCGGCAACATCCCCATCCCAGACACAGAGTCGGAAGGGCGTCATCCGACACAGACTGGTACCATGCTGTCCAGGACAGAGCGTGAGCCCTATCATCACGTGCTGGGACTCGGGGAGGAATGGGAGGGGTCACTGGACCCTGAAGAATGCCAGCCTTATGAAGATCCTATGGACTGGTGTGAGGATCTGGGTGAAGCCACACCTCTCCAGATGCTGGTATGCTTTCTCCCCCTACCATGGCTATGGAGGAGGGAGCTTCATTTGCAATGGTGGTGCTGAGGAATGCTGAGGTCCTAGACCTTAGTTTGCCCTCAAGACTAATGTCTTAACAGAAGTGCTTCAGTCGGGAGCTTCCCCATTTGAACCGCTCCTGCCGTTCAATGAGGCACTTACTGACGTCCTGCTTGGGACTTGGTCTAAGCATGTGAAAAGGACTATTGCCCGCCGCCACTGCCTTATTCCAGGGGACCCAAACTTCCTCAACCAACACCTCAACCCTGGAGTGCTTGGTGGTCCAGGCCTCCACCTCAAAAGTAAATCCTGGCAAATTCCCTACAGCCCTGGAATCTAAAAAGCTGGATAATTTCAGCAAGTACATATTTTCTTCCACCAGGTTGGCAATGCAGTCGGGGAACACCGCATGTCTTTTGGTCCGCTACTCTTACACTCTGTGGGACATGGCTGTGTAGGTGCTGGCAATGATTCCAGAGGAGGTCAGGGTCGTGCTCGCTCAGGCTGTTGCAGACAGGAGACACTTAGCTAAGTTCAGCATTTGCTGTGGAGTAGACACCACCAACTCAGTAGGCAGAGCGGTTTCTTCGACGGTGGCTCTGAGACGCCACGCCTGGTTGAGGACTACTGTTTTTTGTGGAAATGTCAAGTCATCACTCATGGACATGCCCTTTGATGACTCCCCTCTCTTCAGAGACCAGGTGTATTTGGCATTGGATCGCTTTCAAGGACAGCTGGGCTATGGCCAGGTCCTTGGGCCTTTTCATGGCCCCTTGTCACCCTCAATCCACATTACACTCCGTAGGTGGCCATAAAAGGGGCATATAGCCACGTCTTTACCTGTCCAGCCTCTGTGGCATGCAAGCTTACCAGCCTCTGCGTGGAAGCAGACGTGGCTCCTACCGCCCCGTGGGTTGGGTGGCCAGAGGTCCGGTCAGTCGACCAACCTCCCTTGAGCCGCAGCCTCCAAGACCTCCTAGTCTGCCCGCTTACCATCATGGGCACCCAATGGGTGGCAGGATTCGCCATCACTTCCGCCCCTGGCAGTCCATATCATCGGACAGGTGAGTTTTGCAGATTGTGTGAAGGGGGTACTCCATCCCCTTCGAGACTACCACTCCCTCCATGCCACCTACATACACCAGTCTGATGGAAGACCACCTATCTCTTCTCTGCCAAAAAGTGACGGCTCTTTAAGACAAAGGAGTGATCGAGAGGGTGCAGATGCCAGAAGTGGGTCATGGTTGATATTACCACTACTTTCAGGTGCCCAAGAAGGACAGAGGCCTATGCCCTATATTTGACCTGCGCTCTCTTCTTTTTCAAAAAGGAGAAGTTCAAAATGAATGCTCACTCTAGCTCAGGTCCTATCTGCCCTTCACCCAGGAGACTGGATGGTAGTGTTGGACTTTCAGCACAAATTTTTCACATTCCCATCCTACCTTCACACAGACGTTACCTGCGGTTCACTGTGGGCCAAGAGCACTTTCAGTTCGCTGTGTTCCCCTTTGGCCTCACCAGCACCTCTCGGGTGTTCAGCAAGGTGAAGACGGTGGTTGGAGCTTATCTGCGGAGATCAGGGGTGCCACTTTTCTTCTATCTCAATGACTAGCTGTTGCAGGCGGGCTCACCCCAACCAGTCGTCTCCCACCTTCAGACTATGGCGGACCTCCTGTATTTGCTGGGGTTCACTATCAATGTGCCAAAGTCACCCCTGACTCCCTCTCAGATGCTCCCTTTCATTGGAGCTGTTCTGGACACAGTGCAGTTTTGGGCCTATCCTCCCAAACGGCGAGTCCAGGATATTCAGATTATGATACCGATGATTCAGCCTCTATCTTGGATTTTGGTGAGACGGACTCTGAGGCTGAAAGGCCTCATGGCCTCCTGCATCCTGCTTGTGACACATGCCCGTTGGCATATGCAGACTCTGCAGTGGAACCTGAAGTTCTAATGGGCGCAGCATCAAGGGAATCTCTCTAACATGGTCCAGATCTCAGAGGGAACTGGGAAGGACCTGCAGTGGTGGCTTACGAACTGTGATTAGGTCAGCGGCAGACCCCTTCCCCAACCAGATATGACAATAGTCACAGATGCGTCACTCCTGGGATGGTGCAGCCATCTGGGAGAAGTGGAGATCTGAGCACTATGGTCTCCGGACTCCACATGAACCTGTTGGAACTCCGAGCGACCCGATTGGCATTTAAAGCCTTTCTACCGTCCATCCAGGGAAGGCTTGTGCAAGTGTTCGCGGACAACACCACTGCCATGTAGTACTGCAACAAACAGGATGGGGTAGGGTCATGGACCCTTTGTCAAGAGGCTCTGCGTCTCTGGACATGGCTGCAATAGCAGGGCATATCCCTGGTGGTTCAACATCTGGTGGGCTCTCTGAACCCCAGAGCAAACGCAGCTGACGATGCCTAGTGGATTATGAATGGAGTCTCCATCCGGATGGTGTAAAGTCTCCTTCTGCAGTGGAAAGAGCCTTGGTTGGATCTGTTTGCCACATATGAGAACGCACAACGTCAGCAGTTCTACACGGTCTCGCTCAGAGACACTTTTTGTCTTGAGTGGAACTCAAGCCTCCTGTATGCCTTTCCGCCCATACCACTCCTGCCCAGAGTTCTAAGAAGATCAAGAACAACCGGACCCAAGTCATCCTTGTGGCGCCGGGATAGGCACAGAGAGTCTGGTATACTGAGCTGTTGAGCATGGCCATCAGTCCTTCGATCAGGCTGCCCCTTCTGGAGGATCTTCTGTCGCAGCAGCAGGGGTGGGTTCTCCATCCGAACCTGTCACTGCTCCGCCTTTTTTGCATGCAGATTGAGCGGCGACAGTGGACAGCTTTCTACCTAACACCCGAAGACTGTAACCTTATCTTGGCAGCCAGGCGACCCTCTACCAAGATGGTTTAAGCCTGCCGTTGGGCAAAATTTGTGGCATGGTGTTCAGAAAGACACACAGATACCCTTTCTGCCCCCTTTCTCAGGTTCTCGTGTTTATTCTTTCCCTTGTCCAGCAGGGCTCTGCTCTGGGCACTGTCAACGGATATCTTTCTGCAATCTCTGTTTTTCTTTGGTTGCCTGACCAATCTTCCATTTTCCAATCTCCTATTGTACATAGGGTTTTGAAAGGTTTGCAACATATGTTGCCTCCCACTCCTTTCGTTATGCCCCAGTGGGACATCAATCTCATCCTCACTTTCCTTATGTGCGCTCCCTTTGAGCCTCTGCACAATTGTCCACTCAGGCTCCTTACCTTCAAGACGGCTTTTCTCATGGCTATAACATCTACCCTAAGGGTCGGTGAGCGTCAGGCCTCGTCATCCAAGCCTCCTTAGCTTACTATCTACCCAGACAACCTGGTGCTTTGTACGATATCTTCCTTTCTTCCGAAAGTGGTCACCCCATTTCATATAGGCCAATCCATCACCTTACCTACTTTTTTACATTCCACCTCATCCTTCCAAGAAAGAGGAGCGACATCAACGCCTGGACCCAAAAAGAGCGTTGTCGTTCTACCTTGACAGCACATGAGAGTTCTGGATGGACGACCAACTCTTCTTGGAGTATGTCAGTGCAAAGAAAGGACGGTCTGTACAGAAGAGGACCATATCCCGATGGATCATTCTCTGTATCAAAATCTGCTAGCATTGGCTAAGAAGTAACCCCCTGAGGGTTTGCACGCTCAATCCACCGGAGCTAAAGCTGCAACCACTGTGTTAGCTCACAGAGTTCCAGTCCTGGACATCTGCCAAGCAGAAACGTGGGCTTGCCTGCACACGTTTACCAAGCACTACTGCCTGGCCAGTCAGGTCCGTAGGGATGGGCACTTTGCCTGTTCGGTCCTGCAGAACTTCCTCGTGTGAAATTGGTCTGCAGACCCACCTCAGTGAAGGTATTGCTTGGGTATCTATTCTAAGGTAAGGAATCTGCGGCTAGTCAATCAGATGAACAAGTTACTTACCTTCAGTAACACCTTATCTGGTACAGACTATCTAGCAGCAGATTCCTTACCGACCCACCCATACTCCCCACTCTGCAACCAGATTTCTTAGGACAGGGCTTTCCCCTTTCAGGGCCCTAGTTTTCCACACCTGTGGTCAGTGTACTTCGTGGCTCTGCACTTCTGGCATGGAAAGTCGCAAAATGTAACTGACGTCAGAGCGCCTGTCTGGTGCCTATATAGGCACCGTGAAAGTAATTTCAGGCGCGAACAACGAAACCACGCCGAGCCGAAAGACGCCACCTAACAGCACGCCGTGGTACTGCTCACGAAAATTTCGCAATGCAGTCTGATACCTGGGCATAATTCTAAGGTAAGGAATCTGTGGCTAGATAGAGTCTTTGCAAAAATCAATGGGAACTAGCTATAGAATAGAAGATCCACGTTTTTGTTGCGGGAAAAACATTTGGTTTTTATGAAGACCCTCACCCACCAACCTAGTTGGGGCATGCTTCATCATCGGGTCCCACCCCAGGCGCCGCATGCACCTAGGGTGTGCTTCAACGCCTGATTACAGCGGAGCAGGTTTGTGTACATTGAGTGTGCAGTGAAAAGTGGGAAGCGTGTAAGTTAGAAACTGTCCGAAGGGTCCCAAGATTTGGAAAAATTTAATACTGGGCCCTTGGCAGTATTAAAAACAGAGAGGCGGATATTAGTGGAGGTAAATTATGTTTCCAGTATCCTGTGCGGTCTACATGTTTCAGCCAGGTCTCAGGATTGTGCTGGCTTTCGTCAGGACCTATGTGGGTGAAAAGCTAGTGTTGGTCAAAAATTATATTTTTGCGTGTTTAAGACCAAACTGTCGCACGCGCTAAGGTGCGGTAACTGGAAGAGGATGTATTCCTCTAATAGCTCAGTACCTGTTTGGGAGAAAAGTAGACAAACGGAAACATACAAACAAACATTTAGAAACTGCGGGCTTCATATTTCACATTGAATCATGTGACTGAATTGACGGCGTGTCCGTACACTATGCGATAAATGAGCGGGAGTGAAACGGATCGTGACGTCTGTGGAGAAGTGGCTATTTAGTCATGCCGGATTATGCGCTACTGTGCTATAGTTCAATAGCGTCAGGGCGGCAATCTACTTCAATTTAGAGTGGTGTGTGTAACAAAGAAAAGTTTGCTTACTCTGAACTTTTCAGAACGAGTCCCATGAATCCCGTCGGAAAGAACAACGTATGATCTACCGCCTTTCCACCCATATAGTAGGACTCAATGACAACATTCCATGGAATACCCTAAGTAATCGCTGATACTCATGCCCATGATTGCCTATCCTGAGTCACCCTTTAAACTTGCAACACACTTGACCTATGACACCACAATCTGGCCGGGCACTGCATGACCATCTAATGGCCCAATATTATATTACACATTAGTTTTGACTGGTGCCTGACGACACAACCTAGTATTCCCCCGAGGGAGCATGATAGCAAAGAGCCATTCGTTAGTCTTTCTTTTATGTCTCACCCGCCTATATTCCAGGGCATTACATTTTTGTATGACGTCAACGATTATAACTATGTGTAATGACTTATGATGAATTTCGCACAATGAAATCCTTTACTCAATCAACATCCCAAGTCCGGGACACGCACACCAAACGTAGTCCTTCCACAGTTTCAGCAGCTTCAGACGCTACTCACAAGCACCTGATTGCCGACGTGACACACCGGCGCTGATGCACGGCACCTGGAGCAGACACAGGGTATTTAAAAGCCCTCCCAGCCACCGGCTGACATCGACGGAATCCCGATGCAGGCCGCAGTAGGTATGGACAGAGGGCCAGAGAACTTGATGAAGTAAGTGGGGTGCTGACAAATGGGGGGTTTTCTCAATCAGCCGGCCGGTGGACACAAGCCCATACGCGGCCAGGCTTCACGCTACAACATCTTCATTTTCCTCCCTTTACACACATAGTGTGTGACTATAGGTCCGGCCCCCCGACGGGATTCATGGGGCTCGTTCTGAAAAGTTCAGAGTAAGCAAACTTTTCTTTGTTACACACACCACTCTAAATTGAAGTAGATTGCCGCCCTGACGCTATTGGACTATAGCACAGTAGATCATAATCCGGCATGACTAAATAGCCACTTCTCCACAGACGTCACAATCCGTTTCACTCCCGCTCATTTATCGCATAGTGAAAGGGCACGCCGTCAATTCAGTCACATGATTCAATGTGAAATATGAAGCCCGCAGTTTCTAAATGTTTATGTTTGTATGTTTCTGTTTGTCTACTTTTCTCCCAAACAGGTACTGAGCTATTAGAGGAATACATCCTCTTCCAGTTACCGCACCTTAGCGCGTGCGACACATTTTGGTCTTAAACACGCAAAAATATAATTTTTGACCAACACTAGCTTTTTAGCCACATAGGTCCTGACGAAAGCCAGCACCTGAGACCTGGCTGAAACATGTAGACCGCACAGGATACTGGAAACATAATTCACCTCCACAAATATCCGCCTCTCTGTTTTTAATACTGCCAAGGGCCCAGTATTACATTTTTCCAAATCTTGGGACCCTTCGGACCGTTTTTAACTTACACGCTTCCCACTTTTCACTACATACTCACTGTACACAAACCTGCTCCGCTGTAATCAGGCGTTGAAGCACACCCTAGGTGCATTCGGCGCCTGGGGTGGGACCCGATGATGAAGCATGCCACCAACTAGGTTGGTGGGTGAGGGTCTTCATAAAAAACAAATGTTTTTTCCGCAACATAAACATGGAGCTTCTATTCTATAGCTAGTTCCCATTGATTTTTGCTTATACTAATAGGGGAAGTGAACTAGCACATTCTTTTCCTCGCTCTCTTGCTTGATTCATAACATAGAGTCTTTACCAGATAAGGAGTTACCGAATGAAAGCTACTTATTTATTAAGCTATCATGACCGGCAACCCCACCTATCTGACAGACAAGCGTTTTATCCCCAGAGGCTCTTGTCACATGCACTGAACAGATACCATCAGAAATGGAGAAGGGCAAGAAAGCAAAAAACAAGGGACAATCGTTCTCTAGTTCTGCATGTAAGACCTGCAACATTACACCCATATCCATCAGAACCTCCCCACACATTCCATAGTTTAGAAAAGAATTGAAGACACACCCCGTTAAAGAACATTACATCACAAAGCGGTAAAGGCCCACTTGTGAATGCCAGTCCAAGCACTCACTCAATGTATCTAAGCCTTTGACCATGTACAGTGTTCATCTGACATTCGGCTAGGCTTTTGGAATACATATAGCACATACAAGAAAAACTGAAGGTTGCTTATAAACACTTCTATGCGCCAGAGGGGCGTGGCCAACAGCCGATGGAGTAGGAGCCTTCCTCGGGTGGCTCCTGCCAGCCGATCCCCATTCAGTATTACCCTGTGGACCAACACTGCCCCGGGGGCTCCATCTGCCTCTCTAACACTACTCACAATACAGGGGGTCAGAACGTTGGGTAGATTAGCCGAGAAATCCGAAGAACAGCGATTACACCGCGGGGACGCAGCGTGGCCGAGAGACAAGATGGCAGCTGCCGCCGATTAGTGAAACCCGAGAGGAGCCCGGACTGGCGGCAGGCCTGCAGAGATGCCTGTGCAGAGGCGGCTCTCTGTCACTGGTGGGGGCGTCCAACCCTTGGCTCCCTGGAGAGTGGCGAGATCCCCCTTGAGACCCCGCTAAGGGGGCGGATGGGGCCGGGCTCCTGCGGACACTGGCAGCGAGCCGTAGTGGGAAACAGCCTTTACTACGTAAGCGTTACAATGCATGCCATTACAACGCATGTCGTTACAACGCGAAAGGCTTGTTGCAGGGGGTAGAAGGTGTTGGAGTTAACTCCAACACCTTCCCTACTGTTGCACACACTGGAGTTGGAATAGTAAATTATACTATTCCAACTTCCAGCGCACCCCGACAGCAAGTCGGGGTAAAGGTATGCGTTGTAACGGCATGCGTTGTAACGGCATGCGTTGTAATGGCATGCGTTGTAATGGCATGCGTTGTAACGTCATACATTCAGCCGTAGTACATCTGCAGTATCCCGGGGCCTGAGCTGCGGAGGCCGAGATGCGAGAGGTGAGGGGGCAGAATCCCGACTGACGGTCCCCAAGGTGCGGCACATCTTGAGGGGAGAGCCGGGACTGTTTGAAGGCCGGGGAGTGGAGGGCGTGAAGAGCGGCTTGAGCTGCGAGCAGAGTCCCCTCTCAGAGTGCCGAGCGTCTGACTGTCAGACCAGCCTGTAAGGGGCCCAGAAGATATTGGTGGGCCTTTGGCGTTAACGGAGGGTTTCCACGAAGCAGGGGGGGGCGCGAGGGATCACAAGATCATTGCCAGGAGCTACTGTGCGAGGAAGAGCCGGCACGAGACTGGGAGTGCGAGGGCGCCTTGCTGCCCAGATTAGCCTTGAGTGTTGAAGGCCCTGAGGCTAGATATCCAGGACCCGATATGGAGCCCGCGTGTGGAGCCCCCTCACTACTGGAGTGGATTGCCCTGCCCCCCCCAGGAAAGCATTGGGCCCCCAACTGCGAAGAGAAAAGTGGGCGCCCTCTGCCTAGGGGTAGATAGGGCAGGCTGACAACGCCATGGAGGTACAAAATTGTGACTGCCCTCATGCGCCGGGCGGGAGGACAAATCAAAGATTTTACAACACCCCCAATTGAGGCTGGTTAGGCCAAAAGAACTGCCACGTATTCAAAGGTATAACTGCTGTGGCTACGTCGCTCCGATCAGCCAACAGAAGATATCGGAGGGGGACCTAGCAGTAGACTGAACATCTAGAGGAGGGAGCCGGCAATTGAGGTGTACCCTACTTTAAGGCCGCAGTTCGCAGCGCTGGCAGGCACAGTCTAGCAGTGGAACCTGAAGATAGGCATCTGCAACCCACCACACTGAGCCCTGGGCAGGAGTAGCCATTGAGGGAAAAGGGACCGCTGCAGGAGAGGCAGACCTTGAGAGCTGAGCGGGACTATCCTTCGCTGCCCTTGGACTGTCAGGAAAGAAGTAGGTCTTAACTGGGGAACCACCTGGAGAGAGAGAAGAAAACCTCCTCTTTTTGCACTGCTATCACTGATACAATGGGGAAGACAGGTAAGAGGAGGGACCCTGAACCCCCATCCCGGGATAACCCTGGGCGTAGTTCGCGTAGTAGCGCTACGAGTAGCTACGTGAAGTGCACTTCGCACTACGCGAGCGACGCGTAGCACTACGCGAACTGCGTAGTGCGGTAGGAAATGCTGTTTGCAATGACTGCACAGTGCCGGATGCTTGTCCGCACTGTGCAATCATTGCAAACAGCATCTTGCACAGTGCAAGCGGTCGTTTTCTGCCGCTCGAGTAGATTTTTACTTGAGCGGCAGCTTTCTCAACGCGGACTGGTAGTTTCTCATCGCGAGCGGTCGCGAGCATACGCGACCACTCGCAATGAGAAACCTGACCTCCCCGCGTTGAGAATCTCGCCGGGAGGTTTATTTTCCACGCTCGCGATCGGCAACTTGATGTTGCTGATCGCGAACGAGGAAAAAGTCTCGCCGGAATGTCATTTTGCTCGCTCGCGGTCGCCAACTTGACGTTGAGGACCGCGAGCAAGCAAAAAATGCCCGCTACGCGTTTTTGCACTGTGCTACGTGCAATTCGCGTAGTGCGAAGTAGCGCAAACTACGCAAACTACGCGAGCGTAGCGTAGTACTACGCCCAGGCCTATCCCGGGACCAGATGGACGCAGACTACCCCAATCCGACAGCTACAACTAACCTATCGCAGGGCGACTCAGAAGCAAAGTCAACGCTGCAGGATATCTTTCAGGCCATAGCGGCCTCGAGGGTGGCTGTTGAAACCAATATTGATACCGTAAGGGAAGAAATGGGACTCTTGAGAGCCAACCACCGCCAGCTGGCGGAACGAGTCGCTGCTACGGAACCTGAGATGGAGGAGCTGAAACCGACCCTAACCACAACAGCTGACAGACTGTAGACGTTGGAAGCACAAGTGAAGGTGCTCAAGATGAGAGCTGAAAACCGGTCCCGCCGCAACAATGTGTAAATCATTGGACTTCCGGAGAGGATCGAAGGGGGAAATATGATGAACTTTTGGAGAAGTGGCGACAGAAGGCCTGTCACCCCTAATATGCCCTGGAGAGAACCCATAGGGTCCCTGAGATGCCTCCCCCGTGGAGGTCCGCCGTGACCGGTGGTGGCATGCCTTCTGTTTTACAAGGACAGAGATCAAATACTCCGACAGCCCCGGCAGAAAGACCATCTAATAGTAGACAACAGCACTGTCAGAATTTTCCCCAATTTCTCTAGAGAGGTTCAGAGGCAATGGTCATCTTACCTAAAAGTAAAGAAAAAACTACGCCAAATGGAAGTACAATATGCAATGCTTTTTCCGGAGCAGCTTAAAGTGGTGACCCCGACGGGTACCCGATTCTTCAATACACCCCAGAAGGCAAGGGACTGGATTGATTAACAAACCTCCGGACACACCCCCCTGGATCAACGAGGGAGAGGGGGCACCGAAAGACAGAGAGACTGAAACAGACATATTGTGGCACCCTCCAGAGCCGAAAAGCAACAAGAACAAGAAAAAGTGATGGCGGCAGTGGCATCACTGAGTGCACCCAACACAGGCGAAGCATTCTCTCTCATGGGAGATGACATGCCAGACTCGGATTCAGACCACAGCTCCAACACGATGGGGGGGGACACAGCCAGGACATGCCGACTGTCACTCCTGGGACAGCAGACGAGATCATCTGACCTCATTTCATTGCCGCACGTATAAAGAGGGACCGAGAGGAGGGGATGGAAGACACCCACAAATGCACCATGAGATGAGACTGGGTGGGCTGTGGGGGGGGGGCTTTCCCCCGGGTGTGCGATGATTAAAGTTTGAAATATTCACTGGATGGGTGAGAGGGCAGTGGGGCCACGGAATAGGATGCTACCAATGGGAGGGAGGCTGGCTCTACCCCACAAGCACATTGTTTTTGCATTGTTTGTATATGTTTGGATGAGGGGGGTTTGCTCACTTGCAGGCATTATCGGGCAGAAAGCTATACGCCAGAAATTAAAGCTGTGCTCCCACCCTCATTCATGGAGAGACTGGAGCTCGGGGGATTCCCCTGGACTATTCCCGTCCTGCACTAATACCTGGCCCCCAATCCTATAAGATTATTACGTGGAACATAAGGGGGATGCACAATATGCCCAAATGCTAAAAACAAATTTCTTATTTGAATAAACGCGGGGTTCCCATAGCCCTCCTACAGGAGACCCACCTACTGGCTAAGGAAGGGGAGGCACTTAAGCGTAGATAGCGAGGTCAAGCATACTACATATCGTATGCAGCATTCGCCAGGGGGGTTATGGTTTGGATGAGGGCAGGGATCCCATTCCAGAGCACTGGGGAGGTGATAGACCCAGATGGCCGCTATGTGGCAATAACAGGCAGACTAGACGGCTGGGACATAGCAATAGTCAGCATTTATGGCCCTAACACAGATCAGGGGGCCTTCATGGATGGGCTCTCACATATATTGGCGGCATACCTCCCTCACTCGGTAATCGTTAGAGGGGACTTTAACTGCATAGCTGACCCTCGGAGAGACCGTTCCCACCCCCGCTTAGGGACACTCCAATGCATAAAACAGCGTGCGCATTTAAGGACTAGCAGAGTAGATGGGCTATAATGGACTCCTGGAGACAACTGATCCCTGAGGGCAGAGATTATTCTTACTACGCCCCGGTACATGACCTCCACCTCAGATTGGACACGTTCCTGTGCTCCCCGGACATTCATGCCCTGACTCAATCAGTGGAATACCTAACACGCACAATCTCGGACCACAATCCAGCCCTCCTCCATATCCATTGGGGCCTCTTACACCAACGTATACCAACATGGTGACTCAAAACTGAAGCTCTAGAGGATCAAGTATTCCTTGAAGAAATTAGAGGGTACATTGTGAATTATTTGCTTTAAATGCAAACACGACCTTGTCTAGGCTGACCAAATGGGACACCTTTAAATTAGTGCTTAGGGGCCGATGCTTAGCAGCCTCTATGGGAGTCTGACGTTCACTCGAAACAGAGCTAGAATCCGCAGATCAGGAACTCCGTACATTAGAAAGACAAACACCAGGGCATCCTAAGCTGGGTCAGGCCCTACTGGACGCCAAGGAGGAAGTGGCCAAGCATACGGAACGTTTGCGGTGTTTCGACTAGAAGAGATATATGGAGCAGACTCACGCAGAACGGGACAGAACAGGATCCTTCCTTGCTTGGTTGGCTAACCCGGCACAGAGGGGTTCCCCAATACTTGAAGTTGGGGACAGCGAGGGACGTATACTATACCAACAAGAGGAGATAAATCAGAGATTCCTGGGGTTCTATGCCAATCTCTATAGCAGCTGACAGACAGGAAGAGAGAATTATTAGGGAATACTTAGCTGCTATCCCACTTCCCACCCTAGGGGCAGAGGAGGCGGAAGCTTTGGGCGACCCTATAGACATACAGGAGATGAGAGCAGCTATTAAGAGGCTTGCTAGGGGTAAAACTTCTGGTACGGCGGGATCCACGTAGAGGTTTACGCTGTCTACGCAGAGGAATTAGCCCCCAGGCTGGTCGACTTGTTTGCAGCGGCAATGGATGATGGTCACCTCCCTAGTACCGCCCGGGAAGCACAGATAGTCCCTCTGCTCAAGCCAGGTCAATCCCCCCGGAGTGTGGGGCATACAGACCGCTATCCATGCTTAACCTATACTTTAAGATACTCAGCAAAATACTAGCAACCAGACTCCAGCCATTAATGCCTGACCTTATACACCCGGATTAGGCGGGATTCATCCCAGGCCGAAATACTGCGCTCAATATACGGCGCCTTATGGCAATCATGGAGGCATATGAAAGGGGAGGGGAGGGAGGGGATGGTCTTTGCTGTTGATATTGAAAAGGCCTTCGGCAATCTTGAATGGGAGTTCCTGTATGGGGGTCATTAAAAGAATGCGGCTGGGACAAGGCTTCTTAAAATGGGTCAGACTGCTGTATGCAAGACCCTTGGCGCGGATCAGGACGGACCGAACCATTTCAGAACAGTGCGAAATGGAGAGGGGCTCGAGACAAGGATGCCCCCTCTCCCCGCTGTTGTTTGCCCTGGCTATGGAACCGTTGGCCTGCCTAGCCCAGACGGATTCTAAGTACTGAGGGATACACCTGGGGAACAGTGTACACCACATAGCGCTGTATGCTGATGATCTACTGATGTTTCTGGGGAGCGTAGGAGTAGACTTACCTGGCGCTAAGACACTGATGGCGGAATTTGGGGAAATGTTGGGATTAAAGATTAACTGGCAAAAGTCCAGACTTTTTCCGCTGACATGAGACAGAGACCCCCCCTGCTGATCTGGGAAACCTTCAATGGGAACCCAGTTGCCTGGAATACCTTGGGGTGAAAATATACCACTCCCGTCCCGACATATTCGAGGGAAACCTGGGGTCGGCCATACGATCTTTGAGCACCTGCATTGAGTTTTGGAAAGGCTCCCGCTTTCATTAGCGGGGAGGGTGGTGCTCTTAAAAATGGTGGCACTACCGCGATTATTATATTTTTTCACTGTGCTTCCAATACGGCTACCCCCAAAGTGGCATACTGACTTGCACTCCGTAGTGACGAACTTCCTGTGGGGCATGGGGCGTAGAAGGGTAGCCCTGAAAAAAATGCAGCGTCCGACTGTGGAAGGGGGTCTTGCAGTCCCCGACTTCGAAAGATATTAACTTGCTGCTCAATTACAGTGACTGGCCTGCTGGCTGGCAGATCAGCAGTCGCAGGCACGTGAAGAGAGTCCGTTCACGTCGGACTTGCATGTACTATTGAAGTTGTTGGTGAGGGCAGGCAGAGCTCCAATAGATGACAAAGGCAATGTACAAGTGGTACGGCGCTGTTGAAGACGCTGCCTCCAAAAGACGCAAACACGGGTCCCCTACTCACCTGAACTCCCATGCTCTGGACTGCATGTCCAGAGCATATGGAAAAGCTCTGCCCCCACCTCTCCACATCTTGGGCATCTTGCGTCCTCCCTGTGGAAGAATGTATTAATTCGTCCCGGGGTTAAGGTATGCCCTGTGTAATATAAAGAAATTAATTAATCTGAACCTGGCATTTCTCTCTATCGCGGAGACCAGTCAGCGGTTGAAGGGTATCTCTACCCTGAGTCTCATAGAGGCAGGTAACCGCTTTGATTCTACCCCCCGCAGTACCAATGTAGCTACAAGAAGCATGGCGCAGCGGTTCGAACATTCCCGCCCCCCAGTGTTTGCGGATCGCCGCCACAACCCCTGTGCAATAAGAAATGACCATGGGGGAGGTCGAATCCCTCTTGAAAGTCTTCGAATTGGAGGAGTTCCCCGTCCCTATATAGGTCTCCCAGTCGGGACGCCCTCGCCTGTATCCAGTCCCAGAGGCCCTCCCATTGTCCCCCAAGTGGTAGTATTCTTAATATCATTATGGGGAGTTCAGACCTTACGTGCACCGTAAACGCAATTGAATTAATTACTGATGTGTAACAGTGTCTCTACATATTGTTTGCTTGTTGCATTTCTTTATACAAGTTACAAGCATTTTTTGTCCTGCCTGAGCCTTTTTCTGAATTTGTTCATTTGAGTCTTTGTTATATATGTTGCGTTGGACGCAGGATTGTGTCCCACTTTATTCTTGTGTTTTATGTGATTTGATACATTATTACATTTTCTGTCCAGCTGACAGCTTTAATATAGCACTGATTTCAGGCCTATATTCATTGTTTTCTGGGTGAATCTCCCCTGTCAGGGACTATTTTGTAATTGTAACGTACTACTACCCAAGGTCCCTGACCATTACAATTGGGTTTGGTGCAATAAGCAGAGACGCTTCAAATTATGGTTTTTATAACCTCAACTGTTTTCAATATACTACTTGGAAAAATATCGGAAATTAGAAATTTTTCAAAGCGAACGCTGCCTCAATGAAGAAAATAAATAAAAGCTTATGATGAGTGGGGTAGTAGCATTAGTTATCAAGCGTAATAATGAGGAGGAGGAGGATGCATCATTAGAAAAAAAAGCGGGGACGGAAAATTGGACAACCATATATTTTAGGGGTAAATTTCAAATGTACATATTAGTAAAATAAAAAAGGGAGTTGATTTCCACCCACTTTTACTAGTCTGCCTCGAAAGTATGCATATCTTTTTACAACTCACACTTGTACACAGACACTCATTTTTGTACTTCTTGAGTGTTAAGTCAACAAGGCTGGAAGCGCCTGAACATAATAATGCATCAGGCAATGTCAATGTATCCCATACCTGCCTTTGAGCTTCTGCTAAGTTGTAGGGCAGCGCCCCCTCTTCCAGAGGAGCTATCCTTTCAATGTCGGCTAACGTCATACGTCTAGAGGAGAACAAGCAAAAAACATCAACAGATTTGACTGGCGTAGCCGAAAACAAAGAAAACCACAACAGCACTTTATTCCTTGTATTTTAATATCTTAACTCTACAATTTAAACAAGAAACAAGAGAGTGCTCCACTCACCCGCGAGGCTCATATAAATCTGCTAACTGGAACAAGATGTCTACTTCCATGGGTGTAACCTGACCAAATTTCTGTGCAGCCAGAACAAACTCCTCTGAAAATAAAAAAGGAAATGAAAATAAGCAAAGGAGTCGTGGGCATCCATCAGAAGCTTTAAAACACGTATCACTTTGTAAATCATGCCCTGGTTAAGATTCTAGAAAGTGAGGCTGTCTGTCTAAGGGGGAGTTGACAGCCGCGGCAGAATACCCAGGCTTTGCATTACAGCCTGTTGGAAATAGTTTTCCTTGAACATGAGTCATGAACATCAAGGGGAATGAAATGACGGCAACATCTTAGCACAAGCACAGGCAGTGCTTAATTTATAACATAAATACCATACTTAAGTGCTGATGTGCAAAGTATTTCTTAAGAGTCCCACTCTCTTTTTTTACCTCCGACACTACCGATTTGTGAGCCAGCCCCACTTTGCTCAAAGTATTCGGCAAGTTCTTCCTAAAAATAGTTTGAAAAAATAAAGTAAAATCGGAAAATGTGCTTCTATTGGTGAGTGAACGACAGACACAATTAGGGCCACTCAGACCCTGGGGTACCGGTGGCACTGCACTTGCTGCACAAATGGTAGCTATACCCCTAGTTTGGAGTGTTAAGAAATCTTTCACTGCTACTGCAAGTACGTTTCTCTAAAGAAGGTCTGCATTGTTGCTGCATGTGCTCAGCTTCCGGGAAACGTATAATATTGTTAAAAAAGCAGAACATGAATGTAATAAATTCATTGACTTTAAACACAGCAAGGCTTGGCTGGTTCGTGACAGTTTTAGTACAACCCAGTGACATTTGTCATCCTGATCCATGCATTTCAGCCCTCCATATTTCATTTCTGAAACGGTTTGGCTGAAAAAAATAGAGAAGGTTGGCAAAAATACTCCACTGTCGTTTAAATTAGGTGCCAGTGAGGCACGTCGGAAACTTCCGGGACAAATTAAGTACTGCCCAAGGTCAAGAATGGCATGTTGTTTCTGTTGGCTCTTGACAGGACCAGTTCGGGGAAAAAAACAAGAATTCTGCGTTCTCTGAAACAACAATTCTCCTTCAAGTGGACATCACAGGAGATAACTTATGTGAAGTGAGACTCGCGCCAAAATTTCCTGATTTATACGGGGCAAATTTCTCTCCAATCCTCAAATCGCTAAAGGAGGATCTGTAAAGATGGACACCTTTATTTTTTTAGGTCTGCCGTTAGCCAAGGCCATCTGTTTTTTCATTAAAATCATTATAAAGTACACACATATATAGATAGATAGGCTTCTTCATGCATTGGTTTGTTAGGGTGCCATTCACTTTTTGCTTCTGCCCACTGCATCATACAGAATGGAGTAGTGGTTAAACCCTCCTCAGCCACTCGGTGTCCGGAGGATTAGGCTCTTGAGTGACAGCACTTTTACCAAGTACTATCTTCTTCCACATCAAGACGAATGGGAAAGAGTCCACAGGCAGATATTATCACCACAACTGTTAGACCTGGCGCCTGGGTGCAGTTTCCATCCTAACTGCCTAATTGCCTTCAGACTCCATTTTGCTGACTTCGCTTCTAGGACTCTGGACCATTTATAACTGCTAACCAGTGCTAAAATGCCTGTGCTCTCTCCTTAAATCATGGTAAGATTGCCTTATACCCAATTGGCACATTTAATTTATGTGTAAGTCCCTAGTAAAGAGGCACTACAGTGCCCATGGCCTGTAAACTAAATGCTACTAGTGGGCCTGCAGCCCTTATTGTGCCGCCCACTTAAGTAACACTTTAAACATGTCTCAGGTCTGCCATTGCAGCCTGTGTGTGCAGTTGTAAAATGCCATTTCAACCTGGCAGAATAAACCTTTTACCAGGCCCAAATCTTTCTTTTCAATACATTTAAGTCACCCCTGGCGTAGGCCGTGGACAGCCCAGAGGGCATGACGCAATGCATTTAAAAAGTAAGACATGTACTTTTAAGTCTTACATGTCCTGATAGTGAAAAACTACAACATTTGTTTTTCACTACTGCAAGGCCTACCTCTCCCATTGACTAACATTGGAGTTACCTTATTACATTTAATAAGCTGTAAGTAGTTCATGTTTGGTGTCTTTGGAATTGTAATGAAAAATCCTAACCTATGATTAAGACAGAATTTAAGTTACAATTTTAAAAATGCCCCTTTTAGAAAGTTGCAAAAATAATAAAATTGATGGACGGAATGCTGAACAATGTCAAACACTCACCCCCAGTACAGAGATGTGGGCCTAAATCCATCGTTTTTTTGCTCACCATGCAACCTCAGTTTGGACCTATTCATATGCAAATCAATCTTGACCCTGCTCTCCATGCAAACAGTCCAGCCCGAACTGCCAAGGCAGGTCCTTCCTGGACCGGAAACAAGCATCCTAGGACTGGTTTCAGGGTATCACTCCTCATGAGCCAGGATAGCTTGAATCCAGTGGCATGGCGAGCACGGGACCCGCGGCTGGGCAGCCCCGTCCCACTTGGGGTGACAAAAGCAAAAAGAAAGATTGATAGGCGGAATGCTGAATGATGTGAAACACTCAACCCCAGTACAGAGATCTGGGCCTAAATCCATAATTTTTTTGCTCACCACACCACCCTCGTTTGGACCTAGCCATATGAAAATCAGTCTTGACCCTGCTCCCCATAAGCACAGTCCAGCCCAAACTGCCAAGCCAGGTCCTCCCTGGACCCGAAACAAGCATCCTAGGACCGGTTTCAGGGTATCACCCCTCATGGAATGGCATGGTGAGCAAAGAGACCTTAAGACTATTTTTATATTTTTATAAACTGGATCCCACAAAATAAAAATCAAAGAGCTCCCCTTTCTATTTGTGACAGGATAACAGTAGAGTCCGTCTGGGGGTACTAGATGACAGGACCTTTCAGGAGAAAATTGAGAGTATTTATCTGAAGTTTCCAGTGGCTAACACTCCTGACTTTCATTTCTATCCTAGGGAAGACTAACAACTGTAAAGCCAATATCTTGGACACATTTTCTGCCCTCAGGGAACTGCAAGATAGGGAACTAAGCCTCCCAAGTCCAATGCACCCACAGACCCCCAGTCCTCCCCACATTCTGAAGCCTTCACCAGACATCATTTCCAAGTATCTGACGGCCCTATACAACACTATTATAGAAGTGGGTATCTTCCCTCAAATTTGGAAGTAGGCCACTGATATTCCTCTTTTAAAAAAAACCTTCACTAGATCCTATGGGATTGAAATATTTTAAGCCAATATCTCTGCTGCATCTCTTTGCTAAGATCCTGGAGAGAGACTTGAATCAGAAATAGTGTATTGTAACTGACTTAAACAATCCACTGAATATGTTCGAAGCATGCTCCAGAGGTGGCCACAGTACAGTGTCAGCACTAGTGGCTGTGGCAAATGAGATCAGAGGGGAGCTTAGACGGTTGGCTCTACCTCTCTTAGCTTGTTGGACCTCTCAGAGAAATTTGACACTGTGTACACTCCGCATTGGTAGTTTGCCTGAGAAGATAGAGGTTTTACTGTTTGGCAGGGATGTGACCTCTTGGTCCAGTGCCTGATGGCCAGAGGAACTTAGGTGCACTCCCAGTGGCAGATGATTCTGCAAGAAATGTGGGTGTTGTATTGGACAGCTCCCTATCCTTTGAGTCTCGTGTCAATCAAGTCTCAGCTTCCTGTTTTGCTTCTGCAGATCCTAAAAAAATATTACCGTTCATTCCCAACACATCAAGCAAGAATGTTATCGATGCCTTAACTGCCTCTTAATTTGATTACTGAAATACTCTGCATCTTGGCCTAAACTGTGCACTGTAATCTTGACTCCAATTAGGGCACAATGTGGCAGCTTGTCTCATCCTTAATCTTCGGAGGCTGCAGTCGATAGCCAAAGAACTAGATTAACTTCACTGACTTCTAGCATGAAAAAGGGCCATGATTAAAGGTGTGTGTTTGGCACACAGGCGCTCAATAACTAAGGTCCCAGTTTCACTACCTCGAGATTTCAATGGTATTTTCCTACCCATTACTTGAGATCCAAAAGCAAGAGAGGTGGTGGCCCTGAGGAACAAACGCAGTAGGCGGGGAGGTAAATCATTTTCCTATCTTACGGCTAAGCTTTGGAACTTGCTACCTCTAGATATTAGGTTCACTGAAAGTCATGTTGCCTTCAGGAAACGTTTAAGGCCTGTTTACACTCCAACCTACATTTTTCTGCTGCCCAGTTCCTTGTTTCAGGCTTCTAGCTCCAAGATGCCTTTGGGCAGTAGAGCTCATTATAAGTTTCATGAGTTTAGAGATAACATCTCATCCTTGACATCATTGATGAAATCTCTAAAGCGTCAAATAATTTATCTTTTCCAATTCTGTTTGCCTTGTTTCTGAAAGTAACAAACAACACAATGATTAAAGGAATGCATGGAATAATCTCAGCCACTGGCAACTGCTCAAAGGCAATCGTTTTGCCATCAATTGTGCTACTAAAGAGAGACCAGTTTGATGCAAATCAGCCTTAGTTCTGCTCCAAAAGTAACAGTGCAGGCCAAACTGCCAGACCAGGTTCCTTCGAAAAGAGAACACAAGGAATTTCAGACCAGTTTCCGCCTACTTAGGACTCATTAGTGAAGTATAGTTCGAGTCCGGTGGCACAGCGAGCTCAGAATGCAAGTCTGGGCACAACTGTCAAACTTAAGCCATTAAGTCATCCCACCATCTTAGATAATATTAACAGTTAAAGAGGGCTTAGATGGGATATTGAGAGCCTCACTTAAAATAATTAAGTGGCATAGGGCCGACATAGATCTTCTGCTTCCAAAGTCTCTTTCAGTTCACTCTTAAGTGGCTAGAGCTACCGACCTAGGAACTTGGGGAACCAGGTTTGAATCCCAACCTCAGCTTAATAGCCTGTGATTCTGGGCCAATCCCTTAATTTTCTTTGTGCCAAAAATGGAAAAACAAAAGGGAAAGGAAGTCTGTTTCTTTTCTAAAGCACTGTAATGCCCTAAGGCCGGGTTTGCACTATAAAAAAAACTACAAAAAATGTGCTTATACCCTCAGCCTGTGGATTGTACTATTAGCATTATAACACTTCTGCTAAAGGCTATGCAAGTTGTTAAATACCCTCTCTCTCGTGTTGTCTGCACTCAGCCCTGAAGAAAGCTTTTGACATAGTACTGGGAGAAAGCTTTAAACATCCGTTCTAGAACTCTGCTCTGTTATATTAATGGCTATGAGATGATAACTAGATGTTGAAGTGAAGTAGAGCTGTTTCAGGGATGTTACTGGTGATGGGACATATGATGTCATCATAACTTCCCTCCAAATGAAGTTCCTCACAAAAATCTATTCTAGCCTCTTTAGCAAAGATCAAGTACAGTGTCTGTTCGACCTCTTGGCGACTATGTACACCACAAGTAGGTGGCTGTCAGGTAACTGTCCTCTGGCATAATCTACCTTCTCAGTGTGGTGAACAGTAGCTGCATCTTCTACCAGGTAGAGGAATAATCTTGCAATTCAGGTGTGGTGTATACGCTATCTTAATGAGACAGTAACTATTGACAGAAATTATATTTAAGCATCTGTTATTTTGTGAATGAGTAAACACAAAGAACTTCCCTTAAAGAGCAAACTACTTACCTTCTGTATTTCTCTTTCTGGTGGATACTCTGTCTAACCGCTCATTCGTCACTTTGATTACATCCTCAGATGGCAGGCTAAATCGGAAAAATTAAATGCGCCAGCAGGTGGCACTGTGCGATGCAACATCAATGCCATTCCAGTCCGGAAGGGACTAACTGAGCTGCCCAAAAGTTCCCTCTAGGCACATTGACGTCAGTTTCTTTCACTAATCCATCCATGCCCTCACTCAGACGCAGAGCCCCCTAACCAACTGCAAAAACCTACGTGCATTGCTCTTTTGGGATCATTGTAGACAGAAGAGATCATACCACTGATCGGGAGGCAGGAGTTCAGTGAGAAAGTTGTGGTTAGCTAAAGTATTTACCAGAAAGTTTGTTACCCAAGGTAAATGACTAGTTCTTCTGATGGACACTTCTAACTGCAGATTTCCTACCTTGTCACTAGATACTAAAGTAGTACCTCACAAGGTGGTGGGTCTGTGGAATGTTACAAACAAAATGCTCATCTCGACAGACCTGACTGTCGAGGCAATAGTGCTTCATGAACATGTGCACAAATGCCCGCGTAGCTGCCTGACAAATATCCAGGACAGATACTCTTCATGCCAACACAGTGGTAGCAGCTTTGGCACTGGTGGAGTGAGCCCGCAGACCTTGTGTAGGCCACTTCTTGGCCAATGAATAGCAGATCTTGATGCAGAGGACTATCTATAAAGAGATGATACATTTCTGCACCAACTTCCCTTTCATTGACCCAGAGAACAACACAAAGAACCGATTTTCCACTGCATGCTCCTTGGTACAATCAGTAAAAAAGATGAGCTCTCTCTTGGGGTCCACACAAAGGAATCTCTCTTCCTCTTTCGAAGGATAATGCGTACAAAGGTGGTCAGTAGAGTAATGGCTTGTCCAACGTGAAAAGACATAACATTCACAGGAACACAGCTTGAGTCCTTAGCACTAATTTATATTGGAAAAAAGTGGTTTAAGAAAGCTGGACTGAGAGGGCCTGAAGTTCACTCATCTGACGTGTGGATCTGATCACCACCAGGAAGACGGTAAGGAAGGTGAGTAGTGGCAATCAACAGCTGTGCATTCGGTCGATTAGGATAAACACTAGATAGCAGAGAACAAAATGTAAGTCCCAATGTGGTATTACAAAGCGTGTTGACAGAAACATATGCTACAAATCATTTAGAAAATGCATAACAATCAGTGATTTGAACAAGGACAGTAGGTCCATGTTGGAAAACGAGGCAGTACTTGTGAGGCCTGCACAAATAACATGACTACATTTGTCCTTCACTGGGAACCAAACACCCCACCACCGCGCTTGACTCTCAGAGGGTAGCGTTACAGAGCAGTCTAAGGCTTACTCAAGGGAGGTGGTGTGGGCTAGTAATCACCATTTACCAGTACGCAGAAATAACACTCAATAATTGATTGTCCAGTCTGTACTTTGCTTTATAAAAGGAAGAGTACATTTACTAAACACACACACTACTCAATACTATGCACCAATTTACAAATATACATAAGCTGTTGGAATTACTTTGTGACATTGCAGAACATTCCCACCCCTCCCCAAGGGAGGGGGGGGGGGTTTAGTACCACCACTACCAGGTATGCACATCATCCTGCCCCCTAATGCAGTGGGTTGAACATAACCTGGAGCGAGGGCCTTGCCCACTGGCACCATCCCAGTGGCGACCCATCCCATTATCTCAACAAGCATTTAAAATGGGCAAACCTGCCATGGTGACACATAACCCTGACTGAGCATCTCATACTGAGCATACAGTATACACCTCTACATCTTAGTGGCTAACAGTCTGTGTTATTCTTCACCTAACGCAGTAGCAAGATTCCATGTTTGGGCATCACTTAGAATGACAGAACTTATCATGGCTGATAACCATTATAATGCATTGCAATAAAAGCCCCTAAAAGGCATCACAGTTATAATCACAGGATTAAGCATATACAGCCCTAGCAGGAATGTCCAGCAACATAACCCCACTTTGCTTATGACTTCACATTACACATGTGACTTTCAGTCCCTCAATAGAAATAACATTGGTAAATGCCCTTATCGTGCATTAGCACCTCTTCACCTCCAGGGGATGCCCTTCTCCTGACATCCCCAGCTCATACCTTGGTGCAGTCCCTACTGCAAAACGCTGGCTGAGCCCTTGAGGGGTAATTTCTAGGGAGTCCCCAGAGACTTAGGGAGGGACTTGCCATCTTCGTGCTGGGGGAGACTGCGTTGCTCCTGCAGCCCCCCCGGCACCTTCTCACTCACTTGGCGGTGACCACGTCCTCCTGGGGTCACCACATGCAGAAAACAGGCATTTTCCTGCAGGCCTGTCTAGGCTCTGCAAAGCATTATGGGGTGCTCTTCCCCCATCCCGTGCATCTTTTATGAGCGGCTCTCCCGCTGTGCCGGGGAGAGCCGAGCTGCCGGTGAGGGCGGCCCTGAGCCGCATTGGCCCATCGTTGGGGGTCCGGTCCCACCCGGACCCCGTGTCTGCCCCAGGTGAGTCAATGGCAGCTCTGGGAGCCCACCCCCGGCTGCTCCGGTCTCTTCCTTTTCTTCGGGGGCCCGGTCCCACCCGGGGCCCCCGCCTTGCCTCCTCGTTGGGAGAGCCACCCAGGGATCCCACCCCCGGCGGCTCCCGCCGGCTCCCCGACTGGCCAGCACCCTCGCGTGCTGCCGCGGGAGCCGGCACCTCTGTTCTGCTTCGGGGCCCGGAGTTGGAATCCCGGGCCCCCTGGCAATCTTCCCGGGGAGCGCAACGCGCTCCCCGGCTTCCCTTCTTGGTGTCCGTGCCCCGGAGTTGGGAACCCGAGCCCCAGAGTCATCTTCGCCGGGGGCGCGACAGCACTCCCCGCCCTCAATTGTCACTGGGGGCCAGGGTGGGCTCCTGGCACGCCGTTTGGGCCACTTCACGGGGAGCGCAAAGGCGCTCCCCGACTTTGCTTAGTGTGGGGGCAGCCCCCGGGACCTGACCCACCCCGGGGGCACATCTTCGACCGGCGGCGAAGCCCCATGCGCTTCGTCGTCGGTCTTCTCTGAGGTCAAAGGACGCCTACCTTCTGGGGGGGCGTATCTCGGCCCCCAGGCAGCCGATTTGCTCCATTTTGGCCTCTTCTGACTCCTGGTGGCGCGCCCCAGCCACTGGGAGCACTTTCTTTCGCCCTCCTGGTCTCAAGGAGGGTGAACCCAGCAGGGAGCTGTCTTCACTGGCTCTCTGCGCCAGCCTTTCGCCTGGCTCTCCTCCTGGGCCTCTCTTCTCCATGCGCAGAGGCCCAGGCTTCTGCTCACTGGTCCTGGACTTCCTGTTTGGCGCAATTCAGGGTCCTGGGACAGTCAGGGGGTTCTTCCTTCCAAATGTCCATGGTGCCAGGCTCTAGCACCAGTCTTCCTCAGCAGACCGCACCCCAGAGAGAGCTCCTCTTCCTGTGCAAGACCTTTTAACAGAAGTTGGAGGGGGCTGGCAGGAAGGCTCTGCCTGCCCTATCAGGCAGCGACACATCACCTCTCTGCCCCTGCTCCCTCCTTCCTGCCCAAGCCTCTGGGATAGTTCAAAATGGCGTCGTCCAGGGGTCTCCTGCCACATGGTCTCTGAAAAGCCCCTTGCTGCCTTCTCTCCAGAGCAGCTTGGTGCCTGGCACCAGGTGACAGCTGCTGATGGATAACCTGTAGCTCCACCCACCTTCTCTCCCTTTTGGAGAGGAGGCCTTCGCCCTTGGAATGCTTGCCGTGAAGGGCTAGGCCTCTGATGCTTCAGTTTGGAGAGGAAGGTCATTAATCCAGCCTGGCAGGGTCACACCCAGCCAGGCTCTGGTTATGAGCTGAGTCAGAGGAATATGACATTTCTGGATGATCCAAAAGCAGTACAGATATGGCTTTGGACTCTGCAGAATACTTCTTCTCACCTAAGTTACAGTGGACTTTAGCGCGTGTCTGGAATTTGTAGGCCCTAGGGAAGTGAAACTATCCCATGTGATCCCCATCCTCATAGGAGAATAATCAATCAATCAATCAAACAATCACAGAATTTGTAAAGCGCGCTACTTACCCGCGAGGGTCTCAAGGCGCTGGGGAGAAAAAAGGGGGAGGGGGGGTGCTGCTACTGGTCGAACAACCAGGTCTTGAGTAGCCTCCTGAAGGTCAGCAGGTCTTGGGTCTGTCGTAGGCTTAGTGGAAGGGTGTTCCAAGTCTTGGCGGCGAGGTGGGAGAAGGATCTGCCGCCGCCGGTGGTAGTTCTTCGAATGCGAGGGACGGTGGAGAGGGAGAGGTCGGCGGAGCGGAGTTGGCGGTTGGGGACATAGAAGAGGAGTCGTCTGTTGAGGTAGGCTGGGCCAGTCTTGTGGAGTGCCTTGTGTGCGTGGATGAGGAGTTTGAAGGAGATTCTCCTGTCGACAGGGAGCCAGTGCAGGTTCCTCAGGTGGGGGGTGATGTGGCTGTGGCGTGGTACATCGAGGATCAGGCGTGCGGAGGCGTTTTGTATGCGTTGCAGTCGCTTGATGAGCTTGGCCGGGGCTCCTGCGTAGAGGGCGTTCCCATAGTCAAGTCTGCTACTGACGAGGGCCTGGGTGACTTCTTCTTGTGTCTGTCGGGATCCACCTGTAGATCTTGCGAAGCATGCGGAGGGTGTTGAAGCAGGAGGATGAGACTGCGTTGACTTGCCTGGCCATGGAGAGCGTTGAGTCGAGGATGACTCCCAGGTTGCGTGCGTGGTCGGTGGGTGTCGGGGCTGCTCCCAGCGTCGTTGGCCACCAGGAGTCGTCCCAGGCTGAGGGGTTGGAGCCGAGGGTGAGGACCTCTGTCTTCTCCGTGTTCAGTTTTAGTCGGCTGATCTTCATCCAATCGGCGACGGCCTTCATTCCTTCATGGAGGTTGGATTTGGCGGCGAGGGGGTCCTTGGTGAGGGAGAGGATCAGTTGAGTGTCGTCGGCGTAGGAGATTATGTTGAGGTCGTGCTGTCTGGCGATGCGTGCGAGCGGGGCCATGTAGATGTTGAACAGTGTTGGGCTGAGGGACGATCCCTGGGGTACGCCGCAGATGATCTCGGAGGCTTCGGATCGGAATGGTGGGAGGCGGACTCTCTGGGTTCTGCCGGTTCTGCCGGTGAATGGAGTGGTCCTTCAGTGAAAACAGTAAAGCACACTGACTTTCCCTTACATGTTTCTTCCCATTGTATAAAGCCCATTCCATGTCACCACCCAGCTCTGCATAATTCCTGCCACACCATTCTATCTGTACCTGCTCCTGGGCTGCGCACGCCAGAAATCTCCCCCGCGCAGCCCCTACACGTGTGCACACACATGTACACACGTGTCTGCATGTAACCAGCCCGGAGCCCCTTACTCCGGCTGCAGCTCAGCGGCCTACTCTCACCAGGGGGACACTGGTAAAATCCACATGCAGTCTCTTTCATCATGAGTTCACTGTGGGCGAGTCCCAACTTATGAGGCTCCTCCACAGTAAAAGCTCAACAATTAGGTGTTCAAAAAGCGAAAAATCCAGGCGGCTCAGATGGTCAGAACCACCTTCTAACACACGCTGCGCCCAGCTGATTCCTACAGGGAAGAAATAGCCACTATCCATGGGTACTCTTCCATAGTCAGCGATAACTAGTTATAAGGGGTTCTGACCAGACCCCCCCTTACTCACCAGTTATCCGCTCAGACCACCTACCCCTCCCATCCATGAGACCTCCACCCATTACAGGGATCCCAGACTACCCTAAGAACCCTCCGGGCTCTAGGTTAGATACCTCTAGGTCATTCACAGTCTACATGAACTGAGACTAACTAGGCCTAGCCTTGCTCTTGGTCAGCAAACACTATGCTTACCACCTCTCTGGGCAAGGGTACCGTGCTTCAGCACTGATGCAGTCACCGGGGATAGTTCTACACCCCATCCCCTGGGTAACTAGCTGGTCCCCCTTCCGGAGATTATTCCAACCAGTACCCTCTCTCTCTTGGTCCTTGCACCCTAAAGATGCAACCTCTCCGGACCCTCACCCTCAGCCTACCGCTGGGGTCATTCAGCTGCCACCACCCTTTCGGGATGACTGTCTTCCCTAAAGAAAGCACAGCCACTCGTGCTCTCCCTTACAGAGAAGCACCGTTGGCCCCTGGCCTGGCTCCCCGATAGGACCTCAGACCGGCCTCACTACCACACTGGCAGTGCCAGGGAGGAACACTGAAGGTGCCTCGTCAGACATCCTACAGCTTATTCCCCCCGTTAGTAGCTCCACACGGAAACTACCCCGGGAACCTAGACCCTTTCCTTGTTCTCCGCTGCGAGAACAGGGATTATGTACCCTTTCCTCCGAGAGGCGCGCTCTCCTCCCGGAGTACCCTTAGAGAGCCTGTGGGCCCAGAGTCAGCTACACTAAGGACCACCTCTCAGAGCCCTCCTTAGTCTCCCTGCAGCGCATTGGGAGACCGTCTAGGGACCCTCATGATCCCTGGATGGCCTGCACCACCCCCTTCTGAAGTGCAGGGTTCCTTCACTTAAGATAGGCCCACCTGCCTTCAGGGTGGTACTACCCCTCTCAGCCAGGGACCCTCAAGATCCCGGCTAGGCCTGCACCACCCTCCTCTGAAGCACAGGGTCCCTTCACTTAAGATGGGCCCCACCTGTCTTCAGGGTGGTACTACCAGGCAGGAGTGCACCTCCTGCATCAAGCTAGGGTAACACCCCCATGCTCCTGGTCCTGGGGTCCAACCCCCACAGGACCTACCTGACTGGTCACTCGGCCAGGCATCGCCCCAGCCACCACTTCAGGTTCACAACACAAGCTCCAGAATGACATCCTGTTACTTCCTTGGGTCACCACGTACCCGACCCCAACACTTTAGGGTCCACCACTAACCCTTCACCTGGACTCTAGGGAGCACATCACCCCCTCCCAGATCTCCACTGGGTCAGTTCCTAGCCCACCTAGGGGCTACCACTAAACACCCTAGCTCGAGAACTACCCTCCTTTGGGGCCACCCACTACCATGGGCCACCCCTGGGTTGCTCACCTCCCCCACCAGTTAACCTGGGGGGCCTGTCGGACACTCAACTCTACCGCACCCTCCTCCCACCGTGGGAAACGTTTTGGGGTCCCCCACCATGGGAACCCCTGGGGTGTTACTACCCGGGGTTAAGAAACCTCCTGCCCCACCCTTCCAGTGGTTTTGGCCTGCGCCAATGGCAAGAAAACTTTCAGCGGTGGAAGGATATTTAGGGCCCCTTCTGTGGAAACCCTCCCTGCCCTTAAAAAGCGCAGGAATTTCCCAGGACCCCCTACCTCTCCTGTCCCCCCAAAGCGCGATCCACCCCCACATCCCCATCTGTGATGTAGGTATCAGTTGCTGTCCCTATCTCTTGAAAAGACACCCTTCTCATGCAGGTGTAGTGTTAGGGTTCAAAGGTGTACAATATGGCTTAGAGCACTTGTATGCAATTATTTCCTGGAAAGCACCATCCCGCCATCACATGATAATCAACATAACTCAGTCATATCAATACAGTTTACATTTTAAACCATAATACCTTCACATGACCTATATGTGCGTGGGGCTTTCCTTTCCCATACTTTCAGTTCACATAACCAAACCTTTGAACCCTTCTCAGAGCCTTGTGCTCTTCCATTTGCTC
This sequence comes from Calotriton arnoldi, assembly GCA_963921515.1. NCBI lineage: Eukaryota > Metazoa > Chordata > Amphibia > Caudata > Salamandridae > Calotriton > Calotriton arnoldi. The sequence continues at coordinate 90,615 of CAWUFW010003435.1, read as the reverse complement.
ATTACTGCTTAGGTAATGTGTGGCAAAACTGGACTTATCAAATGCCATAAATGCATACCAGAATGGGATACTATGTTTCCCGCCGCTAGACACCAATGTTGGAAAACGAGGCAGTACTTGTGAAGCCTGCACAAATAACATGACTATATTTGTCCTTCACTGGGAACCAAACACCCCATTGTAGCGCTTGACTCTCGGAGGGTAGCGTTGCAGAGCAGTCTAAGGCTTACTCAAGGGAGGTGGTGTGGGCTAGTAATCGCCATTTACCAGTACGCAGAAATAACACTCAATAATTGATTGTCCAGTCTGTACTTTGCTTTATAAAAGGAAGAGTACATTTATTAAACACACACACTACTCAATACTATGCAACAATTTACAAATATACATAAGCTGTTGGAATTACTTTGCGACATTGCATAACCTTTCCATCCCTCCCGCAGGGGGGAGTGTGGTCTCCATGTATGCACATCATCCTGCCCCCTCTTGCAGTGGGTTGAACATAACCTGGAGCGAGGGCCTTGCCCACTGGCACCATCCCAGTGGCGACCCACCCCATTATCTCAACAAGCATTTAAAATGGGCAAACCTGCCATGGTGACACATAACCCTGACTGAGCATCTCATACTGACCATACAGTATACACCTCTACATCTTACTGGCTAAGTCTGGGTTGTTCTTCACCTAACACAGTAGCAAGATTCCATGTTTGGGCATCACTTAGAATGACAGTACTTATCATGGCTGATAACCATTATAATGCATTGCAATAAAAGACCCTAAAAGGCATCACAGTAAGCATATACAGCCAGACACCCTAGCAGGAACGTCCAGCAACATAACCCCACTTTGCTTATGACTTCACATTACACATGTGACTTTCAGTCCCTCAATAGAAATAACATTGGTAAATGCCCTTCTCGTGCATTTGCACCTCTTCACCTCCGGGGGATGCCCTTTTCCTGACATTCCCAGCTCAGACCTTCATACCTTGGTGCAGCCCCTACCGCACCCCCCCGTTGTAGAACAAAAGTTCCAGCTCCAGGATACTGTTGATCGCTGGCTGAGCCCTTGAGGGGTTATTTCTAGGGAGTCCCCAGAGACTTGGGGAGGGACTTGCCATCTTCGTGCTGGGGGAGACTGCTTTGCTCCTGCAGCTCCCCCGGCACCTTCTCACTCACTTGGCGGTGACCCCGTCCTCCTGGGGTCACCACATGCAGAAAACAGGCATTTTCCTGCAGGCCTGTCTAGGCTCTGCAAAGCATTATGGGGCGCTCTTCCCCTATCCCATGCATCTTTTATGAGCGGCTCTCCCGCTCTGCCGGGGAAAGCCGCGCTGCCGGTGATGGCGGCCCTGCGCCGCATTGGCCCATCGTTGGGGTCCGGTCCCACCCAGACCCCGTGTCTGCCCCAGGTGAGTCGATGGCAGCTCGGGGAGCCCACCCCTGGCTGCTCCGGCCTCTTCTCCTTTTCTTCAGGGGCCCGGTCCCACCCGGGCCCCCCGCCTTGCCTCCTCGTTGGAGAGCAGCCCAGGCACCCCACCCCCAGCAGCTCCCGCCGGCTCTCCGACTGGCCAGCACCTTTGCGTGCTGCCGCGGGAGCCGGCACCTCTGTTCTGGTCTGCCTGCTACTGCGGGCAGACACGGAGACTCTTGCCGGTCCAGCTGGACCTCGGGGGAGTGCGACAGCACTCCCCCCGCCTTCCTCCTGCCCCGGGGGAGTACGGCGTCACTCCCCATCCTGCGTGGGCACTCCAGGGCCCGGAGTTGGGGTCCCGGGCCCCTCCCCCTTGGAGGACGCGCTCCCCGGCTTCGGGCCCAGAGTTGGGATCCCGGGCCCCCTGGCAATCTTCAAGGGAAGCGCGACGGCGCTCCCCGGCTTCCCTTCTTGGCGTCGGGGCCCCGGAGTTGGGATCCCGGGCCCCAGAGTCATCTTCGCGGGGGCGCAACGGCGCTCCCCGCCCTCAATTGTCGCCGGGGGCCAGGGTGGGCTCCTGGCACCCTGTTTGGGCCACTTCATGGGGAGCGCGATGGCGCTCCCCGAATTTGCTTTGTGTGGGGCCAGCCCCCGGGACCTGACCCACCCCGGGGGCACATCTTGGACCGACGGTGAAGCCCCATGCGCTTCGTCGTCAGTCTTCTCTGCGGTCAAAGGTCGCCTACCTTCTGGGGGGCGTATCTCGGCCCCCAGACGACCGATTTGCTCCATTTTGGCCTCTTCTGGCTCCTGGTGGAGCGCCCCAGCCACTGGGAGCACTTTCTTTTGCCCTCCTGGTCTCAAGGAGGGTGAACCCAGCAGGGAGCGGTCTTCACTGGCTCCCTGCGCCAGCCTTTCGCCTGGCTCTCCTCCTGGGCCTCTCTTCTGGGTGAGAAGAGGCCCAGGCTTCTGCTCACTGGTCCTGGACTCACCGTTTGGTGCAATTCAGGGTCCTGGGACAGTCGGGGGATTCTTCCTTCCAACTGCCCATGGTGCCAGGCTCCAGCACCAGTCTTCCTCAGAAGACCGCACCCCAGAGAGAGCTCCTCTTCCTGTGCAAGACCTTTTAACAGAAGTTGGAGGGGGCTGGCAGGAAGGCTCTGCCTGCCCTATCAGGCAGTGACACATCACCTCTCTGCCCCTGCTCCCTCCTTCCTGCCCAGGCCTCTGGGATAGTTCAAAATGGCGTCGTCCAGGGGTCTCCTACCACATGGTCTCTGAAAAGCCCCTTCCCCCCTTGCTGCCTTCTCTCCAGAGCAGCTTGGTGGCTGGCACCAGGTGACAGCTGCTGATGGATAACCTGTAGCTCCACCCACCTTCTGTCCCTTTTGGAGAGGAGGCCTTCGCCCTTGGGATGCTTGCCGTGAAGGGCTAGGCCTCTGATGCTTCAGTTTGGGGAGGAAGGTCATTAATCCAGCCTGGCAGGGTCACATCCAGCCAGGCTCTGGTTATGAGCTGAGGCAGAGGAATATGACATTTCTGGATGACCCAAAAGCAGTTCAGATATGGCTTTGGACTCAGCAGAATACTTCTTCTCACCTAAGTTACAGTGGACTTTAGTGCATGTCTGGAATTTGTAGGCCCTAGGGAAGTTAAACTATCTCATGTGATCCCCCATCCTCATAGGAGAATAATGGAGTGGTCCTTCAGTGAAAACAGTAAAGCACACTGACTTTCCCAAACATGTTTCTTCCCATTGTATAAAGCCCATTCCATGTCACCACCCAGCTCTGCATAATTCCTGCCACACCATTCTATGTGTCCCTGCTCCTGGGCTGCGCACGCCAGGAATCTCCCCCGCGCAGCCCCTACACGTGTGCACACACATGTACACACATGTCTGCATGTAACCAGCCCGGTGCCCCTTACTCTGGCTGCAGCTCAGTGGCCTACTCTCACCAGGGGGACACCGGTAAAATCCACATGCAGTCTCTTTCATCATGAATTCACTGTGGGTGAGTCCCAACTTATGAGGCTCCTCCACAGTAAAAGCTCAACAATTAGGTGTTCAAAAAGCGAAAAATCCAGGCGACTCAGATGGTCAGAACCACCTTCTAACAGTCCAGCAAACATAAATAGCCCAAAAGAGCTGACTGGTAACCTTTAACATTGCCCAGATCAAGGCCTTCCTCGGCTAAAAACAAAAGCATACAACAACAAATCCAACAGTTTTGCCTGCAATGGGTCTACATGTTCAGTACCACACCATGCAATAAAGTTGCAACAGTGCTCTGTATATCCAGATTTTGTGGCAGGGGGCCTGGCCGCCAGGTTCACATCAAGAAACTTGGGAGGGAGATCAAAAGAAGTCAAATGCTGCCTCTCAATCTCCATACAATACCATGCACTGATGTTGTGGCAGGAGATCCTTTCGATCTGGGGGCAGTTGCTCAGATCCACAAGTTTCAGGTTCCACACTCTCATGGACCAAACTGGTGCCACAAGGCTGACTGGGGCCTGGTCATCCCGGATCTTAAAGGAGTCCCGTGCTACACTCTATGCGGAATGAGTCTCAGAGAGAGCTTTCTTGTTCTTACAACTATTAAAAGATGTCCTGTGCCACCTCCGGATGAAGCAGCCGTTCATGATCCTCTAGGTATTGCCAACTAACATTATCTGTGCTGGCCTTTAACAATCGCTCCAGGTAAAGCACTACAAGGGAAATGCCCTGATGATCCAGCCAGGTCCATAGGAGGAGAGCCTCCTGGCACACGAGCCCGGACTCTAGCCTGCCATGCATGCTGCAGTACCACATGTTGGTGGAACTCAGGGTGCTTCGGGACCAGAGATGGAATCAGGTCCCTAGCGGAACTAAAGCAAGTCCGGGAGGCACGGTGATGCCCTTACGCCTTCTCTGGAGAGTGGCAGGAAGGGGTCAAGTCCCATCTGGACTTCTTGTGATTTTCTTTCATTTATCTAAAGTTTTTGAACTTTGGGAGCAAAATCATGTCCTCACTCTCAACTTCGACTTGGAAAGGACCTGTGTAGAGCCTTCAGGTGCTTCGCCACGTAGAGCTTCACCTCATGATCTCGGATGGCTTTCAGGTTTTTCTGGGGGCAGCTGTCACAGGCCTTCCAGTCGTGTGATGAGCCCAAGCATCAAAGACACACCCTGTAGGGATCTGACAGACGTCGTTTCCGACCATGCAGTTTTGGAAGGTGTTTTCTCTTGCACACTGGAAATTTTCTGAAGGAATAATGTCGTTTCACAAGTGAAGAAAAAAGAGGAGCAGAGCTCTGGATCCACATCTAAAGGCACAGAAAAAAGTAACTATTTTTCTATATCCAGTCCAGCACCCGGGGATATTCAAAGGTGAGGACTCTGGGGATAGAAGTATCCATCAGAAAATATTCTATTCAATGCCCATATATGCATAACTAATGCAAATGAAAGAACATAATAAACAACATATGCTGATGCACAGAAAATAATATATTACTATTGCAGAAGAATGGCAGGGATAGTATCAGCTCTTGTAAGATAGAGCCTCTCCCCACATTTAACAAAGGTAATAAATAACATATTCGACTCTATGGATCGGCCTACATATTTATAAACGAGGCAGTGATGATGCCTCTGTAGCTGTGGTTAGCTGAAGCTTTCCATAGGTAAAGTGTTTTTAGGTTTTGCTCACCACTTTGGGAGAGCTTGGCGAATCTGCAAGAGCCTTTTTTTAAAGAAAATCATTATTCCCCCCTTTTTTCGTTTATGCAGACCAGTTCTGAGATGTGTGAAGCCAAACAATGTTATTGGTTTTAGTGGCCTGAATTGTTTTTATTGTGTCTGCCCTTACGAGACAAGGTGTGTGACCCTACCCACCCACGTTTTGCAAAAACAATTGTGTTAGGGCCAAAGCCAGCACACCAAATCGCAGGAGGGGAGGGTAATAGGAGGAGACCCCAAAGGGGTGAAACATGGAACAAAAGTAAAGAAATGTTAAAAATAAGCATGCGGTTTGCAAGCCCTAAAATGAGGATGGTGGAATCTGACATGCATTTTGATTAAATTATCACGACTAGTCAAAGTATGCAAACAATTGAAGGACCTCTACTCTTCCCAATTCAATTCAGAATGGCGATGGTTCGACTCAATGCTTTTTTTGTTTTGCCATTTTACCCTAAAACTTTATTTTGTGTGTATGGGGGAGTGGCGAGGCCCGAGCAAATATAAAAAAAATTGGCTAAACGAAAATAATATTTTTGTTCTCAAAAAGAACATTGTCAAAGCAGTCAGAGGCACTGAAGGGAACTAGTTTCTGTGCAGAGGTGTTCCTCGAGAAGGAACAGAATGCAAGCATTCACATTTAAGGGAGCCAATGGCTGAAGTGGGCTGACACATTGCTGCATACTGCAGTAGACGGAATAAAAATGTGAATTACACAATAACACACCAATGAATTAAGAGGGGTGGTTGAAGGCCCTATTATTATATTTATAGACACAATTTTAATATCAAAAAGTCTTATCAAACCCCAGACCTTAACAAATGTAACTTGCTTAAAGTCCATTCACTTTATTTGGTCCGGTCATTGGGTGAAAATTCCACTGGTGCAAATATACATTCATCTGTACTCATTTTCATGTCTTCCACTTAGCTGACGTACCAGTGAACCAATGCTTGCCAGTATGGCCGGACATAACCCAAATAAACTCTGAAATACTTAGATAGCTGCACACCATGTGTGTTCCAGATACTCACCTGACAGGACTGCTTTGTTGGTGAGGACCCCTGCAGTACCGATAGCATCATGAGGCTTTAAAGAGTTTAATCCCTAAAACCACAGTGTCAATGTACACAATTTTAAGGGACCACCACATACATTTCATGAGCATGTCAAATTTGAAGGAAAATGAAGGTAACATTTAGGAGTAAAGCACACAAGTCATACTGTGACTATGTTGATTTTTTAGCTAACACAACTTTGCATACTGACAATTTTGGCTGTTTACTATAAAAAAGCTCAACTACAAGCTCCAGAATACACCTTGCTGTTGGCTAAAAAGTCAGGACTAGCTAAGGTGTCATGCATAACATACAGCCATCAGTGCTTAAAACACACGTGCTCCAAAGAAAAATGCTCTCAATGTTCAAAACACGTTATATGTGTAGGCACGATACAAGACAGAGACAGACATAAAGGGCCAGGAACGCAGCACAGTCACTTAGAGGCTCCATCTGAACCCTCCACACACACATTTCATAAAGCATGGAAAACCACAGGAAAAGAAAGGTATGCTAACCTTTGGTAACTTCCACGTCTTTTCTGTTGCCAGCCAAAGTACTGTAGATCTTTCTAATGAGCTCCATGTTGTTAAGGAGGGAATTAAATCCATTAAAATAGGAAAAGCTGACCTGGTGGGATATGGTTCCTCCGGCCGCCTTCAGTAAAAAGAGCAGAAACAAGGGGAGGGGAATTGGGGGGTGAGGGGGAGAGACACTTAGATGTTTTGTAGCACTAAGGATTAGGCAGAGGTTTAGAAATCTTTGAAACAACTGTGTAATTACACAAAGATTTATTCAGACACTAATGAAAATGGTCAGGGAGAAACATTATGCTTAATAATAAAGTCCATAAAAGCTTTTCATATAAAGTGACTTTCAGACTAATCATGACCAGAATGTAGGCTTATTCCCCACAAACCTAAACAAACACATATGCAGGATTACAACAAACATGACCAGTAGGAATTTTACAGAGCTTAAGTTTCAGGATAGGTTTCAGTGGAAACAGTTGAGCTGGTTCACATATGTAATTTAATGAGCAAGAAAAGGTAGTTTTCCAGACCTCTGGATGCATACCTATTTTACAACACAAACGCAGAAATGCAAGCAAAAGGGCAATCTAAACAATACGACTAGCACATGCAGCAGTTATCTGAGAATACATAGCAAAGCGTATTTAATTGCGCTCATATTCAGTCACGTATAAACACTGCAGATACAAACGTTGGACATGCAAAACGTATACCCGGATACTGCACACCATCCGTGCAGAACCAGAATACCACAAAAAGTAGTATCGGGTAGGCAGTCTCAAATGGCGTGCAAAGCCATGCTTTTGAGGCACCCAGTGGCGTTGAATGAGTTTTATTTATGATTGCACACTTTTTCTAACAGAAGCACAAAATTAGACTCCGTTTTAAAGATTACTATAAGGATGTATATATATATATATATATATATATATATATATATATATGTATATATGTATATATATATATATATTCACTGAAAAAACCATAGGTTTTAGGGACAGTTATAGTTAGTTGGACATTTCACTCGTACAAAACCCATGAAATTCCCCCGTTATAGTTAGTTCAGCTAACTATAACTCTCGCCCCGTAATGCACTGCTGATGACGTCACATATTACATCACTCATGACATGGTCAGTGACATCACTGATGACATCACTGATGACATCTCAAATGACATCACTGTTGACATCATGCAGTGACTGTGTTTCTGTAAAGTTTAAATATTTTTAATATATATAGGAAAAGACGTATTGAAGAATGAGTGGGTGTATAAGTGTCTGTATGGATGATTTAGTAGGTGCGTGACTGACTCTATAAGTGAGTGATTTAACGTATCTTACTGAATGCATGGGTTAGTGACTAAACTGGGTGAATGTCTGTATCCGTCTGTCTGTTGCTGTGTAAGTGGCTGCATGTGTTTGTGAATAGCTACATGAGTGTGTATATGAGTTATTGAATGGTTGTCTGAGTATCTGTATGGGTGCCTGAGTGTTTGTGTGGGAGGGGTGTGTGCGACTGTGCATAGATGTGTGAGTGGGTGATTCACTGGGTGCATGGTTTCAAGAGTGCATCTGTGATAGACTGTATGGGTGGGTAAGTGTGTGTAAGAGTGTGTTAGTGAGTGAATGTATGTCCCAGTGGTACATGTGTGAGTAACTACATATGTGAAAGGCAGTATATATGTGTGTTGGAGTATATAAATAGCTATTAGCGAGAGTGAGTGATTGTGATAGTGGCTGTATGGATGAGTGTGTGCTTGTATCAGTGATTGTATAAGAGCGTAACAATGTGCTAGTATTTGTATGATTAAGTGAGCTGGTGTGTGTATAACTGTATAGGTGAGTAAATGGCAGTGTGTTTAATTATTTGCATGACTGACTAGGTGTGTGAGTACCTCTATGGATGAGTGGCGGTGTTTGACTGTCTATATAGGAGTAAGAGTGCATATGATAGTCCTGTACTGAGTGACCATAAGTATGAGTGACTGTACGGGTGAGTGAGTGGATGTGTGTGTGTAGACCTAAGAATCAGTGAGTGGGTATGTAGTTATTGGTGTTGGAGTGTCTATGGTTTTGCGAATGGCAGTCTGTAATTTAGAGTGGGTGTATCAAAGGTTATATTAGGGTGTGAGGAGGTGCATCAGATTATCACGTGGATGATGTCATCAGTGATGTCATTTGAGATGTCATTTGAGATGTCATCAGTGATGTCATCAGTGATGTCACTGACCATGTCATGAGTGATGTAATATGTGACGTCATCAGCAGTGCATTGCGGGGCGCGAGTTATAGTTAGCTGAACTAACTATAACGGGGGAATTTCATGGGTTTTGTACGAGTGAAATGTCCAACTAACTATAACTGTCCCTAAAACCTATGGTTTTTTCAGTGAATTTCAAAGGTTTTTTAAATGCTAATTTCTAACTATAACATGTCTGAAACCTATGGTTTTTTCTGTGAATTTTAAAGGTTTTTTAAATGCTAATTTCTAACTATAACGTGCCTGAAACCTATGGTTTTTTCAGTGAATTTCAAAGGTTTTTTAAATGCTAATTTCTAACTATAACGCCCCTAAAACCTATGGTTTTTTCAGTGAATTTCAAAGGTTTTGTAAATGACAATTTTTAAATGTATTAATTGTTATATTTATTTTTTTGATACTGATTTACTACATTTTTTAAAACTATTTATTTTTAGATATTTTATTTATTAAATTACATTGTAATTACATTATACATTACATTACAAAATATACTTTCTCTGAATGAATTACTTTAGTTTAAATAGTTTGCAAATAGGCAATAGAGTTTTAATAACAGTAGTTACAGTTATTGCAATGTGCAACACAATTTCAAACACAATGCAACATTGAGCTGAATGTCAATTTCTAGTTAAATGCAATTAGTTACTTTATGGATTACTTTTCTAACCACAGGACTGGATCCTAGATTCAGTCCTGGGACATCTCCTGTAAACAGTTGAGTAAAAGCGTTTTGGTTACAGTAGTGATTTTTAAGGAATATTATTGTATTTTAAAAGTTGACACTTAGAAACTTTTTCACATAGAATCACCAATGTTATCCTATGGGAGGAAATTCACTTAGCAGGTAAGTAGTGTTATCGTTACTTTTTTCTTACTCAGTGTTGGATCCTGGATCCAGCACTGGTGCATCTCCTATAAACAGTTGAAAGAATGCGTTTAAGTCATACAGGTGATTTTTAAGGAATATTTGTAATTTGTGAAAATCGACACTTTGAAACTTTTCTGCTGAAAAACCAGACAATGGATTCCTATGGAAGGAAATATAAGTTACTGGTAAGTACGGTTAGAATTACTTTTCAGGGTCAGTGCTGGGCTAAAAGATGCAGCACTGGGTTCTCTCCTGATAACAGGTGAGTAAATCGGAATTCGTAGTTCGGCTGATTTTAGAGGAATATTATAAAGTTCCAAAACTGCACACTTAGAAGAATTTCCAAGTGAAACCAGTCAATGATATCCTATGGAAGGAAATTCAAGTTACTGGTAAGTACGGTTAAAATTACTTTTCAGGATCAGTACTGGGCTGAAAGATGCAGCACTGAGGTCTCTCCTGATAACAGGTGAGTAAATCGGAATTCGTAGTTCGGCTGATTTTAGAGGAATATTTGTATGTTTCAAAAATCGACACTTAGAAACTTTTTCAGCAAAAAGCAGGCAATGATATCCTATGGAAGGAAATTCAAGTTACTGGTAAGTACGGTTAAAATTACTTTTCAGGATCAGTGCTGGGCTAAAAGATGCAGCACTGGGTTCTCTCCTGATAACAGGTGAGTAAATCGGAATTCGTAGTTCGGCTGATTTTAGAGGAATATTTGCACAATGGTGAAGGGAGGGGGCGGGGCCTGAGGTGACATCTGTGCAAACGCGCCCCGTGGCGCGTTTTAAGTTGGGGAATTAAGTCCCCTTGAATCATGAGGGTCCCTGGGGCCAACTAGCCCACCAGGAACCTCCAGTATGCGTCAGGGGCTGCGTTGCAGAGACGTGTACAGAGGCCACACCCCTTTTTACACCTCTCTGCAACGCAGCTCTGTGGCGCTTTCTGGACGTACCTGTTGGGCTAGTTGGCCCCCAGGGACCCTCAGGATTGAAGGGGATTTAATTCCCCATCTTAAAACACGCCACGGGGCCTGTTTGCACACATGTCACCTGAAGCCCCGCCCCCTCCCTTCACCACTGTGCAAACACGCCCCGTGGCGCGTTTTAAGTTGGGGGATTAAGTCCCCTTGAATCCTGAGGGTCCCTGGAGTCCAACTAGCCCACCATGTACTTCCAAAAAGCGCCACAGAGCTGCGTTGCAGAGAGGTGTAAAAAGGGGCGTGGCCTCTGTACACCTCTCTGCAACGCAGCCCCTGGCGCATACTGGAGGTTCCTGGTGGGCTAGTTTGCCCCCAGGGACCCCCAGTATTCAAGGGGAATTACTTCCCTCCTCAAAACGCGCCAGGGGCCGCGTTTGCAGACTGCTGCAGGGAGGGGGCGGGGCCTCCGGCACGATGCCGGTCTTTTTTTTTTTTTTTCTTTTTGATTGGGAGGGGGGCTGCGTGGCCCCCTTCCCTTGGCCACTTTTGGCCCCGGGGACCCCATCCCCCGGGGCCTGAGCATTTTATTTTATTTTTAAATAAAAATAAAAAAACGGGAAGGGGGTTGCGTGGCCCCCCTTCCCTGGGCCTGTTTTGGCCCCGGGGACCCCATCCCCCGGGGCATGCCCTCAATTTTTATTTATTTTTTAATTTGGAGGGGGGCTGCGTGGCCCCCCTCCTCAGGCCTTTTAAGGCCTCGGGGACCCCATCCCCCGGGGCCGGCCTTGCCCTTTTTTTTTTTTTTTTAATTTTTTATAATTTGGGGAAGGGGGCTGCGTGGCCCCCCCTCCCTGGCCACTTATGGCCCCGGGGACCCCATCCCCCGGGGCCTGGCCTCTGGTTGGGGACTGTGGGGGTCCCCAATCCCCCACAGTCCCAGCCGGCTCCCCGCCTCCTGCGCGAGCCGGCATTGCTTTCCACATGGAGAGCAGCTAACATGCTGCTCCCCATGTGGAAAAGCTATTGTTTGCATTTTGAAAGAGAGAGCAGGTTTCCTGCTCTCTCTTTCAAAATGCAAACCAAGTTTGCTATGACAGGACGGGAGCCGCGAGGCTCCCGTCCTGTCATAGCAAACTACAGTGTCCCGGGGTAGGCACCCCGGGAAACTGCAGGAGCCGGCCCTGGGGGTGGCGGTCCCCAGGGCCATCAAGGGCTCCAGGAGGGGGCCGCGCGGCCCCCTCCCATCCAGTGCACAGCCCCGGGGAGGTGGTGGTCCCCGGGGCTTTGGGGTCCGTAACGGACCCCCATATTCAAATCTTTAGTGCCCCGGGAGGTGGCGGTCCCAGGGGCGTGTGGGGGCTGGAGCCCCCACACAGGTCAAAAAATTAAAAAGAAGCCCCGGGGAGGTGGCGGTCCCCGGGGCAGCAGGAGGGCAAAGAGCCCTCCCGCACCATTATTTTTTTAAGCCCGGGGGGTGACGGTCCCTCGGGGCTTGGGGGCCTTAGAGGCCCCCACATATTAAAAAGAAACCCTGCATGCCCCCGGGACTTGGCCCACCCGGGGGCCAATTAACTAACGAAGCGCGGGAGACCGCGCTTTTTTGTTTCTCGGCGGGATCCGCGCACCCTGAGCGCATCCCGCCGATTCTTTTTTAAAAATGCCTTTTTCTGCCCAGGGGGTCCTTGAGGGACCCCTGAGCAGACCTAGGGGTCAGGGTGTTTCTACCCTGCCCCCTTTGTGCGTTTTGCGCACTTGTTTCTTCTGGGTTTTTTTCTAATCGGCAGGATCCGCGCACCCTGAGCGCATCCTGCCGATTTAAAAAAAAAAAATGTTTTTTCTGCCCAGGGGGTCCTTGTGGGACCCCTGAGCAGACCTAGGGGTCAGGGTGTTTCTACCCTGCCCCCTTTTGCGCTTTGCGCACTTGTTTCTGTCCCTCGGTTCTACCGAGGGACAAAATGGCTGCCAACACTTCCTGATTTGGAGTGTTGACAGCCATTTGACAGCCAATTAGCATGCAGCTCGTGATCGGGAGGGTGCGCGAATCCGACGCGGCCATAGATATATATGTGATTTACTTTTGATTTTCTCTGGAACTACTGAACGGATTTACACCATTTAACAAAAAGGGTTCTTTCTGAACCAAGAACTACCTCTTTGCCAAATTTGGTGTAATTCCGTTCAGCAGTTCGGGCTGTAGCCGTGTCTAAAGTTTCCTATGGGAAAATGAATGGGGAAAACACGTTTTGGGACCCCCTTTTTCTCGGCCCCGCTGACGAATCACCCCGAAACTTTCAGGGTAGGAGCGGAGCGGGCCATAAAGTTTGAAAATTTCGCGAAGATTCGTCAACCGGCAAGAGAGTTATTTCAAATAGAATGTCGCGGATTTCCTATGGAAAATAGGTCCTAACTATAACTATCTACTGGCGAATATATATATATATATATAATTTTTATTTTTTATTTTTAATCTATCCTAAGATCCCCAAGGAAGAAGAGGAGACTAAGTAACTGGCCACAACAGACAACAGAAGCCACTATTACTGCACTTAACTAATGGGGTCAGGCTTTACACTGTACTATTAAAAGGTCCAACCTGGAGACACATTTACTCTGACATTTTTGTAGGCATTCTTTCACTTACAGATAATGTCCTCCGAGTAAAACACCTCGTATCTACTTTGCCCCTAGTGGTGGAGACACCTCCCTTCACATCTGGATTGGCTCATCAGGCCTGATCCGGGAAGTGTGTTCTGCAGGATCAAGTTTAGCTCTCCTACAACAACAACTCTAAAGAGACTGGGAAGAGGGAGAGAAAATCCTACCTCACATGTCGGTGCAACAAGTGAGAAGAAAGGGGGAGGAAGGCTAGGTTGGTGGGCAAAACAAAAAAAAGGAGGATTAGGAATAAAAAGAATATGGGGGCTGCCCTCATCCCGGGCCACCTCCTTTGGTCACATGAAAACAAAAAATATGGTGTATACACAGAACAGAGGGATGCAGAAAAGAAAATTGAAGAGGAATAAGTCCAATCGCCCTACTTCCGCTTTTGGGAAACAGCCTTTACAACGAGGATCTTACCACATTGTGACTTTACCACACATTTTTAAGAATGCTTGTTTTTACAATGTGTATGCTTTTTCAACGGATGCTTTTACCACGTATTTAAGGTAAGTTGGGCGTTTGGGGGGTCTCCCCCTACAAATAAATTGTTTTTAAATGAATAAACAATGTGTGGTAATGGCATCCGTTGTAAAAACATACAAGTTGTAAAAAAATGTGTGGTAAAAAATGCGTGGTTATGGCTTGCACCGTATTTGCCTGCGTTGTTCCGTCATAAACCCCGCTTTTGGGCAAACTGTTGGAGAAATTGGCTGCGACCTAGCTTGCAGAAGCAGAAATCCTCCTAGATGCTTTACAAGCAGAAAGGTGTACATGGCACAGCACAAAGATAACGGTCCTGCCAGTCTTAGATTATTTAAGATTTGTGGATCAGTGGTGAGGAGTTTTGATTCTGTTAAACCTGTTTGGGGCCTTCAACAATATCGGCAACAACATTCTATTCCAAGCACTGATCAACAGTGGTTTCTCAGATACCCTCCTTATTTGGATATTATATTTATTTGACAGAACTGCCATGCTTTCCTTTCTTAGGATTGTAAATTGATCTACAGAGTCCCATACGGTTCTACTTTTCCCCTGTTTTTATTTATTCATTGCATGCGTTTCCTGGCATTTCTGTGTAATCAGAAATGGCCTCTACATGTATGCTGATGCCACTCTGCTCACCTTCAGACTTTACCGGCCCTCTTCCAGCAATTCCACTTAATGAATTTCCAAAGTGATGTTGAAGTGTCTTTCCATTGTTCCCTGGTGGAAATGTCAATTTTCTCAAATTAGAGCCAACAGAGATCTCTTAAATTTCGCCTTCTCCAGTTTACAGGGAACATACACCTTGGACTCATATTATGGGTCTAACAACAGTCTCAGCCAAGAATCTTAGAACCTTGGTGTCTTTATTGACTCCAAGCCCACTCAGGTCATCCAGTTCTCAAACGTTGTCAACAACTGCTGTGTCTGACCGTATATTCTTATACTAATTCTGCCTTTCATTGAGAACAGTCTTCATATCTCAGTGAGCAATACCCTCAAGTATAGGCTAGACTATGCCAACTCCATCTACCTGGCTCTTCCAGAAAAACATATTTGTTACCTCTAGTTGGAACAGAAAACTGCAGCCCAGATTGTCACAAAAACCTCACGTCGATACCACATTACTCAAGTTCTGAGCTCCCAATATGGGCAGCTCATTCATTCTAGAATCAAGTTTAAGCATTAATAATTGTTCACAAGGTGATTCAAGCGGTAGCTCAGATATATTACCCATCTAATTTCTTCCATTTCACTCTACCCATGGTCTATCTTCTTCCAACCATAATCTGTTAACAGCCCAAACTCTAGAACAGTCACCTATCGTTATAGATCTTTGTCAACAGCTGCAGCCAAGTTGTGGAACTCTTTACTGCTGAAATGGCATGCAGACAAAAAAAGTCTTCTATTTCAGGAAATATATAAAACTGTGGCTCTTTAACGTTTTATAAAATCTCCTTTTTATGTCTGTTGTCCCATTCTATATGTAATATGTTATTTTAGCCTATTATGTTTCTAGACAGTAGAAAGAAGCTCCATTTAGGTCTGCTAATAAATACAAATAAAAACAAATAACATAAATATGATGTTCTATTGAAGGTCACCCCCTACTTCCCACAAAGAAGCAAAGAAAACAAGTTACTTACCTTCGGTAATGCCTTATCTGGTAGAGACTATCTAGCCGCAGATTCCTTACTTTGGAATTATCCCCTGGGGTCAGACCGAATCTGTAAACTTTTTCGCGAGTAGTACCCCTGAGCGCCAGTAGGTGGGGTCGTTCAGCTCCGCCTGGTGTCGTTTGCGCTGGAAGTCATGTGCACAGTGCATATATAGGTGCCACCCCAGCATGCTGTCAGTTTTTCGCACTTTTCCATGCCAGAAGCTCGGAGCCACGAAGAACACTGACCACTTGTATGTGGAACTAAGGCCCTGAAAGAAGCAGCCCTATCCCGATAATTCCGTTTGCCCATTGGGGAGGGTGGGCTGGTCAGTAAGTAATATGCAGCTAGATAAGAGTTTTTACTATATAAGGCGTTATCAAAGGTAAGTAGCTTGTTCATCTGATAGAGACTTCTAAGTACATAACATATCGTGCATTTGAGAAGCGCCCGTTCACCCGTATACATCTTGGCGCTGAATAACGGATGTTTATTGTGCCCAATTCAATGGTACTCATTTTATCGACCTCAGAAGGATGAAAGGTTGAGTGGACTAAGCAGGGATTTGAACCTGTGACCAAGAGATCAAACACAGGCCCCTATAGTGAACGCATTAATCCACTAAGCTACCAGACCCGGCTTCCACAGGTTTACTTACTTTAAAATAGATACCCAAGCAATACCTCTCCGGAGGTGGGTCTGCGAACCTGATTCAGACAAGGAAGTCCTGCAGGACCAAAGGGGGCAAAATGCTTTTCCTGACGGACTCAACTGTCCAGGCAGTAGTGCTCACCGAACGAATGCAGCAAGACCCACTTTGCTGGCTGGCAGATGTCCAGGACCGGAACTCCACATGCTAACACTGTGAGCGCAACCTTTGTTTGTGGAACAAACACTCAAGCCCTCTGGGGGTTGCTTCTTGGCCAATGCATAGCAGATCTTAATGCAGAGCACGATCCATCGAGAGATGGTTCGCTTCTGCATGGGCTTTCCTTTTTTGTCTCTGACATATACCACAAAGAGTTTATCACCCACCCAGAACGATTTTGTGCGGTCAAGGTAGAAAGACGAAGCTCTTTTTGGGTCCAGCCGGTGGAGTCTCTCCTCTTCCTAGAGGGATGAGGAGGAGCATAAAAAGTAGGTAAGGTGATGGATTTGCCTACCGCCTTCAGCAAGAAGGATGCTGGGGTCCAAAGGACCAGGTTGTCTGGAAAGGAGAAGACGTATGGAGGATGAGATGACAACCCCTGTAGTTCACGGAACCTCCAGGCAGATGCAATTGCCATCAGAAAGGTTATCTTGATGGTAAAAAGCCTAAGAGGGCAGGTAGGAAGCGGCTCAAAGGGAGCAAACATTAGAATGGTAATACCTAAATTAAGGTTCCACTGAGGCATGACGAAGGGAGCAGGAGGAGAAAAGTGTTGTAAACCTATAAGGAACCTATAGGTGGGTGTGCCCCAGGGCTCTATTTTGAGCCCCATCCTTTTTAATTTGTTTATGACCCCTCTTGCAACTCTGGCTGAGAACCATGGAGCAAAAATAATATCGTAGGCAGACGATACACAGCTGCTCTTCACCTGTAACAAAGACGCGGACTTCAGGGGAGACATGATTAACAGCTGTCTTACTGAAGTATTCTCCTGGCTCCCGTGCAACCAGCTTAAATGTAATCCTGGTAAATCGGAGATTATCTTCTTTGGCCACCGCCCCAGCGACCTTTGGCGCAGTTGGTGGCCTGCTGACATGTCCCGCCCCACGTGCCCCGTACAGACAGTGAAAAATCAGGGGGTGAAGCTGGATGAGAATATTTCCATGCAGGCACAGATCCAATCAGTGGCCGGCTCCTGCTTTGGCCTGCTCAAAATGCTGAAACAGTTCCTGCCCCTCCTGTCTATCACCCACAGAAAAACAGTGGTTCAGGCATTAATAATCTCCAGGCTGGACTACGTGAATGTACTCTACCTGGGGCTGCCTGAGTATCTACTGGCAAGACTACAGGTGACTCAGAACGCCGCAGCAAGAGCGATACTCATGCTTGGCCCCAGAGCTCGTATGTCCACACAGTTGAAATCCTTACACTTGCTCCCTGTCCGCAAAAGGATCCATTTCAAGGCCATGGTTTTGGCTTTTAAGGCTCTCCATGGCATAGGTGCTGGGTACATTATGAAAAGAGTTCAATTTTATCACCCTCACCGTGCACTTAGGTCTGCAGCACTTCAGCTGGCTCTGACCCCCAGATACCTCCGGACACGTATCGGGGGTCGCTCCTTCCAGGTGCAAGCAGCAAAACTGTGGAACAATTTATCGGTGGATTTAAGGTTGACTCAGGATCTCCTTGCATTTCGGAAATCATTAAAAACTTGGCTGTTTCAGCTTTAATATCCAGGGCGGGGATCTCACTCCTTAGCTAGGCCTCATCCTGTTTCAGCGCCGGGACACTCAATTGAGTAGCTGCGCGCTCTATAAATAGTCATTTAACATAACATAACATTTAAAATAGGGGACTTGAAGAGAAAAGGCTGATCTGGCAGCCGCAAGAAGGTGGAAATGGCCCCTGCTGGGCCAGAGTAAGGATAAACAGAAGAACTTGGGAAAGGGGTGCAGATAAAGGGACAACAAGTTTGGCTGTACACCATGCCACAAACATGTTCAAATGGCCGGTGTATACCATCTTGGTGTAGGGACGTCGGGTTGCCAAGATAACATTGCAGGTCGAAAGCTGTCAACTGTCGCCGTTCAATCTCCACACATGAAGGTGGAGTGTTGACAGGTTCGGGTGGGGATTCGTCCCCTGCTGCTGTGACAGAAGATCCTCCCAAAGGGGCAGACTGATTGGAGGACTGATGGTCATGCTCAACAGCTCGGGATGCCAAACTCTGAGTCCAGTCCAGAGCCACAAGGATGACTTGGGCCCAGTCATTCCTCATCTTCTTGAGAACTCTGGGCAGGAGTGGTATGTGAGGAAAGGCATAGAGGAGGCCGGAGCTCTACTTGAGACGAAAAGCATCTTCGAGTTAAAGCCACCTTAGGAACTCAAGAGCACAGAAGTGCTGACATTGCACATTCTCGGCGGTGGAGAACAGATCTAACCAAGGCTTTCCCCACTGCTGAAAGCGACCCTGCACCACCCCTCCAGATGGAGATGCCATTTGTGATCCGCTAGGCATTTTTGGCTGAGTTTATCAGCCCTGGTAGTCAGAGATCCCACCAGCTGTTGAACCACCAGGGAAATACCCTGACATTCCAGCCATTTCCAGAGAAACAGGGCCTCTTGACAAAGGGTCCACAACCTAACCCTGCCCTATTTGTTGCAGTACCACATGGCGGTGGTGTTGTCTGTGAACACCTGCACTAGCGTTCATTTGATGGTGGGTAGAAAGGCTTTCAATGCCAGCCTGTTGTAAGGTTCCAAAGGGCCCGCGCGTAAGTCTCCATTCTAGTTACACGTTTAAACTTGTCATATTTTTCCAAATGGTGACTTTTTACATGTCTTGCAATTACAGGATAAAAGGCTTAGTAATTATCCTCTTTGCAGCACATTTTTTAGTAAGCATTTTATCATGTTGTTTGTGCACTCTGTCCCAGGCTAAGGGACACTGAAAGAGATGCCCTTGCATTTGATTGTCCGGTTGGAGACAGCTCTAAGTCTAAAGACTTAGAGCTGTCTCCAACCTCTGAAACAGTGCGATTGGAATAGTGCCTTTATAATATAAACCACTCTAAGCCAAATTCAGCAGAGGAGCACTTTTGCGGATTATCCTCAAATGCTGTGCCTGTGACAGAGATGCAGCCCTGCTGACTCTAATCTCCATTTTGCAAAGGATGGTAGCCTGCTCTACACCAGATCGGCTTCCTGATACATCATACACAGGTATGGGGGGTTGGGTTGTCCCAAGAGATTTGGCAGAGGGTGCTCCCATTATGCTCTCGATAGTGTAAGTAATATTAGGTAGGAGTATAAATCTAAATTAATCATACTGTATTTTTATAATGGTTGAGCTGTTTATCTTTTTCACCATTCTTGGAATGCTAGGTACAATGTTTTGTTTCATCCTACTGATAACTGCAGCTCAAGCTTTTTACACAAGAATACAATTGCTTCAATAAATGTTTGAAAAGCCAATTTGTATCTTTCTTGTGTCTCCCTTTGGGCATACCTGAGTAACAACGAAAGGGTAGATCTGTTTCCACGATTTCCTTGGGAAATTAGAGTGGTCATGTTCTTGGGTTGCAGATACCATCTGCTACCCATTAAGGTTAGGGGTTCAGATGGCGCACTATGAGCTAGCTAGGAATTAGGCTAACATATGCTGATATGTATAGACTCAGTCCCCATATTCAGACGTTTATGTTGTCGGGATACACAGTCCTCCGTGACTCGTTCGAACAGTATGACATAGCGCCACCAACGTTCTAGGTCCAGTACTTATTTAATGGGTCTCCTGAGAAATGTTCCCTCTAATTATTTTTTTCTGTGTATGGTAACAGCATGATTGTGTGCACACATTTCCTGATTGTGTGCACAATTGAGAGTTGTGATGAGCCACTGTGGAGTGATCCTAGGCAGTGTGCTACTCTGTGTGATGGAAGTTGCAGTAGTATAAGGCCACACAAAAGGCAAAAGAACACTATACACTGTCAAATAACAATAGTTACACTATTTAATTGCAATGATCATAAAGACTGCTTCAGAAGTACTCTAGTGGTCAATAACTGGAAGGATGTCTCAGTGAGTTAAATGGATATCACGGACATACATGCTGATCACCAGTGCTCGAGCCTAGGTAGGCTGATTTAGACCCCGATTTGAGCTCAGCAGCGTGTTACACCGTCACAAGCATGACGGATATCCCATCTGTCGTATTACAAGTTCATCTTAACCAATGGTACTTGTAATATGGCAGATGGGATATCCATCACATTTATGATGGAGTAACCTGTCCACGAACTCTAAATAAGGCCCCTAACCTTTTATGTACAGCACTAATAAATGGTAGGGAATATGGTTGTCTAGAACTATAGCAAAAGCAAGTTATCTCTGTAAAGATACACTCAAAAGAAATAGCATGGTATGTGAAAGGGTAAGTTCTGGAAGACAAGTCTTGACTTATTACAGTGTAAACTTGATCCTACTACTGTATAAAACTGATCAAGCTAGAGTGGGAAGCTCATGGCGTTTGCACCAGGTCATTGTATTTGTTTTGTTTTCCCTTTCAAAATCAGAAGAGAGACTCCCTGCACATTGGCAAATCAGGTACCTAGGGAACCTCACAACAACTCCTAGAAATATAATGTCCAAAGACACCACAAACAGTTATAACATTGGTCTGCAGAGGTCGAAAAATTAATAAGGCATGTAGGTGCTAATATGAGGTTCATGCATGTCAATGCATGCATGGAGTACATTTTAGGTCTAGCCCAGGGTCAGCTTTAGCTGCCTCGCAAGCCTCATGTAAAAAAATCATAAATAAAAATACATAGTTATCAAATCGTGGCAATTATTTTGAATGTGTACAAGCCCACAGTTCTCTATTGAGGTGTCCCTCATGGCAGGATACTTTCTCCTCTTTTATTCAACATGTACATGCACCCACTGGCCCAATTGTTGAAGAAACTGGGGGCACAATTTTACTTGTACACAGAAGACACACAATTGATCTTTGGGGTTGTGAAAGACCAATCTAATATTTCGTTCCTAGTGAAGAGTCTTCTGGTATGCCTATGGATGTCACAGAACTGCCTGAAGTTAAATACAGTGAAGACTGAGCTGACAATTATTCCTGAGGACACGGGTGCCCTGGATTCTCTGATCTGGCCTTCAATAACGGAACCCTGAAAACTACATGAGATATTCTGCCAGTCACACATAATAGACTTTATGCTCCTCTGATCAAAGCATATGTTCAGTCTCGTCTCTATTATGGCAATGTGACTTATCAGACGGTGACGCACTACAGAAACAATGTGGCTGCTTGTTTGATTTGGAAGGTTCCAAAATACCAAAATATTTTACCTTTCTTAAAACATGGTTTTTGTTACGGCCCATTAAATAATTGTTATTAGGTTCATAATGCATAAAACTGTTTTTGAACACTGCTCATATTTTATTGTATGTAAGCTGGGACAGGCATCCCCTGAGTTTGAAGGTCGGATGACATGTTTCTTCTCATGATTCCTACAACTGTCACCTTCGGCAAAAGCACCTTCTCAATTGCAGAGAGTAGGAATAATACTTCCCTACCCATACCCAATAATTTTAAATCTTCACTTATTACACTTGAAAATGTACTTATTCTTAAATTAGCTCTGCCACTGTCACTATCATTAGGTTATTATAGTACCAAGAAGCTTCAGTGTACTGGTGCTGTATAAGTAACCTTTACAGAGCATAACATACTTTGAGTCATACTTCTTCATCAGTTGGTCTGTTCGGCTCTCATTCATGTTATTTTCACCCACCGCAGCATTCAGCAAAGGGCAATGGGTCAGCCCACTGCAATCACTAGCTCTCTTGCAATGCGACTGGCATTGTTTTGCATGTTCACATGTGCACATCTACTTCAAAAGAATGGTGTTTCACTTACAGGGCTGGTGCATCAATATATTTTCCTTTGCCAATACTTTTTATTTTCCATTTATAATCTTGTTTTATAAATCCTTGTGCATTTAAAATAGGCAAGCAGGCTGCTGCAATTCAAACGCAATAGTCCCTTTCTTTGTGCAAATAAGAATCCTATTTTCCCATTATCTACATAACGACTTTTAAAGGTCTCTATACCTGTACTATGAACACATGCCTTCTAGGAAAAATTGCTACTGTTCAATTAAAATTATATGCAATGGTTATTTTGTTACTTTTAAAAGTTGTATTGCAATCATATGGCTGCCACTTTTGGGTGGTGTCTCTTTTCTTCTGTTTATTTTTGTAGCACATGCAATTGCATTTGCGTGTAATATATATTTTTTTTAAATCTACCATTGGACCAGCTTGCCAAGGCCAGAACTATTAGACTTTTTGGTTTTCTGGTCTTTTTAAAATAATGTACTTATTGTTTTCTGACTTAGTCAGTTATGTTTATTTGCATTTCTAAGGAAAGTTGTTCCACATTTTAAAATCTATAAAATGTTAAATTTCTCCATTTAGAAATCGTGCCTGATTTTACCATGTTCATAGGCCCAATGGTAAAGAGCTGAGCAAAACAACAAATGCGTACAGGGCCCATGAAAGTTATTTTGTTGAAGACAAAATGTGTCTTTTTGAGCAATTTGTGTAACAGTACCTGCACAGGCCCTACTGTACCAGACAGAGGGTGATTTGGGCTCACTTACAGGAAGGTTATTGTTGCCAAGCAGGGGTCAGTACCTGCATCGCAAAGGTACACTATTTAAACATTTGCTAATCTTTGGTGAGGCCTGATATGGGGTGTGGGACAGTCCTAAATCAGCAGAGAACTCTCCAAGTAGTGTTTAGTGCAGTGTCTGAGCACCTTAGCTCAATGGAATTAATTTGCTCATTTCCGGATGATAATTGCTTTGTGTTCCAGTTTGACTTTTAAATGCGTGCTCTCAGACTCTTTGTGAGTGGCACGAAACGTCCACCTAAGAGGAAACATAGCTCCGGAGTAGTTCTTGTGTGTGACCAAGGCCCCTATTCACCTCAAACGGAGACGTCCATGGTGCTAGGGATTAATCATCCTCAGCTAAATAGGAAACCCCTATTTTTGTCTAGGTTGTTAAAGATTGAACCTTTAAAAGGATAACCCCACTATAGCTTTTCCCTTCTTCGTATTCCATTCATTAAAATAAGTGAACGCAGCAGTTATTCCTATTAATTGCAGACAAGCTGTAACAACAATGTTACAACAACAAGGGCTCCCTCTTACAGGGGAAGATGTTACTTCTGTGGTTGAGGCCCGCAAAGCGTACAAAACAGAGGTATTCTATTAATGGATCACGTTTCCTGCAGTCAATGCCAATACGCAAACATTTCACACAAACTGCAGTAGCAATACCAGGCCAATACAGTGCCTATTAAGATTTAGAAACATCATTAACATTTCAGGAACATACAAATTGGTTCCAAGGCACCCTACCACATGATTTAAACAATGTAAGGCTGGGTCCCTTCAGCAATGAGGGAGCGACATGGCCAGTCCTACCCTGCTATACACCATATCCAACATTAGCACCACTAAATGTTGTAAAGCTCTGTGCTCTTTACTCAGGTCTAGTCAGACTACACAAACATTTAACACAGTTCGTTATGTGAACAATAACAGCAACCCCAGTGAGGGCTGTTCAAGCTGCACAGCCACATTTAGCCGTGCCTGCAATTAGTTCAGTAACCATCAACACAATTATGGGTAAAGTTCCAGCCAGATGGGAGGAAACTCCGTTCTGCATTGCACAAAAAACATACCTGCTTGAAGCAGTGTTTCCCTCTACGGGGACCCCAAGAAAAGCATAGAATTCTCACAATAAGCCTACCACTAGGGATGGTTACCCCATCTGGCGCACAGTTTTTGCTGCAATATATACCATAAAATATGGTACACCATCTATCGCTGTTTTACCTGATGTGCTAAGACAAATACAAAATGAATATGAGGCTGCCCCAGCCATGGATTTGGGGATGAAACTACTTGCCAATTGTGGGATTGTAAGATGAGAGGGGGGTAGTGGCCGTGTGAGGGAGATATGAGAGGGGCAGTGGGTGTGTGGGGGATGAGTTGACAGGGTTGGTGGAAGTGCAAGGGAGAGATGTGTTGGGTTGGAATTGTTTGTTGTGGAATTGTGTTCAGTGGAAGTGTGCGGTGTAACGTTGTGTAGTGGAAATGGTAGCATGGTGTGCTGTGAAATTATATGGATAGTAATTAAATGGTATTAAGTGTACTGGAATTATGTAGAGTTAGAAAGTGTGTTATGGAGTTAATTAAGTGGAATAGTATTGTGGAGTGGCATGTTGTGGAGCAGATTTATGTGGTGCGCTGTTAACTTTTGTGGCATGATGTGGAAATGTGTGGTGTGTATTGGAAATGTGTGGAGTTGAATTGTGTGGTGTTGAGAGATATTATACTTATTGGAATTATGTGTTATGGTGTGGAGTGCATTTATGAGGATTGTTGGTATATGGTCTAGAGTGCATTTATATGGGATGTAATTATGTTGTATTGAGTAAAGTGTAATTATGTATAGTGTAATTATGCGGCAGTGAGTGGTGTTATGTGGAGTGTAATTATGTTGTGTGGTGCAGAATTATGCAGCATAGAATTGTATGGTGGTGTGTGGAATTAGGTGGCAGGGTTTGTAGTGGCATTATGTCATTTTTGGCTTTACTATACACATATTCAAAATGTGTCAAGTATGGTCTGTTTTTGATATGTAAAAGTCAGGTGGCTGGCTGCAAATGAAAATCAAAACCGACTTAAAATCTCATTACCATATGAGGGACCATGAGAGACCAAAGGTATTTTCTGATACAAGTCTTGTAACAAATGTATAAATAACTTTCTGGAACAGGATCTATGTGTTTACTTTTGCAAAAAAAACATTCTCAATCTAAATAGGAGAGAAAATGTAAAGAGGACTAACTTTAGTACCACCCCGATTGCCCTCTATTTTCGAAACAAAAGTTAAGCTCACTGACCACATTACGTGATAGCACAACAGGTTCACCAGCTTATTCTGAGGCTACGCTATTATAAAGCCTTTTAACCTTCTCCAGAATTTGGGAGTCCTCATAAAACTGCATCTCTATTATTAGATGACCCACAGATTCCCATTAACGATTGCTGGGACAATTAGCCTACACTGCCTCTGGTCACAATACAGCGTCTCTGTTGAGAAGACTGCATCCTCGAGCATGTCAGAACTGCCTCACGATACAATGATTACCTAGGGTCAAATGAAACAGATCAGCACCAAAAAAGTCTGCCGCTGGTACTATATTATATAGCGGTCAGCTAGAACCTTAGCCAAAATGTTATAATCCGTGTTAATGGGCGCCAGGGTTCGGTAGGAGCCCAGTGACGTGGGATCCCTGTCGGGCTTAGGTAAGGAGGTGAGCAGGTACTCGCGTAGTGACTGAGGCAGGGTAGATGCGGAGAGGGATGCCTCACAAAGAGTAAGCAGGTTAGGAGCCAACATAGAGGCATAGGCTTTATAATATTCGTCTGGCAGGCCTTCTGGTCCCGGGGACTATCCGGTCGTTAGGGCTCTGATGGCTTCGCGGATTTCAAATAACTTTATGGGCTCGTCCAGTTCTGCATGCTGCTCAGGTGTGACAGTGGGGACGTGGAGTGTGGAAAAGAAGGCTTCCAGACGAGCCAAATCAACGTCCACAAACGATGTGTACGGTGAGGTGTAGTGCAGCGTCCGTTCCGCATGTATTTCGTGCTTACTGTGAAGGGGGCGCCCCGCAGATGAGGTCAGCGAGAAAAAGCTTACCCTCCTTGTGATTACGGTGATGGTGGCGCACTAGTTTTCTGAAGGCTGCCTGGACCTTGGGAAGTGCGATCTCTTCATCCAATGCCGCTTGGCCATCAGCGGGGTACCAAAGGGATATCTATTGTGCCCAAGTATTCCATGATGCGCTTGGCATCAGACAGGGTGTGCGCCCTGTAGAACGACCCATACCTTGCACATGCCTCCACAATGTCCCCGTCTGTCGACTAGGCAGCCCTGCACTCATCAGTGATATGTCGCACTCAGCGGGCCTCTGCTTCCCTCTTGCTCAACCATGCTAGCAACTTACTCCCCTTGTTCCCGACATCGCACAGGCGATGTTGTGCTGCTAACTTGTGTTTCTTTGCCTCCCCCTACACCAGATTGCGGTATTCCAAATGGTGCACCTCAATTCTGCAGAGTAGCCGTGGGTCCAACCGAGCTCCTGGGGGGATGAAGGGGGGTGTTCCTCCAAGTGTAGCAGCTGGCGCACAGTTTACTCCACCTCCTCGATCTCTAGCTGCTTTTTGCACTGTGATGTTCTGTGCCCTATCTCTGAGGTCTGCCTTAAAGGCCTCCCAGAGAACTATTGTAGAGTCCACAGACCCCTTGTTTTCCATGAAGTACAGTTCCATATAAATCTGGAGCTCCCAGGCAACTTCCACGTCCCGCAAGTCCCATGCATTTAGTTTACAGCCTGCGCCCGAGGTCGATGCTTCACACCCACCGTAATCCACAGAGGCGAGTGGTCAGAAAATCCCCATGCCAAGTATTCAGCCCTGTCCACTGTGGCTACCTCGCCTGCTTGGGCAAATATGTAATCAATCCTGTAGAAGACCCTTTGTGCCCCCGAGAAATATGAATAACCTCTCTCCCTCCTCCCGGATGGTGGCGCCTCCATAGGTTTGAGAGACCCGATGTGGCCACGAATCGTGCCCAAGGGCATGCCTAGGGGGGCACCACCGTTGTTCCACAGCAGTCAAATTCCAGGGTCACATCATTGAAATCCCCACCCACGATGTGGAAGGAGGAATCCGTTTCTAGGAGTATGGCTGCTACTTTTTCTATTGTGGGTGCTTGTAACCGGGGGGTGAGGGGGCATAGACGCTTATCAGAGTGATTTCTGTTCTTCCCCCAAACTTGCAGAACCCGCTACGTAGCTCCTATTCTGATCCACCCAGGTCCCCGTCATCTGAAACAGAGGACTCTTTTAATCAGTATGTCTTGTACTTGGATCTGTGTGTCTGTTATTTTTCTCCTGAAAAAGCATATCCAATGCACTACCCTATTTCTCATCCTGTACCTCTATCAATATCTTTAATCTATATATACTTACCTCCTTTATGCATCTATATACTTTCAATGTACTTATGGATCTATATATTTATCACTTTCTTCTAATTTAGCATTTCAAATGCACTACCCTATTTTCTCGGCCTATACTTCTCTCAAAATATCCTCTGGCCCAACCTTCTGACTCATCTCAAACTTCTTTCTACTACTCTTTCCAATGCACTACCCTATCTCTCACCCTATACATCTATCAATATATCCTCTACATCCACTCTCTCATTTATCCCAAACTATGATCCTCAAAATAACCCTTTCTAGACTCTCTCCTACTCTACCCCCTCCTTGCATCATCTGACACCTCTTTTTACTATACAGATCCCCCAAAACAAACCTTTCTAAACTCTTCCCTCTGACTCTTCCCTTCAAAAACCCCTTTTTACTCATCCAAAAGCCTCCTCCTACTGCTATGACCTAAAAAATAGAAAAAAAAAAAAATCTCACTCTTCTGTCCCTCCACTATCCTTTTCAATCAAAATAACAGACTAACATGTTCACTTCTCAAATTCCATATTCCACTATACTAATTCACCACTAATCCTTTATGAGTTCCAGAGTAGCATGCTACTCGCCAATAAAGCGCTTCAAAACCCCATCAGGGTTACCAGCGCTATATAAATGCAAACCTTTTTCCCTTTTCTACCCCTCCCCAACCCTTCTCAATCCAAATAACTGAATAACATTTCCACCACTCAAATTACTTCATACTTCACTATACTAATTTTCAACACTAATCCTTTATGGGTTCCGGAGTAGCGTCCTACTTGCCAGAAAAGCGCTTCAACACCCATCAGGGGTAACAGGTGCTACATGAATGCAAACCTTTCTTCCCTTTTATCCTTCCGCTACCCTTCTCACTCCAAATAACTGACTAATATCCACCACTCAAATTACTTTCATATTTCACCATACTAATCCAGCACTAATCCTTTATGGGTTTCTGCATTAGCGTGCTTCAACACCATCAGGGGTAACAAGCGCTATATAAATAAAAACCTTTTTTTTTCCTCTTCTATCCTTCTGCTATCCTTCCGAATCCAAATAACTGACTAACCTATCCACCACTTAAAATGTACTTGCATGTTTCACTATACTAATTCAACACTAATCTTCTATGGGTCCCGGAGTAGCGTGCTACTCGCCGAAAAAGCGCTTCGACGCCTCGTCAGGGGTAGTAAGGGCTATATAAATGCAATTTCAATACAATACAATATTTAGTTAGTGTCACTGACATCCTGTCTCAAAATCCCCACCATTAATTTTACCTAGCTGGTGGCATCCTGCGGCCCACAAATAATTAAACACCCTTTTTTGAGTGTGACGGTGCCCTTTGGGCAGGCCACAGGCATGCTTTTCCAGATTGTCACCATTTATATATTTGATGACACAACAAAGATATCTTGATGCCAAAGTTCCACCTCAATGAAATGCCGCCTAGCCGACACTGGACTCTTTGGGTTATGCTGCCACTGGAAAGCAACATAACACATGGTTGTATGGGAACTCCATACAACACACACATTTATTTGTTGACAAAAAGTAAATGTGCTGCATTTCGTAAATTATTTTACAGCTGATTGAGCTCCCGCTCGTGTTTCACAGTTCTGATAAGTTTGCACGCCTCTTAGTAGCGGAATGCACTGAAGCTGTACCACCTGCAGCACAGCTCACGTGTGGCTGGGTAATGCTTTTGTAAGCCACAAGTAGATCTCTTCCAGTGCAGGGGAGGAATGGGCACAAAGGGTGTGGGATTCTTAAGTGATGAGTGA
Source organism: Calotriton arnoldi (assembly GCA_963921515.1). Classification (NCBI taxonomy): domain Eukaryota; kingdom Metazoa; phylum Chordata; class Amphibia; order Caudata; family Salamandridae; genus Calotriton; species Calotriton arnoldi. The sequence goes on along the minus strand of CAWUFW010003435.1, from coordinate 61,458 downwards.
ACTGTGTTTGAGGGGGACGGGTCAATTTTTTTAACCAATCACCGTAGCTACACGAAGGGATTGGATGAGGGGAACAATGGCGTGCTGGATGAAGCTGCTGCGCGGCTTTCTTTCATCAACAAGGCGCCCGCTTCACATAGCATGAAGCGCTGCAGCCGTGAAGCAGGCGTCTAGTTGACAGTGAAGAATACAAGGCAGCTCAGAGTTACCACTCCTTAAGGCAAGTCACGTAGCCGGCCCGGTGGTAGCGCTTTTCACTGCTGCTGTCCTGTAACTAACGGGGAGGAGAGCAAGCGTCTGTAAAAGTTAAAGCCCGGCATCCATGAAGCGGGTGCCGTGATGAGCCAAGAAAACCTGTGCACTCTGCAACAAAACAAAAAGACTGCGTGAACACAAAAGGAACAAGCCTAATCCCCCTTAAACTGAAGTCTAAAACTAATATTTTACCAAAAGAAGCCGACCTAATGGTCAACATCCAAAATTGCAAAATACAGGCTTAGAAATACAAGCAACAGAGCAGGAGGCAGCACTAACACAACTGTGGCATTAAGAGGAGGTGAGAGGGAGGAATGCTACATTAAAATCTAAGCAGCTATGGCGCTGTATCTGAACACAGGCAAACAGTAACAGAGCAGGAAACCAAGAAAAAAATAGCCCCCAAAGAACACAAACAACCATAGCGTAATGATACAGTACTTAGTGCTTGCTCCGTGGGAGGAACGGAAAAGAAAAAGGAGGGACAGAGGCACGACTGACCACTAGCAAGCAAGGATTTTTAAAGGATACTGACATAGACAAATGAAAAGCAATGGGTGGAGTTGAACCCCGGAAAGCATATACAACAGGTTGCTAAGCGACAGTGCTGTCTAGGCTCGACCTAAAAAGGAAGAGAAACTTCCACAACAAAAACCAAAATTAAAAAAGAAGAAAGTGGCAGGTATTTCCACTAAGTATGCCACACATATTGAGGACACTACTTTGAAACAAGGCACTGGCACTGCTACACATCGCAGCAGAGGTCACAATAGTTCACCAGAATCTTCAAGAGTTTCTGATTGCGAGAGCAACTAATGAATTTATTCAAGTGGATACACCAGATCAGCTGGTTAGCCCTCCCAACAGAATGTATAATTTGGATATCCAAATTGAGGGTGATATACTGCCTACAATTAAAGTAATTTTTTGGGAAAATTCAACAATTACCTATGACATTCTCTTGGCTGAAGTGGATTGGCCACCTGAGTTTGTTAGGAAAGTCCCATAAGGGGAAGATATAATAATACCTTCTTTGTCAGTCCTTGTTCCTGAGGTTGTCAAACAAGCGTATGCCATGGAGTGGGCTCTTGCACAAGCCCTAGCATTATACCGCAGTCATGTTGGCTGGGATAGAGACTAACTTTATTACATTATACCTATATGTTCCAGCCCGCAGGTGCAACCACAATACCCTCTTAAGCATGAAGCTAAATGCCCAGTTAGAGAAATTTGAATACAACTAGAATATCAAGGCGTCATTGAGCCTTGTATCTATCCAATGAACAATCCATTGCTTGCGGTAACTAAATCAGATCATTGATACTACCTAGTCTTAGATTATAGACATTTAAACAGTTATACATGCACATTTGCAGTACACAATTCACAATGCGCAGCACTAATGAACATAGTGCGCATAAATACAAAACCCCTTTGGATATTTCAAATGTTTTTTTCTGCCAAAACACAGGGCCTGAAAGCAGGTATTTAACCACATTCACCACTTTAGGGAGCCAGAAACTACTCTGTTGACTTCCTCTAGGGTATAGGAACAGCCCTGGTCAATTCTCTGCCCAAGTAACATCAATTATACATGAAATTGACTGAGAAGCATTGCCCTTTGTTGATGACATATATCTTATGGATGATGACTTAAACACACACTTAGCCGGAGTAGATCCCACTGTTTTGGGATTTGCTGAACATTGCTACAAATTAAACTTCCCAAAAACTAAAATTGCCTATCTCAGTGTCCTATTTTTGGTATACTAGTTATCAAATGAAGGCAAAATTTCTTTGAGAAAATACCACCAAATACAATTATGAAGCTGCAACCAGTAGCTGTGGAAGCATCGACTGCAGTTGCGGGTTTCTTCTTGGATCCTATTGACTCACCAAACAAGGAAAACATTTTGGGAGCCTCCTAGATTTAACATCTAGTTTATATCTGAAATTGATTTTTAATTCATTTTTAACAATTGCTTGTTTTTAATTGATATTGATATGCATTATGGCTTTCATTATTAAAGTGCATTTTATATTCATTTAATAATCATTAGCCTTATATATTGTTCGATTTTATTTAGACTAGCCTTTAAGTTTCAATTTGAAGAAACAGTCTCCCTCCGACCAAGGAGTGGGTGTTGTAAGGTTCAAGAGGGTCTGTGCACAAATCTCAATTTTAGTTACAGTTTTAAATTTAACATCTTTTTCCTAACAGTGACTTTTTACATGCCTTGCACTTACACAGTACCATATTTAGCCAATATTCTGCTTGCAGCACATTTTTTAGTAAGCATTTTATCATGTTGTTTGTACACTCTGTCCCAGGCTAAGGAACAGTGAAAGAGATGCCCTTGCATTTGATTGTCCGGTTGGAGACAGCTCTAAGTCTAAAGACAAACAATCACATCAGCGCTGCACCTCTGACACAATGCGACTGGAATAGTGCTTTTATTATACACACCATCTCGGAACCAAAATCGGCAAAGGAGCACTTCTGCGATTATCCTGAAACACTGTGCATGTGCCCGAGATGCAGCTCTGCTGACTCTAATCTCCATCCTGCAAAGGATGGCAGCCTGCTCTACACCAGATCGACTTCTTGATACATCATACACAGGTATGGGGGGTTGGGTTGTCCCAAGAGATCTGGCAGTTATACTCTGATAGTGAAAGCAGTATTAGGTAGGAATATAAATCTAAATATACTCACAATCACACTGTAATGTTATAATGGTTGAACTGTTTATCTTTTTCACCATTACTGTAATGCTGGTTCCAATGTTTTGTTTCATCTTACTGATAACTGCAGATGCTCATGTTTTTTACACAAGAATACAGTTGCTTCAATAAATATTTGAAAAGCTAATTTACATCTTTCTTGTGCCTCCCTTTGGGCATGTCTGAGTAACAACAACAGGGTAGATCTGTTTCCACGATTTCCTTGGGGAATTAGAGTGGACATGTTCTGAGATTGCAGATACTATCTGGTACCCTGTAAGGTTAGGGGTTCAGATGGCTCACTCTGAGATAGCTAGGAATTAGGACAACACACTTTAATGATAGGTGTGGACTCCGTTCCGATATTCTGACGTTTGTGTTGTCCAGATAAACAGTCCTACTTAATTCGTACTAACCGGTTGACAAGCTGGATCGCCCAAAGCTCCAGTAGGTTGACAAGGAGTCTGGATTACGCCAGAGACCGGAGGTCTCTGGCCTCCACCTCTCCCCAGGTGGCCGCCCCATCCAGGATTTAGGCATCTGTCACCTCTATCAGATCTGGTTGGAGAGGGGTCAGCCACTGACCCAATCGCAGTTCGTTAACCACCACTGCAGATCTTTTGCAGTTCCCTCGAAGATCTGGACCATGTCGGAGAGATTCTCCTGACGCTGCGCCCACTGGAACTTAAGTTCCCACTGCCATATATGACAAGCAGGACAAGGAGGCCATGAGGCCCAGCAGCCTCAGAGTCAGTGTGTCAGAAATCAAGGATAAAGGCTAAAACATCGGTATCATAACCTGAATATCCTTGACTCACTGTTTGGCAGGATATGCCCAAATCTACACTGTGTCCAGAATAGCTCCAATGAAAGGGAGCATCTGAGAAGGGGTCATGGTGTGACTTTGACACGTTTATAGTGAACCCCAGCGAATACAGGAGGTCCGCCGTAGTCTGGAGGTGGAAGATGACTGTTTGGGGGTGAGCCTGCCTTTAACAGGCAGTCGTCAAGATAGGGTAAGACTGGCACCCCTGATCTAAGCAGAGCTGCAACCACCGCCATCACCTTAGTGAACACCCGAGGGGTTCTGGTAAAGCCAAAGGGGAGCACAGTGAGCTGATATTGCTCATGGCCTACCGTGAACTGCATATAATGCCTGTGGGCAGACAGGACAGTAATGTGGAAGCATGCGTCCTGCAAACCACAACGCTACCATCCAGTCTCCTGGGACCAGGGCAGACTGGACTTGAACAAGTATAAGCATTTTGAATTTCTTCTTTTTCAGGAAGAAATTGAGAGGGCACAGGTCTAGGATAGTATGAAGGCCTCCATCCATCTTTGGCAACAGAAAGTAGCGGGAATAGTGACCACAACCTACTTCTGATACCAGCATCCTCTCTTTGGCTCCCTTCGCCAAGAGAGCTGACACTTCCTGGCAGAATAAGGAGATGTGATCCTCAGTCAGCCTGTCACTGGGTGGCATGGGGGGGAGGGGTAGTCACGAAGGGGAGGGAGTAGCCCCTTCATTCTGGAGAACCCAGCAGTTGGATGCAATTGACCTCCAGTGGTGCAGGTGATGTCATATCATGCCGCCCACGGGATGCCCATGATGGTCGGAGGGTAAACTAAAGAGGATTGGAAGCTGCAGCTGCTGGGGCGTGGGGGACTGCCACAACCTCGGACTACCGAACCCACAGGTCTGTGGGATCACGTCCTCAGCCATGCAGGAGCTGGGAGGCTTGTGTACTGTGGTGGCTGGGCAGGTAAAGACGCTGCTGAAAGCCCCTTCCATGGCCACAAAAAGAGAGAAAGGTGGACTGGGGTTGGCGAGGGGCCATGGAAAGGCCCAAGGACCAGGCTGTTACTCTAATGTCCTTGAAGCACTCTAGCGCACAGAGGCGATTCCGAAGAGCTGCGGGGTCATGCTTTGGTCATCCATTACGCAGCAGCAGTTCCAATGCGGTGCTGCGAGGAGATGCGTCACACTGCGTCAGTTCTGCTAAAAGACCACAGTGGGACTGGCAGAACACCTTCAGGCCCACTACCAAGTGTTCAGGACTGCGGTGGCACCACTTGGGGGGGAGGAGGGGTGGGCAGGATTCACAGCAAGCAGAGTCCAGGTGCAGGGTTCAAGGTGGTTAGAGCCCTTTCTGTCCCCGAGGCTCTGATTAGGAGGCCAACCAACTAGCCCTTGGAGTCACTCTCGTGGCCTTGGGTTCAAGATGCAGGTCCAGTCCTTCTCCCTCAGACAGCAGAATAGCAGTCCTTCTTGCAGTGGAGCAGCATAGCAGTCCTTCTGAGTCCTCCACTGGTCCAGAGGTGAATTGAAGAGTTGGGTCTAAGGGTCCACTAATTGTACCTGGAACCCACTTTGACGTGGGAGAAGCTTCTACAGCCCTCCACCTACAGAGGTGTCTAGAAATTCCTGCCTCCCTGCCCCAACCCCAGCTTTGCTGGGGGCAAAAAGTCTAGAGTGAAACTTTTGTGAGTGTGCTGAAACAGTCTTTGTGATGAGCAGGTGTGGTAGGCGACAGCTCTGGCCCCTATCAAATCAGAGATGGCCCATTCTGCCAACAACTATTCCCCCTTTGTCTGACTGTCTGGGAGCAATACACAAAAGACCAACTTGCCAGCTACACCTAGTCATGGAACCCAGGATAATGGCTGGAGGCACCAAATGGCTGGGGCAAGAAAATGTCAACTTTTTAAAAGTGGCATTTTTTGAATTGTGTCTTAAAATCGAAATTTACCATAAAAGAGGGATATGAATTACAAGTTTTTAGAGGCCAAACTCGACATTCTTACCTGCTCCCAATTGAAAGTTATCACTTATTAAATACAATAAGGTAACCCACTGTTATACTATGGGAGAGGCAATCCTTGCAGTACTGAAAAACAAATTGAAGAGTTTTTTTACTACCAGGATATGTAAATATTAAAAGTGCATGTTCAACTTTTTAAATTCACTGCACGCTGCCCTATGGGCTGTTAATGGCCTACCGGAGGAGCGAGATATATATTAAAAAGGAAGAGTTAGGCCTGGCAAACGTTTATTTTGCCATGGCAAAAAGGCAGTCAAAAACTCCAAATACAGGCTGCAATGGCAGGCCTGAGACAAGTTTAAAAAGCTACTTAAGGGAGTGGCACAAAGAGTGCTGCAGGCCCATTAGCAGTATTTAATTTACATGCCTTGGGTACATGTAGTACCACTTTACTAGGGACTTTAAGTAAATTAAATGTGCCAATTGAGTGAAAGCCAATTGGCACATGTTTTAGGGTGAGAGCACAAGCACTTTAGCACTGGTTAGCAGTGGTAATGTGTGCAGAGTCCTGAAGTCAGCAAAAACAGGCTGACTGAAGGCAAAACGTTGGGGGAAAACCATACCAAGGATGTCAGGTCCAACACCCTTTCCATGTGCATTAAAGTCTAAACATGTCATCTGTGGTAGCTAATTCAGAGTGTGACATCAAGATGAAGAACGCACAACAAGCAAGGGAAAAACATTACAAAAACAATTCCTTAACACTACTTATAGGTCATCCAGTGACTGCATAAACAGACTTTTTTTTACGGTGCACAATAAACGTACTATGTCAAATGATCAATTATAAATCACTTTTCTTAGATGTTTCATTTCTCCTCTCTCAGAATCACCTCATGCAATTCAATCAATTCTAGATTCTGCCAGAATTGAACGCCACACGTGTAGCCTTCGATAACGTACACTGTGTGCTGGTTGTAAACTTTCAGACAATTCTTAAACTGCACACAGTTGTGGTCAGAAAGAGGCTGCAAATGTTTTTAAACAGATTAGTTTGAACTAAGCATCAAACCAACTGAATGTATGAGATTACTGTGTAGACAAAATGAATAAAGAAAGATGCAGCAGCAATTTGGTACTGAAGTTTTAAAAGTTCAAATGGGACATTCTCAGCGAGAACCCTAATAAACCACACAAGTTCTTGTCAACGATAAGAATTTTGAACTTACAGCAACTAGACATTGTTCGACAAACGGAGTCAACACGTGAGGCCGGATGGTGACCATTATATCACGAAAGTCCATTGCATTGACAGTTCCTGTCCGATCACTGTCACGCTGAACAAAAGCTTGTCTTGCATGCTCCAGCTGTATCTCCTGCAAGCAACGAGATAATAATAAAATTATTTAGATGCCATCTACCAAACAATTTGGTAGCCATCTTGTTTCTCCCAAGGGAGGAAGTTGAAAAGGTTGCATATTGTTAACAGTTTTAATGGATACGTTTCTTTATCACAGAGAGTTGTATTGAACAATATTGGTGAGTACCCGCCACATACCCCTTTACTTAACACACATAAGTTGGACTTTGTAAGAAGGCATAAATATTCATGTATTCACATTTTGTTTTAATCATGTTCATGGTGCAGACAGAAAATTTACTTTTGCACAAAAAAAACACACAAAAAACAAGATGCACATCTATAGGTCTACACAGGGACAATATGCATGATTGAAGTTCCGCACTTTTATACGTAATGCCATTTTTTCGAAAATATTCCACAAAACGGGTGGTTAATAGTGGGCAGAAATTCTATTGGGCCTAGTCACAAACTGCAATTGGAAGAACGCAAAGTAGTACTACTGTAATACCACTAATGTACAACAAAATGCTTTTCACAAACTTACGGACGGAGATCTACACCTCCACAATTCCATTCTTTTCTGTGCGGAGATCCCTGCCATGGTTGTGGATACTTCTGCACGTGTATGTATATATTTTAGTAGTGAATGTGAGTGGGACAAGGAGGGACTGAAAAATCAGTAATATATATTACTAAATGGGAGTGGTTAAGGGACGAACACTCCCACTAATACAAAACCACACCCACAAATGAATACAACCATTGATATTCTCAAACTGCACTGCTAAAGTTACTAAAGTCCTAAAGGTGTAAAAACAGGAGAAAATATATTCATGCCCAGCCTTGGAGTAAGACAAGCAGCAAACACGGCCACTCACAGGTACTTCAACAAACTCCAGGAGATAAAGGTGTCTGAGAAATAAAATAGCTCACCACAGAAATGAATGCTGATATAATGAAATTATTTCAATGTTAAAATTTACAACACATTTATAACAAATTAATTACTTTAGTAACCAAGCGTTCAACATACCAGAAAAAAGAAATGATATTGAGAGTGGGATTTTTATATATAAATATATTTATATTGAACACATTTAAATTAATTATTTAATACACATTTAATTGTACAGTTAATGTTCTGTAACATTTTATTAGTTCTAGGTTAAACAAATATTTAAAATTCATTTACATGTATATTTTCACCGAAATATATTTTTGAATGAATAATAACCCTAAATCATTTTCGCTGTACTTTTCAATAGGGAGATCTCTGCTACGGTGGTAGAAATCTCCACTTACATCCGCAAAATTAATAGTAACTTTATGCTCATTAAATCAGTTGTGGGAGACTCCACCCTCTGATTTGAAGGGTAGAGACATGTAATTCAACACCCGATTGTAAATCTATACTTGTAAATGGTGAATGTCAAAAAGTATACAGTTACACCTCGGTGTAGTAGTAAATATACTTATGAGTAAGCATACACTTCTATATTTACCTTTGTGAATAGGACCCTATGCCTTTCAGAAATGGAGAAAATAGAGTGAAGACAGACAGCAGTCTTCTAAAGATTAAAATACCAGTATTTCAATAGGAACTGCATTTAATTTAGCAAATATATACATTTCAATAAAATAAATGTTTGTGAACAGTCTATGACGGTTACAAAAAAATAAAGAAGAGCTGCTGAAGTAAATAGTGAAATGACATCTCACTCTACTGACCCTAATGAAGTGTTTGAAACTTTTAAATTTTTGACAAACATTCTTTTGAAGGACTAAACCGATTTTTAGATGTGGCCGTAATACCAAATTACAATCACTTGTCAACTTAAAAACCTCAGCAACCCAAACTAATGCTTTTTTTTTTAGGATTTGAATTCTATGTCGGGACCAGAGGCTCCGATTATGCTTTTCTTCCTTCGCTTTATTCATTACATAAAACCACAGCAGCCAGAAAAGCAATATAAATGATTTTTTCTCCAACAACATAGAGAAAAACTATCATTTCATCAAGAAAAGTCTGCATTAGAAACTCCAAATCCCTTAAGTCCATAGGAGAATGTAACATCGCAAGTCCTTCTACAGTGTCCATGCAGGGTAGATAGCTCCTCCATTTTGTATGACCCTCCTCTTTCTTCGCGCGAGTCACGCCAAAGTTTTACTGATCCTGTTTTGAACCGTCATTCCCTGAAACAAAGAAACTACGTGAGATTACTCGATACTAAAACATCGCAGAGCAATCTCGAAAATCATTGCAAATGAGCGAACGGATACTGTAATTGACAAAAGGCAATATACCAATAAAAACTCTGAAAACCTGGTTACGTTGTTTTGCCTTTATTATAACATAACCTTGCATGTAATTGCCTGATGTTTATTGCAACCCCGGGGCACAGATTTTATCACTTCTTGTGCCCGGGGGGGGACTGTTGTTGACTTGATCGACTTGTTTGCTTGTCAGGTTTCTTTCACAGATTCCTTGCGGGAGCGTTTTCGCTCCTTACGCGGCCGCCTTCCATTTCCCGCTGTGTTTCTAGACACCGCTACGGGGAGCTCGCGGGTCTCGCGGCGCGGTCTCCTCAGATGAGGAGCTGCGCGACCTGCATTGCCGTGAGCCTTGTTCCCCCGCCGCCACACAGACGCCCTGCGGGGTTGTATATTTCCCCTAATTCTTGTTTACACGCCCCGTTGGGGGTCCGTATTGCGGCTCTGCCGCGTGAATCGCCTGCGGGTAGGTTTTGTGCATGATCACCTAATTCGCATTAGTTCACACTTGGTAAGTGCGCGCCGGGTGGCGGTTTCGGGCCCTGTCAGTTCGCTGAGGGCCTGAGCGCACCTGAGGCCCGTCCTGCCTCAATAGCCGTTTTTATCCCGCCCCAAAGCTCTGCAGTCCTCCTGTCTGCCCACATTTGTTCTGGCATCACCAGGCTAGTATATTTAGTTGGGTATTTCCACACCATTGTCTGGTACCATGGAACAGGGTGATTATTATGAAGAGGAAGAAGTACAACAGTACCTTCCTTATGACGATAATTTCTTGGACGCTGTGGACAACTCCATTTACAGATGTGTAAATGACGTTGTAGGTCCTATGGAGGAGCGCCTATCGAATCGCATTGTCGTGGAGTGCGCCAAACTGGCGCAAGCCCACTTCTGGACCCCGGTCCCTGCTAGCACTCCAACACCTGGGGAGGGTCCCTCGCCCCCGAAGAAGTGCTGCACTGAGGGCGGCCCTGAAGAGGCGCAGGGGTGGACAAGGATGCTTTTGAGCGCCTCAGGAGCGCTTTTTTGGCTAAAGCGGTTGTCCCCTCCCAGACACCTCTTCCGGCCCCAGAGCCTATTGCCTCTCCTCCACCGGCCTTCCCGTCTCCTGACGGGGGTTCACCAGCGGATACCGATGACGAGGAAGGGTCGTCGCGGTCTTGGCGCCCGACCAGTTCTTCCTCCGCATTGCCGCAGGATAGTAAGGGCATGCTGGATCCGGAGGAAATAATTCATCCGCGGTCCGCAGCTTGGACGCCTGGGGACAAAATGGCCAAGTTTGTGGCGGGCCGCCTCCGCAAGCCCCTAGAGAAGGAAGCCAGGGGGTGTTTGAGGGCAGATTGTCCGCATCCCACTCTAGAGGGGAAGGTAACCTTTACCCCGGAACTTGATTCCAAGATAGCCACCTTCCTGGCCAAGTACATGAAGGACCCCCGTAAGGGCATTGACCGTTCCTGGCGCTCCTGTCAGGATAAGCTCCTGGATGCGATAGGGCCCCTAACAAAAATTCTGGATATGGCGGAAGAGGCGAAAGTTACGGGTTCCACCATATCCCCCGACGTTCTGTCGAATTGGGCCCAGCGGGCGCTAATATTTCTAGGTAACGCCAATTGCGCCCTATCGACAAATCGGCGGCGCTCTCTTCTCATCAAGTTAGATCCTAAATTAGGCGATTTGGCCTCCTCGGAGGCAGGGGCAGTGGCACAAGGGGGCCTCTTTGGTGACCCCTTCGTCAAGGAGCTGGGGAAATTTGTGGCCACATTCACCTCGTTGGACAAGGCCCAGTCCAACATCAAGAGGTTTTTCCAGCCACGTTTCTCCCAAGGGGCCGGTCGCGGTAGGGGCTGCGTGACTGGCCGTGGTGGACAGAAACATCCTGTTAAGGGACAAGGCTCCGGGCGGGGGCAGTATAACACCACCGCGAATTACACCAATTTCTATCCTACCAGAGGCCAGCTGTTCCGGGGCGGCTTCAAAAACAACTCCGGCGGCAGTGGAGCCAACGGTAAGCGTCATACCTGCAACGCAGGTTTGTATCGGGGGCCGGCTAGCGGCTTTCCAGAGTGCTTGGGCACAGATTACAACAGACGCTTGGGTTTTGCAAACCGTCCGGGGGTTTCATATCAAATTTTACGATCTTCCCCGTCAAGAAGGCTTTCCACGCCCCATCACCTTTTCCGTGGCAGATGCACAGCTGGTCGACGAAGAGGTAGCCGAGCTGCTCCGCAAAGGGGCCATTTGTCGCTCAGCTCTGCATCCCAACGGTTTCCTCAGCAAAATTTTTTTGGTGGACAAAACCGATGGGGGGCGACGGCCGGTAATCAACCTCAAGGAATTCAACGGGTGGTTGGTTTAGCGGCATTTCAAAATGGAGGGGATTCACCTCCTCCGGGACGTTCTTCTCCCGGGCGATTGGATGGTCCGTTTGGACCTCAAGGATGCTTATCTAGTAGTTCCCATCCATCCTCCGCATCGGCGGTTCCGCCAATTTTGCTGGAAAAGTCAGGTTTACGAATTTACCGCCCTTCCGTTCGGACTTTCATCGGCACCTTGGTGCTTCACGAAGGTGCTCCACCCGGCGGAGGAGTTCCTAAGGAGCCAAGGTATTCGGATGATTGTTTAACTGGACGATATTTTACTTATGGCGCAATGTCCCAGGAAGTTGATCCTGCAATTACAACAGGCGATCTTCTCTTTTGGAGGGGTTGGGCCTTGTCATCAACGGAGACAAGTCAGTCCTCGTCCCGGCTCAGAGTGTAGTGTTCCTCGTGTTTGTCGTGGATTCACTCCGTTCTTCCCCAAGTCTGCCATCCCGGAAGATGGCCAAGATTCGGCACGAGTTGAGGCAGACCATCTCAAAAACTCATACCTCTCTCCGGCAGATTGCCCGGGTGGTGTGCCTTCTCTCCTCGTCCATCCAGGCAATGTTCCCGGGGCCCCTTCACTACCGAGCCCTGCAACGCCTGAAGGCACATCATCTCAGGAGAGGCCTGTCATACGACCAGACGGTTCCCCTCTCGGAAGAGGTAAAAGAGGAAATGTCTTGGTGGCTCACCCACATGGAAGGCTGAAACGGCCGGGCGATCTTCGGGTCAGTCCCGGACCTAGTTATAGAATCAGACGCCAGCAGGTCGGGGTGGGGCGCCTGTTGCGGGGGGTTCTCCACCGGAGGCGCCTGGTCATTAGGCGAGCAGCAGTGGCACATCAATTGCCGAGCCCTAGCGAACATGGCGAAGGAGTTTTGGGACTATTGCCTGGCTCATCACGTATCTGTGACAGCGGAGTATCTGCCGGGTCAAGCCAACCAAGTGGCAGATTGGCACTCCAGGCATCTGAGGGATTCCAGCCAGTGGAAGTTGGACTTTCATGTCTTCCAGTGGTTGCACGGCCTATGGGGGCCGTTTTCGGTGGATCTGTTCGCGTCCCGTCTGGACCACCAACTCCCACGTTTTTTCAGCTGGAGACCGGATCCTCTCGCGGAGGCAACGGATGCATTCCTCCAGGAGTGGAGTCAGGAGAAGGGTTATGCCTTTCCCCCCTTCTCGATGGTGGTGCGGACAGCGGCCCGGATCCGACAACAGAGAGCAGAGGTGGTGGTGGTGACTCCATATTGGAGGTCCCAAGTTTGGTTTCCAGTTCTTCTGGAACTTTCTTGGGATTCTCCAATCCTACTCCCCCCCCCCCGTTTCCTCATCTCCTTCTGAATCCGGACGAGGAGCAACATCACCTCATCACCCAGGGTTCTCGCCGCCTCATGGCATGGCGGCTTTCCGGCGACGCTGGTCGCTCCCAGGACTTTCGAGACCGGCTGAGGCCCTCTTATCCAAAGCCTGGGCAGACAGCACCTCGAAGCGCTATCGCTCCGCCTGGACTAAGTGTATGCGTTGGTGTTTTCGACGGGATTTGGATCCCATGGGCGCAGGCGTCGTTCCCGTTCTTAACTTCCTAGCAGAATTGGCGACAGACGGCCTGGCGTATCGTTCCATTAACGCAGTGCGTTCCGCAATCTCGGCAGCTCATTGTCCGGTTGAGGGAGCCCCTATTGGGGAGCATCCTTTTGTCTGCAAGCTCCTGAGGGGTATTCGCCTTTCATTACCCCCGGAGCCACGCTATTCTGTCCTGTGGGACGTCAATCTGGTTCTGAATCTCTTCCTTTCTTGGCAATCCAACAAGTATCTTTCATTGAAGGAAATTTCGGCCAAGTTGGCCATGCTGCTATGCCTGGTTTTTTGCCGCAGAGTGTCGGAAGTTCGGACGCTGGACATCTCAGCGAGAGCTTTTTCTCCCGATGGGGTGGCATTTACGGTGGGTCGCCGTACTAAGTCATCTTCGAGAACGATTTCGTATCCAGCCTTTTCAGATGTCCCCAAACTGTGTGTTGTGAACTGCCTCAAAGCGTATGAGGATATGACACCAGCTTCTTATTGCCTTAAGAAAACCGCACAAAGCAGTCTCCTCGCCCACTATAACCAGGTGGGTGCGGTAGGTCATGCAAGAGGCGGGTATTGACACAAAACAGTTCGGAGCTCATTCAGCCAGGGGTGCAATGGCTTCTAAAGCTTTTTCCCTGGGAGCCCGTTTGGAGGACTTGATGCGCGCTGTGGATTGGTCCTCGGATTCCACCTTTAAGCGGTTTTATTTCAAACCGGTTGTGGACGTTGCTCAGTTAGTGGTAAGTAAGCTTTGAACTAGCATAATCGGAGCCTCTGGTCCTGACATAGAATCGAAATTTGCCTAGCATAGTAACGGTAAATTTCAATTCTATTAAGGACTCTGAGGCGAGGATTATCCCTCCCAGTGCACGGTCTAGTGCGAACCCACCCGTAGCTACGTAAGTAACCAGGTTTTCAGAGTTTTTATTGGTATATTGCCTTTTGTCAATTACAGTATCCGTTCGCTCATTTGCAATGATTTTCGAGATTGCTCTGCGATGTTTTAGTATCGAGTAATCTCACGTTGTTTCTTTGTTTCAGGGAATGACGGTTCAAAACAGGATCAGTAAAAATTTGGCGTGACTCGCGCGAAGAAAGAGGAGGGTCATACAAAATGGAGGAGCTATCTACCCTGCATGGACACTGTAGAAGGACTTGCGATGTAACATTCTCCTATGGACTTATGGGATTTGGAGTTTCTAATGCAGACTTTGTTGATTTTTCTTGATGAAATGATAGTTTTTCTCTATGTTGTTGGAGAAAAAATCATTTATATTGCTTTTCTGGCTGCTGTGGTTTTATGTAATGAATAAAGCGAAGGAAGAAAAGCATAATCCTCGCCTCCGTGTCCTTAATAGAATTGAAATTTACCGTTACTATGCTAGGCACATTTCGATTCACCTATAAAAAGCTCTACAGCAAATTAAATAGACTTGCAATAATAATTGTATTTTTCTTAATTTCAAATTAGGGAGATCCTTGGTTGCTGAATGCTGGAAGCACAGCAATCCTATGATGTTAAAGAGTGAATTAACAGACTCTAGAAAGATGATCAAAGAAGAAATAATCCATCCTTTATTAAGATTCCAAATCAAATATGAAAGAACATGTGCTAAGGACCAAGCTGAAAGAAAGAAACTACAAGTACTATTCAGGTATAATCCTTACATGATACTTAAACCAACAAAGTTTGAGTGATTTATATATTATTTTTTAATTTACTGCATTTATTTAGGATTTTTACGGTGTACCAGAGATGATAACTCAAAGAAGATTGAGTATGCGGGTATAAAAAAGTAAAATAGTATGTCTCACAAAAAAGAATAGCTTAGGAACTTTTCTAAATTGGATGAAAATGACAATGGCATGAATCTATTGATGCAAACCAATCCAAAGTTGAGGACCACGGACTGCCAACTTCATGTCGTATCTCCTTGTCAATCAGCATTGAGGCTCTTGAAAATATAGTGGATGCTAGATCTAATATGATGTTTTGGGATGTTTGTAGATCTTCTCCATTAAATGTGGTGGAGCCGACCTAAAGACACAGATGAAGATCCAGCACAGGGCTTTAAAATATAATTATACACTACTACTGACTGGCAGCATGAAGTCTAATTTTCCAGAGTACAAGGCCTAAACAAACTGCCATTTTGCAACATCTGTCAACGTTAAATCTCACAGGAGGACAGACCCAGACACTAAGTTAGCATAGTCAGTTTAGCATTAATATGGGCTCCCATTTCTATCTTGTCAGGTTCAGGAAGAATGAAGAGCAATGCTTGCTTCAACTGAACGAGGCTGCAAAAGCCCAACTGGACCACTACTTAAATGTAGGATCTAGTACTAAGATCATTGAGATCACTATGTGTTTAGATTTTTTTTTATATATATAAGAGCAGTTTTCCAAAAATTGGGAAAGTACAGTTAACCAAGGCAGGATATATTTTTTACTATTTCATGACCCCAACATCAGTACCTTCATCTTGGCTGCAATTAATGTTAGACTAACGAATGCTGAAATGAGAGGACAATACATGTACTCCTTATTGTTCACGCTACATACAAAGGTCTTTAAAAGTCAGATAAATGGAGCTTCAAAGCAGACTACAACACTCTATAAACAAAGTATTGTGTAGAGACAAAACAAAAATCAAGCATCTCTATTAGCTGAACCTACATTTCACACTGCCAAATTCGGAGAGAAACATCGCAAATATACATAAGATACCAAAAATAAGCAAAGGCAATGCTAATAGTTGTGGCTTACGAATGAAAATTCATCTTCAGTTATTGGTGAATTTAGGCACTTAATAAGTCATCACCTATACAATACATCACTCATCCTTGCCCACATGCATCCATCCATTCATCCACCCGCTAACTCATTCTTGCATTTACCTACTTACCTGTTACAGTAAAACACACGCTCAAACTCAACAAGCCTACTAAAGATGAATTAAAATAAAAAGAAAATATGCCACCAACTAAAAGTGCTGGGTACATGCTTGCAATAAACTATTAAATTGAGCAAACAAACAACAACAAAGAGCAGGCAGACCTCTTGTAAAGGTATTTACAGAGTGTCATTGTTTTAAAGTTGCAAAATGGCAGCTAGGTTTAGAAGCAATGTGTTGGTCATCCTGGAGTGGCACAACAATGATAAACTATGCAAATACCTAGAAATTGATTTATGAGTTGGGGTATGTACTGGAATAAAGCCATATGTTAAGATACATATGCCAGTGGCCCTGCACAAACTTAAATACACCAGGACAGATAGTAATTTGTTAGATTCCATTTAACAAATTGTCTGGGGCTTTAGAAGGGTGTAATAACAAGCCACACTAAAAGGTTCCTTGCTTTGAAATATGTTTTTCATAATAAATGTGTCTGACCTACTAATTTTGCCTTACTTCTTATAATAAAAACCTCAGACCTACAGCATCTGACATAACTTCCTAATGAGCCAATTGGACCTCTAGCCTTTATCATTGGCTGATCACCATAACCAACTTTGGTCTACTGTATTGTGCATACGTTTTACCACAAGACAAAAAATCAAGTAGACATGCATAGAATTACAAACATGTACACAATTACAGTTAGCAAAAAGTATACAACCCCCACTTAAGAAGGTTTAACAAGGATCATCAAAGTAAACCTCTCCAACCAAGGTTTTGGCAGACATGGTAGTCAACCCGAAAACCATTGTCTACTATGTTAATCTGCAAGACTTCATGCAACAAACAGTCACAGTGCAATAATAATCCACCCTTAAATGCCTTTTTACTTTAACATATAATTTTCACAACATATTAGTCAGACTTACTGCCTTTGCTATACATTTTTATACTAAACAGTTCATGCCTATGGCGTCTGACATACCTTTTCCCAATGAGCCATCTAGGTCTAAAGCCTTTATCATGGGCTTGTCACCATAACCAACTCAACCCTTCTACATAAGAGTTCTCAACAGGCAACCATCAGGAATACAGCCTTAAATTTTCAAATATGTACAAAATTACAATTGACAAAACAATTTTAAAACTACTTCTAAAGGACCCTAACAAGGACTCTGAAAGCACACATTTTGAGCACCTATGATCTGTAAGAGGGGGTCACCAGCACCAAAGCCCCCGTTTAATATTCTAATCTGCGAGATTCCATGTAACAAAATACCCAACAGGCTACATCTTAGTATAATAACAATCTGCCCTTTAAAAGCCTTTCACCTTCAACATATGCTTTTCACAATAAGTAAATCAGGATTGGGGTTCAACAAGGATCATCCATGTGCAAGTGTTTTGCCTGTATGTTTTGGCAGACAGAGTAACCAACACCAAAACCCTATTCTGCTATGGAACTTTGTGATATATAATGTAAAAAACACACATAACAAAACGCTTCTATATAGGCTTTAGCACGGTGGAATATAATCCACCCTTGAATGAAGACTGACTTCAACATATACTTTTCACAATAAATAAGACAGATCTATTGTTTTTGTCACAGATTGCCTGTCTATCTCACAAAGCCCTCCATTTCAAAACCCCCAGTTATCTAGCGCAAAAGCTAGAATTATCCGGAGGGGTAGACCTTCTCGGAGTGCTAAATCTCTCCTCCTCAAACCTCAGATCTTTCGCAAAAAGAGAACGTGTCACCGAGCTTTCTCCGGCTCTGCGCCAAAGATCTGGAACTCTCTCCCACCGGAAATACGCAGAATCTCCTCCAAGGTTGCCTTCAAATTGGAAGTAAAAGATTCCTCATGAACAAGTTCCTACCTTAAAAGGGTCTCGGATCCTCTGCTCTAATGCTTTGGACCTACACCCTAAGTCCTGTGTTTGGTGTTATTCTGCTTTACTAGTCACTTGCTCCCCTCCCAGTTCGCTATGTTCCAGTTTTTATCTTACCCTTTATCGTCCCTTTCGATTGTAACCTTTGTTTGATATGCATATGTGATTTGTTTAGGTTGGTACCCCTTCAGACGATTGTACTGCTACTATTACCTTCCTTTCCCTCAAATTGTAAAGCGCTCTGATATCCTTCGGGATCATGTTCGCGCTATATAAAACTTTATAAATAAATAAATCGTTTATAATAAACAGGGAAAGGCCTATAACCCTGATCACTGGTTTGCCACCATAAGCAACCCAGTGCTGCAGTACTGAGCATAAGCATTCCCACATGGCAAAATGCGCAATATAAGCACTCATATTCAGAGGAAGCACACAACTTCGGCCTAATCAAATGCTGTACTCAAGGCAATCAACATGTGGGCAAAACAAAAGCCCCTCTCTCTGAAGTGCTTCTTAAAGCTCTTTCCCTATTAATCACATATGTTAAAGCCACAGCTGTCCTAAACTACACCTAAAACGAGCATTGGCAAAGCTAAAATGTATCACCTTTGGGCCTACTGACTTTACCATTACTTTTTCAGCAATGCTGACAGCATTGATGGGGGAAAAAGACACAGTGAATGAAGCAGCTGCTGTTGGCGGTTGAGTCATTCAGTAGATGTGCATATGTGTGCACATAATGACGTGGGTGCCATTTTCTAATCGCCTGATCTATGAAGGCAAATGTCCGTAAATCGGTCTATTTAAAAAAAAAAAAAAAGAAATTTTAAGTGTGCAAAGGAGGTTTGGCATAGGGTTGGCAGCAATTTGCTGCCTGGTCCCTCAAAAAAAATAAAGAAATAAAATACATTCATAAGCGTACACACACAAATATATATTTTTCTTAAACAGAACTACATCTATGAAAGAGCTAAGCAACGGGGAGTGGTGGAGATAGGAGTTAAATTAAAAAACAAACCCAAGGAAGGACAGGGTCCGGCAGCAATCAAGGGAGATAGTAACATAGCAGTGGTGGGTAAAGCACACGGACAGAGCAATATGGAGCGCAGGCACCAGGAGTCTGGCAGAGGAAGAAAAGCACTTGGGAAAACAGGGACGGACTTTAGCGTGAGAAAAAAAGCACGAGGGAGTTGCAAAAAAATACATGCGTTCTCATGAAGTGGACGAACTAAGAAAAATGAAGTTCCCTAAAAGGAAGAATACAAGTCAGTCAAGGAAAAGAATGATAAAGAAGATAATCTCAAGAGGAGGGGTAAATATGATGGACCGGGAAAGCCACTAAATAAGAAGCAGGCAAATATGAGTGACTAAGCCAACCAATAATATGGAAAGGGAGGACTAAACACCCACTGAAATTTCTTGGTAAGCCCACCATTGGCCTTTCCAACTGGACAGCTTGTGCTGTCCGGTAAAGAAGGCCTAAAAATGAAAAAATATGAAGTGCACCTTCCCTTGTTAAGTACCAAGAATATTCCCAAAACTTCTCATTGACTCACATCTTCAAGAAATACCTAAATAAAGAACATCTGTTTGTTTTACTCCACTAGAATATTGCATTCTAAAAGTTGCACGTGAAGTGCTCTACTGAACACTACAACTACCACTACAAATTATAAATAAATAATTAAACCAGGTCACCACTGTCCTGCAGATTCCCTTCTGACTATTAAGATGCTGCTGTATTTAATCAATATAAAATAACGTATATACCTCAGGGTCAAAATAGCAGCATCAAGGGTTTCATCAAGATGTTAAGGAGCAACAACGTAAAGGGCAGACTTTGGCACCCAACACTGAATGGTTATGAAACAAGATAAGACTTTAACTCTTAACTTTTTTCCCCAATCGATGAGGAATGTGCAAAAGTAGTTTTAAGTAGGCTACAATGAATACACTGCCCAACATGGGGTAGTAGTTGATTGCCACTGACAGGGCAGTGGGCTGGGCACAAACCTGACTGACTAAAATTCAAGCGGTGTTGCTGTATAATGTAATACTGTTAATATTAATGCCTTTGTGAAATTTAATGTCCGCTTGTTTAGTTTCTTTAGCGACGGTGCTACACTTTCCTCACATCATGGTTATATTTGTTTGTATTCTTGCTCTACATGGAACTCCAACAAGCCCCAACTGAGATGGTTAGCAGATATCTGCCTTTTAGCTGCCTTCTGATGGTTCCTTATTAAAGCTGCCTTACTTGTTGTAGTTCTTGTGTGACCTCAGGTAATTTGCAAATCTGCCCTTCTACAATTGCCTGAAGCAGGTTCTCTACTACATGCTCCTGGATTTTAAATCTTAGGATTTATGACTGAGAAGGATCTCTCAATGGTGACTGTACTGAAGGCAGGTTTTTGTCACACTTCTGACATAAAAAGGGATTTCAAATATTAATCTTCCTCCCTAGTGACTATGCTGCTTTAGTATTGGCCATATCGAAAATGCAATATACTAATGGGGCATATTACTTAGCCAAAACACCTCATGATGTGAGTGCAGAGGCTGTTGCACATTGTAGCACTATTGCTTCTGCAGGTGAAGTGAGAGTACCATGCGTCATGGCTCACTGGTGCCGTATGATGCCCACTGGATCCCAAAAGCACATAAGATTTGCCCCAAAAGTGCGATTCCTCTGACTACTACAATGAGAAGTTTCAAAAAAATGCTTACAGTTCCTCTTAGCACCAAGCTGGGGTTGTGTCATCCCTGCAAATTTACATTAGACAATTATGTTTCAGTAAGGGGGCCCAAAGTTCAAAAGATGACTAGGGTAGAAACACCATGGACTTTGATAGAGTTGCCCAGCAGTGGCTCACCACTTGCCTGAAAACAGAACCCAGTTGCTCAAGGTGGAATCCTGCTAATTCCAAACCATTTCTACAGCCTTGCAGTCCTTAAAGGCTCAGTTCTTTCATCACCAATCTTCAACCTCCATTGGGTGTTCTGCTACATGAGACAAACCTCAATAGCCAGATGACACCCAGAAGTACCTCAGAATCTCATTTGGTCAAGGCTTAAGCGTCTAAAAACCTCCCTCCCCACAATCCAAGCATGGATGACCCTTCATTAAATTGTATTCCAAAAAGATTTACTTTGTGTGCTTCACAAATGAGAGCAAGCTACAAACAGAATGGCTATCAAAGGTAAATTGAGATAGCTTCTCTCAAATATTTAAATCTGAAAATTCCTTCTAAGTGCACATCACCTTTAACCTCAGTTTGTAGATCCACAACATATACGACGAAAAGAATGCCCGGCACCAACTCAACTAGCACCACGTGCTGATGCTCTTCCTGACAGACCTACAGTCACTGGAACTGTTCTACCTCTATGGCGGAAATGCCTTGCTGCAGTGTCCCAGAGACCCATTTAATGCCACTAAAGAGCATCCTTTATGCAATAGTCAATCTCATCAATAGCCTTTATTACATTCACAGAACTATCCATACACTAAAAAAGCCCCCAACAAGGAAGCATCCCAATCAAAAGCACCTGTATCATCTACAAAACCAATAATACTAATAGTCTACATTTCCTCACTACCAATATCAAGGCGATAGGTGAAACTCCAGGTTAAAAATTAAAACATTGAAACAAGGAAAGCACAATAGGCCAATTCTTCTTCTGTCTCCCAACCAGAATTTGGATCATCATCCTAATCCAAATCAAGCTAGCCAAGTCTCTTCCCTAGCTCCACAAAGAGATGAAAACGAATCGCTATACAGAACAACCTGTTACCCTCACTCTTGTGCATCCCATTGGTCAGTGGTGGCTGGTGAGATTTGAAAGTGGTGGGGCGAAATTTTGCGTGGGAGAGCACCGCGGCGAGCGAGCCCGAACAATTAAAGGGAGGTTCGGGGGGGTTGTCCCCCCGAGAAAATTTTGAAAAATGCATGGGCAAATGGTGCATTTTCAAGCAAATTTGAGAAGCAAGAAGGCTAATAAAGCAAATGTGAAAGTGCAGTTATTACATTAATAAAGGGATGTCATAACAACATGGTAGCTGCTCATTCAGTATAACCACAGAGCTTCATAACAGACTTGAAGAACAAAGCTGAGAACCTCACAGATTTTTTTTAATTTAAACTGCAAACAACTAAACAAACAGCTAAACAGGTCACACACTAGCAGCATTCAAGAAGAAATGTTAGGATTAACGTATTGTTCACTTTCTGTAGACAAAATCAGCACGTCTGTCTATTAGCACATTGATAGTCATTTTCTTTGTGTGAAATATAATTACTTTTAACAGGTTCATTAAATATCAATTAGTTAGCCGCTAAAAATGCTTCGGCAGCTGACATTTAATAAGGAAGTGTGGGGGGGGTTCATTCATTGCTGAATCATACATGGATGTCTGTATGCTGTGTCAGTGTGCAATTTAGAGACAGCAGTTAGCTTCACAACACTGAGATCAAAGCTCTGCTGTCGCATAGCTTGCATGACTGTAATCTGATCGAATGGCCAGTCAGAGCCATTTTAGAATCTTACTGCCTGTTGAATTTATGCAGTTAAAAGACAAGAGTCAGAGACTGTTAGAAGAGAGAAAAAGACAGTGTGTGTGTGTGCGTGCCTGTGTGTGTGTGTGTGTGTGAGAGAGCGAGAGAGAGAGAGAGCGAGAGAGCGAGAGAGCGAGAGAGAGCAGCTGAGAGAGAGTGTATGGGGA
Source organism: Calotriton arnoldi (assembly GCA_963921515.1). Lineage (NCBI taxonomy): Eukaryota > Metazoa > Chordata > Amphibia > Caudata > Salamandridae > Calotriton > Calotriton arnoldi. The sequence goes on along the minus strand of CAWUFW010003435.1, from coordinate 38,632 downwards.
CCACGTCTCTCTCTAAGGAATTATGTGATAAAAATACACCTATTGCAGCATAGAAAGTTTAGGAATGAACTAAACACATCTTTTTGACATGTTTACTCAGAATGCCCTTTGGTTTTCCGACGCTTGACTTCTGGGTATTTTGATCTCTGAACAGTTGTGTGGCACCTGCTAATTAGCCCCCAACTGCTTGTGGCTTTCCCTAAACATGGAAGCAGTTTTTTTCAAATAAATTCACTTCGTATATCTGACCTTTTTCCAAGTCAGATCAGAGGTGCGTCACGCGTGGCAGGGCCTGTAGCTTTGCTTTTGCACCGTGCAAGAAGCTACAGGCCCTGCCTCGCGTGACGCACCTCTGAGAAGCTTCAATACTGGATGCAAGGATTTGGGTGAGGCCTCGACAGTGATGTTCATTCTTCTAACACATCTCACATTTTTTCACTCAGTCAGTAAGTAAGTATACTCCTCTCTATACATCGCAGTAATACTCTTGCTTTTCTCCGTGTTTTTCACATTGCTTATCCACTTTCCAGTCATTTCTTATTACTGCAGTGCTTACAACAACAGTAACACACTGGGTGCCACTGACTGCCAGTCTGCCAAGTGACGTGCCAGCTGTGGGCCAGGGCCCAGGGCCAGAGTACAGACAGTGCTGACTGCCAGTGCCTGGGGCCAGAATCATGCAATAAAGGAAAAAAGACAGACGACGTATATTTAAAAAATTTACGTCAGCTGTCTTTTTTCCTTTATTGATTTCTTCGCAGTAAAATCCTTGGCGAGCATTGCAGGTACACTTTGCCGACCGTGCCATGGTTAGGCATAAAATCGGCTATTCTCAAATTCATTTTTATGGGTCTTGTTTGAAGCGACTTGCGCTATAAGACGGAAAAATATATTAGTGTCTTCACTATTTCAACTCCCGGCCACCTCTAAGCGCTAGCACACGTTTAAGAGTATAACAAACTGTGGAAATTTAATTCAATCCACTCAACATTCCCATTTGAAATGCTTCTGCTTAAAGTCAAATAAATGCTGGCCAAAGCGTTTGTATATCGGCAAAAATCATAATGCTGAAAATAAGTATGCAATACAATATGTGTAGACACATTTGTGTGTTTTGCACTTTTTGTTACAAATCAATATATATAATTAATCTTTTATTACAAAATTCCAATGCCTATAGTATTATTCCGTACATAAGTTTTAATTTCACAGCTGAGCTGAGCGCAACAGATAAACAGAGGACAGTCACACAGGACAGAGCTATCTTCGTGTTGTAATGATAATGAAGCAGCAAACGATTGCTCCTTAACAAGGCTGCTGTTACACTGCACCAGTCTGCGTTGATGTTCTGGCTCTAAACACTACTAACACACTGCCTCTTTGAAGTGCAGAGTGAGTCACTCTGCACTTCAAAGAGTGTTGGTGTTTATAGTGGGAAAGAACGCGTCACTCCTCCTCAACAAATGCTGGTCCTGGTGCCGCCTGCGGCCTGCGTTGCTTTAGTTACTTTCACCCCTGGCCTTAGCCCTCACACTCCGACAGACTCAGATGGATCGATGAGATCTTGTATGCTTGAACACAGAGACTGCAGACTGCTGCCGACATTCAGAAGTTTCAGTTTCACTTTTCTCAGGCTCGCCGTCGACGAATTATCTAACTGCGCAGGACCCCCACCAATTCAATCACAAAATGACCACACCACGTCATTGTTGATTAAACAACTAAATCAAAGCGTAGATTTTTACCTACTGGTCTTTTTGGATAATCATGTTTGTTGCGGAGTTCGCCACATTCGACGTGCCCGGTGCCCTCTCTGCACACTTCGTTCAACTCTTAAGGACCCCTCAGGGAAGCCCCTCTGCGCCATCTCACTCTGTCACTCACACATGCTCACGTCACAGCAGGACACAGAGAGAGATAACTCTCTTGGCCAGGGTTCAACATCCACTTTGGTGCAGTTTACGGCCGAGGCCCGTGTGTTTTCTGCGGCACATAGCGCCTCCACCCGCTGCGCGTGAAAACCCGTAAACAGCAGAAACGCTGAATTTTGGAGTTATTTGATATCCAGTTTGTTTCGCACCAGAGGCTGATGTGTCTCCGAGTATTGAGGTAGCACAAACACCGGATAAGACTGATTTTAGGGCTGGTGTAACTCAGTCGCGGCTCGCGGGGGTGGGGTGTCGCGGGGGGTGAGTGCCGGGGTGGAGGGGAGTTTTAAAATAAAATAAAAATCCTACCTGAGCAGGTCCGCGCCGCCTCAGGTCCGTTGGCGCCTACAGGAACGGAACAGCCGCATCACTGCTGGCAAGTGGGTGGCAACCCCTCTCAGCCAATCCTGGCGCTGCCAGCAGCGCCAGGATTGACTTGGGGCACGGTTACTCTCCGCCCGCCTGCCTATTAGGAGACCGAGGTTTGAGCCTTTGCTCAACCCTCGCTCTCCTAATGGGCATGCGCCAGCCTGTGCAGCCACTAGTGCGCATGACTGGGCACGGCGGAAAAATTCGCCGACCTTCCCCACTCATGCGCACTTGTGCATTGTGCTGCTGCATGCCCCTGGTGACGGTCTGACTGACAATGCCTGTCAGTCAACATGACGCCGGACCGCACACCCCCTTCAGACTCTGAAGGGGGTGGGCGGTCCGACGTCATGCTGACTGACATGATTGTCAGTTCTCCCTCGGCGTCTCTGAACTTAAGTAAACTGAGAGTTTACTTAAGTTCAGAGACGCCGAGGGAGCTGCGGGCGGGGGGGCTACGTCCCAACGCCCCAATGGACGCACCGCCACTGCTATTGGTTTTCCTATCATCACTCCCCATCATTCTCAGAATACCTTTTCTCCTCTGACTAGAAGGCTCCCCCTTTCACACCTCACCACCAACCCTAAACCCTTCCCCTTACTGAACTCTTTTTTATTCATAAATCCAATACCAACATATATACAAGGTGAAGTGAAGCCTTTCTGGTTCAGGCAACAAAAATACAGAATGACCTTCAACTTGGACCAAAAGGAAATCCGAAGCATCTCGGTTATAGAAGTAAGTGAGATTTGTTTCTCCCACTGAACTTCCCTTTAGTAATTAACTAATAACTATTTATGACAAGAGACACTGTGCAAGTTGGAAACAGCAGCAGCAACAGGCCCTATGTAGGGATGTACATTGATCTTACAAAATATAATCTGAATATGGCATAACACTTATAGCAGTCAACATGAGGTCCTTTTATGCACTTTGTCTAAATTTTGCTTCCATATATCTGACAGTCCCCTGATATTCTCACTCTTCATTGCAAATCATGTGCGCTCTGACTATCTCACCATATGGGATGCATTTACTTTGCAAACTGTTTGGTCTACTACAAAGCATGTAGTATTACATTACATGGTGTTTCTTTATGAAAAATCCTGCCTTCTAGGCGACCATTCTTGTGGCAGGATTCAAGATCCAAAACTGATATTCTGTTCTTATTACAGGTCACAGTGAAATGTATACGGTAGTGATTATGAGTTAGGTAATCATGAAACTCTCAATTCAACGTCAGTACCCCTCCAGATAATTAAGATGTCATCAATAAATCTTCCAAAGCAAAACCAAAGGGGATGATGGACGGAGTGTTGAACAATGCAAGCACTCACCCCCAGTCAACTGATCTGGGTTTAATCCATCATCATTCTTTAGCTCACTCCGCCACCCCAGTTCAGACATGGCCATATGCAAATCAGTCTGACCCTGTGCCTCATGGGAACAGTCCAGCCCGAACTGCCGCGCCATGTCTTCCCTGGACCGGAAACAAGCATCCTGGGACCGGATTAAACCCAGATCAGTTGACTGGGGGTGATTGTTTAATTTGCTCGAACGCTCCGTCCATCATCCCCTTTGGTATCGCTTTGTTCGCCCTAAGTTGGCAGGGTATGCCCAGATGTGGGTCCCTTGCTCACTTTGCCACTGGATTCAAGATAGCCTGGCTGATGAGGGTTTTGAACCCGAAACCGGTCCCAGGATGCTTGTTTCCGGTCCAGGGAAGACATGGCTTGGCAGTTCGGGCTGGACTGTTCCCATGAGGCACAGGGTCAGACTGATTTGCATATGGCCATGTCTGAACTGGGGTGGTGGAGTGAGCTAAAGAATGATGATGGATTAAACCCAGATCAGTTGACTGGGGGTGTTTGATTTGCTCTAACGCTCCGTCCATCATCCCCTTTGGTATCGCTTTGTTCGCCCTAAGTAGGCAGGGTATGCCCAGACGTGGGTCCCTTGCTCACTTTGCCACTGGATTCAAGATAGCCTGGCTGATGAGGGTTTTGAACCCGAAACCGGTCCCAGGATGCTTGTTTCCGGTCCAGGGAAGACATGGCTTGGCAGTTCGGGCTGGACTGTTCCCATGAGGCACAGGGTCAGACTGATTTGCATATGGCCATGTCTGAACTGGGGTGGTGGAGTGAGCTAAAGAATGATGATGGATTAAACCCAGATCAGTTGACTGGGGGTGAGTGTTTGATTTGCTCTAACGCTCCGTCCATCATCCCCTTTGGTATCGCTTTGTTCGCCCTAAGTTGGCAGGGTATGCCCAGACATGGGTCCCTTGCTCACTTTGCCACTGGATTCAAGATAGCCTGGCTGATGAGGGTTTTGAACCCGAAACCGGTCCCAGGATGCTTGTTTCCGGTCCAGGGAAGACATGGCTTGGCAGTTCGGGCTGGACTGTTCCCATGAGGCACAGGGTCAGACTGATTTGCATATGGCCATGTCTGAACTGGGGTGGTGGAGTGAGCTAAAGAATGATGATGGATTAAACCCAGATCAGTTGACTGGGGGGGAGTGTTTGATTTGCTCTAACGCTCCGTCCATCATCCCCTTTGGTATCAATAAATCTTCCCCAGTAATGGGTCCTGTTTATCAACGTATTTTATATCTGGGCTCCAGACATGTACCCTCCAAGACTAATCCATAAGTTGGTTGGCATAAAAGGGGGAAAACCTGGAGCCTATAGTAGTCCTGTGTTTCTGTCTTTAACAATTGCATTCATGTAAGACCACAACACTGATCTCCAATATAATCACTGTCACAACCAATAACATTGTTGTGCGCTCATAAGAATCACCCACATATCGGTTTGAAAAAATCTCTCACAGACAATAATCCTAACTCCTGGTCAAGGCTAGTATAAAGGGATGCCACATCTACTGTGACAAAATTATATGCTCATCCCACGTCACTAAGAATATTAAGTACATGTGTATTAAGAATGTATGATGGCAAATTTATAAACATTCTAAGAAATGTGTGAACATATTCCAATAATATCTCTGTAGGGGACCAAAGATAGATATTATGGGCCTCACCAGGAAGGAATCAAATATTATTGAGTAAAAAAAAAAAAAAAGAAGTAAATTCCCTCAGTTGCTCATTGGCAATCTACATTGTGAAGCCTGCAGTGCTAAGGTAGGCTCTTGAAGTAATTGGCGGAGTGCCCTGTGGCTCTTGGCATGGCGCACTCAGTTTTGAGTGGTTGTGACAGAGACTACAGTCTAGAACACCAAAAGCAAGAGTCTTCTTTACCTAGGACATGAATTTGAGCTATGCTCCGTGACGAACGACAAGGCTGTTTATGTAGCTCCACATCTGGAGTATCCAGGAAGAGGATTCAAATAAGATGTCTACTCAGCATTCCCAGTCATAAAAGGGACAATCATACAAGCATGAAGAAGATAAATCCCTGTGCCCAGAAATGCATAAAAATGCCATGATTCCTCAACGAAGGTATGCTGTGCAAATGGATTAAAATGCTGCAGGCATCCACTCCTAGAGTGAGTTAATGGAATATATAGTAAATCCTGAACCAATTGGATGTCTGATTGCTGAGGATGAGATATTAACTCCAGTTACCTACAATCCATCAGGAAAGGCTTGTGGCTGCATGCTGGTAATTTGCCCTACTTGGAAGTATAGGTGCCAGGCTGTAGGTAGGGGAGAACCCTAGCCCATTCAGAACTTGACACCTTTCTGATTTTTTGCAACAACCCATTGTGAGGGTGGATGCCTAAACAGACCCTGAAGTCAAAAGTGATACAATTCAGAGAGCCATCCTCTATCCTAAAGTAATTCCTATCTAGAAAACAAATCTGCAGGCGGAAGAAAGGATAAAGTTATTTTACAGTAGCTCGGTTACGCCTAGTCCTTAAGCTCTTTTTTGTAATCATCTTGTGGGTACTAGCCACTTTCTGACAAGGCTAGAAATCAATATCATTGTTAAAACATTTTCAGGCACCCTTGTGTGCATCATACCAGGACCCACCCTGTTCTCTACACGTATTTGCAACCTTCTTAAAAGGAACTACTCAATACATATTTTTAAAACATTCCCGACACTCAAAAGGAGAACCTCGATAATGGGAATGAGCCTATAACCCGGAAATAGCACATTATCCTGCGCTCTGGCTTTTTCCCATTCTTAATTAAATTCTACAGCAAAAAAATTGAAAGGCAGAGCAGGAGAAAGCAGCATTAGCAGCTTAAATCTAGGCTTCTATTGTGACTTGAAGGAACGCTGGTATACTTATAAAAAAATAAAAATAAAAAAAATAGATTTCTCTTGTGCTCTGGTCTAGACCGACAAATGCAAGAAGAACAGATGATGGACAGAATGCTGAATCAATCGAACATTCCCCCCTAGCTTACATCAGCATGTTTTTTCCAGCTGAAAGTCCTCCGTAAAATCCTCCCTTTTATTCCTTCTGAATTGCGGACATCAGTAGTCATTGCCTTGATCCTTTCTAGGATTGACTATTGTAATGCCCTTTTCATTAGCATAAATAAGCGGCAACTCTCAACACCTGCAGTGTATCCAAAATGCTGCAGCCAGAATGCTGTTGAATATTCCCAAGTTGCGCCATATATCTGGCAGCATTAAAACCCTCCACTGGTTGCAGGTGCAACAGCGAATTGAGTTTAAAGCTCTGTGCCTGGTACATAAAACCCAGTTTGGGGTGGAGCGGCAGATCTACCGAAACTGTTTCTACAATAGACTCCTCGGCGTAACCTTAGATCGGCCAGCAAAGGTCTAGTCCAGATTCCCAGGATTTACAGAGCCAGATGGGGGGTAGGAGCCTGACATACCGAGCGTCTAAACTATGGAACCAGTTACCGGACGATATTAGACTCCAACCATCCAGACTTTGTTTCAGGAAGTTACTGAAGACATGGCTCTTTGCAAGGCAGAAGTAATGTCCCTCTCCTGTGATAAACCTGTGTCCTCCCGCAGCGCCAAGACACCTCGGCATTTGTGCGCTTTATAAGCATACTACTTACTTAGTCACAGATCTGGATTCAATCCATTGTTGTTTTGCACGCCACGCCATTCCAGTTTAGACCCAGCCATATGCAAATCAGTCTTGACCCTGTTCCCCATGGGAAAGGTCCAGTCTGAACTGCCAGGCCAGGTCCTCCCTAGACCAGAAACAAGCATCATAGGACCGGTTTTGGGGTTTCACTCCTCATAAGCCAGTACAGCTTGAATCTGGTGGCGTGGCGAGCAGGGGACCCACGTCTGCGTATACCTTTCCCACTTAGGGCGACAAATGCAAAAAGGTCTAGGACGGCAGCTACCAGGGTATGCACCGAGGTCCTCTGCAGAAAGGCTGAAATTGGCAAAGAATACTTTTTCCAGAAAGCAGGCACTCCTATTTAGTGATGGTCAGAGGGTGGTGTAACACATCCATATTCAACTGGAAGCTTTTTTTTTTTTTGACTCTTTATTCTTTTTTTTCAATCTTTTTGTGCCCCAGTCATGTAAGACCGGGTACCTCTCGTACATTCGACAAACCCCGAAATATCCTGTCTTAGCAACTGGTACTCTTTAAGGCATCAAAAAGGCTTCTGTCAACAAAGAAGTAATAACACTGCACAGTAAAGAAAGATTGTAAGGGTATGTCAATATATGCCCGTAATATTCACCCCAGGGGGAAGAAACGGAATACAGTATTTAGAATAGACCATATTCTTCCGAAAGTCTCTGATTTTACCAGTCTATGCACCATCAGTTGACCTGAAACGGAAACCGATGCAATCACAATTTAGGCAGTGATTTTAACTCCGTTAGTTTTCCCATGCATCCTTTTGCTAGGAGTTGTTGCCTGGACATTAGTTTTTTTGTGTTTTTTTTCTTGATTGAGATTCATACTTAAATGACTTTTCAACATTTATATTTCAGGTTGTTAGGCTTTTTATGTTCTTTGTAGGACTGCATTTATAAAAATAAAAACTAACTGGTTTTAAAAAAAACCCCATCAAATCTATCTCAAAGTGGAAATCCATATAGCACACTTATAATTACTTGAATTTGTCATAAAAAATAGTAGATCTCTACTTGAGATGAGGTCGACATAACACTATTTTACATGCATACATTTACGTATTTTCCTTTATCACAGAGTAAGATGCCAAACAAGAAGTCATTTGACACTTTATTGTGAAGGGGAGAGCAATAAAGTCACACAGGAAAATAATTAACAAGGAAATAAAGCAGCAAACTCAAACATTTTAAGGTAAACACACCATTAAATAACTTTATATAGGGTTTTTATAGGGCAGTTGGCACTTAAGGTTGTAAAAAGAAAAATATATAGAGTTTCAATGCCCGGAACCAATACAAACACATTTAATATGATCACTTAATGAAACAAGCATTGGCATAGCCAATAGGTCTCGCTTTTGGGACCTTCTAAGTGTTTAGCCATGCAACAGTTGGTGTTGTTGCACCAAGGATATTGTGCTGCTTAACTAAATACTTATAAGGTCCCAAAAGCGAGACCTTTTGTCTATGCCAATGCTTGGATGCAAGGCGGAGGGGAGAAGGGTGCAAGGCGGAGGGGAGAAGGGTGCAAGGCGGAGGGGAGAAGGGTGCATGGTGGAGGGGAGAAGGGTGCAAGGCGGAGGGGAGAAGGGTGCAAGGCGGAGGGGAGAAGGGTGCAAGGCGGAGGGGAGAAGGGTGCAAGGCAGAAGGGAGAAGGGTGCAAGGCAGAGGGGAGAAGGGTGCAAGGCAGAGGGGAGAAGGGTGCAAGGCAGAGAAGGGTGCAAGGCGGAGGTGGAGAAGGGTACAAGGCGGAAGGGGAGAAGGGTGCAAGGCGGAAGGGGAGAAGGGTGCAAGGCAGAGGGGGAGAAGGGTGCAAGGCGGAGGGGGAGAAGGGTGCAAGGCAGACGTGGAGAAGGGTGCAAGACAGAGGGCTAGAAGGGTGCAAGGCAGAGCATGAGGAGCGTCTAGCAGCACCAGGCCTGTCAGCAGTTTTTACGGACCCCTATACAAACAACTATGCAGGGCCCCAAGTCACAAGCGCCTGTTTCGAAGTTTAAAAATAAAGTGTTATTTTTGGAAAGAGAAAACACAGTAGCTCCAGTCTCCGCCACCAACTAATGATTCCAAATGCAGGTCTCACTAGGGAAGTAGCCGATCCCGTGGTGGCGGGGGCCCGAGGGGCGGCCGCACAGGGCTAAAGTCAGAGGGGCCCTTATGAGGGCAGCAACTTCTGCTGGTAGCGAGAGGAGGGGGGCAGGAGGTGCACAGCGAGGGATACAGGTGAGAGGGGGGAGAGTGTGGAGGGATAGAAGGGACAGAAGGTGAGAAGGGGGTGAGAGTGGGCGCAAAAGGAGGGAGGGCGCAGAGAGATTCAAAAGGGGGCTCTGGTGAAAAGGGGCGAGCAGGAGGGTTTCAAGGTGGGGAGGGGTGAATGTAGCAGAGAGAGGAAGAGAAACAGGAGACAGGGGGAATGCGGCACAGGGAAGGATACAGGTGAGAAGGGTGTAAAGGAGTGGGGAGGGGAGGTAGCAAAACGAAGTAAAGAGAGGAGCCAGGTGAGTAAGAGAGATGTAAATATATTAGAAAAAGAAGGCATTAGGGAGCGAGAGAGAGAGAGAGACAGGGATGGGGCTTGTGAAAAGGGGAGACGCGAGAGAAAGTGACTGAGGATGAAACCGATGCAGACAGGGAGTGAGACAGTGAGCAGGTGGGTAAATGAGGTATGGGGGAAGAAGGAAGTGGGTGAGCGAAAGGCCTTGGAGAGATATCGAGGAACGAGGAAAAAGAGAGGCCAGAGGGAGCCTATGTGACTGGAAGGAAGAGGCCGGGTGTGCAGAGAGGCCGCGAGAAGGGGGTGCAGGGCGAGATGAAAGCGGGTCAGCAGCGGGGAAACAGGTGGGGGAGAAGGGGAACAGGAATATATAGAGGCGGACAAGGGGAGGCCGACGAGCATGAGAGAAGGGGAGATCAGAGGGGCGAGGAGGCGAAAGAGAGGGGGGCTAAGTGAGTGGGTGAAATGGTGAGAAGGTGGAAGGGGAAGCGGCGAAAAGGAGAACAGGTGGAAAAAAAAGGAGCTCAAGGAAATCTGATGCTGGAGGGGAAAGAACGACAGAAACAAGCATTGGCCGCGCAGCCGTAAAAGTAACGGCCGCGCGGCCGTGAAAGCGAAAGTGATCGCGATCGCGGTGAAAGCGAAAGTGATCGCGATGACGCGCTCTGTGGTAAGCACGCGAGTGGTGCGCGCGCAGCAGTGATCGCGAGTGGTGCGCGCGCAGCAGTGATCGCGCTGGAAGGGAGGCAGATGGCGGCTGCGTAACCGCACGCTGGTGGCTGGAAAAAGCCTTTGGTAGCACTTTGAAAAGCCCCTTACTAAATGTCTCGCAGAGCAGCGCATGCGCTGGCTCAGCGAGACCTAAAAACTGCTAAGTCATGTGATTTAAGCCTTGCACATCGGGTATCTCTATAAACAGTAAGTGTTTGGGAAGATTGTTAAAACAAAAAAACCCTAAAAAGCTCTTAAGTCCTTCCTTGACTCCCCAAAACGTGAAAATAATTGTTCATTAGGGACTCTGTGAATGCTGAGGATTTAATGTCCTTAAACGTGTTTTACCTCTGAAACTGAGAGTAACTTTCATCTGGTTAAATAACAGTGTATTTTTACGTTGCGACAAGAACATATAATTAATTAAATAATTAGTTGGGTAGGAAGAAAATCACAGACCGATGAGGAAAATAGTTACTAACCATACCTCTAGACATCATGCCCTTAAACAATAAATAGCTTATCAGTAACGAATCAACATTAGCTTAAAAGAAATCCAGTTGTACAAAATGGAAAGTGAAATTACATTCGGGAATGCAAAAGGAAACACACTGTCAATGGCAATAGGTCTATTTGCTTGGTTTGCTTTGCCAATGCTGTGTATCAGACTTAAAATAAAAATATGGCTGTTGCATCATTCCCTAGGTGCGCACACGTGTGACGACTTAAGCGAGCACATGCATCACCACGCATGCGCGCACCTAGGAAGTGACCGGGAGTCATTTTGTTTTTTATTTACCGAGCCAAAATGGCAAATAATATTGGGATTAGAAAATCATTTCAAAGGGGCAAGCAAAAGTGCCTTTGTCATTGCAGAGAAGCCCGGCAGCAAACGGGAGCTGAAGGGCCCGCCCAACAAAAAAAAGGAAAATTAAATTACAAAAAAAAGGGTTGGAAGGAACTCTGGAATCAGAGAGTGAGGGGGGGGCATAGAGGAGGAGCGGGAGGGTTAAGCCACAGAGTGGACGAGGAAGTAAAGGAGATAGTTGAGGCAGGGCCCAGACAGGTAAGCTTTTAAAAATAAAAGCTAGGCTAGGTGGGGACGAAGATGTACAAGCTTAGAAAAGGACTGAGGGAGCAAAAAGAATAAGGGGTCGGGAGGAACAGTGTGTGAGAGAGACAATCAATCAATCAATCACGGCATTTATAGAGCGCGCTACTCACCCGGGAGGGTCTCAAGGCGCTGGGGGAGGGGGTAAGTTACTGCTCGAACAGCCAGGTCTTGAGCTGCTTCCTGAAGGCGAGATGGTCCTGGGTTCGCCGAAGGTGAGTGGGGAGGGAGTTCCAGGTCTTGGCCGCCAGGTAGGAGAAGGATCTTCCTCCGGCGGTGGTTCTGCGGATGCGTGGTACGGTGGCGAGGGCGTGGCTGGTTGATCGTAGCTGGCGTGTGGGCGTGTAGAAGGACATGCGGTCGTTGAGGTACTTTGGGCCCAGGTCGTGGAGGGCCTTGTGTGCGTGGGTGAGGAGTCTGAACGTGATTCTCTTGCTGACGGGGAGCCAGTGCAGGTCTTTCAGGTGTCCGGTGATGTGGCTGTGTCGGGGGATGTCCAGGATGAGTCGTGCGGAGGCGTTCTGGATGCCAGAAAACATGTGCACTCTCACGGTGAGTGCTGAAAGAAAAAAAGGAGTTCCCTGAAAGTGGAAGGATTCCAGTCAGCCAATGAAAAGGATCTTAAAGAGGCTATGTTACAAGGGAGGGACAAAGAGAGTTAGAAAAGCAAACAAAATAAGGAGCAAGTGATGGATCAGGGTTTCGCAAAAATGAAACCTGCTCGAATCGATGCCCCCATAATACGTACTAACAGTAAGTAGTGGTTGAAAAACTAATGTACACCCAACAAGAACACAAGGGAAATTGCTTTGCGCATGTCTGAACTAACACGTAAACAAAATAATATTGTAGTAACATTGTGATTTGAGAAAAACGAGAAGCGTTGTATAAATAGGCCGCATATGCTTCAGTAATTTGCATGTTGCATGCTGTTTTGAACTAATAAATAATGCTGCTTTTGCACAAAGCTTATGCTAGGTAACATTAATGGGGAATAGTGCAAGGTGGGTGGTAAATAGTGAAGGTTTCCTTATATAATTAAAATATGTTCATTTTCATTTACTTTAGTGTGCTAGATGAAGCAGCCATCTTCCTAAACTTGGCTAAAGTGGGAGGGGGAAAAACACGAGGAGTGAGTTCACTCTGTCAGAAGCAAGACAGACGTGCAGTGCACCGCAGATGACATGAGAAGGGTGAAGGCCAGAGTATCGAACGACTGCCAAAACAAGTGTTCAAGCGTGGGACCTGAGACCCAGACTGCGGATGATGTTAAAGAAATGAATGAAATTTGTTAAATTTTGTATCACATGTAATAAAGTGAGAACAAGCTGAGAACCATACTCTGGGAAAGACTGGTGAACAAAGTAGTTGAAATAAAGATGAAGTCACAGTGGTGTGACAACGCCACCTCCCAAACCCACCAATCCCTTTACGAGATTTAGTAATGTTTGCAACATTTGTGGGATGGACATGTTAGTTTAAGGGTATAATTGGGGTGCCTTTAGGGGTGTGGTTTAAGCTTAGGCTGGCAGGAGAGAAAGAGGGGAGATGCGTAGCTGTCCATCGGTTTGCAGAGAGGCCTAGCTGTTCCTGACCTGTCCCGATCCTGTTTTCTTCTTATCCTTTGTTTTCCCGATCCTATTTCAGGGAACCCCATCATCCCCTAGGCCGAGGGGTTGGTTTTCCTACAGACCAATAGGTTTGTATTTTAGTTAATTTGTTCTCAAAATTTAACTTATGAATGTATTTTGTCTCTGAAACGTTTGTCTCTCCATCTATCCACTCCGTCAATGATATGTATTTTTAGATGAAACTATTGTCACTTCATCTATCCCCTCCGTTAGGTATATGATGTTTTGCATATATTTTTGCTGAAACTTTTGTCTCTTACTCTATCCACTCCTTCATTGCATAAAGTCATTGTTGATCGGAATGAGTCTGTATTTCATGTACTTTGCATATGTAGAATTTCTCCTTTCGTGAGATTCAGTGTTTGTATTTTGTGACCAAATGCAGTTGAGCATAATCTTTAATTATTTGAGATAAAATTCATTATTAACTTCACAGAGAGTCTGTGATCATTTAAAATGGTTGGTAAGTTAGAAATTAATCATTGCCATCAACTATTCAACTAATTGGTCCATTGACCAAGTAGAGGGAAAGTTGATGAAAAAGTGTGATTGTGATGCCATAAGTAATCTAGGAAAAGAAAAGAATTGATCGTACATATAAATTGACCCCAGCGCATCAGGGATTCTGGGTGAATGTGTATGGGCCATTGTATTATGACGTATTGAGTATTGATCCCTGATAAATATTGGATTTGCGCTGGATCAGTTTCCTGGTAGCAGAGGATGGTTTAATTATTGATTAGTTTGGTAATGATTAGGGATTATTGATTGTATGTTCTTAACATGAAAAGTTAGTGTCATGTTCTATGTTGTCTAGAAGTTCAGGTACAGAGATACCTGAGGAATCCCGGGAATGGAATTTAGCCTGAAGTAGGCAGAAGAAGAGTGTGGTAAAGAAGCCACACTGCAGAAGTACTTTGTCTGTTGTAATAATACCTAAAAGCTACGGAAGGCTGTAGGTGTTATATTAGGGAAATTTCGTATATAAGTGGAGTGACTGAAATAGCGAAGGGTCCGCTTCTGAAACTCTAGATTTATCCCCAGGAGAGTAACAAGACCCCTTTTCACGCCAAAAAGTCCTCTTGTGAAATCTTGGCCTTATCCCTAGAGGAGTAATAGGTCCACCTGGAACTTGTTTGAAGAGTAAAATAGCGCTGGTCATTATTAGGACTCGTAATGAGATAACCTCTTGAAAAAATTTTTTTTTTAAAGTGAAAAACTATCTCTTTATTTAGTGGAACAGACAAGGTAGCATTGCTTTATGTTGTTACTAATCACATTTTTGATTAAGAGTGCTTAGAAAATATTGCTGTATTATTTTGTAAAGGGAGGGTCAGTAGAAGGAGTAATACTGACGTCAGAAACAGCCGCGCTGGCATTGGTCAGGCAGCGGGCGTGTATTGAGCTGTGATTGGTTGGTTGGTGTGAGCCGCGCTAGTATTGGTAGAAATTTGGCTTACGTAAGCGGTACAGTGATTGGTTGATTGGTGTGAGTCGCGCTAGTATAGGACGAAAGTTTACCAATCAAATAAGAGAATTACGGAAAGGTTGTTATTTTTATATGATAAGATCCATTAGCAGAAAGAGTCAGAAAATGAAGTTGATACAGAAAATAAAGAACTTCTTTAAAAAGGATAAACCAATTGTGACTAGGGAGGAGTTCCAATTCCACCTCCAAAAACGCCTGCTTCTTTTATGATGTCATACGTGTGTATGGTTGGAAAATTGGATGGAGTATACAAAGGATGATGGTGTTCTAGCTTTTCCTCAGTATGGTATATTCAATGTAAGGATATTGCAGAATTAGATCCGAACCCTAGGTTGACACAGTACGAAGCCTTGGAGGAATGGGAAGTTGAGGCATTTGAGAAAGAAAAATATAGAATTGGTAACAGAGGTCATAGGAGTATGATGTTCAGATATCCTTTTAAGAATAGGGAAGAGAAGCTGAAAAGATGGAGGAGAGCTGTGGTAACGGAAGGGTTACACCCAGTTTTAACAGTTGATGAGCAAACAGGAAGTAAATGTAAAGAGAAAAAAAAAGAATATAGAAACCTCAAGTGCAAGAGATGGTGTAAATGAATCTGATGATGAGTTATTAGAGGATATTATGATCAAAAGACCTCCGCCATATCGAGAAAATTCAGTTGAAGTGACTCTGAATGCACCCTTTATGGGAAATCCATTGATCCCACAGATTACAGACATGGCTAGGATAATGAGAGAAAAAGAGTTTGAAGTGCTAAACAAGGCAAATGTAGAGCAGATTCAGAAAATAAGCCAGTTAAGTTTAAATGCAGAGGCGTTGAAGGTACCGGTTACAATAGGTCCTGTAGTTCCTTTGTTTGGAGAAAACCCAAATACACCTAAAGTACATACATTAGCAGTTCCAATGGGTAATGGCAGGAGCGGATTGGAGACAATAATCAATGAGAAAAGACAGGCTGACACGAATGTTACACTATTAGATCTTCCAGTTTGCGAGATAACAGAAACCCCTAGAAGAGATACATAAATGAGTCCAAGAAGAATAGAGACAAATGTCACTCCAATGACGGGGAGTTCAGCAGGTCTTTCATCAGAAGAATTGAATGATTGGATAAAGGAAAGGGAAAAGAAAGAAAAACAAACCGAGTATAAATGTGAGCCAATTGAAGGTAGATTTGGAAGAAATTATTATTGGTACGATCAGTCCAGACAGATTAGGGACTCATCGAAATGATGAATTGTTGCTCTTGTGTAAAAGCATTACTTGGAGAGCGAAGAATCTTCATGGGAAAATATCTGAAGCTGCTAGTGAATATGGAGTAGACATAGAAAAGTCAAAGGTATTGCAGAAATCGTACAGATTGGCATTTACTGAAAAAGATCTGGAGAGTTTGAATGCGTCTGGAAAAAGGTTACAGATAAAAGAGTTGATGAACATTTTGAAGAAATGGGGAGATGTAGATCGATGGAGAAATAGATGGGTAAGAAAGAAGGAAGAAGCAGCTAGTAAAGGAGTGTCTATGTTCCCGATAAAGGAAACAGAACAAGTTGAAAGGGCGAGTCCAATAAGAGAAGTACCAGGTGGAGGATATGTTCATGTTCCGTGGTCAAGACAGGATATATTATCATTTACAAATGATTTCCCCAGACTAAGAGAGAAACCCGTAGAATGGTACAAACAGGTAGAAATGTTTGTGAAGGTCTCAAAGGTTTTGTTGAAGGATTTAGATGGGTTATTTGAAATTGTTGTTCCGGCAGTCTTGTGGACAGAGTATAAGATCACTGTTGATTGGCCAAAGGATGAATATCCTAGAGATGCTAAAACAGGTGCACCATCAGAGGAGGTGATGAAAAAGTACAATCAGGTAATCACGTTTTTGAAGGGAAAATGTTCCCCAAAGGAAACAGTTTGGGTTAAAATTGACAGGACTACAAAGGAACCAAAAGAATCAGTGCACGCCTATTATGAAAGATTGTTGCAGGTATTCAAACAGTATAGTGTATTCGAAAATATTGGAAACAAAGACATGGGACATTTCGTGTATCGTTTTGTGTTCGGATTAAAACCAGACATTAGTAATATGATTCAACAGCATTTAATTTGCTGGCAGAGCAAAACGATAGATGAAATTTTGAGGTATGCAAAGTATTGTAGTGATGACATTGAATCAAGACATAAAAAGTTAAAAGAGAAAATGATGTGGGCACAGGTGAAAGTGGCAGAACAACAAGAGGCAAATAATAATCCTCAAACCAGTAATCAGACAGGTGGTCAGAATCAAAATGGACAGAATTTCAGTGGAGGCAACGGTAGGGGAAAAATGTATAAAGAAGAAGCTATGAAGAAATTTCCTTGTCATGCGTGCGGAAAGTTTGGACATTGGAAGAATGAGTGTAGATCCGCTAAAAAGATTAATGGGGGAAATCAAAATTTGATTCCACAGATGCAGAATGAGGTGGGTGTAAATCAACAGCAGCAGCAGATAGTTACTCAACAGTTACAGGTGCCGCAAGCTCCCATGCCAAATAATGTGAATGCTCAAGTGCAGAGGTACAGTGTGAACACTGGATATCACGAAGGTGACCATATTGGTAAGAATCAAGGTGTGATTCCGCAGTATTGGGTGCAGTACAATGGGAGTGATTCAGACTCATCTCAATGATGGTGCCTGAGGGGGGAGGAAGAGTGCGTACTTAGCGCATCTTTGGCGGTAGATCAGTCAGGTCCATTTGTTGATGGAAAAGTGGAAGGTAATGACATTACATTTTTAGTGGACACTGGTGCTTCCCGTTCTATTGTGAGAGCGGCAGAAATTCCAAACCTACCCCTCTCGGGAGAGACTATCCAGGTTGTAGGAGTCTCAAATAAGCACATTAGAACACCTGTTACAAATCCAATTGAAGTTCACATTGGTAACTTCAAAGACATGCATCGGTTTGTGGTATGTGACTCAAGCCCAGTAAATCTCTTGGAAGATATCATGCAAAATGAACTGCACCATCTATTGTACACCAGATGGAATTGCATTTCAGACACCTGATGAGGATGTTGAATTTAAAATGATGCTAGCGAAGCAAGGAACAGAAGTGGATGAATTATATTCATTTCTCACAGAAGAAAGTTTGCCTGAAGAATTAAAAAGTACAGTGAAATCTGATGTGTGGGATTTTTCAGGAAAAGAAATTGGCCTAATGACAAAGATAGACCCAAATCAGATTACAGTAAAGGATGGTGCTATATATCCAAACACACCACAGTATAAAATGAGTCCAGAGGTAATTGCAGGAGTCACTCCTGTGATTGACCAAATGATTGAACAAGGAATTTTAAAAGAAATAATGAGCAGTCCCTGTAATTCACCTATCATAGGTATCAAAAAGCCCAGTGGGAATTACCGGATAGTGCAGGATTTGCGCAAAATTAATAAAATTGTAGTACCCTGTTGTCCAGTAGTACCAAATCCGGCCGTGATTCTTTATCAGATCCCATGTGATGCTGAATGGTACACAGTTATTGGTTTGTCCCAAGCCTTTTTCTCAATTCCTTTGCATTCGGAAAGCCAATATTTGTTTGCATTCCGGTTTGGAGACCGTGTCTTGGCATGGTGCAGAGTTCCTCAAGGGTATACAGAAAGCCCCTCAATTTTTAATCAGATCTTGAAAAAATGTCTGGAAACTCTAGTCATGCCAGGTAATTCGGTTTTGGTTCAATATATTGATGACCTGTTGGTGGCATCTAAGTCACGAGAGGCATGTGTGACAGACACAATTGCCTTATTGAACCATTTGGCAGAAAAAGGACACAAAGTGTCCCCAGCAAAATTGCAATTTTGTAAACAGGAAGTACAGTACCTTGGACACAAAATAGAAAAGGGAGTCAGAAACGTAACTCCAGAAAGAATCAGTGTGATCAAACAAATGAGTCCACCTAAAACACAGAAAGTGCGAATGTTTTTGGGAATGGTTGGATACTGTCGTCAGTGGATCTGTGGTTTCTCACAGATTGCAAAACGTCTACAGAGGTTAACACAAAAGGATGTGAAGGATCCGATTGTCTTGGATGATGAAAGTATGGAAGCGTTTGTAAAATTGAGAAGTAGCCTGTGTCATGCACCTGCATTGGGAATGCCAGATTATTCCAAAGAGATTGCATTGTACTGGTGAGAGAGATGGGTGTGCACTCTCAGTCCTAACACAGAAACATGGAATGGCATGACGTCCAGTAGCATATTTGTCTGCTACTCTGGATTCAGTGGCTGCAGCGTTGCCAGGATGCTTGAAAGCAGTAGCAGCTACTTGCATGAGTCTGGAACAGAGTGAACCAATTGTGATGGGGTATCCAGTTAAAGTATATGTGCCACATTCTGTTGAGATTCTTTTGACCCGTACCAGGACACAGTATCTTACTTCTAGTCGGCTGACTAAGTACGAGAGAGTGATTCTGGGTGCTGAAAATGTGACTGTGGTAAGGTGCACAACTGTGAATCCAGCAACTTTGTTGCCTAATTCTCGGTGTGAGGAAGTAAGAGAGGAAGCTGATCATGATTGTCTGGATGTGACTGAATTTTGCACCAAACCTAGGCCAGACATGGAAGATTGTCCCTTAGAGGAATCAGATTGTGAAATGTTTGTTGATGGATCCTGTTTGAGAAATGAAAAAGGTGAATTATGCACTGCCTACGCTGTTTGCACCATAGAAGGGGTTCTTGAAGCATCCTATCTGAGAGGAGTAAACTCCGCCCAAATAGCTGAGCTGATAGCTCTGATTAGAGCATGCAAAATTGCCAAAAGCCTGAAAGTAACAATATTTACAGACAGTCAATACGGATTTGGAATTGTTCATGATTTTGGGCAGCTATGGATGCAAAGGGGATTTCTGACCTCTTCAGGTTCCCCTATTAGAAATGGTAAAACTGTAAAGGAACTATTGGTTGCTTTACAATTGCACAAAAGAATTGAGGTAGTCAAATGTGCCGCACATAAATCAGGAGATGATTATGTGACGAAGGGCAACAGATATGCCGACCAAATAGCACTTTACTGTGCACGAAATACAATGGCTCTGAACAGATCAATTGATAGGGGAAATACCGAATGCCATCTTTTGTTTACCACAACATTTGAAACATGGGAAAAAGTTAGACAGATGCAAGAAGCAACAAGTGATGAGGAAAAGGAAAGATGAAACAAAACAGGTTGTAGCAAAAGAACAGAAGATGAACTATGGGTCTATCTTGATGGGAGACCAGTGTTACCAGATTCCTTACTTTCCCATATGGCCAGAGTTTACCATGGAATTGCACATGTCGGAAGAGATGCAATGATCAGACTCTTCAAGCAGTCATGGTATAATCCAAAGTTCAGAGTCATTGCAGAGAGCCTTTGTCAGAGATGCGTGATCTGTCAGCAACAAAATCCAGGCAGAAAGTTGTAAGTTGGGGACGAATTGGGAGAGCAGGAGGTCCATTTACCCGGCTCCAGCTTTACTTTATTGAGCTTCCCCCGTGCAATGGGCTGAGATACGGATTGGTCATTGTCTGTCTGTTCTCTCGCTGGATGGAAGCCTATCCCACGAGAAGGAACGATAGTCTCACTGTGGCTAAACTACTTTTGAGGGAGCTAATCCCTAGATTTGGAATTCCAGTCACTTTGGAGACAGATAGAGGAACACACTTCAATAATGAGATAATTCAGCTAATTTGTGCAGCATTTAAAATTGAGCAGAAGCTGCATTGTGCCTATCGACCTGAAGCCTCTGGAGTAGTTGAGCAATTGAATGGCACTATAAAATCGAGATTAGGGAAAGTGTGTGCATCCACATCACTGAAATGGCCTGACGCTTTACCCCTTGTGCTGATGAGTCTAAGAAGTATTCCTGACAAAAAGACTGGATTGAGTCCCCATGAAATTCTCATGGGAAGAGCAATGAGACAAGCATATATAACATCAAACAAACTAATGAGTATATCTGATGATCTAGTGCTCGACTATTGCAGAGGATTGGCTGAACTGGTACGTTCTGTGTCTCACCAGGTTGGAGAAGAAGCCACAACGATACATCGAAATCAAGCTCATGATCTGAGTCCTGGTGAATGGGCTTTTATCAAGAAGCACGTAAGAAAATAGTGTTTAGAACCCAGGTGGCACGGACCTTATCAAATCATACTAGTGACGACAACGGCAGTGAAGTGTGCTGGCTTGCCAAATTGGATTCATGCGAGCCATACCAAACGAACCCTAGATCCACTTGAAAGACCGAAAGAGCAACAACTGGTGAATGAAAAACAAAGACCAGTGCTTGAAGTGTGTGAAGCTGATGAATTTAGAGTGCTAGATTCTGATGAACAACCAGATGGTGAACAGCCGAGCACAAGTCGAGTAGAGTGGGCGCAAGATTCCAGGATTCGAGAGACTGCCTTTGAACAAGAAAGAAGCGAGTTTACTGTTGATCCAGAAGAAAGTGAACTCCCAGCAGAACATGAAACAGATGAGATTGTTCTTGAACCAGAAGAAAGTGAGTTCACAGTTGAAAGAGAAATTATTGTCGAATCGGAAGAACCCTAAGAAACAAACTCAGGAAGAACAATCAGAAGTGAGAGCAAATAAAAGGATCTGTGAAACAAATGCAGAAAATTTCAAAGTGATCAAAGCAAAGAAACCCAGAAAGGATGAAAAGTGGCCAAGTGGAGTGAAAAGACTGAAATACACTCTTGTGAAAAGAAAGTTAAGAAAAAGACCAGAACAAAGCAATGAGGTCTCAAGTCAGAAAGAACAAGAAGAGTCAGGAAAAGAATTAGTACGAAAAACAAGAAGAGTAAGAATACCCAGGGGCGACCTTTCCCGATCTTGGGGCTCTATTGCTGGAAATGCCCACTGGGACCTTGATTATGGGGGGCGATTTGGACCGTGACTCGCCGGCGCAGAAAGCCCAGGGGGTGCGCCCGCTGACAGCCTTTGTGAATGCGATGGGGATGGTAGACCTGTGGAGGGCGCATAACCCAGACACTCGACACTTTACCCATATCTCGGCGGCGCATGGCAGCGGGGCGCGCCTAGACTACATTTTCACGCACACGACGACGGCTGGACTATTTAGAGCGAGCAGTCACAGGGCCAGGGGCATATCAGACCACTCTCCTGTGGAGGTGTGGCTATGGGGCCCGGAGAAAGACTGGACGGGGCCTCCGTGCCTAGACCCCTATTTATTCCGGGATCAGGAGTTTCAGGGCCGCTACCAGGATAGGACGACGCAATATTTTGAGGAAAATGAGGGTACGGTGAGCTCTCACTGTGTATTATGGGAGGCGTACAAGACGGTGGCGAGGGACTTCGTGCAGGCTGAGGTGGGGATCAGACGTAAGGAGAGAAGGGCACAATGTGATGACATAGAGCGAGAGATCGCTCAACTGGAGAGGGGAGCGGACCCGGGATCTGGAGGGGGGGCAGGTCACTACCATGCCCTCCAGCTTAAACAACGGGAGCTCAGGGACATTAGCGAGAACGCTGCACGTGCTCACGCCATAGCGACACAGACGCGTGTACGATGTGGGGGACAAAGCCAACAAGGTTATTGCGTGGCTGGAGAGGAGGGACAAGTCCAGGAACTGGGTCGCAGGCATTCAATCAAAAGAGGGTACAGTAAAGTCGGCTGGGGAGGAGATTGTGGAGGCCTTTGCACAATATTATGAAGAGATATATCAGTCACAGACCGACCGCAGGGAAAAGGAGTGCCAGGAGTTCCTCAGAGATATAATGGTACCGGTCCTTGGTCAAAGTGAGTGAGATGCAATGGAACTAGACTTGACGGTAGAGGAGGTGGCAGGGGCCATGAGGGATTTGCAGGCCGGGAAAGCGGCGGGCCCTAACGGGTTTCCGGCAGAGAGCTTTAAGTGCGTGGCTGGAACGGTTGCTCCGCACATGCTAAGGATGTTTACTGAGGCGTTGGGGGCCGATCAATTGCCTGAGGATCTTAGAACAGCGACCATTGTTGTGATCCCTAAAGAGGGCAAGCCAAGGGATCTATGTAGCTCATATAGACCGATATCCCTGATTAATTTTGAGACCCAAGCCCTGGCAAAGATACTGGCCAATCGGCTGGGCCCGAACCTCCTGTCTTTAGTACACCCGGACCAATCCGGGTTTATGCCCCAAAGGAGCACTCGGCTTAATCTTCGTCGCCTCTATGGTGTCATGCATATGGTATCGCAGCGCCCTGATGCACAGGCTGCCCTCCTGTCCCTAGATGCGCATATGGCCTTCGATAGCATTGAATGGGACTATTTATTTGCGGTTCTGGACAAGTTTGGCTTTGGGCCGAAATTTAGGGCATGGGTTAGGCTCCTCTACATGAGACCGAGGGTGCGAGTAAGGGGGAACGGGTCCGTTTCTAGGCTCTTTGGGCTGTACAGGGACACGAGACAGGGCTGTCCGCTCTCCCCGATCCTTTTTGCGCTTGCACTGGAGCCGCTGGCGTCGTGGGTGAGAGGTGATCCGGTGGTAAGGGGCATTGATCTTGGGGGAGGATGGGAGGAGCGCATCTCCCTCTATGCCGATGACGTCTTGCTCTATGCCTATCGCCCCAGGCAGACTTTCCACAGGCTCCTGCACATTTTGAGATCTTTTGGCGACTATTCGGGCTATAGTATCAATTGGGGTAAGTCTCTGGTATTCGTGCTAGCTAGTGAGCCCCCGCAGCTGACGTCGGAATGTAGGGAGCTGTCGTGCAAAACGGAATTTAAATACTTGGGTGTCTGGATCACGAAATCTGAGGCCGACTTTATGCGTCTAAATGTCCTTTCACAACTGGACAGGTTGAAGGAAGACGACCTGCACTGGCGCGGGCTGCCGCTTTCGCTCATGGGGCGCGCTGTATTGTTTAAAATGATGGCTCTTCCGCGCCTCCTGTATGCACTACAAAATACTCCTTTCTTGGTACCGGAGAGGTTCTTCCGAGCTATAGAGGCGGAACAGCGTGCATTGTTGTGGGGAGGTGGGAGCCCCAGAATTGCCCTGAGAAAGTTACAACTGGGGGTATATGAGGGGGGACTGGCCGTGCCCGATCTGCGAAAGTATTACTGGGCCGCGCAACTTGTAAATATCAATGGGTGGGTTTTCTCCCCCACTGAGGAACCGGCGTACCGGGTGGATCGGATGGTGTTGGGGAAAGACGGTTATCTTACTGCCCTCTATTCACGGAGGAGAGGTGTGTCCAATCGCCCGCCTCATACAGAGACAGTGATAGGCATATGGCGGAAGGCGACTAGGATGACGGGGTGGGAGGCCAGACACACTGACCAGACACCTCTGTGGCACGGGGACTTGCTCTCGGAGGTCGCGAATTTGCGAGGTCTGCAAGGCTGGAGCGATATTGGCATAGATCTCCTGGGTGATATTTGGAAGAATGGCGAGATGATTGCCTTCGCCACCATGCAGGCGGAATACCAGATGGGGGTGGGGGAATACTTCCGATACCTCCAGGTTAGACACGCTCTGCGACGCCATTTGAAGGACGGGGAGAGAGTGGCTGCGTATGCCCCGTTAGAGGACAGACTGTTGCTTGATCCTATGACCGACAAGGCTATCTCACTTACCTATAAAAAAACTTATAAACAACACGCCAGACCCCCTGGGACCACTCCGGGAAGCCTGGGAGTCGGACGTGGGCCTCCTTGAGGACGATGACTGGCTGGAGGCATTGCAAAGTCCGAGAGAGATAGCAGTTAGGGCCCGATTCCGGCTAGTCCAGCTGCGTATCCTGCACAGTTCATATGTACCTAGGACAACACAACACCGTATTGGCTATTGTGATTCTGATAAGTGCCTGCGGGGGTGTAATGAGCCGGGAACGTTCTTTCATATCCTGTGGGAGTGCCCCGTGATACGGAACTACTGGATGAGTGTGGCCCAGGTCATGTCTGAGGTGGTGGGGTCTACGGTCCCGCTGGACGTCAGGTGGTTTGTCCTGGGAGTGACGGGAGAGGTGGTCTGGCCCAAGTGGGAGACGATCTGGCTCGCGCTAGCCGGGATAGTGGCGAAACGAAATATAGCCAGACTTTGGGGAGCGAGAGAAGTTCCTTCGGTGGGAGGATGGAAAAAAGACCTCGACTGGTGCCAACGGGCTGAGACGGGTGGTGTATCAGAGCCGAGGTTGTCCGCGGAAATGGGAAAAGATCTGGAGGGCCTGGAGGACGTACAGGGGGGATCTATTGTCAGATTGAAGGGACATTTATTGGGTCAGGGAGGGACCCGGGGCTGGATGAGGGGGTATACAGGGGCCTAAGGGACTGTACAATGTGATTTATTTTTTGTACTCGGAACTGCTGATTCACCGCTGAATACTTGACAAGTGGAATGGAAAGCATTTATGTGGTTGTTTGTAATAAAAAGATGTTTAAAAAAAAAATTACAAAAATACCCAACAAGAAATTCAGAGCACCCGAAAGGACCTATGTTATTCTAGAAGAAATTGAAAGTTCAGATCCGAGTGAAGAAAAAGATAAATCTGAAACTGAGCAAGTTGATGAAAACAAACTAAGACCTCCTTAAAGAGTTGTGACAAAACTAAGGTGCAACCTTGCTGATTAAAAGAAAAACGAAACAAAGACTCAAAGAAAATTGAAGAAAAAAAAGAATAAAAGAAGGGGGTAAAGACGAAAGCCTTGAAGTGTAGGATTTATTCTACTATTTTTTTAGGATATATTTTTATATATAGCTTAGAATTTATAGGATTAGATAGATTTTTATTTTTCCTAGAAACAAAATGGCTGAAGCAGAAGTGACAACTTCCAAAATCTAGTCTAAAACGTAGATGTATTAAAGCTTGCTTATGTAGTGTCCTGATGTTAACATTTATATGGTTATTATTAACTGTCCTTGTACCTATTCTAATGGTAACTAATATTGGAAACAATACTAACAATGTAACAAAAGAAAGAATGAGTGATGTCACTAATGAGATTCCTAATACTAACTTAGAACCGTTGGATGGAAGTATTCTCCATCATGATAAATCAATTGGTGATTTCTCGTTAAATGTCTTTACTAAATTACTTTATGAATATATTAACACAATGAATGTAAGTGATTGTTACGTGTGCATGCAATTACCTTCGTCTGTCTCAGAGGGGGTGACCTAACACGACCTTCCGTTAACATATGGTGTGTCATGCAGTATACTCGCAAGCCTGTTTTACGGGACGGGAAAGCTCGAGTACTACTTTTCCAATATAGATTTAGTATTTTTTGAAATGCCTATTATTAAAGAACTAAATAAGGTTTTAAGTGGTCAGAATGCGCAATATATGGGGGAATTTTTTCATATTACTAAAACATTAGACATAGAATATGCTTATAAGAATAATTTGACTTGTAGTTTGCGGGTTGAAGAGAAAATGTTCATAGAAATGGTAGAAAATAGAAGATAAAGTTTCAAAAAGAAAGCTGCTGAACAGAAGTCACGAGGGATTTTAGGGAAGGAAATTATGAGAAAGGCGAAGGGTACGCTGCAATGTCCCTGGACTGGTCACAGAAGGGAAAAATGTGTTTGCTTAGAACGAAAACTAACTATAATAATTATTTTATTGGTTCTAGTGAGTGTGAGCATACTTTTCAAATCACTGGAGGTTGGGGATTGAAAGGTGGAACTGATCCTGTTTTTCCAGGAATTTATTATGTATGTGGTAAGAAAGCCTATTATAGGTTGCCTGCACATTGGTATGGTAGTTGTTATTTTGCTATTGTCTTTCCCAAGGTCTACCATATGGACCGAAGCAGCCATAAACTGAACGAAGTAAAGCAACGACTAACACGTAACAAAAGAGCAAGCTTCTCAGAAATAGTAGGAGATATTTTTGGTGCACTGATACCCTCAGTTGGAGTCGTTCTGAATTCACATAAAATTAGAAAATTGTCCACAGTGGTTGATCGTTTATCTACAGATACCGCTGGTGGGTTCTTGATGATTGACACGGAAATGGTTGCAATCAGGTCAATGGTTTTGCAAAATCGACTTGCCCTTGATATATTATTGGCAAAGTAGGGTGGAGTCTGTGGAATGTTGAAAGTCCAACATTGCTGCACATATATCCCTGATAAAAGTAAAGGAATAGAGGGATATATAAAGAATATTACAAAATTACATGAAGATTTGACCCAACTGGAGGTTGATTGTGCTTGGGAGAGACTTGGTAAAAGTTTCTCCTCTATAGGTAAATGGTTTTCTACCTTTGGAAGTAGTTTATTAGGAAGAATAATAATACCAATGGTTTCAGCAGCATTAATGATCTTAGTAACAATAACAACATATAAGTGTTGTAAGTGAAAGTGTAGAAGAAAAGTGACAGAATCAAAGAATAAACGAAGAGCAAGAAAGAGAAAAGAGAAGAAATAGAATTAGAAGAAATGAAAGGGAGTACTATGACTTGATGAAAGATTTGAATGAGGGTGCCATAAAAGAGAGAAGAATACAGAGTTATAAATGATTAAAGATGGCACTCGGTATGGTAGGTATTTTATGATGGCTCCTATAAGCCATCAGAGGGGGGAATTGATGAAGCAGGGTTTTGCAAAAATGAAACCTGCTCCAATCGATACCCCCATAATACGTACAGACAGTAAGTACTGGTTGAAAAAACGAATGTACACCCAACACGAACACAAGGGAAATTGCTTTGCGCATGCCTGAACTAACACGTAAACAAAATATTATTGTAATAACATTGTGATTTGAGAAAAACGAGAAGCATTGTATAAATAGGCCGCATATGCTTCAGTAATTTGCATGGTGCATGCTGTTTTGAACTAATAAATAATGCCGCTTTTGCACAAAGCTTATGCTAGGTAACATTAATGGGGAATAGTGCAAGGTGGGTGATAAACAGTGAAGGTTTCATTATCATATAATTAATATATGTTCATTTTCATTTACTTTAGTGTGCTAGATGAAGCAGCCATCTTCCTAAACTTGGCTAAAGTGGGAGCGGGAAAAACACGAGGAGTGAGTTCGCTCTGTCAGAAGCAAGACAGACGCACAGTGCACCGCAGATGACATGAGAAGGGTGAAGGCCAGAGTGTCGAACGACTGCCAAAACAAGTGTTCAAGCGTGGGACCAGAGAACCAGACTGCGGATGATGTTAAAGAAATGAATGAAATTTGTTAAATTTTGTATCACATGTGATAAAGTGAGAACAAGCTGAGAACCATACCCTGGGAAAGACTGGTGAACAAAGAAGTAGTTGAAATAAAGATGAAGTCACAGTGGTGTGACAATGCCACCTCCCAAGCCCACCAATCCCTTTATGAGATTTAGTAATGTTTGCAACATTTGTGGGATGGACATGTTAGTTTAAGGGTATAATTGGGGTGCCTTTAGGGGTGTGGGTGGTTTAAGCTTAGGCTGGCAGGAGAGAAAGAGGGGAGATGCGTCGCTGTCCGTTGGTTTGCAGAGAGGCCTAGCTGTTCCTGACCTTTCCCGATCCTGTTTTCTTCTTATCCTTTGTTTTCCCGATCCTATTACGGGGCACCCCCATCATCCCCTAGGCCGAGGAGTTGGTTTTCCTACAGACCAATAGGTTTGTATTTTAGTCAATTTGTTCTCAAAATTTAACTTATGAATGTATTTTGTCTCTGAAACTTTTGTCTCTCCACCTATCCACTCCGTCAATTATATGTATTTTTAGATGAAACTATTGTCACTTCATCTATCCCCTCCGTTAGGTATATGATGTTTCGCATATATTTTTGCTGAAACTTTTGTCTTTTACTCTATCCACTCCTTCATTGCATAAAGTCATTGTTGATCAGAATGAGTCTGTATTTCATGTACTTTGCATATGTACAATTTCTCCTTTCGTGAGATTCAGTGTTTGTATTTTGTGACCAAATGCAGTTGAGCATAATCTTTAATTATTTGAGATAAAATTCATTATTAACTTCACCGAGAGTCTGTGATCATTTAAAATGGTTGGTAAGTTAGAAATTAATCATTGCCATCAACTATTCAACTGATTGGTCCATCGACCAAGTAGAGGGAAAGTTGATGAAAAAGTTTGATTGTGATGCCATAAGTAATCTAGGAAAAGAAAAGAATTGATCGTACATATAAATTGACCCCAGCGCATCAGGGATTCTGGGTGAATGTGTATGGGCCATTGTATTATGATGTATTGAGTATTGATCCGTGCTAGACCTGGCATCATTGGCGCGGGTCTCTCTTCCTCTTTTCTCTTCTGACCTTTTATGTTGGCTGGATTTAGATGCTCTGAGCGCTGTGCCACTGCCAATCAGTGACACAGCGCGAATGCTCCCTGTGTAAAGATAACTGTATGAATTGGAATAATCATAATGGACTCGTTTGGTTTACCTGTCAGTCCCTAGTATCAGTGCACTGCGTGTGCCCAGGGCTGGTAGACCAAATACTGCTGGTGGGCCGGCAGCGCTGATTTGCGCTACCCACCGAAGCAGCTTTGAAAGTATGTCTGTGTAGCCTGTTCTAATAGCGAGTTACCCTCCATTTCACTGTTTACTATTGCGAGGCCACCCGTTCTCATAGGCCAGATTGTGCAGGCTGAGTATTGCATGCCTTAAACCTCCCTGCCCCCAGGAACCTGATAGGAACGTCGAATTTGATATGTTTAAACTCAGAACATGGAGACGCATCTTCTAGTAAGGATTATTAGCGTAGCTCGTGTTCGAAAATGCCTCTACTAGAAACTAGGTATTTTCTAGTCTGAAGCTTTCCTGTAGGCTTTTGCTAGCGTGTGTATTGGCCGTCTGGTTTTGGAGCAGCAGGGCCAGCTGGGTCAGACCTGGCTGGAGAGAGATAGATCGGCATTTAAAGTATGGGGAGGGGTGACTCTTTGATCTGAGCAGGGCCGTGCCTGGCAAGGTGAATGATGGCTCCATCTCCCACTGGGTGTCTGATAGCAGACCCCCAGATTCCCAAAGGGCAGGATGTCGCCTCGTAAACCAAGTGCTCCCCGACCCCACCGAACTGGTTCTGACTGGATGCAGTGATTTGTGACTGCAGAGAACAAAGACTTTTTAGGTATAAAGTGCTGCGCGGAATCCTGTTTCAGGTGTGTTCCTTCTGGATGTCAAGATGAAACTCTGTCCGAGCGGACAGAGGAAAGGACTTTAAAACTTTCACCACCTTGCTGAAGAAACTACCCAAGGGCCTGAATTGAGAGCGCCTCCTGCTGAAGTCTCAGGGACATTAGACTTCACCCCATCAGCCGCCCTAATTCCTTCGCAAGGAATTCTACTTGCAGGTGAGGCCTCCGTCGAGTAATCCGGAACCTCTAGTTCTACTGTGAGGAACGCGGACTGGTAACCTTTGTGAACTGTGTGTGTGGGGGCCGCCGCAGCTAAGAGAGAGCTGCCGCCGAGTGCCCGCCTTAATTTGAATCTTTAGAACCTTCGCTGAAACTGTGTGGGCCGCCGCAGCTAAGAGAGAGCTGCTGCCGCTGAGTGCCCGCCTTAATTTGAATCTTTAGAACCTTCGCTGAAACTGTGTGGGCCGCCGCAGCGAAGAGAGAGCTGCCGCCGCGGAGTGCCCGCCTTAAATTTGAACCTGCAGAACCTGCGCGGAAACTGTGTGGGCCGCCGCAGCTAAGAGAGAGCTGCCGCCGCTGAGTGTCCGCCTGATTTTGAATCCTCAGACCCTTCGCTGCAACCTTGCGGGCTGCCGCAGCTAAGAGAGCTGCCGCCGCTGGATGCCCGCACTCGTGTTAATTGTGCAACATCGTGGATTGTCCTTTGAGCCGCCGCAGCTAAGAGGGAGCTGCCGCCGATGAGTGCTCGCACCGTTGCTAACGTTGCATCACCGAGATTTGTCCTGTGGGCCACCGCAGCCAAGAGAGAGTTCCTGCCGCGGAGTGCCAGCACCCTTGCTAACTGTGCATCATCGCCATTTGACCTGTGAGCCGCCTCAGCTAAGAGAGAGTTGCTGCCGCGGAGTGCTCGCACCCTTGCTAACTGTGCATCATCGTGATTTGGCTTGTGAGCCGCCGCAGCTAAGAGAGAGCTGCCGCCGCTGAGTGCTCGCACCCTTGCTAACTTTGCATCATTGGGATTTGACCTGTGGGCCGCCACAGCTAAGAGAGCTGCTGCCGCTGAGTGCCCACGTCTTTGTCAACCTTGCACCATTGTGAATCGTCCGGTGGGCCGCCGCAGCTAGGAGAGCGCTGCTGCCGCCACGAGCCCACCACGGAGCTGCACGACGAGAGTCATCGCCACCACCAGTCTGGGCCGCCGCAGCCGCGTGCTGCTGCCGCTGAGTGCCCGCCTGTCCCGGAGTGCCCGAATTGTTGCGAGTGCACTTTGCGGACCACTGCCATCAAGAACTGTGGTCGCTGGGAGTCCGCCTGTCACCGTCCCCGCTTCTTCGAGAAGCTACGTGCTGGGTCCTCGTCCAACGGCAGGTATCTGGTGCGCAACGGGTCGCGTAGACCCAGGCCTTGAACTCAGTCAGCGCCACGTTCTGGTGAACACGTATTGCCTTTTTAAATCCCTAATGATTTACCTGCCTGATAACTGGTTAAAACGCTTTTGAGAGTCTCGTACCAAACCTTAGATAAAGATACTATTTTTTGTTATACCTACTTGAGTGGTGTCCTTTTGTGGTGTCGTTACTGCCTTATTGTGCATGGTCATAAATGCTTCACACACTGACTCTGAGATAGGCCTAGCTGCTCGTGCTACGTTACCACAGGGTTGAGCAGGGGTTATCAAAGGGGGAAGCCCACTTGGCTCGACTTGGGGAGAAGGGTCCCAATTTGGACAGTGGCGCCAGCCATTGCCAACTAGAGACCCCCATTTCCAACAATCCCTGATAAATATTGGATTTGCACTGGATCACAAGCAAATGAGTGACAAAGACCTCTGTAAGTTTTTGGTATGGCCAAGAAGAATTAACAGCTGTGTGGTGGTAGGCAAGAACTAAAAAAAGCATCGGTATGGGTGATCCTAAATATATGACAAGAGTGTCAAACGGTGAATGCCCATGTGGTACCTTACTGCTAAAACTTTGACACATCAGTTGAACAAAAATAAAAACAAGAATGCAAATTAAACACGGAAACAAATACTATGTTAATTAAAAGATGTTATGTATTTAAGGCAGGAATTCTAATGAAAATCATACGCAAAGACATAAGAATAACTGAGGATAAGCGATTGATTATGTGAAAAAAGTAAGTATAGTCGGACATAAACGAAAATAAATGCAAAAATTGTTTGTCACATATCCTGCTAAAATTTAAATAGAGATAATGTAAAAGGTGTAATTATCAATGATGGGACCAGGACGCACCATGTCTCATTTTGTCTCCAATGAATAAGCAAACAAAACCCATTAATTTCAACTGAACTCCAGTTTATTTCCTGAAAGGGCACTCACTGTGGGACTCCTCAAAGACCAGCCAAAACCCGCCTCTCTGAGGACCATCCGTCAGTAGCCATGTTACAGAGAATAAATAACAAATCATAAGAATTTACCTTGCTCAGAACAAACAATGCAAATTAGAGTAATTATTATGGTATTTTCGAGCACGGTGTGTTTTTGATTTCTCAATTATGTACATCAAGTAGTTGTGTTAGTTCATCCAGACGGAAGGGGAAGAACAGAGATGCAACGGTCCCAAGCAGTCCTGGAGCAGGAAGGCGCACCTGTGCAGGTAGAGAGGAGAAAGCATGGCCTGGCCACACAGAAGATGGACATTGTACGGCAGAAGTAAGAGGCAACAAGGAAGACAGAGAGAGAAGGGGGCGAAGAGACTAAAAGAGAGAGAGCAGCACTGAAAGCAACATTGCTCTGGGCGCACACTTTCTAGTGGGAGTAACGTGTGATAACGGAGTGTACCACAACCACTGAGATAACACGCTAACTCTACCATGACCAAAAACTGTAAGTAGAACCGAATGGCTGCGGCCACACTCCATCATACACAGGTGAAAAAAGACTCAAAGCGCTTTTAGAATTGGTAATTTGAGGCATTTGTTGAAAGCATCCTTCTGATGTCCCATCAGAATGAATTCACCCCATAAAGTCTTTTAACGTTGTTTCGTAAACAGAACGGTGACGTTTGCAAGCCTTAACAAACCTCTTAGGGAAGCTGGCCTCTAGTGAATGCCAACAAATTAACATTTTTAAAAACAGCAGTACCAGCGGGACATCACGTTCTTCAGCTGTGTCCTCACTGACTCCTACGAGTACCGATTCAAAAACATTAGCTGTATGAACATTAGCCAGGCAATGTAAAATACTAATTTGTGCCGGTCCTCAAGGTATAGTATAGCGTAAAACTGAATTTAAAACCTTATTGCGGGCGCGTTTCATGTGAAAGTGAAAAGCAAAAGTTGATTTCATTCATTAATATAATTATCGTGCATTCGATAGAGCTTTATTCAACGAGATGCACTAACGCCTCTAACATAAACAGTAGGCTGCAGATATCCGTAGCTGGCCTGGCAAAGGGTTCTTAGTGGCATGCATCACGACTTACAAAGATTTGTAAGAACAATCAAAGTGTTTAATAAAGAACTCTATTACACTGCTCGGCTTTCCACTCCCAGAGGGCGCCAGGCCTGTACAGTATAATGGTACCTGGGCACCATTCACGGAAAACATCCCACAGCTCCTGGCTTCTGAAAGTCCTTCCTGGGACTGTCCGGCCACATACCTGTTGTTCCAGAGCAATGGTCATGGATCACCGAATGAGGGCTCGGATGGACAAGGAGCCAAGAACGTTTTGTGGTAAGAGGGTAGAACCTGTGTCTGGCCCCACTCAGACTGCTTAGGCAGGCCATGTGGTTTTACCAATCAGTGACGTTTTAAGGCATGGGAAAAGGGGGCAATTGCCCAGGGCCCCACCTTCAAAGGCCCCCTCTGGCAAAATGAACTTTCTCTCTAGCTCACTTGTGTATATGTCTCTGTTGTAACCTTTAACGTGCAATTCAATATTATTAGACAATAAAAGGCTTTAATTAGTTATCAAAAAAGGGTAATAAAAGTAAAAGTTGTTCCAAACAGTTGCCCCCAAAACATTTATTGCCTGGGGCCCCCAAAATGCTCAAGATGACACTGTTTGCCATTGAGAGTGCATATTACCCATTTAGATTTTTATATCACCTGCAAGCTCAGTGTCGTCTCTGTTCACTTGAATAGAAGTTGTAGACGGTGCAGGTCAGCAATTAGCTGATGCTATGAATTCGATCCCCGAATTAAATACATTTTCTCACAGAAGAGCCCCAGATCCACTCTGGAGCCTCACTGGATACTTTGAGGCCTGTGTTAGCGAGGGTCCTATTTCAATCATACAAGCCTTGCAACTTTCACCGTTCCAGACTAGAATGGGTGGATTCCATGTACAGACAGAACAAAATAAAAATATGGTACTTTAGGTATGCCTCATTGATTCCAACGGGAAATATTTATACATGGCTGGTGTCCTTGTCTCGTAGGACTGCTTGCTTGCTAGGCCTAGGGAAACACCTGGCAGTACAATGGAAAGCTGCACAAAGGTCATGATGGGACCAGGATACTTATCGGTCTCTGAACAGCTGCAGCAGCACCTTTTCACTTCCACCTAGAAAGGCAAGAGTAGAACACTTCTGCCAAGGACTACTTCTGGCTTCAAGCAGATAGAAGAGATTTATTGGGCTCTTCTGTGTGAGAAGTTGGCCTGGTATATGCTGTCCACTAATTAAAGTGGGCACCTTGCACCAGTCCAAACGACCCTTATGATGTATGAGGTCAAAGATAACCTTTAGAAAGCTATCCTAGTGGCAGCTGTGGAGAGCAGCCTTCAGGCTTAATCTTGAAGGAATGTAAAGCAGCTTGTTTTACCAGAATATCACCTCCTGAATGACTAAATGAAAGGAGAACCACACACGTGTTATGTAAAAATATGTATTTATTACTAAAACACTCTCTACTAACCTCTACACGAGATTAGAACACAAAGCACACAATACTTAATCAATAGAACATACGTAAGTAGCAAAATGTACAACGGGCTCCAGGGGGAGTCCGAACCATATACTAAAAAAATGGTATAACAACAAGACTTCAATAGACACAGTGCCTAGAGCACGTAGAATCTCTGGGACCCCAAGGAACCACCCAAGGCAGTGACGCAGGGCACCCACGGAGGACGGGTGCAGTGAGGAAACACGACTGCGTGCTCCGTGCAACTCTATGGGAAAGTCGCGGTTGGAAAATTACCGTTTAAGGACACTTCTACAAGGACTTCAAGCAAACCCTTTGGAACATAAGAGGTTCTAAGGCCAGCACCCTTGTGAGTACCGAGGTACCTGTGTTACCGATTCCAGAGGAGCCAGGTGCATAGGGGTCAAGTGGTGTCGGAAACCTCCGTCGTTTTCAATAGAGAGCTGCAAGAAAGTACTGCTGCCAGGAAGGCGAAGAGTGTCCGGTGGAATCCAAGCCTGGTTCCGAGGTGAGAAGAACCTGAAAGCAGAGGGGACAGAGTCTGAGTCACTTCAGGTGACCAGGGGCTCGGTAGTCGAATGCCCACCGATGTCGGGTGCTTCAGGTGAAGAGAAAGGATGTTTGTCTCTGCAGCCACGGGGACCAGGAGACGTCGACGACGACCAGGGTCCGGATGTTAGCTGTCCCACGAAGGATGTCGAGAGCTGAGAGGTCCGTGTCCGGCTGGGGCACCAACAAGCCTTGGCAACGGCAACCCACGCAGGCAGAGGAAACAGGTTACGGTGTGGACCAGCAAGGTCCAGGGGACTCTCCAAGCAATGGAGAGTTAGGGCACGTCTGGAGCAACCAGGGAAGCCCAAGAACAAACGAGATGACCCTCGCCAGGACCCACAGGCCATCGGACCAGGGATCGCGAGGAGACCTCGAGCGAATTTACAAAGCACCAGCCCACAGAGCACTTGTGGAGTGGAGGCCGCATATCTTCCGTGCAAATGTTGCTCGGAGTCGGGACTACACGTAGTCCAATGCACAGGCTCAGGGATCACCAACAAGCATATGCACTTGCAAATAGACGCGGTGCACAGGGGTACGGGTTGCACGGCCCCCACGAGGGATACTGGTCTTAGAATCGCTAAGAGGTCAGATCTACCTCGGGGACCTTCGGGAACCCACCTCCTGTGTTGCAGAAATCTTCGGAGTCCGCAGGAGCTCTGGAGATGCAAGCCGGTCAGATGCGCTTAGGTGCCTGCTGCTGCAGGGGAGTAACTCCTTTACTCCAAGGGAGATTCTTCTGTCGTCCAGCGAAGTGTAGACCGTCGAAGTACTTGGTTTCTTTGCAGAGTCTTGTCCAGGTATACTCTAAAGTCCTGAGGTCAGGTTTCCCACTTTATACCCAGGGAAGGGGTTGGACGGACTCTGGGGACCCTCCTAGGGGAGGGGCAGGACAGAGGGGTGGGTACATGCATGTCCTTTGTCCAGTTTCGCGCCAGAGCAGGAGCCAATGGCTCCCAGAACTGGTTTGAGCTGGACTATGCACAGGGACACCAAATGTGCCCCCAGTGCAGACTTTCTGGCACTCTCAGAGTGCACCCACCCAGCCCCAATACACTAAACCCTGTCTGGGAGGTGGTCCTACATCCCTGTGACAGGATACCTATTGTCAGGCCTTCCTCTGCTCGAGCTTGGCTCAGCAGCAGGAGGGCAGATTCGTGTCTGTCAGCATCCATTTTGTGCTGCCCAGGTCGAGAAAGCTGGTACCGGGTAGACTGATGACCCATAGTAGTAGTTCTACAAGGGGGAATCATACCTCCCACACCAGTTACTGGTGTGGAGGTATGATACCAAGGTGTTTGACACCAAACACGACATGTTTCTAAGCAGCCGTTTTAAAGTTAGCATTTACCGCGAGGTTATAATGCACTTAGACCTATATGTCTGGCTGCATCGCAGACAACCCCAGAGAATGGTCTCCGAAGGCTGCAGAGGGGCTCTGCTCATGCAGGGGCACCCTCTCACGCAAAACCCAGCACCCTGCCTTCAGGATTGATAAGGCCTGCCATAGGGGTGACTGATAGGTTTTTAAGTGTAGTGATTTAGATAGATATACTGAACCTATATCTAAGTAAGTGGTGCAAGCACCAGCTTACACAGGCTGCTGTAGCAGACCTGTTGTGTCATTTAGAATGGCCTCTCATGGGTGGCATAATACATGCTTCAGCCCATGGGAGGCCTCTGGGGTACCTATGCCCAGGGTACATGGTGTACCATATACTAGGGACTGATAAGGGTACCCCAGTATCCAATCTGGAGTGTACATAAAGTACATGTATTGCAATTTACAGGAGAAAGCAGATAGACTGGGGTCCTGAATAGCAGGATCCCAGTCAGACTAGGCCAAAAACACTGAGACATCAGCAAAAAGTGGGGGTAACTATAAGAAGCAGATCCTACTCTCCTACATTCTGGACTGGCCAGGGGTAGCTTAGCGAAGAGAAAAGTGTTTCAGACACGCGAGCAATCTACCATACTCATTTCTGGAGGCTTGGAAATGCTTTCCCAGAGGACTGCATTAAAGCATTCCCAGGAGAAAGGAACTGCATGACAACAAAATAAAATATGGGAGGAGGGCTTAGGAATGTTAGTACTACTACTCATGGGTTTATCACCAATAGCTGACTTGTTTTACACTTTAAAATACCTTGTTTGCGGGCGTGGCTTGGACGGCATGGTGAATGGCGGCATAGAAGTGCTGCTCCCGCCGTTGCAGCAATTATTTGGCAAATTCCAACCTCGTAACAATGCGAGCAGAATATCAAAGCACCAGGCTCGCGTGGCGGAAGGTCGAGGGCATCTTTTGATGAAGATGCCGCCACGATCTGAAAACTCGCTGTCAG
Source organism: Calotriton arnoldi (assembly GCA_963921515.1). Taxonomy (NCBI): domain Eukaryota; kingdom Metazoa; phylum Chordata; class Amphibia; order Caudata; family Salamandridae; genus Calotriton; species Calotriton arnoldi. The sequence goes on along the minus strand of CAWUFW010003435.1, from coordinate 1,009 downwards.
TTTTTATTACAAGTTTGCCAGCGCCCATCACGACCGTCATGGATTGTCACGCCTGGCCTCTCAAAATGGCGGACGCTCCGGCGCTTCACAAGACATCCTGCGATTCCGGCTGACTCCAAGTAAGACCTCTGACCCTCGGGCCCTTAACGCATGTAGCAATACCCCTTATGCATGGATATTTCATCAGGTCCTATTTGCCCAGAATTAAAAGACAGATCCCTCTGATCATCATCTTGCTCTGCCTGACCTTAAGATGGCCACCACCCACGAGGCTTAGAAGCCAAAGTAACAACAGAAGAGTGTTTCTGAAGACATATGAATATATCAGATATGAATATATCAGATATGAACATGATATGATTATATCTGAACTGAACTGAATTTGGCTTAGAAGCCATAGAAGTATCTGAATTGAATTTGCTCAACATACCTGGTAGGGCAGGTGAGGTGAGTCCCAGGTCATAGGTTCCTCCCATCTCCCTACTTACGAAGAGCAAGAGCACAGGACCTGCTCATAGAAGATCACCACATTAGCACGCAAACACAGCAACCCTCCGGCTATCCTAACAACTTGAATCAGATATATTATTACTCGACGCAGTTCATCCCATCGCTTCGTCTCTGTACTAACCTCGGTAAAAAACTCAATGCTGGGAGTCTGTCCCTTCCAGACAGGGCGATGATCCGCTCTCTGGGTCTCATCTGCATATGCCACAGCAATCATTCAGGCTATTCTGGCGATTCTGAGCAGATTATTCTATTGCTCCCTAGCTGTTCATATCTCAACGGCAGTTGTCTGTGATCCCTCTCCCAGGGAGACGATCGGTCCTCTATGCTCCAACCGCTTTAGCCCTGCATACGCCAAAAGAGGTAAAATCTGGCGAACATCCAGCCTCGGCCCGCCTTGGGGAAAGCCACGGCCGACAAAGAGTCCAAACATGGGACTAAACGTTCCAAAGCGGAACCCCCGCTACCTGGCTCTCCAATCAAGAATAAGAATGAAGGGAAC